>JALIRH010000064.1:667500-1867500 GCA_023055505.1 Callipepla californica brunnescens
GGCAACCAGATGCCCCAGATTCATCAGGCCAGTCCCATTTTTTTTAATGGACCTTCCTGTTGTCTGTTGCAAATTGTCCGGGTGCTGAGCCGTTCCAGTTTTCACAGCCCCCTTCCCTTCTTCCCAGACAGCCAATGCTCCAGCCCCAGTTCACTTCCTTTGTGTCTGACATCTGCACCATTAGACACCGGAAAGGTGGGCAGGTAGCCCAGTGGCCACAAAACCTGCTTCATTTCTTGGCTGTGCCCCAACAACCCCACTGCCCTCCCCGCAAAAATCTTCCAGGATGCAAAGACCGCAAATCTGGTCAGCTTATTTTAGCCAACTGTACTATTTAGAAAAAAAATAAAACCATTACTGCTTGCTTCAAAATATTTGTCTGCCTCTTTAGCTTTCACAGAGCATTTCCTTGTTTTATGGTTAATATTTTACTGAAGAGAAATAATACTTTTTTTTTCTTTCTTTGTTTTTTAACAAAATAGCACTGCTCCCAGATAGCTGAACCTGAAGCTGGTGATTTATTTTTTTTATTTTGCATTTTGGGATTTTCCAGGGGGCTGCTGACTCCGAACAAAAAGCGTGAAATAAAGTTGGAATAAGATGTAGCCACACAATAGGTGAGAAAGTTATTTGTACAAAAGCCCGCTAGAATAGCATTGAGTAGCAACATTATTGGGAACCAAAGAAATTGCTCGATATCTGGGTTGCCATTCTTCCTCGGGGAAACTGTATTTAAGAAAAAAAAAAAAAAAAAGACACAAAGCACACATAAGTGCCTCTCATAACGTGAAAGATTTCTGTTTAATTTTGTTTAAGTGTTCTGTGCTATCAGTTGCTGCTTGAATTAAATGAAAAGCAATTTCAGTGGTAAACTGAACCCTTAAATGTAAGAAAAAATTTCCATTTTCTTCTGAGCTATGATCTTAAATTATAGCAGTGCCCACTAGAGCTGTTTGTGCTCAGAGTGTGTTGGTGTGTGTTTTATAATGAACCCCATACTTAAGCAGGATTATGACTTGGCCACAATACCTAGCAGAATTAAAGGTAACGGGAAAAGTCTTAGACTGGGAAAAACAAATAAATAAAAAGTTAAAAAAAAATCCTTGTACATTTATCACTTTAAAGGGATATTGTTAACATTGTTAGTTACTAAAATAAACAGATTTTGACAGCTGCCTCATTTGATCACAAGTACAATTAAGACTTTTAAATGATCCTTGTTTTGAGTCTCATTTTTAAAGTACCACACAGAGCATGTCCATTGTGAGAAAATATTTGTAATAACTGAAATTCTAATGGTGATTTTTTTGTATTTCAGTAAGTGAAATAAGAAGACAATTCGATAAAAAAAAAAAAAAAAAAGAAAAAATTCAGAATTTTGCACCGCTTGAAAATCAGCTTCATATCAAAGTAACTGAGAACAGTTTATATACGTCATCTACAATATAGAGTCACACAGGATTCCAGAGCCCTACAAGAATCTTTTGAAAGATATGCTCCAATTTTAAAAAATAATAGTAATCTTATAATATTATATATGAAACTGAACTGAAATAGTCACTGCTGATGTAAAATGTCCCTCACTGGTATGTGGCAGCCATTTTAGGTATTCAGGTTGTTTTGTTTTTTTCTAGTTGTATTTATTCAGCAGAAATACAAATACTCCAAGTATGGTGAATCCTATCAGTTTATCAGAAATACGGTGCATTATTTCGGGGCAACAGGTTAATTTCTGAAGTTCTTTTGAAGAGAATATCTTTGTTTTTAAAGTAAGGTTTAAAAAAAAATAAGGACATAGGACAAGTATCCAAATATTTTCCCCTTTCATCACACTACAGGACTTGAAGAATTTTGAAACATCAGTTAATTTAGTTTCTCAATGCTTGTAAAAACGAATGCAAAAAAAAAAAAGTATGAAAAGTGTATACCATCCCCATTGCAGAGATGAAGAATCTGGTACACAGTGATCTCTTCAGGGATCCTCAGGAATCCCGTGGAAGATCTGAGTATGGAGACCCTGTTGTATAGTTATGCTGCTTGTTCTTTCACAAAATGCATATTGCACCAGGACTGCACAGGACAATTCCATGCAATGAGGGTTTATAACAGAAATTATGGTGCAAGTCCATCTACTAACGTTGTATAGGTTTTTTGCAGCATTGACTCTAGGATGGCATTTCTTGAACTAGTTCTGGATATTTATGTGTAGGCATCGCCATGGTTTCTAGCTCTGTAGAAGCAGAGCTCACTACCATGATAGTTTCCAGACATAGTCCTGTTGAGCCAAAGCTATAGTCTATAACACCTATTTGAGAGGTAAGGAATCATAATAAGAATTAAAGGTAATTTACATTTTAACTGCAAGTTACTTCGAATTGTGTCGTGTGAATTGTAACCAAATAATTAATGGGTGAGATTCAGAGGTTCATCTTGAATACCTACCCACAGCAGCTCACACAGTCCACACTGAAATATAGTGGTACCTCCTACAATTCCTAATTTTTTAACTGAATCAGGATCATTTCTCTCTAGCTCCGTTTTAAATCCAGGCAGAATGTAACACTTGTTTCTGAATTTTTATTTAAGCATATCCTTACCTGTCCTCATCCTGTCATTTATTGCCTCATTTCCACCACAGCAAACTCCAACCATTACACTTATAGAGTCCTCCAAATTTTAGGGAACTCACACAGATGATTATTTCTTCCCTGCACCAACTACTTCACTCCTGCCTGGGCACTGCCAGTGATGGCAGCCTCAACTCCCATTAACCAAAGTTTTCTGGAAGATTTGGACCAGGTTCCTAGATGCTAAGTTCTTTCCATTTCACAGGAAATTATGAGTAAGCAAGAAATACCTCTGACAACATCTCATCTTTAGTAATCTTGAAGATCCATTGTAGACAACTTCCCTTTGATCCTGGGTGAAAGGTGAAGATTTGATTCTGAACACACTCATTTCATTTATAATTAAATTTAAAATAGAAGAGGAATTTTTTTTAAATTTATTCTGAACATTCATAAGATTTGTTCTATGAAAGTTCTCCTTTAATGCTGATCTATTTATCCATACCTACTTCAAATATTCACTGAAGTAGACACTCGACTAATTCAACTAATTTTGAATTTGTCATTTGAAAGCTCAGGCATACACCAGACTTAGATATTTTCCAAAACAGGAAAACCTACCAGAAAACAAGCAAGGAAAAGTGTCTCAGGCCTGTGGCATAATAAACCAGTTTCTGGCATTGACCTTATCAAGCTTAGAGGCATAGGACTGTGCAGACACACACAGTTTTCTGTTTGAGTTACAATGCTTACTCCATATTTCTGAACCAACAGTTTGAAGGAAATGTGTCCTTCAGATGCTGGAAGGACAGCATGAGGCCATGTGCAAAGAGAGGGGACCCACTTCCATCCAGGCAGAGGGTAACCCAGAAAGGTCTCATTATTTCCCTGCCAGCCACCAGAGAAAGAATAGCAAATTTTAAAATCAGTTCTGGAAGAGTTTGCAAGTTGGCACAAGAGCCTGTAATGGCTCTAAACCTTTAACATTATTTTAAGGCTATATTTAAATATATATGTGTCATTTAAAATAACTCCCATGCCCTCCTCCCATTTGCTATTATTCATTTCAGCGCCGATGCAACAGCCAAATGGTTTACCAGCCTGTGTCGCTAACACTTGCATAATAACTTGAGATCTCACAACCCCTCTATTTATCAAGCAACAATGTTACCAAAAATAACTATATGCATAGCTATAAGGGGAGCTGGGGAGGGGGAAAGGGGGAAAGGGGATGGGGAGATTTGTCAATACCATTTGAAACCTGTAGTGAAGAGCAGGCATTGAAGCTTTAGCATCACTTTTCCTGACAGGGTGCTTATCGTGGTGTGGGGAGGGAGTCTGTGTAGTCCCTGCAGCACAACTGGGTCCAGAGCAGTGCCACTGCATACATCCACAGGAACCTGTTGGGGCTGACAGGGGCCAGACAGGTGCAACAAACCCCCAGAAGTCCCTTCTCCACTGCATCTTCACACCCTGTGAGGAGACACTGTTTCTTTCGCTGTGCATCTGCTTCTAAATGCCTTTATTAGCAGCAGGTTGATTGGGGTTTAGTGCAAATTGCAGCGGGTCAGTCAAGAAGGAATGCCACTATTGTGCCCATTGTCCACCTATAGTCAAGTCTTCCTGTGAGTGGACATATGTGTGTGTGTGTTTTCTTTCAAAGCCTGAGCAGTCCTGGGGGTGGGAGGGAAGGAGGAAGGGAGGCAGCAGCTCTTCAGAAAGGCTGCTTCATCTGTGAAGTTTACAAAATACCATCAGTATTGCTGAACTAATGAATAACAAGAATGTGTTGTCTCTAGCTTTTATGCAGACTGTTCTGAAAAGATTCAAAACTGTGTGGGACCTGCAGTGTTGATCTGCCTATTCCAGGTACAGCTTCAATGATTTTTATCTCAGCTTGGAACACAGAGTGTGTTCTGATACTAATACTGATAAAAGCATAAAGGCTGATGCCATCTGCCATGGCAACTATCAAGATGGCAGCTGCTTTTCATCAGCTTTATCTGAACTTTGCATTAATGGGAATTCAGACACTGTGGGTGCGTTTTCAAAAAGGACATAAAAATGATAGCACTCCTCTGAATAAAACCAATTCGTCAAATATCAACCTACTCTCATCTCCTTTATCTTTCTGGTAAGAAAAACGAAAAGGGGGGGGGGGGAAATTCCATGTGTGCTCTCTTTAGATCACCTTGTCTCTTTACCAGCCCCAGCCTCTGATGCCAGTGGTATTAGACGCTTCCACTCACACAGGAGCAGCAGCAGGGCTGTAACCCTGCGAGGCTCCCACTTTGAATCCCAGCACTGGCATCGCTGCTGCAAATGGGATTCAAATGTGCAGTGTCTGAGGGCAGCGCAATCAACAAAATAGCACACTAGTGTGTAGAGCCTACTGCAGGTAATAATAGAGGCTTTTCCCAAAGAAAGGAAAAAGAAAAAAAAAAGAAAAAAAAGAGAAAGGAGAAGGGGGAGAAATAAGGAGAAAAATGTTCGAGTAGTAATTCTAAAGGGCTTTTTTTTTCCTCGGCAACAGTTTACAGCAGGTACACCTTCCCCATGTTCATTAGCAGTGCTAGAACATGACAATTCACTACAGAAAAGATGCTAATTACAGCACACAAGCATTGTGTTGCTGGCTGTAAAAGTATATACAAAATATAAATATAAGATGGTAGTATGCTAACATATTAGATTGCTTTTATACTTCCACTGATTTTGCTATTTTCCAGAAGGTTATTTTCTCTGAATTTTTTCCTCTGCTAATTAAATCTTTATTTGATTTATTTTTTTGGTCTAACTTAGCATCTGGCTCTTTCCTTCTCAGAATAAATTTTATTGAATTTTAAGTAGATATAGATATATAATGGATGTACCTCAACAAAAAAATGTACAAAGCAATGCTAAACTGTACATACAGTGGAATAGAACAATTTACAAAACATGTTCTCAAAAGAGTGTTTGTTGCTACTACAGATTGTTTTGGCAAAAAGAAAAAAAAATAAGACTGAAATGTTTGAATGTTACTGAAAGAAACCCTATCAGAAGGCAGAATTAGATACAGAAAGCAAGTTAGACGTAGAGAGAGAGGACCAGAGCCTTGATTCTGTGAAATACAAGGGGTGACTTCACCTTCCCAAGAAGTCGGTGGCAGTTGAGGGAGCTCTCTGTCATCACATGTCCCAAGGGATAATGTGCTGGGAGCGAGAAGAGCAATCAAAGCACCAGCAGCTGTAAATCAGCACTAAGGGCAGTTAGAGCTGGGGCTGAGCTGGGCAATGCTCAAGGTGGTAGGAATGCACAGATCTATATGAGAGAAGATTATGTATGGAATTAGCAACAGTGCCTTCCCTTATAAAATATTTTCATTCCCACTCAATGTTTGAACCTTGAAAAATTATTATTAAACACCCAGTTCTGTCACAGCAACAGAAATTGTTGGAAGCCAGGGAGGAGAGATGGCTGACTTACAGAAGAGATTATTATGTT
This sequence comes from Callipepla californica brunnescens, assembly GCA_023055505.1. Lineage (NCBI taxonomy): Eukaryota > Metazoa > Chordata > Aves > Galliformes > Odontophoridae > Callipepla > Callipepla californica. Next base: position 673,554 of record JALIRH010000064.1, read on the forward strand.
TTCTCCCTGCAATCCACAGTTTCAAATACGCACTCATTTTCTCTTTCTGTTGTTGTGTCACATACTAAATGAGGGTAGTAGGCAGGTTAAGACAACCTTCATTTTCAGCAGTTTAAAAAGCAACAGAAAAAAAAGTGTTTGCTGAATTTCTGTAAAGCAAATAAGTAGTGTGCCAAAAAAAGTCTTTCTCCAAATTTTGTTTTCCCGTGCTTCCAGCCCAACATAGATCCTTACTGACTGCTGAGACACTGTTGGGACACTTCAATTAAGAAAGTTCTGTTAAGTCAGACAAATTTTGTTAAAATAAAATACTCCTCCCTATAAGTAAAGCATCACTTAAGGTCTTGGGAGGGTGACCAAAAGCTGCAAGATCAAGGAGACCACACAGAGGGCAATGAGTATCTTGAAATGCTAAAACTTTTGTTATTCTTTCAATGGGAACATGAAATTTTCTGTCTCAGCCATCAGTCTCAGATACGTTTTTAGGCTGTAAAGAACCAGTTTTTCTTTAAAAATCTATCTGTCCATCTGTCTATCTGTCTGTCTGTCTGTCTTATATCTGTCTGTCTAATAAAAACAGAGCCTTGCACTAGAAAGAAAAGTAACAAGAAACTGTAAGCATAGAGAAAAAAAAAAATGAAGCTAGCAAACAAAAACAGAGTTGACATCATGCAGACTTCCAGGACACAATTCTGTGTGTGAAAAAGTCGATTCACCTCTTCTCCTTGCAAGAGTGTATTATTAATGTTTAATGCCTACAGCAAAAGACAAACTCTGTCTGAAATGGGGTGAATGAAAGTGTACACAGAGTCACTACATTGTTCTGCGCTGGCTACTCTTCTTAGAAGCTACACATGCATCGATTTTTCAGTAAAGAAAGCAATGGGGAGATTTTAAGTCTTACCAAAAGAGAGACAATTCCATTGCCTAATAAAGCCACCTTCATAATCCTTCTCATTCTTTATGACTCTGTGGCTTTACTGTTGCTACCTATTGTTTTTGCCATTTGAAAGCAACTACAGTTTTGCCATTAATTTTCAGCCAAGCAGGAACGCTAGAAAATGTCATAGCTTCTGAAGCTTTTTTTCAATGCAAAACCAAGAGATGTTGTTCTCAGATTAAGATCTCAGAAAAGATCTCCCTCCAAGCTTCTCTACCATGCAGGAAAAAAACCAACCCTAAAAACATTAACTAAGCAGCTTGAGAAAGGAAAAATAATATTAGCTGTACAACCAGATCATTAGCAGCTGATCAGGAGATGATATTTGGAGTAACAGGTACAGCACTAAAAAGGATATGGCAGAAGTTGAAGAGGTACAGTCAAGGCTAATAAAAACAATATGATAACTCAAGGACCTGAACTGTTTGAAACTCTGGAAACAGTTGCCCTAGGCTCTTTTCAATAAGGGAAAAGACACAAAATAAACAGACAAAGCCAAAGCAGAATGAAGAACTCCTTTATCTAAAAGAAAAGAATGTTGAGTTGGAACAAAGGCCAGTGAGGAGCAACTGATTGAAAGTGGCCTGCTTAAACTTTATTTAAATTCTTGTGGAAGACAGTGGACTTTATCATCAGCTCACTTGACTTAACAGTTTTGTTCTTGGATTTCTTACAAAGATGGAAGAACAAATATGATGTATGTGGGGTAATTATAATTAAATATCATATGTGGCCTAGTCATTACAAATTGTAGGGTAGTTAAATAAGTATATGGAAAATTAAAGTATTAGAATTACATTGAAAAATGTAAATTATGAAATCTTAGAAGGTATCCTGGTTTAGACCAGAAGAGGGACAGATAAAGCCCTGCATACTGAAAGTATGTAAGGACTTTTCTACACAAAAATAACAAGATCCTGACAGGTACATTAGCACCTCACCCTATCACCAATGCACAAGCTGCTGCAAAATATTTCATGCAGCTTCAATGGGCTAAATCTTAAGTGGGACTTATATAACCCTCTTCAACATTTTGCACCTAAATAGCTTTGAAAATATGGTACATTTGGCCCAGATCACTCACCTGATACATGGGCCACCTCAACAAGATACTCCTTAGAAATCACAGAATCAAAGTATATCCTGAATTGGAGGGACCTAAAAAAATCATCCAGTCCAGATCCTGGCTCTACACTGGACCACACAAATATCAGACTCTATGTGTGGGAGCACTGTCCAGACATTTCTTAAACTCTGGTATCTTGGGACTGTGCTCACTGCCCTGGGGAGCCTGCTTCATTGACTGACCACACTCTGCTGAAGAATCCTGTCCCAACACACAACCTGACCCTCCCCTGTCATAGCTTCATGCCATTCCCTCAGGTTCTAATGGTTTTACCAGAGAGGAGACATCAGTAAATGCTGCAATACATGAACACAAAAGACTAAGCTTTAATTTAAAGTAGATATTTAAGACTTTTGTGGTTAAATCTGGAGATTTTGAGATGCAGTGCAGTAATATTCTCATTAAATATCTTTTTCTGATAAATTGTATTCATGCTTAATTTTTTCTCACTTAAATTTTAGAATGGCAAGACTTAGCACAAAATGCAAGCACAGAAAGGAGGCAGCAGTATAATTCTCTGCAGTAGCAGACCTCTTCACATAAAGGGGCTTTTGACCTCTGACTCTCTGCCCCCAGCCTTGGACAGTGTCTGAACTGTCTGCATGCAGCAAGGAGTCTTGTTCCAGTTCAGAGGAACTGTGTATGCTCAAAGAATAGTAGAATAGTGTCTATTATTAATAACGGCAAAAAATCTGATGGCTAGCATTGAAATTATTTTGACATATTAATGACGCATTGTAACTGTGTCACCAAACAGAGGGCTCCACAAGTTCCTGCTCTTCAATTAGTCTGCAGTTGTAATGGTCTGGTAATGGGGTCTCTGTAGAGTTACACTGAAATTGCTTTCCCCATCTTCATCTTATATTGTAATAGCATTGGTGCAGGGTCTTTGTAGACGTGCCTTGCAGTCATCATTCATCATCATGAAACCAGTATTCTGCTAGATAAACTTCCATGACTTTTTAAGAGCAGTATGAACTCATTGCTCAAGTGAATTGAAAGTTGTTGCAACATGAGAAAACATAAGGAGAAGGAAGTTGAGTAGCTGTTTAGGAAATGTAAATATTATTGCTGCATTAAACCTTTATATTTGTCAGGGTCTAAGTCCACTTAAAGGATTAAAAACTTAAAGTCATTTTGCAGGAAAAGCAACCAAATGGTTCTCAAATTGTATTTTGTTTCAAACAAAATATTCCACAGCTTACTTTGTGGTTTTAGCAAAAAAAAAAAAAAAAAAAAAGAAAAGGTGAAAACATAAGTGTACTTAGTAGTCTCCCAGTACATTACTGAGAATATTTCTTACACACGCACTTGGACAGGCTTCCACTTTGGGTTTCATTTCGAGGAAACAACTTCTGTCAATAATTCCATGAGCCAGATCTCAAGGATCTCTGAAGAAATGCTCCAAAAGCTGTGTCACTTATCTTTCGTAGATAGCTGTACTTTATCTGTATCTTGTCTGTATATGTGTGCTGTTGAAAGATAAACTAGAGGTATAGACAAAAGTTCAACAGTTTCTGTATTTGTCTGATATGGACAATTTTCTGTGCAAAAGTTACATTTGTGCAGTCCAGTACATATTTAAAAAGACTAAAAATGCCAAATTCAGACAATCAACAAGTGCTTTACATAGGCATAAAAGCATCTGTCCTTGCACTTATTCTAGCATGTTTCCCTTGATACTACACTTATCCCATCATGAAATGCTATGTGTGGATTTTGGTCTCGATGCATCTTGTATTTCTGATATGCCATGCTTCCAAAGAACAGGTTTCTGATTTTTTAATCAGGTGTGTTTGAGACTGGAATCAGATCCTGAGACTCAAAGCTGTTACTACAAACAGATCTTATAATAACTCCTTCTTAAAAACTAAGAATACAACAACTATGAGCCTAGACTGAGCTGCAGTGGGAAGGACAACTATATTATATAATTTTTTTAGAAATGGTGGGCAAAAAGCTACTGTTACTGATGTTCCATGGTGTATTCCAGGACCTTGCTTCAAGGATAATGCTAATTGGAGCATGTGGAAAGACCATGCCTGGTCCTACAGCTTAGAAGTTCATAGCTTGGATTGTCTTTTCTCAGGCGTTGTGTTTGACAGGTGATAAATGATCACAGATGATCATAAAAGGGAAAGGAAGGGAGAACTGGAAGGAGCATTTAGTTATGCGTTGAGGGCTGGATTTCCCTCACCTTTGGCACATGTCACAATGAGTAGCGACTGTGCAGCCTTTGTGTGGGTTGGATCATGTTGACTCAATAGCAACATGCACTCATTTCACACGTTTATGTGAATGGCACAGCATGCAAAACCACGAAGAATCAAAGTAGTAACTTCTGCAGTTTTCAAGGAAAAGGTGATGCTGGAAGCAGGCTAGCAGCAATAGGAGAAATAAAAAATAAAGGGCAGAATACACTATTTCCACAGGCAATCTGATCACAGCCTCTGGAGTGCAAAGAACTGCATGTCACCCCAGTGCTTGGCAGGGCTTTTTCAATATTCCTGGGGGAGATGGTTGTAGTGAGCCCTGACTCACACTACCTGCCCACCACAACCATCTGCAGTCTGCCACAAGGTTTGAAATCAATAGGTTCTTGTGTCTATAGGTACAAAACATTTTCTATATCATTTTATGTATCATTTACAGACAGAGTCTGCAACAGGAAAAAAAAAAAAACTGCCTATTTTCTCAAGACATTGCAAAAACAATTGAACAATCCAGAGGTCTTTCACCTGTTACAATATGCAGACAAAACAGAATTTTATTTTTTTTACTGTTAGTGATCATGCTGGGCATAGAATTTAAGATACAGATTGATTGATCTCTTTAATCTAATATTTGTTCATGGGGAGGCTGTTATCTTTATAGTGGTGACACCTGCTAGTGTCGTTATAGTTAAAGGCTTTCTGTATTTCTACCACAAATGCTGGTTTGGGGTTTAATATATCAGCAGGTTTGCATTGTGTTGGGCTAAACACTGGCCTAGGAGTTGTCAATTCTAAGACACACGTGGAATTTTTTTTAAACTAAAAAATGATTCAATTCTTTAGTAGAACTGCTAAAATAGAAAGCAGTTAAAGTAGCATGGGTTTTAACAAGCAGCTGACACCAAGTCTCACTGTCAGAGCTTTATATTCAATATAAATTAAAAGCCACATGCAAAGATGCTGTCACCTAACATGACAAACAGGCTCATGAACCACCCAGAGATGTAGTTAGAGAAGTGATGTGACACATCTCGTGGTCTACAGAGGCCACTCTGATTCCCCCTGCTGCCACAGGGCAGTCCCTCTGACAGCACAGGCTATTGCAAGAAAAAAATCTAGTAAATGTCCTGGTATGGTTCAGCTCACTTTGAATTGCACCACTGGAGTAACAATGTGCTGCCCAAGGTGAGGATCTGTGTCAGCTGGGACATTGCTGGGCGTAGGCAAGTGGTGAAAATTGGAGTGGACCTGCAGCTGCTCTAGCCTCAGTGTGAAACTACAGCCACAGTTAATTTTGTGTCATAGGAGGGTAAATAAGGCTCCCTAATGAAGGCTTATTTTAAATAAGTGGAATAAATGATTCTAGGCAAATCACCATGCTGAAGTAGAAAATGCTACTTCCAAGACAAGATCTATTTTTTTTTTAGGTCAGTTCAAGTCTTTTCCTATGGCACTCTCCCCTCAGACACAGTGGAGTTACTCCAAAACCCCAAGATTCAGATTGAACTGTCTCTGTTTTTTATCTTTCACTTTAGCTCTCCAAGTTCCCCTCCACTCCCCACTCCATTTTCACAGCACCCCTACGTGCATTTCCACTGTCTCACTCCAGTTCTGCACAGCCCACTATCCTCTGTCTTTTTACAGAGATGAGCAGGTCTCAAATATGGTAATATGCCACATGGCAAGAAGTTCTCTCTAAAAATGCTGGCACGTACATTCTGAGTACAAATCACATGTTCTTGTCTCACTTTCGTGCTTAGTGTGGGTGCTGGCATGCATGTGCCGACACAGATACGATAGGCTAATATCCAAAACTCACCCTCTCCCTAGGATCTTCCTCTATTTTTAAGTCAGACATGCCAAACACAAACTTCAGTCTGAGCTTTTCCATAGACTGGCTGCTTCTAAGGATCATTCCCAGACCTCTCTCTGCAGCCTTGGCACCTAAGTTGGTGCTCTGGAGAGTTGCCTGATCCACTGCCAGAGTGTCAGACATGGACTGTATGGTCACAGAGGTCCTAGAACACCACTTGCTTTAACATGCATGTCTGCAACTAAATACATCCATTTTACATTCAAAATACGCAGTACTGGGGAAAAGAACAGTGCCAGCTCTGCAGAAAATGTGTTCCTTCATCACTGCTAAAAGAAAACTCAACCATTTATCTGTTCTGTTTCTAAAAGTGTTTTGTATGATTTATATATATGTACAGACACACACATTGATGCACACACTTGCATTTTTTCTGCTCTGACTGACTAGCTAGATTTTTACACACTATTTACCTCGTTCTGTATCTTCAAATTCTTCATGTAGCTTCTACTTCACCAGGAATTTCACCAATTCATCACTGAGAACATGGTTATTTTTTAATTGCTATCCATACTGTAGTAAATATAAATGACAAAAATCATCAAACATATGTTGCCTAAGTTGTATAAATATGCATATATGTTAAAGATGTGGTAGCAGGCAGGTGCACAGGAAATCTTCATAAAGTTAACAGCTACTGCAGCAATAATAAACTGATGTTACCCTTTCAAATGCTAGTCAGGATTTTGCAAGCATTAGCCAACACTGTGTGATTTGAGCAGTGCCACTAATACAGATATAGTCAAGCTGGCAAGTTCCCCCCCCCCCCCCCCCCCATCTCCCCCTTTTCTCTCACAAAGAAATAGAATGAGTTTATTAAAGTATAGATGCCATTTTCATCTTGCAACGTTAACTGTGTTGTCTGTATCCCAAAGGTACTGAGCCAGTCAACGCAAACAGCTGTGCCACGTACTTGCAACAGTTGCACACCCACCACAAAGCACGGGTAGGAGGGGCAGGTTAAAGCAAACCGTAAAGCTGCTAGTGTACCTCACTTTGCAGTTTACCCACTAGCTCGAGGGAAATTTCATCCCTTTGGAGAATATGCATTGTATGTGGAGCTCGTAGCATAGAGTACTCTTTTGCTCTCGTTTCCTATAAACCACCTACTGCATTTTTATGTTCCACAATCACATACACCAAAACAGTGTTAAGCAAATTAACATCTAGCTAAATAAAAGGCATATCAACCAACTTCACAGGCAGCTTTTAGATGCTTCTGTATTGAGGATGTTGGGGGATCTGTAGGCTAAGATAGCTGTATTTCCCTCATATTATCATTATTTGCTTTTAGTATAATTGGATGAATTTAACAGGAAAATTAATTCATTTTCACAGGTTTTATCAGTAGTCCTGATTACTGCAATGTGAAGGTGAGCTGATGGAGGAAGGCACTGATTCAGCACATCTCCTAGGGCAGCCTGCATGGATGCATATCTGCAGAAATCTCACGATACAACAGAATTAACCTTCTACTCTATTCCTTTGTGAGTTGAATCCCCAGGTGCAGAAAGTCACCACCACAGATGACGAGCACAGTGCATGTCTGGGCATGCACATGTGTGTGTTTGTTGGGCTGTGGGGAATTAAGGAGCTTACTTGTGTGTAAGGGCACAGGATTTTCAACTTCTGCTGCAGATAAATGTGCTTTATTTGTTTTCTCTGAGAGTCAGTGAAAAAGCATCTCTTCTCTGACTTAGGACTGAAGTCTTGCCCACTCTAGCCCAGCTATCATGCGTCTCAGCAAAGCTTTTGTCTCTGAGATGACATGTGACAGGATGTAAATCAATAATAAGTGTAGCACATGTGTTTGCATGCGTTAATATATGGCTGCAGTTGTCCAGTACTTCTGGTCTTGCCACATTTAAAAGCAGGTGTCTCCCAAACCAATGCAGCAAACCAAGGCTTCCCTAGCACCAACAGCACACCATGTATGCAGTCATGTAATGTAATGTTTATTTGAGGACAGTATCTACAGTTCAGTGAATGTCTAGATCTTGTAATCCTGATCCTCTGATTGACAACAGAAACACAATCAGCACTAAGTGTTCATTTAGGAAAAAAAAAATATGTTTAACTACAGCATGATCAGTTGTGAGCTTCTTCCTGCCTCTTCAATATGATTAACTAGGGCTTTATCTTACCATTATCCTTGTATGCATTAGGGACTCAGTCTAGGAACTTCTTCCTCACAGGACTCTAATATACTCTTATCTTTTCATAATAATTGAGTTATCTCATACTGTCACAGAAGCAGTAATTGAAATAGAGATTCAGAAAGAAAAAACTGCAAGCACTCCTGAATGCTACTTAAACTCTTCTTGAACAACTTTTACTGGAGTAGTGTTTTGCCACTCAGCTTTCGAATGTCTGCTTCCCCTATCCCTAGGCTGTGGGCAGGGAAATCCCACTGATCAGGACAGCTTCATTATCCCACTCAAATCACATTATATTACTCAAAAACTAGTTGTCTCACGTTTTCTCAAGAGTACCCCCTCCTTCTGGGAAGACTTTTGCAGTAAACCTCGCTGGCATCTAACACTGCAGCAATTGCTGTATCAGCAACCTCTGCTGAGGTAACAAGAGAGATTAAAAGCACACATAGCACATAACAAGAAAACAACATGTTTTGTTTCTGTCTTGTGCACATCACGCTATGTACTACTGTCAGTATATGTTTTCATTAAGCTAAACTGGATGTTAATTTCTTACTTTCAAGGAAATCATTGTTGCTAAATGCTGCCCTCCACACACATCCAATATGACTGCTGAATACGAGAACTGTAGTCACGTAAATGGCAATATTCTTTGAAGCCATATAGCATATGATACTATATAAAGTAAGGAATTAAAATGAGAATTGCAGGGGTTTAGTCCACAGATGCATACTCTCAGCAAGGCAAAAAAGAGCAACGCTATCAGCTAACACGACAGGTCTGAGCAAATGGTCATCTGTGATTTAGAGACACCTGCTATGCTTACTTTCTGATGATCTTCTGATGTCATAAAAAAGCATAGGTCTTCCTAGACTGATGTGTAATAACTGTGATACTATGTAATGATCATAGAGAAGTTTGTAAAAATAACAAAAGATAAGAAATTGAAAAAAGCCCCAGAATTTGAGCTTTAAATTTATAAACTAACAGTGGAACAAAATTCTTGCCTTGGCATCTGTAGAACTGAACCTACTAAATAAGAGCTGGGTTTGTGCACACAGACTTGCACTAGCAGACCTGTGAAAAAAAATTCTCTATTGAGGCCACATGAGTGTCCCAGGGGGCTAATCCGACAGAGCTCTAATGAACAGGCTCAACTGCTCACCACATAGCTTCTCCAGAATTATCTGAACAGTAGCATTTAAGAGGTGGTGGTTTGTGAGCAGATCACAGAAGGTTAAAGCAAAAATAATAATAGAAAAATAAAAAGAGGGACTGCTAGAAATTTTTCTCAGTTTTCAGTACTGCAGACCCCACAAGGGTCTTGTGGATTGTAAAGGTATTAAGTCCCTAAAGACTGGAACAAACTTGGTGTAAATCACACCAGCCTAGCTCTGCCTGTCTCTCTGTGTTCATTGCAGCAAGGGACAGAGAAAACAAATTAAAATATATAATAAAGTCAGATCCATCTTTTTAAGTGTAAGGCCCCTGTCTTCTTTCTATCCTCAGAGGAGATATAGCTCAGTTTATTCAATGAAGTTAGGATTGCTTACATATGCATTCTTTTAAATCTAGAATAAGAGTGTAAAAGAAGTGGTTTTTGTTCTGTGTAGGTCTAAATATCTTCAACAAGGTTATCTAAACACAAGTGATATGAAATACTGATATCCAGCAAATGATGCTGAAGAAAGGGAGTAGAAATGACTCTCAAGAGACCTTAACATATTCCTGCCTCATACTTGAGCGCTGCAACAAAAGGTCCATCCACTATATTAAACCCCTGGAGCTAAAGGTCCTTCCAGTATACTAAACTCCATAGTGACTGCTACAAAATGCAGCTGCATTTCATTTCTCATCCCACATCCCAGAAACCACAGTGGAACCTAGCCCAAATGTTAACTCTCCTTGTATTTGTAGGTGCATGAAACTCTTCAGTACAACCTAACACAACAAGGCAGATTTTTATCTGATATAAAAATCAGGATACTCTCAGTTAAGCTGGTAGACTATTGTATCTCATGTGAGCCAAAAAGGTGGTTTACAGGACGGCCTATAAATAGAGGGATAGTGTCAGCTATGAATACTCCTTAAATGAGATCAGAGTGGAATACTCATCTAATAAAGTTTGTAGCATTCATTTATAATTTAGGACCTCAGTATGAGGTCTGTCTAATCCAGAATCCTGGAAAGGGTGATTGCAGTTTCAGATGCATTTTAGAGAGGCATTTACCTGACTCAACACAGATAGACTCAAGTCTTGATACATATCTTCTCATATCAGCTAGTGAAGTTTTCTCCTTAGGAGGGGAATCTGTAGGAGATCACTGGGAACTCCCTCCTTACTGTGTTATTTGTCTCAGGATGTTTCCATGTATTCTCCCCGTGTAAGTCCATATTTCTTCTTATTAAGAACACAACTTGACTCCAAAACTATACACATAAATTATAAGTTCAATTAGCAAGATCAAGTATCCACAATTAATTCATTTGGATATGATCTAGAAACAAACAAACAGAAAAAGCCACTGCTGTGAAGATAAAGACAGGCTTATTTTCCTACATGGGTGTTCTTGAAAGGAATATGAAAAGGACTTAGGCAAAGGCACAAGCTCCAAATAATAAAGTACCAGTTTAAGAAAAATGCACAGGCCAAGATTACAGCAAATTATACACTCCTGTACCCAAGCAGCATACCCACTCTTGTATTAGAGGTATTCACACTTAGTTCCAAGGATCAACACAGTTCTCATAGCCTTCAATGTTTCCTTAGTGAGAAAAATATATTTTTTACTTATTTTATTTGCAAATGGCTGCATCAATTCTTATTACTCTTATTTCACTTTCAGTAAAAAGAAATAAAAAGGACTGTGACTGACAGAGAGCATATCTTCTGCTCAAAAAGGTGGAAGTTTAAAAAAAATATTATGATTTGTTCTCTCAGAAAGAGTAGGCCAGTTGAAGTATAGATACCATAGTGTGTTCAACTTGTAATCCCTATAATCATTTCTGGGGTAGGCTAGATAAAGAACATAAGTATATAAACTATATCAAGGCCTGAACAGGTCTTCCCAAACATCTTTTTATCAGCTAGGGAAAGGAAAGGGCATAGCTGTATCTCTGTTCTCACCCATTAATGTGTCTGTCCAATTAATGTATAGCAAGGAAATAAATTTAAGTACATACTGCTGTACTTGCATTCAGATTTGATCAATATTTTGTCGCCATGACCAAAGCATTTCACAACATTCATTTTCTGCTATTTCAAGATTCCAGATTTTTTTTTCTGGTTGGACTCAGTCCGTATTTTTATTAAAACCTGAGATTTACCCAAAGGCAAGAACCTCTGGAAAACCCCTTACAGTTCAGAGCTTTTCTATAGCCTTAGAAACACTCTGGAGTATGGCTAGACTCTCAGAAAAGGAATATAACCAGCTGACTCCAAGTGCCACTTGATCAATAATGAGATATTCAGAAGGAGTCTTAATTTTATCTAACCGGAGGGATGAGACTATCATCTTCCCTGACAACCAAAAACTCAGCAGAGACCTCTTAAAGGGAATCATCTCCATTAAGTTGTTGCCTGCTTGCTAGCAGTAGCAGTAATGGCACTCACCAGCTTTCAGCTGGAAGTGATTGGAGGAGAATGCAGCAGGTAAATTAGTGCTTTGCAGGGGCATTGCACACATACCCATGGCATTATGTCATTGTGGCACTCATCCATAGAGTCCGCAGGGACTTGCAATCACTTCTAAGATTGTGCTTAAGGTGCTAGGATGCCCCAGAAGGTAAAGCAGATCTGTCCCAGTATGCACACAGTAATGTGTGCATGTGTGCATGTATATGTGAGTATGAAGCCTCTCCACAAATCATGTTTCATGGATTCAGTGTAATGCCAGGGTAACATCTTTTAAATGGAAAATTCAAAATTAATGTTCTAAAAGGCCATTTGTGGTTCACAACAGTGCAAGAACTTATTTTGACTTTTTAAAATTCACCGTATGATTGTTATTACTTCTGAATAAGCTTTTTAGTGAAAAGTACATAGTTAAAATGGCAGATTGATGACCTAAATACATAAATCTTCTTTTTTAAAAGCTTGTCTTTCTGGAGTCTGACACAACCTATCATTAGTAAATTTCAATATTTAGTCAATACTAAATAATATAAACATCTCATTCGTAATATCTTTAGAAAGTCAGTTTATTTCCAACTGCATGGTTTATAGATGAGGGAAATAATTTTTTTCTTAGGCAGGCAGTATGATTGTGCCGTGACATAGAGAGGAAACTAAAGAAAGCAAAATTTATCGCCAAAGCTTTAAGTTTCAGCCACTGCTGAGTTTGGTAATTGGTCTGACAAAGACAGAGGAAAAAGAAAAAAAAAGAAACAGTTAAGATCTGGTTAAAAGAATAATCTTTGATGTAATGCAACAAGAATCAGACCAGTAGTTAAAGACAGGAAGTTTTAGGGATAAAATAGAGGGAATGCTCTGACCTGTTAATAAAAGACTACAGCCTAAGGTGAATGAGACATAAAAAAAACAACTGCCTCATATTAAAACCAGAGAAATAACTGAAGAGATTTTATGAACCAAGCAGGTGACAATTCAAGTGTCTTCTCTGTTATGTAACCCAACACTTAGTCCTTTCTTAACAACCCTTCAATCGAGTTTCATTTTATTTAAATTTAAATAACACCTCAGCCACCTCCTACAGGGGAGGACCTACAGATTTCCCTCTGGAAATACATTTCTATAACACCGGAGTGTCTATATATATATATATATAGACACTCCGGTGTTATAGAAATATATATATATATATATATATATATATATTTCACTTCTGCAAGAGGAAATACTTAATTATGACACTGACATTACAAAACATGTCATAAATAATCCTATAGTGTTTGTAGTTGTATACTTCTATACCTTTCATCAGGTATCTATATCATCTTGCATCTATATTTGGCCTGTAGCAGGTCTTCATACAACCTAAGTAAACTTTAGTAACAACACTATTTTTAACACAAATATGAGTAGTATTGTTGAAACAGACTCTACCATCCTGACTGTATGAAATCTGAGTGGTATGACCTGAAATTTATACTTACTTTTACACTAGCTGACCCTCTGAGTTGTTAGCTTATCTGCACATCTCTACCTTTTAGGCCAAGGCTTTATGACCAGTATGTCCAGAGCAGATAAACTAAATCTCTTTCCCAGTCAAAAGAAGAAGTCCTTTATTCTCCCAAAAGACCATTGCATACTCAAGATTGTCCAGGATTACCAACCTCCAGTCATGTATTTGGCATAAACTACACATGAGTTTGACAAACTTTTTGGAAGATTCAGTTATATATAGCAGAATTACATGAGTCAATAATTCTTTCTTAAAGTTCTCCAGACAAAATTTACAGCTAGTTTGAAATAAGTTTTTGTTTAGTAGCTTGAAAGTTATGTCAGGCAAAACCAGTACACAGCAGTATTTTCTAAGCGAATGTAATTCACAGTGGATTAAAAGTTTGCCAAAGACCATAGAAACATTTGGAGACTGTGGAGATGCAATCTCACCCACATTCTACCATGATGTCAACTTAAAAATTTTGTGTGAATTCAGCACCACCATGATGAATAGCATGGGGGCTTCATTGCATTATGAGACTTAAAACTTGTTGGTCTCAATTTAAATTGAGATGATAGCTAAGCACATCTACTCTCAACATCAACCAATCAAAAAAATATGTGATTTTCCATAGAAACATCTCTTCCAATGGTTTATATACACCGAAGTAGCCAATTACATCCTGGCACACTCAAAAATACATAGCAACAGCAACGACAGCATGGCAACAGCAGCTGCTGCAAAACACAAAAAATTAGAAAATTACTCCAGAAAAAAATATATTCTGTTAATTCATTTTGTTTACATTTTCTTTCATGAAATAGTTTCAGAAAACACTGTATGTGTATCTAACTCTACTTGCATACCTCATGGGTGAATTAAGATTATTAACTAAAAAATTCCTTGCAGTCACACTTCCACCATAAGTATAATTCTGCACATGGCAAACTATTCAGAAAGCATGGAAATTTCATTTTTCTTCCAGTTGGTTCCATACCTGTGTGCATAAGTTGACTGTAATTTTCATAGCTGGCACACTGGCTTCATTGTGACAGGGCAACCATCCTAATCAGTGGGACATTACCTGACAACGCATGAATGGCCCAGCCACAGTAGAAAGGCTGATTTTTCCCTCAGGCTAACCCATCATACGTTATCCTCACACAGTATGACGTTTACCATACGATCAGATGTATTTACATGAGTATGCACTTAAAAATACATAAACAGAGTGACGGAGTTTTAAATAGCTGCAGTGGAAATACTGTTCTTTTAAGATGCTAAGGTCCAGCTCCTTGCTATAAAAGCATAAGTTTTGTTATACTCTCCCCTTCCCAGGGGAATGACCCACTTTTATCATGAGAAAGCACCCACAAGAGCGGATTTGCTGTGCCAGTGATGGTATGCAGAGAACAAGAAAAGGGCATTTGGTACTTTCTCAAAGTGGTGAGAATGTATGCATCCTCATCGGAAGAGCAATCAGACCCACAGGACATGGCAACACAAAACTCTCACTTTTAAAGGCACATAATGTGAAGACAAAAAACAAACAAACAAACAAATAAACAAACAAAAAAAAACTTATCCCAGAAAAATGATAATTTCATTAATTACATTTGTAGCAACCGTGTCACATGCCCAAATATTATATCCTGTGTTTCTTGTACCATATTCCCTATATTCATCTTTTGCCTCTATAGTTAAGTATTAGGCAGTTTCCTATCCTTGCCATTCTGTATTTATTAGCATCTGCAAAGTTAATATACTCCCTGGTAAGACGCAAGTAGTTATAGACATAGCAACACTGAATACATTTGACTTGATCAGATATAGTTACACAAATAGTATATAGTTCAGCTTTTATAAATAACAGATAGTTTTACCTTGTTCCTTCCAGTTTTCTCTTGTTCTTTTTCTTCCTGTTTTTAGAACTCAGCTTTGAGGCTTAATAGTTGCTTGGTATCAAATAGCACAGTGGCTAATACACACCCAATTTTAATGGATTTGACAGGCGTTTTGCATTGTTTCATTTCTCTGCAAGCCATTACCCAGGAGAAACATATCAGTTAGATGCCCACTTCACATGTGTTTATGAACTTAAAGTTGAACAACTCTTCATTGAGATTGGGTACTATGTTCCATGCATGCAGGGACTGACAGAGTCCTCAGAGTAGCCACCTCTGCATTTAAGTTTAGATTCCACCAGACCAATATGATAGACATGTTTGTGCCCAGGGTCACATCTTGCTTATCCCACCCTCACCCAGAGTGTTCTGAGACACACACAAACTTTTCAAGCCCTAGTTTGCAAGACATTGCTCCATTCGAAGCAGAGATAGACTACACAGAGTGTCTGCCTGAAGATGTGAAAACAAGTGTTTGAAAGGAAGAAAATATTTTCTTGAACGTACATTAAAGTAATGTAAGTTCAAGTAATCAACATTTTTTTCTAACTCTCTGCTCTACTTCCTAGATCTTCTTGGCCCACAAAGTGAACTCCAGATGAGATGAAGGTTAATCTGTCCAGGATGGCCTCTCCACTGTCCCCTTGTCCCTGCTCAATAGGCGACTTAGAGAGTTTTGAATGCTATTTTTGAACTTACTCACATAAGAAGCTGCTCTCTAAAACGACCTTTGAGCACAACTGAGGGAAGACAGTATTCTCTGAAGTGCTGCTTATTGTCCTGCTTTTACACATGTTATTTATATGCTTCATCTTCCACTTGTTCTTCTCTTATCCCATTGACCAGGTTCATAGCGGTCATGGCTATGATAAAAATCATTATTATCAGTTAAAGTTGCTCTACTTCATTTTAGATAACACTTCTTTTGGCTGCGAATGGAAGGGTATGTACTGCTGCTAGTAGCTCTTACCGTTACTCAAGCTGTCAGTGAACAGTCATTATTGTCCTTCCACTTCTCTTCCTATTGTGAAAACTGTTAGTTATCCTACTTTTCATAAAGCTTGCGGTTTTGTAAATTAGCTTTCATTGTAATACTCTTTCATTTAAATCCAGAAATTCTCTTCAACGTCTTCCTCTAGTTGCATATGGACCAAATTAGTCATCCAATGGAAATATGATTTGAGACTTGAATCTATATAATTTAGAAAAAAAATAAACATCTCTCCATCTCCCCGATGGGATTCCAACCTGGCATATTTTCAGTTTCAGTATAACATGTAGTTTCTCATCAACTTTCTCCTACAGTCCTTGGCTCAAATCTTCACACATTAGCTCCCCTTTCAGTATGGTATCTGTGAACTTATGTAGCCCTGCCATCCCAGGGGCAGTACTGAGTAATAAACCTTTTGCCAAAATACATTATTTCTTTCCTTTTTCTTTTCATTTTTTTCAGATTTAGGGGACAAGGGCTACTGCAACTGAAGATTTTCATGGAAATAATAGGATTATATTTTCTGTAAACACCAAGGGCTTCCTAAGTGCTGTGTCCCTTAGGTCAATGTCTCACAGGTGAGAGGGTACCACTTCTTAATTGAAAGCTGATTACAGCACAGAAAATAAGTTTGCTCTGTATTCCAAGTAGAGAATGTGAACTCCACAGACTATATTAATCACTGTGCTTCTTTCTTTGTAAGCATTAGTGCATATAAATATTAATCCCACTGAGACATGAAATTCAGGATTTGTTTCTTCTACTCATAGTTGTCTTATCATGTCACTGTGAGCCTTACCTGCATTTGGGTGAGGCACAGACATTTGCTAGCAAGGCACCACAATTTTAAAACCAAGTAAAATGAAATAACACATTTACAGATTATTCTACTAACAAAAGTGGAAAGAGTTACAGCAGTTGATCTTCTGTTGCTCCATAGCAATCATATCCACACTATGAAACTCCACAATATGAAAAAAAGTGATAGCAGAACTATATCAAGTGGATGATAGCCTCTGTTCTAGAAATTTATTAATACATATGTTGATCCACAGGAGATATTGGGATGCAACAGCATTTCTACACCATGTGAGGCTGAGTTTCAGAACAACTGAAAGAGCCAGATTAGGGTGGGAGAGCGGTGAACTCTTTCTTTGCAATTCCTTATCCTTTCAGGTGACACTTGTCTCAGTCTTCTCTTCTCTTTAAGGTGCTGCCCATTTGCAGGAACCGACACACTTTTCCATACTGTCACTGAGAGAACATTTTTGCTTACCAGTACAGGTCACCATCTTGATAAAAATGGACACGATAGTAGAGTTACAAAGGGCCAACTATTTCTTCCTCCTCATCATTTGTATAACAATCCATTAACATGCAAGATCTTAATGTTCTTTAACAAATCAGAAATAGTGAACAGCGTGAGCAATAGAAGTGGCATAGGGCATTTACCTGTAGGACATAATTTACAGAATCCATTTGCTTTAATCGAAAAAGCAGACAGTACCTGTGTGCCAAATACATAAAGATGTATATAATCTGCTCATGATCTATTTGCAGACTGTGCTGTCAGTTGCTTGATGTGCACTGGCTTAGCAGGGGGAGGAAGGAAAAAAGGAAGAATAACTAACTGCAGCACAAACATGGAAAGCTTTCTTTAATTGTCTCAGTTCTTATTTTTCTTTCCTTCACTGAATGGCAGCTTTGACCCCACAGAATCATTTTTTTAGATCAGGCTTCAAATACTGAATGTTTAATGCACACTTTTTTAAACCAACAGGCTGAATTATCCATCTGGTTGCCTAATATATTTTCATGGTAGCTTTAGGTCCTAGCAAATTGGGTATTTCAGTACCTGAACATCTTCAGTATAGCAGAACATAATGACAATGAACACGTACATTGGTGAAAAAAGGGATTTTTTTGTGTTTCTATATAAGTACGGTAATACATTCTGACACCATAAGAGCAGTATTTTCTGTCAATCAGCTTGAATTCGCTGTAAGCCTCAGACATATAAGTCACATTGAGAGGGTTATGCATTTCACAAGTGGATTTATATATAAATACTTTCTCTGGCTCCAGTTCAACACAACAAAAGAAGTCAAACATTAGTCTGTATTTGTATTTCTTCACTGAAATGTTTTGACATAAACTGCACACAATCCTTGCTGAAAAGTGCCATACAGTTTGGAACAAACGGCTATGAACACCTCTATTGTTCACAAAATGCCGAAGTTTTTGTTTCTTAGAAACTTAGAGACCTCATTTCCAAAGCTGCATCGATGGTGTGTTTTCTAAAGAGAAAAGAGGCAGTTTGCAGCCTTCTACTTCCTTTCTTAGGCACTCCTTGCCACTGTTCTAAGTAGACTCAGAAGCATACAGAGCTGCTAACACCACTGAGACCTACAAAAATTACACTGGATCTCTGGCAAAACAAAGAAACATCTATG
The DNA here is from genome assembly GCA_023055505.1 of Callipepla californica brunnescens. Classification (NCBI taxonomy): domain Eukaryota; kingdom Metazoa; phylum Chordata; class Aves; order Galliformes; family Odontophoridae; genus Callipepla; species Callipepla californica. The sequence goes on from JALIRH010000064.1 coordinate 692,336, forward strand.
ACAAAATGGTGGCTATTTTCTCTCCAACCGCGAAGCAAATACCCATTTTTACATGGCATTAAACAAATCGCTGTCACTATATAAAACATTTTTTTTACATTGTGTGGCAATTTCCTGAGTCAGACTGATCTCTCAGGTACACTGTTTAATTCTAAATTAACTCAATGAAAAGTGAGTTACTCTGAATTTACTCTAGAATTCCTGTTCCCTTGTGTGTAATGGAAGTGGTTACAGCCATCACAGGATCCCTGCAAGGTTTGGGTGCAGCTCTGCAATGTTGTAACATAAATGCTGGGGTAATTGCAGTGCCACCTTCATCAAAACAGAACAACTTGCAGACTTCCCTGAAATGTGTCAGCTAGCAGAGTCCCAGGGGGCTGCTAAACTAGCTGAATGTCACTGAAGCAGAGTGGTCATCTGGCTACGTTCTTTTCCTCTGTGGATATTCTAATACTTAGCACACACTCATCTTTCACTCGCCTATATACCCTGGCTGATCTTTATCCTCCATGTAGCATATCTAGCTACAATATACAAAAGAACAGCAAAAACCTCCAAACAACAGCAGGAACATCAAGGGCTCAAACTTATGGAAAAAAATGGGTCACCATCTAAATTTTTGTCTGTAAAAGCATGTTCTATTTCAGAGTGTTTATTAAATTACAGTGACATAAACTCGCTTTAAGTGGTCCCTAAGAAAATGTGCTGGTTTCATTAGACATCCAATACTGTGTTTAGTTCAATTGGTTTAATTATGACAAGGGAAAAGAAGAAAATATTCAAGTAGGATTTGTATGTGCTCAAACTAAAATATGCTGGTTTTGGAAAGCAAAGCATTGGTTTTCAATGAAAAGCGACTGGTATTAGTGAAAATACTATGCCTTGAAACAAAATCTATTCATTTCCATAAAAATTTAGTGACTTGAGTATGCATGGATTGGTTCCACTACGGATGTATTGGATTCAATGACACTGCATTAGTTTCAAAGCATATTTATCCATGCAGTAAAAATGTATAGGTTAGGAGAATTAAAGAGCCGTGATGATGGCTGCCCTGAAGACTCTAATCTGAAATACAATTCCTACTAAAATTGATTAAATTTGACTTAACAATGATGCATTCAAAAATCCCAAATAAAGCCTATAGTATTTCATCATTTTGGACACATCAGTCCTTTTGTGTTTCTTTGGTGTAAACTGATGTTTTCACATTTCTAGAGGCTGCATCCCATCTACTTCTCCCTAGAATGTAACTATAGGCAATTTAGGTTCCCTCTAAACAAAGTACTGTTTTCCCCCCCGTCTTTAAGAAGGAAACTGCAGTTTGTACAGTGGGACAGCAGACAGGAGCATAGTTTTGACTTCCGATTTTCAGACTGTATGTGGAAAATAAGGGTGCACAAGTGTCTGCGGGGCAGGAGCGGTCCTGCTGACCCAGATCTGAGGACTATCATCTTCAGATTAAATTCCAGCAGCATCTCTGTGCCTCCATTTCTTTCTGGCTGGCTCCAGGTCACTCTGTAGGCTGTTACTCAGGCTCCCCAAGTCACTTCTCATTGATCACCTATCTTCCTCCAGTGAACAGACACAGAAACTGAGGTGGAGTTTAGGTTGAAGCTCTGCTTTTCTCATGCCTGTACGTTTATTTTCTGTTGAAATTTTTGTGCCATACTAAAATGCTTGCAGACTCTTGCTGAAGCATAAAAATGTAGGCATAAACTACCCACATGAAGTACATTTTTTCATGTAAATCATAGTGTTTAATGAATGCACAATTAATTGAGAGGTGTTTCAGCTTCACCTGCTATAGCACAATAGGACTCTGGCTACACCGCTGTTATAAGTAATATTCTGTAGACACAACATTTGGAACCACTCAGGCTTCTGTAGTTGCATCTATTGTACAGAGGCATCCTGATTGATTTTGAAAGCCCAGGTATTTGTTTTGATTTGTCTATAAAAATGTATTGGTAACTTTATTATTTAGTTTGTCCTGCTGACTAACACAGCTACCCACTCATGCTAAAAAATGTACATAATACAAAGGCTTTTACGTACCTGTACTATTTTTATAAGCAAAAACATCAATAAGCACTTGACTTTGAAGTTTTTACCATCCATTCTCCAGTATGACTCTGAATGATAAAAGAAAACAGTCTTCAACTTGTCTCTTTGTGGTGTACAATGAGGCTCTATTTACTCCGACATTTCTTAATGATGGGACCCTAGCTTTTCCATACACAATATAAATCCCTCTAACAGTACATACACAAGCAGTTCCTTTTTTTTTTCTTTTTTTTCCTGTAAGTCCTCATTAGCCTATTCCAGTCTAATACAAGTGGTATTGAATATTTTCAGGTGAGATAGTAATAAATGTCCTAGGTTCCAGTCCTGAATCTAGCCTTTCTGAATAGATTCCTGATAAATCCAATTGCAGGATCAGTATTCATATGAGTCTGATCAGCTACAGTTTCATCTTGCCACAGGAAAGAATACACAACCTATTTTTCACTGTCATGTTATAAATTAAAAGTTTGTTGCAACTCCTAAAAACATATTTCACTGTTTTCATCAGAACTCCAAAGCAAAAAGTACAAAGCATTTAAGACTTTATTTAAAGCCTGGAAAGCAGAAAATTAAGTGACAGAGGAAGAATATGGTCCCATTAGAGTAAAAACTGCAGTTATAAAATACACAATTTAAAGACAGTTACCATTCTGTGGTATAAGACTTCCAGCATCAGTTACACTCTCTCAGAATAACTTTTTAAAGTGCTATTGCCAGCATCACCAAGCAGGCTTTGTAATCACAACTGCCACACATGTAAGACTCCAGTAATAATTTTCCTCAATTAGGATTTGCTCAATATGGTTCTTCATGTTTTATTTCCAAGTTCTTCCTAAAATTTTCATCCACTTCTCTCTTGCACCAATATAAAGATCTTTGGCTTGGCATAACTATTCTGATTCCTTACATAATACAGCCAAGTTTAACTATATTCTTTTGATTAGTCTGTATAGCTATAAGTAACAACTATTACCAAAGTTAAAATAGTTCATTTGCTAGCTATAGTGAGGTTCCCCTCTAGCCACCACTGGGGTCCATCTGTTACACAACCATGAGAGAAACAAGGCCAAATACAGTTGAGCAGAGGTATAAGACCTTTCAGGGCTTCCAGCAGAGGCTATTTGATGCCCTAGGCTAAAGGATTTGCCACACACGTTTTTAAAAATCAAGTTGATAGCAGGCAGGATGGCAGCTGTCAGTCAGTACAGGGCAAGGAATGCACAAAGCATGGATATCTCACAGGACAATGACTTCCATTTCACTCTTAAAGTAGAGAAAAAAATCTGCTTTTGGTTAGAAGTGCACACACTTGGAATAATGCTACCACTTGTCATTTTGTAATTCCAGATTTACAGTGGTGTAAACAGGAGCAGAATTTGTTCCAGAATCTCTAGGCAAGCTGAGAAAAAGCCCTCCTGGAACACATATTTCAATATCATGCCTTAGGTAACAGTAAAATCACAGTCTTTATGTTTCTTTCATGCACTATCAAGCTTCCATGCATCATACATCTTTGTGTTTCCTTAGCTGCTTCACTGTATTAAAAGAACACTGGGATCTAGATTTTTTTTTTTTTTCATTTTACAAGAATACACATTTTTCAAGACTAAATAAACAAAATGCATTCATTCCTTAATTGGCTTTTGTCAGGAGACATTCTTCTTTTCAGCTATGAAAGAAGCATTCTTTGATGTCTTCATTGAAAGATCTCACAATTTTATCCCTAGAAATACGCAGATACACACAAATATATATTAATGGCATAGTAAACTTTTGTGTCTCCTTTTGATTGTTTCATAATGCCAAGAATGCCATTTTAAATGTGTATTATTTTACCAGGGTTTATGTAAAGTATCAAGGTGGATAGTATCCCTTAAATCTAGGTTAAAACAGTATGAAGATTGGAGCCAATTGAAGTAAATCATAATTGCTAAACAGAATTAAGTTTGCAACAGCTTCCTAAAAGTCTGTAAGAAAGCAGATACAAGAACAGATACTTACAGCAAAAATACATTTTATTCATAGCTTCTACCCTAGACCCACACTCTCCAAAATGTCAGTGTCATGAATCATTGTTAGAAAAACAATAACCTTAGTGATCTTACATTTTCTCTCTGTGCAAATTATGTATGTTTCATGTGACATTACTTACTTCCTCAGCAAGCAAGTCTTTTCCATCTGTTGGAAAACCACCAGTGGTGATGTGCTATCAAAGTGAATTACCTTCTTACATGCTAGGAAATTAGGGCAATCCAGTGCCTTTCATCTAGCTCTTCCACAATGCCTTTCTGCTCCCACAGGGTCCTCCATTCACTCTTCTCTTACCGACTTGTATGGGAGACGTAAAATTACTTTCCAGGAAGTAATTTCTCTGTGGCATGAGAAAGATGTTTCAGGCTTGGAAAGAATCTCCATAACTGTATGTGCAGTTTGTTCCTATAGAGGCACTGAGCACCAGAAAGAGAACTTCCATGAAAGTTCAGAGGAGAGGAGAACAAGGAAAGGATGTGCTATCAGATCTAAGCATAAATGGCTGTAGGGACCTTTACTCCATATAGATGTCAGGGAGTAGCTGTAGCCAGTGGTTCTTCTTCTGGACAGGATGGATGCTATTTCATTTTCTTTTCACTTATCATGATTTCCAGCCTTGTGGTAATCATGGATAGAATAAGTTTACACAGGTCTGAACACTGCTAGTCAAATGATTGTCCAGAGGAAGGTAAACTGAAAGTAATGTTTGAATGGAAACAAGTTAACAGTCCTCTAAGTTATTCTTTGGCTATAAAATAGTGTTCTTCAAAATGTGCTATGTGAATGAACAGTTATTTCCCACTGCCACATCATCCTCCTTCTTTTCCTGTCATTTCTGTTTCTCTCCTGACTATATCATCATTCTTAATTCATTCCCCATTATCTTGTCATGACATGAACCCCTCTCATATATACCTACATCCATACTTTCCTTCACCTACAAAAGATGAAAGTTTCAAGTATTCCATTACTTTAGAACAACCAATGACCACTCATCCACTAGGTATCTTTAGCAGAACATTTATAAATGCAAGATGTTGCTTTGGACATTAAGTCTCACCTATACTCAGTACATATATCTGCAGTATACTGAAGTAAATCTGAATGCTTTTGTCTCCATTTATGTGTTTGGATGCAACTTTTCAGGAAGAACTGTAACATGCCGTTTACTGGAAGAGTTACTCCTCCCTCTAAGTCAATGGCCCTTTTGAATCTGTGAGCCTTGCTGATATCTCTGAGTCATTAGTTGAGATTACTGACACCTATGCTCTCCAGAAAAATCAGAATTGTTATCCTTCGATGACCCCAAATCAGCAGAGGAGGAAACAGTAGTAAATTATGCTAATCCGCTAACTGTCAGGTCTCCATCTGCTTTTTCATTTCATACAAGTCTCCATCCTCTTCAGAGCTAGCCCCACATGAACATCTTCAGCAAGCACCCTGAGCCAAACCCACTGCAATGATTTCATACCTCCACCTCCCGATCAAATATAGCTGAGGCACAAACTGCACGATTCTCTGCAGCTCCTCCTCTCTGGGATGCAGAAGAACATCTAGCAACACAATGCATTTAATGGCATTTGATTGTATACAAAATTCAGTAATTTGCAAAGGGTCTCCCAGTCATTAGTGAGAATTAATGAGGTTCTACAGTAATAAAATCTTACTTCAAAATACAGAGTTTTACCAGAACATATGGGATTATAAAAGTAAATGTGCATCACACATAATCTTATGCCACATTATATAGCACATTTTTAAAAAGGAAACACCCACAGGTCTGAACAACTTTTATTTTTATGCAAATGCACTATGCACAGAGACGTACTTACGTGTCGCTTTTTTTGTTGTACCACCACAGTGCCAAAGGGAGGTATCGTGTCTTACTTTGCCTTCCCTTTCTCACTTTACCTTGCCTTTCTCTACCTCTGCAAACACAATTCAATATCCATGGGCTAAAGGACTTCTGGCATTGTGGAACTGTTTGCTATTCACATCCATCTTTGGTGACATTCAAAAGTAAGCCACTGCAAGAGCTTTGTAACCCAGTCTTCCTTGGGAATTCAATATGCTATACAACTTATGCCCACCCCTGCATGCTTTTTATAATCATAACCATCATCTTTTTATTATGTCTTGGACTTGAAGAGTCCTGAAAGCAGATGTAACTCATGATGACCTGACTTCAATGGGAGAATGAACCAGGTGGCTAATTGTCTCTAAAACAAATACACTGATAATTAGCAGGAGAGCACAATGCAACAGAAGCCTAACCACCAACCTTTATTTAAGTTAAGCAAATGGGTGAGAAAATGATGCAGCTGCATCGTACTTTGACAAGTTAATAAGGGAGCCATACTTCATCTAGTCAGCTACAGTAGCCAAAGCATGCCCTCAGGACATGGTATCAATGATTCTGAAATAGTAAACTTATACAAAATGGAAAAAAAAATCAGCACTAGCACAACAAAGCTCTTCTACAACAGATTCCCTTTCAGAAATGGTAACTGCACTAGTTTTTCCCTCCGAGTACCCACATTCAAACCTTGCCTTGCATCTCAAATGGAAATAGCCATGGTGGCCCCATCTTGCTTCTCACTTGCCCATATCATAAAAGCAAACACATTGGCATCTTTTGCTGAGGAACAGTCTAGGAGCAAATAGCAAAGGAGCTGCCAGTTAGGCTGTATTACATTGGCAGTGCTGCACAGAGGAGCTTACTCTATAATGGCTTGCAGAATAGCTGACTTTAGCTACCACTGCCAGTCCCCCATCTTTACAAGCACTAAATTCAGCCCACTGATTCCATAAAAAGCAAACAAGAAAATGTGTGGTGTTTGCTTTAAAGGTATTAGATACTTAAGAGACTTTAACACTCTCCACATTTAAACATGGATTGTTTTGTAAATTATGTCAAACAGCAGCCAAAAAAGAGCACCATGTAAGATACCCAGTGCATATAACTCCAAGGGTGTTGACAGAGAAGTGGAAAGAAAAATATTTCCAAATAAATCCCATTACCTTTTTTATATCTGCGACACTGATCAGATAAGTCAGTCTCTCTGGGGCTAGTATGTAATATTTTCATTTTTGTTGAACATTGAATGTTCATATGCTTGAACATATACCATTTTTTACAGGTAAAAGAGGAAGACAAATGACACTAGTTATCTAATCACTTGGAAGTGTTACAAAGTACTGAAGAGAAAAAATATTATTAGTATTAATAATAATAATTCAGACCATTTACTCCATACTCTACTGCAAGGTCAGAATGAGAGTTAATTTAAGCATGTCCATATGCCAGAACTTCACACAAGACAGAGTTTGAGTACTAGAAAGCAGAACTGGGGTATAAAGCAAGAGCTCAATATATCGGTGTTACCATAGTCTTACCAGCTCTCAATGTTTCCCCTGTACTGTAAGCAACAATAAGCAAAAAAGTACTGCTATCAACACCTATCCCATGTCATGAAAGATATTTGGCTCAAGAGTAGATTTCGTCAAAGCCTCTTATGCCATATCACTCACCTCTTTACAAATGATTCTCAAGAGGTTTACAGTGGCATAACACTGGGGTAAAAGCAGTGAGATTGACCTTTTTTCACAGTCCAAAGTGAACAAACTATAACATTTAAATGGATACCATATATGGTGAAAAGTAGAATTTTTCACTAACATGTTTCTAGCTTCCAGTTTTAATAGTCTAAGGAAATGTTATTAGAGTGATCAAAGGGAAAAGTCACAAATTAGAGAAATATGACAACTAAACATCAAGTTAGTATGGCAAAGTAGATTGCTTTCTTTCCATTTCCCGTTAAACTCTGCTTTGGAACTGTATTTTGATGTAGATATGACAAAACTCTCATTGCTTTTCAGTTTTTGGTGCACAGGTCTACTGAAAGAAAAAGAATAAAGGGAAAATGAAGAGACTGTCAGAACAATAGCTGCATAAAAAGAAAAGGAGAAAAAAAAGAAGTCTGCTGAGGCTTCAGATTTACAGACTTTACTTAGACAAATAGAAAAAGAAGTCAATGGGAAATATAACCCCTTGTCTATTCTTGCAGCCCCTTATTTGAATGTTCATTAAGCCCCATGTACCTCTCTCTGAACTTAAAAATAATTAGTTTTAATAGTTGAGGTAGACAGTAAATTAGATGTTGTTCCTTTCAGTTCCTCTTTTAACTAGGGTTAGTGCAATAGTGGGAAAGTTTGGGGGCATTTTTTTTCCCACCAAATCATCCATGATTTAATTGTCACATTAAAAGATAGACATCTAGACCCCCACCAAGTTCAAAATAATCTTAGCTCTTGTTATTTGCTTGTTTAACTTTCTGGAAATGCTAATAAATGAATGGAAGAGTATCAGTTGTTTATCGGCTTTGGGTATACTGCTGTGAGATGAAGACATTTCCAGTTCACTCAATATTTTTTACGTTACCACAGTAAGGATTAGACTATCACCATGTTCACATAATACAAGCTTAATATGATGTGCCCAGGGAACTGTATCTTAGTATTTTCTGACTGCACATTAGTACATGTTCTTCACATTGTTTGACTAAACAACAGGCACAGGGTCAGTTCAAACCCTTGCAATGTTTCTTCTGGGTTAAGTTTTGAACTTCCTATTTATAAATTCTGTTCCCATTTTCTTTCCTAAGAGTCCAGAAGGTAGTTTTTTGAGTTTTATTTGGTTTTGTTTTCTACAAAAGGCATTTCAGGAGCAGATGTCATGAGTAAGACGTGAAATGTAAATAACATTTCCTTGCAAAATAAATACTTAGTTGTTGGTGAAAATCATATAAATTTAATTGAAATGTTAAATATTTCCTTTTAAGATCCTTTTTGATAATATTTCCTGTACCGTTACACAGTAGAGCCTTTTACACACAGGCCGTACACTTCCCCCTACAAAACAGAATCAAAACATTTTCAGTTTTACTGAATGTTCCTTCCTCTTTTTCTCCAGAATCTCTTTCTTATTTCATAAGGAACTTGGAACATTCTCAAACTATGCCTGAATATATATATCTTCTCTTTTTTGTCATCTGCAGAATTTCACTAAGCACAACATTATGCAGCTGGTATTGCACTACCTAGTCACCTACTCCTCTTGACTAGATTATTTGTGTTTGTGGAGAACCATCACGCTATTGGAGCTGGAGATGCCATTAATACCTGTATTTTCGCAACATAGAAGCCACTGCAATAGATTTCAGCTTTACTTTCCCAGTTCCAGTGACTTTAAAACAAAACTGAATCAGGAGGAATGGGAAGTTCTGAGTGGGACTACATGTAGTAACCAAGGAAATCACTTAATAACAAACTCATGGGTATGAGGCCTATCTTTCCTTCTCTGAGACTTTAAAAATGCCAAATATATACAAATAATTCTTTAGAATATTCATTCGTGGCTGTCTTTTGTTGACTTCCTTCTTTCTTGGCATCTCTTTCTGGGGTTCCTCCTTCTGAACAGAACAGTGACAGTAACATGAAGATACATGAGATGACCTAAACCAGTCTTGGTAAACAAACAAAAATGGGAAAAAGGACACAAAAATCTTTTTGTCTCTTTGAGAGACAAATACAATCCTATACCCAGTTTATGACTTCAGAATGGTGGTGAGCCCTTCTGCATCCTATTCATTAGTCATATTCTTTAATCAGAGCTCCTCCTCCAATAATTACTCTGCTTCCTACACTTTTCTTTTATCTTCTGCACTTGCAGTAGTTTTAGAGCTACAGTGGGCTGTATGTGAATGGTGTAAGTAGTCAGAACCACAAGTCAGATGAAAGCAACCAAATTTTTTTTTGTCCCTCTGGAAGTTTTACAAAGATTCTAGAAATGGGCTAAGAGGAGGCAGCTTGTGGAGACAGAAAGAAGAGAATGTGATTCTCCAAGATCAGATTTAAGGAGTAAAATCTTTTCCAGATTTCCCGAGAGGAGTGCCTTCCCAGAAGCATCTCACTTAGCTTGGATCTACTCACTAGAGAATTGAATATAAAGATATAAATTACTAGAAACTGGAATACAACCAGCTTGACTTACTACACTAAAAATAAGGTATATCTACACTTATCCATACCTTTGAAGTGTTATAAGTGAGGTGTCTTGCTTATTTGTTCAACTAATATAGATTGCCAAGGAGCAATATTCTCATTCAGTCCATACTCTTCCCTAATATATTTTATCAGATGACTAAAGATATAAAAAAATCAGAGTAAGTTTTTATTCCTTACCCAGTTTAACTATCCTTTTCCTGCAAAGACCTGGGCCCTTTGGTTTTTCTCTACCACAGAAATTCCTATTAAGGAAATAATTCATTTAATTTCATTAAAAAAATATATTTTATACATAGTAATTCTCAATCACCCAGCCCAATTTCTTTGGTGAAGTGATAATTAGGTGTTAAGAAGTAATCAGATAACAGCAGAAATCTCTCCAGGCAGCTATTAAACATCTAAGCAGGAGTGCAAGTATGAAAATATGGGGTTCTCAGGTGTATTCAACTTTAATCAATTTTGAAACATTTTTAAATGTTTGGAGTTACTGGCCTGTCTTTATAGTCCTACACTGCTGTGACATAGCCTGCTACATTATAAGGGACTCATCCATGTATAAGATTCAATATTCATGATAAAAACATGGTGTGTTTAAGCCAACCAATCTTACTGTACCCACTTGTTTGAAGCAAGGAAAATACAATGAAAAAATCCCTCTCATCAATGACCGCAAATACTAAATCTTTGCGTCTTAGAGAATTTTTTTTTTTAATGTGTTTGTCTTATTGTCTGGGAATCCTTGTGTTTTCAAAAGCAATGATTTCATGTTTTCAAAAATGAAGATTTCGTGTAAATTATTCTCTGTTGACTTTGAGTTCTTCGTACATTTTTCTTCCATCTGCTAAATTCACAGAAATCCAAGAGTTGCCATTATAAGATCCACATTTTTTTCAAAACAAAGAGTTTATAATGTAACAAATAGATTTTTCATTCTCTTCCTCATATGATTTTTACCTTTTTTTTTTCAAAGATTACAAGTTCTATCTACCTGTGTGAATCCTGAATGTTATTTAAAAAGACAAATAATTTGTGTAGCACTTAAGGTGATGTGCCCCTAATTTAAAAAGATTCTTTTTCTTTGTCAGGATGCTAAAAAGTATCTGATAAATCATGACTACATTAAAGTAGGGCCTTATAAATCCTTCAGTACAACTCCATCAGCTGATATTGTGACAGGAATGCTCTGGTGGAATGGGACAATGCAAAACAATGTTTAAGTGCATTCCACTACCCTGATAAGTACATAAACATATTAGAGAATTCTGTTCTCAATGGTGAGCCAAGTTCATCCTAAACTCGACTGGCTTAACAGGAATGACATCAGTAATTATTGTGACTTCCCTCCTTTTTTTTTTTTTACATTCCCTATCTACTCCTTTGAAATCACAGTGGATGCTAATAATTGCGCGCACCTTAAGATTGTAACATTATCATGTATCTTGGGAAAGGACCTGGGAATCACCTTCCGTAAGACAAAAGAAAGTCAAAGTATGTCTTTCTCTTTGTGGCTTCCTGACAATTTGACTTATGGTGCTAAGCACAGTTCAGAAACTCATCTAGGGAGCAACAAGGTCAACTCAAATTATGAAATTTCCAGTAACTGACTGTGGCATAGAATGCAGTCAATAACTTAGACAACGTTCTTCCCACCGGCTCATGATCCCACAGCTATGAGGCTGTGTAACTATGGTCCTCTGTGCTGTAGGTATATCTTGATGTGACAGAAGCAGGAATGATCAGGATCACATTTTTTTTTCCATGAAAAGGCAGAGTTTTCATCCGAACTGAAACACTTGTATAGATACATCCTTCAGATGCTTCACATTAATATTACATTAATGAGTTCAGGGTAATTTTATTGAGTCTTAGGCTCAAACTCTGTTTTAGTGGCTACACTGAAAATTGACAATACATAACCTCACTGAAGTAAGAGAATCAAAACTCTTGTCCATTTCAGGGGACAGTGTTTGATCTTCAAACTTTACCACTTCTTTCTTGTAAGAACGAGGCTGTGACCAGTAATAAATAGACTGTACCGATGGCCAACAATTTCTCTTGTCTCATTTCAAGGAAGTGACTCTTTAATGAGGGAGAGAGAAAAAAAAGAGAGAGAGAGAGAGAAAATGTTGCAATACCCTCTCAGAGTGCTTAATTCAATGGCACACTAAGAATAAAATCATCTGTGAATTTAAGGCTTCCAAGCTGTTTGGTATTTTTTTCATATCATCTCCTTATATTCTTAGGTCAGACTCTATCCCCTCTTCTAGATGCTATAATTATCACTCCTGCCAGTCTGCAAAATATTTTCCTCAAAGAGCTTGATTCACCTCAGAAGCCTTCTCATAAATGTTCCCAATAAACTGAAGCGCAGACCACTTTGCCCAGGTTATCTCTACTCAAACTTAGCACTGCTTCAAACTTTTCCTAAAAAAGTTATGTGACATCAACATGCAAATAAATGATTAAGCACACAGTTCAATATTTTAAATTTCCAAAGTGATTTACATCAAGACAACTAATAATTGCTTCCTGAGACACTCAAAAACATACTATGCACATTTATGTAGAAATTACCATAATAATATTATCACTATCACAAATATGCATATGAAAACCTCTCACAGTAAACACAACATTTGCACATAGTAAATATCCATATGTCTCAATAAACACAATCTAAAACTTTAATATGACAAGTGTGTGGTTCCTTCCTTTAATTGAGAATGAAAAATTAAGAACAAGCCATTTACTGGTTGAGTCTTTCCATTTTCAAACGATGTGAAAAACTGGTGTGGGTAGAAAACCTTGTCACACCCTCCACACTTGGTGGCATTGGGATTGGTCTATATATAGTGCTGAAAGACTGAACAGCAAAGTAAAATGCTATCAGAAATATATATCCCCAAGAGTGTTGTGGTCTTTACTATTGATTCTGTGACCATAATCATAGCTTTGCCTACCAGAAATAATATATTCCTCTTATAAGCATTATTGGCAAATATCCCCCATAGGCATGTATTTTCTTTCATGCTTTCTTCAGACTTGATATAAGACACAGTTCCATTTTCTTATTTTGAATCTGATAATATTTATAGACAGCTTAGGTTGCAATTTTAGCAACTGAGTAAGGAAAGAGAAAAAAGTTGAGAATGTATTCTGAAAAATGAAGTCTGTCATTTGCCTTAATTTCCAAATAGTATTCTTTCTTCATGTCACTTGGTTGTTTTGCTGGAGAATGGCCTTATAAAACTTTTAAATATTAAACACAGTTTAACAGGACAAAATTCTGCCAGTGGCGGCAAATTTTAGGAAATCCTTGACTTTAACATAATGGTGGGAATATGAACATTGTCAAACTCACAATGTCTTCATTAAGGTTACCACTCCTAGCCTTGTATATGTGCGCTCTCTCATCCTAGCTTGGACGTTTGTGAGCAGAAAACTGTTCTTCCTGGCACTTGCTTCTAGCAGTTCACAAATCTATCTTTGTTTTCTTCCTGTATGCTATTTTCAAGTATACCAGTTGCCTCAGAAGCTTAGAGCTGGAGTTTCACCACTGAAGACTTTAACAAAGACTTTGGGGCATTTACAGTTTTCTTTTCAGATACCAGACTGCTTCTATTTCAGACTATTAAGCAAAATTGAAATGTCACTAAAATTCTTAACGGAATCAGTGCATCATGGACATACTGATGGAGCATAAAGATCAAAAAACTAAGATGACATAGAGTTGTTTTTCAGATCATAATAGTGCTGTATGAAACTGAGACAAGATGGCATATGTTTCTAGCTGTTCCCTCTCCCTTTAGCCCATAAAATTGATGGCATTACACAATTTGTTAACATTAGGGTGAATTTAGTCAGGAGTCCTGAATACCCCAAAACAGCTTTCACAGAAACTGAAATAGGTCTGGTGCCTGGGTTTTTCTTCAAATCCCCTCCGTGCAGAATGGAGACTGGGCATCAAACTTCCTAACTGCGCCCATACACTCATAAACATCTGCAGCAAACCATAATTCTGTTGAATACAGGAGCCACATTGCCATGGCATTTTGGTTATGAACATTAGAGGAGCGTGTGGATCTGAATCCCAATATTATAGATTTTCGGAATGTCAAGCTGAAGCCAGCTCTCTGAATCCTGCATGGACTGGGTTTGGCATGTTCTGAAAAAATTTTGCAAAGCAGAAGTTGTACAAGCAGAACATTGATCTGATGATAACAGTAGGGTCAAGGTGAGGACAGAGGTCAGTACCTCTCAGGAAGGGAATGGTTAACTAGCCATAATAATGCAAGCAGGCAGACAGCTACACTACTGCAACAAACAACAAATTATTAACACGAAGCAATTTAGCAGCTCAACTTAGAATAAGCAGCACATTGGGCACTGACTACACAGTGGCAGACTGTCTATGACTCTCTGCTACCAGCCAGCCAGCAAATTTTATTTTTTGCCCTAAAAAGAGTTCTTTCAAAACTCCACTATAATAGGCCATTCTGTGCCCAGGAATAATTTTAGAAGGGCTGAGTCCCAGACTTCCCCTTTGCAGGTGCGAGGCAGCGTATTCGCACCTCCATCTAAAGCCACCACTTCCAGATCTGCCCAGAGTCAGCACTCCAGCTTCAACAGAGCCACAATACCAAATTTTTCCATTTTCCATTATGATATGAACTGCTATGAGCAAGTCTGCACTATCCAAAATCAGTCCCCCAGAGGTGTGCAATTGCAGAAGCACAGAGACAATGGAAAGAGTGATCCAGATACCGGGTTTTGAAAAATTTGCCCCCCTCAAGAACAGCTAATTGCACCAGTGAGGCACTATTTTTAAAATAAAGGCATGCTTCCTTTATCATACCTCACGCTGCAAAGCTTCTGTTCAACTAACTACACGACAGTCTGTTAGCACTGAAGGAAATCCCTTAAAAGCTGTGTTTGTTTGACCAACAGTGACTCAAATTAGAAAAATATTAAATGAAAGCAGCTGGTCAGCTACCAGTCATAATATTATCCCAACTTCCTTCACAGGAAATATTATATTAATGTTTTATTTGCTTTTTTTCTCTACCCTTGCTGCCACTGCGGTGTAATATTAATTTTGTGTTGCTGATAGATTTAGACTCTACTCTATGCTGACACCAACCTGCGATGACCGCCTTTAATTTGGACTCAAGACAGTGTTTAGTGACGTACTGAGACAGGATAGAGAGGAAGAAAAGCAAAGACTATTGACTGGTGTACCAAAATTCTCCTTCAGAAACTTTTTAGGGAAAGTGCTTCAATAATTTCACTGTGTCTCTCTAAAGGTACCAATGACTGGAAATAACCTGCTTCACAGCCAATCTTTTCCTGAGTCTTCTGCAAGATCACAAATCCAGCACCAGGAGCTTAAGTCACCTAAACGTGTGTTTTGCTCGTTCTCCTGGCATACAGGAAGCAGCTGTATGCACACTATGCACCACTTTCCCCACACGAACACTTTCTCTGTTACCTTGACCTTTCTGCTTCACACCACAGTCTCAGCAGAACAAGATGGAGTCACAAAGCAAGGCTGTAAGTAGGTGCTCTCAGACTTCCACAGACCATCTCACCTCAGAAGATGTTTATGGTTACCCAGAAAAGCCATGATGGTGGCTGCAACAGCAAGGCCGTGATTCAGCTTGCCAAAAACAGTGTTGTATGCTTGTTCTTTCATCCAGAATCACACAGAAGTGGACAAAGAGCCCCAAACTCTTGGACTGCCCCCAGATGGTTTTGCACATTCCTTGTCCTTCAAGGAAGGTTATTTTTTTCCCTGCTGTCATGATGGTTTTAGCATTCCATTTCTGTAACACCTTCTAAATCGGGCCCTGTGACCTAGCCTGCACCAGGAAGTGTTTGTTACAGGAACTCCACCAGTAACACTTCTGGCTGTGGTCACACTTTTGACAGCAAAAGGACACTTCTAGTATGGCTTCTGCCATTTCCTTTTGTAAAACAATCTGCATCAGCAAAACCATATCCCCCCACAGAAAACACCATTATAACTTAAACATTTGCCAGTAATATGTATATTTTATAAAGAAGTGCTTTTAATTGCTCTTCACATCTCAGCTAAAGTTTTTGCTCTAGGTATACCTTTGTGCAACTGTAGTTATGCTTTTACAACATCAGTTTAAATATACCAGATATAATCAGTTCACAGGTTAGTGATAGCTCTTTCTCCTCAACACATGCATTAAAAAACAATATGGCTTTCATCCATCTTCAGTAACCAAGGGTTTGTGCATATGGAAGCCATATGGAGTATAAGAGCTTGCCTACATCAGAAATTATAACGATATATAGTAATGTGGGAATTTAAACCACTGTAGTTGGAAAATATAACCCTCTTTTTCCATCATAAGGATGTGAATGTGTGTGTACATGTGAGTAAATGAATGATTGTACCCTTTTTAGCTTCTGTTGCTTTAAAAGCAGTTTACCCAAACTGAAAAAGAAAAAAAAAGCAACAAAAAAACAAAAACAAAGTGTTTACTTCTGAGTAAGAGTGTCCACATGGAGAGTTGTGGTAAAATAAATACAGCGTTTAAAGTATACAAGTATCATTTGTCATTCCCCCAGACACAATTGGTTCTATAGCAATGTCCTATATCATATTTTTGAATATAGCTTCTTGTCACTACCAGCATTTGCATTTTAGCAATTTGCATTTCTTCTTGCAAATTAAAAAAAAAAAAAAAAAAGTGTTCAACTGAGATTTGCAAATGAGCAAAGGCAGCCAGGTGAAGGCAAGTAGGAGAGAAGGGGGAGGGGTGAAGGTGAGGGTGAAAGCAAGATAAACAACAACAAAATGTCAGGCTAGCTTGGAAAGGTTTGAGTTTTCCTCCAACCGAAGTTGGTATGTCCAACTTTGCACCACAAATCTGAGTAAGGTGATTCCGCTCAAGTGGCATCAATAACTTACTTTTAAAAGCAAATGCTTATTGATTTCAGGGTATAACATAATTAGGTCTCATATTACTCACATAGTCTGTGCAGTTCCCGCTGTAAACCTAGATATTATTCAGAAAATCAAAGTAATCTCTTGTGGGTATTAAAATAACAATACATTTGAGAAATGATTGCTACCATTTTTGAAACTGCATTAATGTTCATTATTTATGTAATATACAAGTTTAGAAGGGTCTGATTTTTTTTAACTTCATTCCTAGCATTAAAAAAAAAAAATCTTTCAAGTTCTTGGAATCAAATGAATGCAAGTTTCCCTTTCTGCATAGGGTGATGAAGACAAATGTATCTCTGCACATTAAAAATACATCGCATATTTTATACATTTACGTATGTAGTGCTCTTCATGTTAAAAAAAAAAAGTCTCAGTGCACTTCAGAGAATGCACCCAGAGACAGAACCATTGTTCAGGAAAAGCCAGATTAAACAAACATGCCTGTATTCTTGACTTGGAGGCATTTATGGAATTAACATTCTGAGTCTCAGCTGGCACAATGCTCCAAAGCTGGGGGCAGAACATGCAAAGCCTTTGGCACCTACGAGTTCTCACTGATATTCTTGTTACAGACAAAAGCCCAGCATTTTACAGAACTCCAAGTCATTCCCAAACATGTACATTAATGGAACCAAAAGTTTTAATTATCATTCGGGGTCTTAAATTATGTGGTGCTTATAAAATTGTTCTTGAAACTGTCCTGACATTGCTGGGCAAGGCAGTGCGTGACATGACCTTAATAAAGAATTGGTCTGGCTAGTCTGGGTTATTAATATTCAGTGACAGCTTACTTCCCCATACAGTGTAATTTGTAAAGATACCCATGATCAGGGATTTATGGTAACCTAGACTAAATGTGACTGAAAATCAGAATACTTCTGCTTTTATCTTGGATTGCAATGCTCCTGGTGCTCTGGAACAAAGTCCTAGGATTTGTTCCTTTTTCATGCAAAGTAACAGGTATTGTGGGCCATTCTGATCTTTAGCTTTGGCTGGCTTCACCACCATCTCTTAGGATACATGCCAATATCAATGTCCACAGTTCTCCTGGCTTCTGAGGGAGCCCATATCTGATTCTATAGCCACTACAGTACCTAGAAAATTCAGAGGAGAAAAAAAAAGAAGAAAATAAACCCCATGAAAGCAACAGTAGGGACTTCAGTCCTTGACACAATCCAAATTGTGGGAATGGCTTGTGCACCATTGGGAGCAAGTGCTATTCCCAACTAGTTAGTTGTTAGTTGTTGTTACCTGCTATTGACTCTTCATTTATACTGGTGTGCTCAGTGATCTTTCCTTAACTGTCCCTTATGTCTCTAAGTCAACAAAACAAAATCTAGTTGAGACAGGCAGAAAATAGCAGATCTCTAGAGAAAAAAAATTCAAAGGCACAAAGTGATATTTCTTATTAGTATTAGTGGCATAGACAAGGGCCTGGTCATGGAAGAAGACAGACCAACCAACTCTCACCCAATGATATACTGCTGCTACAAAAAAATAACGAATCTCATTCTGACATGTGTTAACTAGAACATCCTGTGTAAGACATGGGAAGAAATTGTCTCGCTCTCCTTGTTGATAGTTAGCGCAGCAGTACTTCTGTGTCAGCTCTCAGTGTCATACTTTATGAAAGATGTAGACAAATTGAAGAGACTGAAGAGAAGAGCAGCAGGAACAACAAGATGTTTAGAAAATGGGATATAACAGGAACAGCTGAATTAAAAAGAAGTCTGTGATGAACCCTAACTATCACATTAAGATCCAGTAAGAAAGGAAACATTAAAGGCATGAGAGTAAACAATTGACTTATTTTTCAGCAGAGAATATGCACGTACATCTGAACCTGAAAAAATAGCCAGGTCTGTGATCTGGAAGCTATGTATTATCCTCTGCAAGGGAAGGAGGCTTTTAAAAATGCTAGACTTACTGTGGGATAGTGTAGAAATACTCCATCCACCTCAGGTGAAATGAAGGACTAGATCTCCTCTACAGTTCAATCGATTTTCAAGATTCCTTCAGCACTGCAGCCTTTTGATTGTCCTATTATTTTCTGCTGTGTAGCAGTCTATACTGGTCGATTTCATTTGTATTGCTGCTCTTAGTCTTCCACATAACCCCTTTCCACTGTTCACATAATTTTTAAGACACTTTGTGTGAACAGTTTGTTCTGGGTTATTACCACACCAAGGCACTCAGTATGGGTATTAAAAGTTACTTTGGCTAAGCAGTCTTCGTAGTTTCTAAAAATTCCAATTTAATCTGTAGTTTTCTTGATTATGCCCCAGGGAAGCAAAAAAAATCATAGGAAATATCTGAACTTAACACATGTATAGGGCCAGTGCTGCCACCCAAGGAGCTACACAGATATTAAAAGTTGTCTCAAAAACTGGACCAAGCAATTCACCTAGGGTTTGCCATTCCTGAGGAGCAGACAAGGATTACTCTTTTATATGATAGGCTGCCTTGCTGTTTCTAAATCCAAATGTGATGGCAATAAAGGCAAAAAAATGTTATGAAATGAGAACTGTACCAACATCTGACTTTACCAGAACTGTGCTTTCCACACACTCAGCTCTCTGAGTATGAAAACGTTTACCTCTGCATGCAACAGACAACAGTGCATGAAAGACCTCTTAATCCCTCTGTGCCTCCTCACGCTCCTGCACCAAAAAACATTTACTGTTGCTCCACCTTCCCAGAAGAAAAGACAATTTCCTACAGGTGTTGTCTAGACATGCAAAAAGGAGGTAAGAAATGAGGGTGTGCAAAATGTGGTTGAATTCATCTAGAAATACAATGTAATGACAAGTGAGACATAGGCTTAACAGAAGTGGCACCAAGTTGTGGGAGCCTATACAAGCGCAGATCACCACCAAACACAAACACAGCATGAACCAGGTGAGAAAAAGACAAGTGGCCTATACAACTAAAGGGTAAAGGAAATATTCAGAGCTCAGCTTTCACAGGTTTTACCAAAGCTATGGTACAATGACATGGGAAAACTATGAGGTTTTATAATATTAGGAATATCTGGGCTTTTATGTTTTATCCAAACTGCATATTAGTGTTTACTTCTGCATATCTATCTATGTTGACCAGATGTTTTAGTGTCAGAATTAGTAAGCATGCAGTATTCCTTAGATTTTGAAATGAGCTCTTTTAATGAAAAGATAACCTGAAATCAGGTATTATTTTGTGGGAGAAAGCAACAACAACAACAACAACAAAACAAACAACAACAAAAACCAACAGCAACAACAACAAAAATGTTGATTTGAACTCTGTTTCCTTTCTGACATTAAAAACAGTCAGTGTAACTCTGTGATGGTGTAGAAATTTCACTTTGGTACATTTTTATTATATCCAGGATGCCAAAGATAAATGGATTTATTCACAGAACGGCTGTCATTGAATTCAGTTTTCTGGTACAATTTCCTTCCCATATAAAGCCATAAAAAATATGATGGGTGAAACATTAGGACTGCTTAAAGCAGAAGCTGATATATATCCATACAGAAAGAACAGATAGATTGCAAAATGTTTATGCCTTTTACATTTTTTACTGTATTAATAAGGAAACACTGTGATTACCAATCAAAAAAGACTCAGGAGTGCTGCTTGTAAAGTGCACTATTATAAAGATTTATATCTGTATCTAGGGAGTAATATAGAGCATTGATATTTTAAGGAGCTCTGTTCAAAATCTCTTCATTCAGTGAAAGCCCAAGAGAACAAAATATATTTTTCCTGGGGCAGCAGTGTGAGCATCATTGTTTATGATACATGCTGGAGAAAAACTATGCTTTCCCCAGAATTATATGTATGTCCAAAACATTTGAGAACATTCCTCTATTTAACTGAATTCCTTTACTACATGGCATTACAAGAGATTGTGAATACATATATTTGGTTAAATCTGAACGAGAAGATATCAGTATTAACCGCAGATTTTATGAACCAAAATGTACACCTCAAAATCTTTAAAGAATATGACTTCTTTACATGTATTTAAAAACACCACCCACCAAGAGAAGAGTAGAAACCAAGACTCCCTCTGGGGCTCACAGAGAGACTTCAGGAAATTCACCTTTCTTAAGGCACCTTGTTTTGTTGGTCTCATTTGTACATACTTTTGGCTACTTTATGCAAACCTGTTACAGGACACGAACTTTCTCTTTTTTTTGAACGAACAGATGGTTCTTAATACTTAGTCACCATAGCATAAAAATGTCTCTGTATATCAGAGTAATATTCAGGAGCTGGAGTGTGATAGAGTAACTTAACAGCAATCTTTTCTAGTATTTGATTAACAGATGCCTTCCAACAGGTTGTGCATAATCTAATATAAATTAGCACATTTTGTTCGTATAACAAGTCTTAAATTCTTGTGCATGTTCCTCACAGCATAGTGTACTATGGTAGTGATGTGTTTATAAAATGTTTTTGTTAAACACTATTGTACTTAATCTGTTAATAGAGAAAACACTTGCCTTTTGATCTTGGCACCTGATTTGACTGAAATTCATCTTTTTTTTTTTACTGAAAGAATGAGGATAGGACCCAAAGTAATTTTATTTGCAACACACTTCTATAAATTTTTTTCCATTCTTCTAACAGTGCTTTTCTCTGTTTTAGATAGCAAAATGTCTTCTGTCTCCCTACTTCAGAAATCTTCAGTGCTTGTCAAACCATTCCCACCATTCTGTTTGCGTTAGGTGACATTTTGATCTGTAATGTGGAGAAGACCATTCCACACCTTTCCAAGACTGTTTGGGCACAAATAATTGTCTGACATACTTCGGAAGAGACCTGTATAGAAAATAGATGAAATTCACAGAGAGAAAAATTAAAGCATGGTAATAATTTCATTCCTTTCTTCCTTTCTTCCTTTTGATTGCTGAAGTTTAATCACTTGGCCAGATTGTGGTCCTTAGGGTATGAAACATATCAAACCCATGTGTGTATAAGTGGATTTTTTTTAATATACTGTGAGAAGTAGCAATGTACTGCGATCAGAATCTAAGCAAGTATAAAAATAAGAGGCATATGAATTGACGGCATAAATACAAAGTTTATCATATAATTCCCAGATTCATGTAGCTGGTCCCCAGGAACATAAAAAAACCAACAGTACAAAGGAAAACATTTTCAGATGTACTTCCTTTTTTTTCCTAAAGATCCTGCTGCAGAGGTTATATCTGGCAGTGGGGAGCTTTTTCTCTTATCTTCAGTTCCCACAAGAACCAAGCTTGAACATCAGAGCTCCCTAAGCCTAATAAATGAGAGTATTCTTGTCTGCTTTATCTCTTTTTTTTTCCTAGTCATATGATGAAGAAATAAATACATGATCTTGTTTTTAAAAGAAGCTATTGTATTAAACAGAGGTTGTGAGACTAACCTATCCCCGGGGCTCTCACCTAGACCTGAGTAGCAATGTGCAGGCGCAGCAATGCACAAAGCAAGGCAATTGCTCTCCTTGGAGTAATTGTTCCTGCTCCTTGCCCTGGAGCTTAAAGGAAAGTGGCCTTACTGCAACCCACCCTTAATGCCTCCACACAGGGACAGGGACAAGCTGCCTCACATTAACAAAGTCAGTCTCTTGCTGATTAGTCCAAGAGAATGGGGTGCATATCACAATCAATTTCCATAAATATTCGCTTACCCCTCTTTTGTCTTCATTTTCTGCAGACATCCAAGTACTTGACTCCTATCCACATGAATGCTCACAGAAAGAATTTTAAGCTTACATGCTTGAGTACTTGCATATAGTACATTTCAAAATGAGTGAGTATGCAAGTCATAGGATGGGAAATACAGTGCTTTTGCCAGCATGTTGTAGAGAGGTATTTAAATAAACCAGACAAGTACCTGTTTACATCCTTCTTATCTGCCACTGTGTGTGTACATGTAGTTTCATTTGGAACAGTGAACTACTTAAATCATAGCTAGATGGATGGGACATGGGGCAGGAAACATGCAGATCTGAGTCTCCGTTTCCCCCAGAATAGGGGTAACACCATCCGGTTACCAATGTCACATACTTGGAGATTTATAGACCAAAAAAAATAGGAGTTTATATAATAATATAAATAAAAGTTACTTATCATTTTCTGCACAGGAAAATATCTTGGCCTGGAGGAAGAAGAGCTGTGGAAAATAGGCATTGAATGGCAAGAAAATCAGACAGTAAAGAAAGCCAAATATTTTTCAGCGCTAGTAGTATTTTCTGGATTATACAGTCCTTGAAACTGTAAAAGTCTTCTTCCATTCGGTCAGCCTCAGCTTTTCTCTTTCCTTCACTGAGGCTGGCATTCCATTTCTGTCCTACATAAGTTTAATCTTTATTTCCTAAAATTTAGCAAAATTGGACAGACGAAATTTGGACGCAGGCTGGTGGAATTCCAGAAAAGAGGTCGGTAAGAATGGAAGAGAGAAAAGCCAACAGAAAGACTGAGAAATAAAACATCCAAAAGAAATAGTTCCAACATGGACACAAGGGACCAAATTTGTCCTCGGCATAACTCTACTCTATCAGATGGAATGGATTAAGGCTGCTGTTTGGTTGCCGAACAATCTCATCTAGCCAGAGTACCACTAGAAAGGAGCATTAGCAGTTTACCAATAAGAAGCTGTGTTTCCTCTGAGCAGTAACTGATTCCACAGACTCCACAAAAAGGAAACCCACATCAGCACATGGCAGTTTATTTCACACTAAGCCAGACAACATATTTTCTCTTTGACTGTGTCTGTGTCCGTTGCAGAAAGGAAGGACACCTGGGGGTTCTGACCTTAAAATTAGATCTGCTGCTCTTGCAAAAGCCTACCCTCACAGCCGGATCTTTCTTCTTTCCAGTCCAAGTTTCACTGCATCTCTGAGCTTTGCAGACTGTTCAAGCTACAGCAGACTCTGAGCACAATTTGACCCAGTGTGAATTTGCAAGAATGATTGCTACACTGCTCTGTCGCCCTCAGAGTACCTTGTTCACAAGCACTATGCAGATCAATAACTTTACAGTATAAACAGACAGAAACTTCTCTTTTGGTGAGCATGATAGAGTAAAATCAATTGATTTACTATAGACACATGAGTAATTGAGCCAGGAGTATTTTAACAGGATATTCCAGTCCAGCATTTGCATTTTAAAACTGATATGTAACTCCTGATCCAAAATTTCACTGAAGTCAGTTTGAAGACTCCCCTACAGGTTGGGAGCAGTCAAGCTAATTTTTGGGGTCTTGTTGTACAGTACAAAAACAAGACCTGGCATCTTATGCAAGCATTTTTTTCCTTCAAAGACCCACAGCAGCACAGCCCAGACTCCCTACGGTGACACACTGGACTTCAGAGGAAAAGAGGTAATAGTTTTGAGTTTTGACAGGAGAGGTTTGGGTTGAATATTAGCAAAAAGAAGAGTAAGTAAGAGTGGTGATGCATTGGAACAGGCTGCCCACGGAGGTGGTGGAGTCACTGACCCAGGGGGTTTTCAAGAAGAGGACAAATGTTGTACTGAACGACATAGTTTAGTGCCTGTTAGTGGTGGGTTGACTATATGAACTTAGCGATCTTTCTAACCTTAATTCTGTGATTCTGTAACTTTGCAAGGTTTGTCCTAAAGAAGCAGACATTCGACTCTGAGTCACTTCAGCAGCTGCACTGCATGCAGCACTTGCAGCTCAGATGCTTTAAGGCTGGGATGTTTTGGAAGGTGAATTTCTGTGTCAGTGTATATATTTAATAATAGCAACATTCATTCTCTGAATGCTGTGGGAGTACATACGCTTAAGTTATGATTAGTTTTGGAGAACTGCAGAACATATTTCTTTTTTTTTTTTTTGAAGTGGAGCCTCACAGTTTGTGAAACAATAGCATTGTGGAAGAAACCATGAGATATTTCCCAGCCTTTGGCCACATTGGGTGTGAGATCCTTCCTTCTTCCACCTTTGTATCTTATTTGTTTGCAGCTTTTTTCCTTGCTTACCACTTATCTAAGCAGCTGTCTGTGATTCCAGCTACAGTTTTATGCTAAATACAGTAAGTATCTGGAAATAGTAAACATTTGCCAGTAAGTCAGAAAAAAAAATAAAAAAAATAAAAAAGATTTAGCAAAGAGCCCTTAATGAGAGACATGGGACATGTTACAACTCTGCTGAGAAAGAATGTGCTTTGCAAAGTCATTTGCATATTGTCACTCCTCCCAGTGTGGCTATTCCCTTAACCTCTTTTTAGATTGCAAACACAATAGGGCTGTACAAAATTTCACTGAAACTCATCCCAAATTGAGGATAAAATGATCAATGACTAAAACATGACTCAGGCAAAAGAGACTTAGGGCCTAATTTTCTTCTAACTTTCAGTAAATTTATGCCTATCTAACTATTCTATTGGCTTCTGTGGTGGTGCTATGTGTACAAATGTATGTGAAAAGAGAAACAGACTCCTACAGCTTCAGATGCATCCCATAGAAGATGTGTACTTCTTTAGTCAGTAGCTGAATCTGATCCTTAGATTTGCTAATAAGCTCCAGAAGCATGTGTGCCCGTATAGACTTTATGCAAAGCATTTTGAACTCACTACATAAGTTTCAATTGCCATTCGTGATGTTAGTGGAATAAAGGGAGCCAGAATTTTCAGTGATAAAGATGTAACTCTTCATTGAATATCCCTAATAATCACTAAAATCACACTCATGAAGAGCACAAAAAGTATGTAAGGAGAACTATATCCTTTATTGGAACACAGAAAAAGTGAATAAATACATATAAATAATGTAAACATTAAATGCTTTCCTAATGCAATTTACATAATTTGTTTGGCAGGAGTGTTTAGAGTCATTAAGGCAAGCAGATTTGAGTTTGAGGAAACCATAACTTTAGAAGTGGTGCCATGTTATCAGCAAGTGGAAAGATACCACTCTGCATTAGGCAGTTGCTGTTCAAAGATTGTGAGAGGTTTTCAAAAAAACTACCTTAAGCTAAGGGAGCCCATTCTTCTTAGTTTCTCGAAAAGGTAAGGTGGAGAAGAGAACTTTAGAGATCAAGTCAAGGCAGGGTGGTTTAAAAGTTGTAGGGCTCTGAAAGTTCATAGAGAACACTGAGAACTTGAAGAGCCTGGGAAATACCATCTCTAAAAGCTGCTGTTTGTGAAAGGCCTACATTGCCTAACATACAAGGGTTAACTGGGAAGAGGTTAAATGCAGGCTGTTTTACATAAATCTATTGGTAGCACAACATGCACTGAATGAACTCCTGGCTCCAGGGAAGCCCAAGGAAAAACTTTGACTGATTTGAGAATGTCACCTACTTCCTGCCATATATTCCACTCTAGTGCTAAATATATCTTAAAATGTATACATCGTGTTTTAGGCCACACCCTCTCACTTGTTAGCACAGGAAGTCTTCTCTCACGGCTTTGTTATTAGGGATTCTGAGAGCACAAAGCAGTTTTATGGGTTTTCTGATGATTGTTTGAGATTCTTAGGTTCTTGGCAGTTGATTGGCGACACTCTTCCATTCTATAAAATTCTCTGTATTAAATGAATTGCAGCAAGTTGTCACTGTTCAATATTGCTTTCATGGCTATCACAAGTAGGGTTATTTTGCTGCACATTTTAAAGTATTCTGGGAAATCAGATTGTAATTAGGGAAATATGTTTGTTAATATACTTAATGTAATTACAGCAGTGCACTGAATGAAACTGAAAAGCAATCCTTGTAGATTTCTGCAGTCATCAATTTCTCTCTTTTTTTTTTTTTATTGCAAAGGCCTTTCATCAATAACCCTAATTGTAAGTTTTTGTTTTAGACTCCTTCCAATCTCAGATATGCAGTTTGGTTGAAAAGTGGCCCTGTGTTTTGTGTTGAAGCTTCTTGCAGTCTGTCTTTTGGTATGTCTCCTTGAGTAGGTAAACATGACAGAACAAAAGTGCCTGGAAATGTAAACAGACCCTGAATTATTATGCCTATTACTTTTTATTAGTAGTAAAAACAAAAAGAAGCAAGGAACAGGCCTATTTATGCAGAGCAGTTAGGACATAAATAATAATAAAATGTTAAAACTATAAAACTACTTATGCCATATTAATTTAATTCTAATAAAAAGTTGGTTTAGGTCTTGCCTCCATGACAGCAAATGTGGTGCAGCTTTGCTTTCATCCAATATTTATACTAAAAAACATTTTGGTTTAGGAAATAAACTAGTGATAAAAAATTACAGTCTCAGAATACTGGGCTTTGACTAGTCCCCTGCTGCCCTTTATATTATGTTTCTGTAAAATACAGTACATCTTGCTGTTTTATTTCATTGTTTGTGGCCCATGCAAAATCCTATTGTCCAGCTGCCCAACGTAAATGAACAACAAATCAGAACAACCAGAAAAGCACAGTGACTGATTAAACTAGGTCAGAATTTTTGCCTGCACTGTCAGAAATATGACTCTATTCAGATTTTCGGTAAATGTTTACATCACCTTGAATGGCACTGAGGAAGCCTGCTGATGGAGCGTTTCATTTTTAAGAGCTACAGACAAGCAAATTGTGCCAGCTCTCCTCAGCACATATTATCAAGTTGTTTAGTCCTGTTGATTTTTTTTTAATTATTCCAAATTAGCAGGGTGATCCTGCATGGGATTAAGCAGCTGGTAAGTGAATGGGTAGTTCAGATCAGAGGAGTCTTTCTCCTAGAGGAGCTTGCCTGGTTAATGCCTACCATTACCTCCAAGCATCTACACTGCAGCTCGGGGGCACCCCAAAACAAAGGGGTCCCTCCCAGCAGTTATCTGACGGTTATAGGAAGTTTGAGTCTCCCTCCATATAGCAGTATTTTTTACTGTCAGGCTCAATGCTCAACTTGAGTCCTCCTGGCCTGTGTCAGCAAATGTATGAGCTAGAAATGGCCAGAGCCTGGACAAGAAATCTGTGCAGGGATGTATATATGAGCACACCAATAGCTGTCTTCCTCCTGCGTTTTCTTATGGGTGTTGTAGAACAGAGTCCAGAGTGGATTATCTTTGGATGTGTTTTTTGTAAGGGGTTAGAACTATCTACCTCACCAGATGATGTGACAGAGTCACAGTGAGTGGACTTGTGGTCTTCCAGAAAGGAATTCTGTGAGAAACACAGAATTTTCTAGGACAGGATCATAATTTAGATCCACATCTTAATTGTATTGTCAGCTCAAACTTGTAAAAAAATACTTTACAAGCTGAGAAACTAAATAAACCAGTTTTACACATCTGTGTCTTCTGTCTCTCTAATCTTATTCCAGCACAGGAATAATCTTTGCTTCTGCTATGTTGCCTGTGATAATTCCTACCCAGAAAGAGGCAGCTCTTGTTCTGGTTCTGTGTAACTACCCGCTGCCAAACAGAAAAATGTCTTGAGTTTTACCTTTCTTGACTTTCAGCTCAGTGCAGTCATTCAGCTTAGATTTCTCTCTGGTACACAGACAATGTCCATGAAACTTCATAAATGCAGTATCATTTGAGATCTACCCTTCTATCAAATTTGTTTGAAACTGGCAGCAAGCTCATGGGTCATTAAGAGGCTACTGATACACAGACAGAGTAATTTCATTATTCCATTAGCTGGAACCCTGTAATCAAACCCACTGCACAACCATGAGACTTGTTTACAGATCATAAGACTTCAGAAAATAATAGAAATAGACTGTGAGTTCTTTACCGTTGCATACAGGTTCCCACTATAGACAAAGAATACACTGGAAAGAAATTAAAAGGAAGAGCTAAAATTGCAAAATATTTCAAGTCTTATAGCACTGTCTTTAGAAAATACAGGAACTACTTAACAAAAAAGTCTTTAAAAGAAAAGCTTGTTTGGCTTAAGCAGCAAAGTATTAGATTTTGGAAGTAATCTATACATCCTTTAAACAGAAAAAAAAAAATAGAAATAAAAAATAGGAAAAAAATAGAAAATATGTTAAACTCTGTCAGATTTCTTCAATCTCAAGTTTAAAGGAAGTTTGTCAAATTATAGAAAACTCATTGATGATATTAGGTGACAAAATTGACAAGTAGGAGAGTTTTTTTGAAAATTTTCCTGGGAAGGCTTCAGAGAACTACAGCTTCAAATTCTCATGTTGTTAAGTTTTAAACTGGTAAAATCGTTAATAAATAATACTGATGGTGGATGTGAAAATAAATGTAATACATGAGATAGCTTTTGTAAAAAGAAATTGTGCCTCACAAATCCATTGAAATATTGTAAAAGTGTTAACAATAGTAAGAGTAATCCAGATGGTTAAGTCTTTTCATTTGAGAAAACATTTTTTTGCAAGATCAATTAAAAACATTAAATAAATGCTAAATAAGACTTAAAGATCTTTGATAAATTAACTTGTATAGTGAAAAGATAGGAAACAGTGAGTAAATGCAAAGTGGAGTTTCCCTGTTGGAGGAAGGTTACTAGCTCCTCAGGGAACTACGAGCAGACC
The DNA here is from genome assembly GCA_023055505.1 of Callipepla californica brunnescens. Classification (NCBI taxonomy): domain Eukaryota; kingdom Metazoa; phylum Chordata; class Aves; order Galliformes; family Odontophoridae; genus Callipepla; species Callipepla californica. The sequence continues at coordinate 721,930 of JALIRH010000064.1, forward strand.
TGTGTGCTATAATATAATACAGTACAATATAATAAAAATAATATGGAATAGGAAGTGAATGGTAAGTTCAAACTGATGGCACAAAGCTTTTCAAGATGCGCAGAACTAAACCCAAGCAAAGAGTTACAGAAGAATCTTTCAGTGTAGAGGAACTGCATGGCAAAGTAGCAGTGAACAAAGTCATGAACAATTGAGAGAAAAAAAATGAAAATTTGAACTAAGCAGATAGAAACGTAGGATCGTCACTAGTGTTAATATGTGGAAAGATTTCTTGGACTCATTTTGGATAGCATTTCAAAAACGTCTGTTCAACATCCAGCAACACTCAAAAAGGGTGATAAAATATTAGAAACTATTAGGAAAGAAATAGAGAAGAAAATGGGAACATTATTTTAGCGCTACCTCACTCCCCTATCATTTCAGCGTACATATTGAATATTTTAAGCAGCCATCTCAAAAAGGTTACGATAGTCAGAAAAGGCATTGTGGGTAGTGACAGAGCCAATCAGTGGTATGAAGTGTATGCCATAAGAGGAGCAATTAGATAGACTAGGATTCCCCAGCCTAAAAAAGGAAATAACTGAAAGGGAGAGCAATAGAAAATCATGAGCAGAGTAGGAGAGGTGAACAGGGAAAGGTCGTTCAGTATTTTTCGTAATATACAAAATAGTAGTCACTGAATGTATCTATTAGACAGAAGCTGTAAAACAGCAAAAGGGACATGCTTTCTCATGCTTAGTAACTGTGTAGAATATAATGAAATCATAAATTAGCTCAAAAACCAAACAGAAATATGAATTGTAGAAAAGCCACCATGGAGATGCAATTGTCTGAAAAAGTCGATAAACCTGAGAACCAAAAGTCTCTTATTTACTTTCCTTCAATACATTTCACTCTAAGACATTGACGTGCATGGTATTATCTTTATGCTAAACATCAAAAAGCAAACATTCACTACTGAAACAAAACCGAGACCCCTGAGCGTATCAGGACACCTTACATTCTCATTTCCAGCAGACTACCCACTGCACCATCTTCTCCTCAGCCCCTAGCTAAAACCAAGAGAAGCAGCAGTGTTTTTCACCTGGATTGAGAGCACTGTGCATGCGGATACTAAATCAAACATCTGTTATCAGACACCAATCTTCATAAAATGTGCAGGAATACTGAAAACTTCTTCTCTCTGATCATCTTTAGATTATGCCTACCACAGAGTTCAGGGATCACATTTACAGATAAAAAACAGCCTTACAAAATGATCCTAAATAGATGGTGGATGTTTAAAAAACAAGTTAATTTCCACTTCTGCTTGCCTATGAAATGCAGGGCTTCAGACATATCATTTTAAATTCTCTGATCCCGAGCAGAAATCTCCTCTTTAGACACTCAAAAGAGTCCATCTGAAAGACCATTTTGCCATATGGAGCTTTTCCACATGTTCATTTCAGTCCACTACCTAGTGAAATGTGTGAAGCTCTTGGTCTACACTTGCTACAGCCATATTTGTGCCAGTTTTTTCGTGGCAGGTATTTGTTCTCTTGCTGCCATTACCCAAGATGAGTGAGGTGCTTATGCTGAAACCCAAATGTACAGGTAGTTACGGAGTGGCTTTATGCTGTTCTGCAGACCTTTAGGCATTGCGCTGGTAAATGCATCAACAGCACTGCTGACAGACAGCAGTAAGCCCATTAGCTATCAATCCATCCCCATCATATGTTCCTCAAGGATGAAAAACTAAAAAATAACATGCAAATTCTGCAATTCTGAGGCTTCTTTTTGTGACTCTAATGTTAGTTCTCCCTCTTTTCTTGTATTGTAAGTACAAACAGCATTATTTTCTTGACACAGTGGAAATTCCCAAGTTCCAAGTAATCCTATTTTGCTTTATCTGCCCCTTTTTGTTTCTGCAAGTCCTTTGGAATTCTGACAATACTTTCTAACATTGTGGATATCTTGGTTTTCAGTTTTCAGATGAGCAAAATGTCAGCAGACTCGTGACTGATTGATTAGTGTTGCTCTGTAATTTAAGAGTGTTAAATAGATCTGATATTGACTATGACCTTTGGGAATTTTGACTCTTTAGTATTTTAGTTGTGGTTTCCTACCAAACTGGTGGATAATAAGATCCAGTGATGTATCTTCAACCATATTTCAAAGCTTGAAGAACATAAACTCCTTTGAACAATTCTATATCCAGCATCAGACATTTAAGAACTGTATTTGATGTATATAGGTCTGTTATGCAGTCACTTTTCTCTCTCTAGCAAAGTACCTCAGAGAAGTGAAAATAACTGTTGAGGACAAGTACAGGGAATTTTCCAGCCTATGTAAACTACTGAATGCCAGTTTTCCCTTGTGCCACCAGTATTTATTTTTTTTACTTTTGACTATATTTATTGCACAGGAAAGAGCTTTTACATAATTCCCAATTTACTGTGAGGCCATTATGAATGTTTGTAACAAAGATACAACTTTCCCAGTATTCTAGTAACTAGGAGTGACTAGCTAATAGTATGAGAGATTACATGTACTTTCTGATTCCTGCTGTTCCTTCTGGCTTCTATCAGGAGATGGTGTAAGCACTTATTGAACTAGAGGTCACAACTGATAGCTAGCAGCACTATACCTTTTCTAGCCCACTTACTCTTTTAGCTTTCGTAGCATACTGTAGCAAGGTTGGAGTAAAATGCTTAAACCACAATCCAAAATTTTCTGATCTCTAAACGACAATTGTATATTCTTGCTATTATATAATTCTGGATCTTAGAAATCATCTTCTTGATAGTTCTTAAAAATAAATAAAGTATGTCCTTCTTTTCCTTTTCCTTTTCCTTTTAATTTTTCTTTTCCTTTTCCTCTCCAGACAAAATCTGTTTTCTAATCCGAGACACTGAGCACTTTGAGAATCAAATCAGAGTCTCCAGTCAGACAAGTCAAAAACACTTCACTGTTTCTGCCTTTTTTTTTTTAATGTATCCTTTGTTAAACAAATGCTTATCTCATACTATTTTAATTGCAGTGCAGAAATCCTCATTTTTCCGCAGTACAATTTCACAGCCGAGCTTCCTCTGCCCAAGCTATCAATATACTGAAAATACCAACTACTTCAGAATGAGCGACTGTTGAAATAAGGGTGTCTCCCAACTGCCTCCTTTCCTGCTGGTCCCAATTGCTTGCAGCTACAGATTGAAGTAGTGCTTCAACTTTCCCTAGTTATCCTCCATTTTTGAAAAGAGTTTAAACTTTAATGGGGTTTTAATTGTTCCATTTTTCCACTCTGGCTGTTTCCTCAAATTGCTTAACTCTAGGTATGAGGGTATTTGGAGACTGACAAAATCCTGCTGCATTCTGCTTCGGAGTTTTAAATGATCAGCAATATGTACCATAAGCTTCTTTTATAACAAAAAGATCTATTTGGCACAGCTCGTGACAAACTCTTTTAAAAGTATAGTACCACCCCCTTTGGAAACAGTTTCCACAAATGGGGCATTTCTTGCAAGCTCCTAAATACAGAAGATGGTACTGGTCTGGATTCTTTGTACAGAGAGCACAACTAGAAACAGGATTACTGATACTGAGTCCAAAATAGAAATTATTCACGGATACAGGTCTTGAGCTGACAGAATATAGGACATGTCTCTAGATTTACTGACTACCTTGCCACAGCCAGCGCACATATTCCCACGGTCGCATGCACAGATGACTGTCTGCATTTTGCCCTTATCCAGGTTACTGCAGGGAGATGGATTGTGGAGTTTTAAGTGTCCATGCACTGGTCTCTGTAAAAACCTGTACTCATGCTGTGAAACGCAAACTGCTTCTTATGGATCAAATACAATAATGGACTTTTCTGAACAACTGAGAATACCTAAGCCATGCACTTGTTTTTCATATCAGGCCAAGAACTGTTAGAAGATAGCAGTTCTTGTCAACATTATTTCAATTCTAATTCTTATATACCACTCTCTATCTGAAGAATGAAATGCTAGAAACTACAGCAAATACAAATCAGACTTCAGATTTTAGGGGCAGGCTTATTTCCTGGAACAAAAGGCCTGACTCCTACTAAAGAAAGTTTGAGTCTCCACAGGTCATCATCTTGCCCGCTGATGGTGGCAAGCAGCATGAGATGAACAGGGGACACAGCCTTGGTAGCCTGGAAAATAAGCCATCACAGTAATTCATTACTTATTTTAAAAGTTGTCTTAATGGCTGTTAACCCTTCTGTCCCTCTTTCTATGTGACACTGTAGTCTTGGATCAAAGATAAAGCCTTTGCAAGAAAAACAATTGCAAAGCTCTTACATTGCTGTAATTCACTCTGCTACCATGAGTAGATTTAAGGCAAATCAAGTTCTATAAACAAAATAAAAAGATGGCATTTCAGCAGAAATATGTAAAAAAAAGATGCTGGGTAGAAATACTTCAGAGAAGCAGCCTGCTTAGTTGTAAAATGAGTTTAAATTAGGCTTTAAAAAGGATTGCTAAATCTTGACACATATATGAGCAGCTTATTATCATGCAATTGTGCAGTAGTTGCTTGATCTTGTTACTGATGTGCCACATATGAATAAGTGATTAATTACCACAAAGGCTAAAACAGAGCAGAGTGAGAGTAGTGTAGCTCACCCTGAAAGAGGGGCTTAAACACGTTTATTGCCCTTTAAGTGCATTTCATTAAGGCCAATTAAGGACTTTCATGTCTTATTAGAAAAATGAAGTAGATTTATGAGGTTTTCGTTGGCTGTAAATGCTGGGGCTAGCAGATACAAAACTGTGCAGAAATATAGTAGTAAGAAACTAAGAAAATAATGTAAAGATACATACAGGAATAATTGCACTAAGGAACCAGATCTCATGAAGGTGATCTCTGGGTAGAAAGGGAGAAAACAGTGTTGAAATCCATGACATTTCCTCTCAGATTCGCTCACTGTAGTCTTACAGAGAATTCTGCTATCCATGTCTCTTTGGGGCCTCATTTTATACAGCACCATATAAAATTTAGGATGACATGAAGTGCTGCCATTCAGGTTAGGCAGAACTTGCTCCCAGTGGGCACACCTTATTGCATACCTGTGAATAAACTCGCTAAGAAGAAGGGAGCAGATTGGTTGACCATCACATAGTGCAACTCCCAGCAGGTCTACATACCTTAATAACATTTAATGTTGCAGGGCTCCTTTATGGGTGCAACTTTAGGCACTGACTCAGAAAAACATGTAAACATATGCTCTAGTTAAAGTAAATTGGAGAATGTGCTTAAGTTTTTTGCTGAATAGAGGATGAATATAAGCACACACTTAATGTTAAGTGTGCTTCAGAGTTTTGTTGTATAAAGGACCACAAAAGTGAAAGCCCTGACCTACTCATCTATACTTCCTACTTAATGACCCACAATACTGCTTTTCCTGCATCTGGACAGGGGTTTCTGGCTGTTTGAAATTGCTGCAATATTCCTTTTAACAAGGAATGTATTTAAAAAAAATACAAAAAGACCTAAGCAATAGAAATAAAATATTTCTATTTGAATAATCCATGTGTATTGAGCCTCCCAGGGCTCAAGAGACGAAACATGAATGCTGACCTTCCTTTCTTAAATCATGCTGTTCTTAAAGTAACAATAAAGGAAAAGAAAGATATGGAGTAAAAATACCTCAACAGAGAGCTTTGAGGACAAAGGCAAACTTTACTTTGACTCTGCAAAGTCTTGGAGGTTTGCATCACAGCCTTCATCTTATTTGAGTGGAATTTGCTCTATAGAATTTCCTTGCTTTCTTTATTTGGAAAGAAAACTTTCATGGGAGGTTATAGAGTGTGTATCATTATCCTTGGGGACTGTGTCTGTTTCAGCATCATTCAAGTTTCTAGGTCCCACACATACAGTATCTGGGCAGCTTTTTTACATATTATATATATTTATGAATTTTAAAAAATATGCATTATTTACTCAGTGGAATGGAATAGCACTGTCAAGTGGGGGAATATGTATTTATAAATGTTTTTAAAATGCACATTATTTACCCTGCAGACCAAACAGTTCCAGTCTGCCATAGTCTTAGCCACTTCATTAAAAATCTTAAGAAACTTCTTTGAAAAGTACTTGCAGTACATGTACAGCAACAACTTTTGGAGCTTTATTATCTCTGCTCTTTTTTTTTTTATATTTTATATACACAAAGCATTTAGACATATTATGGTCTAATCACTTGCCAAATTTCATCTTAAATGGAAGCTATATAGGAGTTCTACAAGCACAAAAAGCATCAAAACAAGGCAGATCAGCTATATTTCGGGGGAGGGGGTGTGGGATATTTTGCTGCACTCGTATCATTTTAAAACAAACAAACTGATATTTTTTAATTTGGTGAAAAAGAATTAATTCCCACACTGTGGTTTGTTTGTGCCAAACCTTAGCTGCTCCTTTTAATGAGGTTTCAAATAATTTTTTCTGCCAACTTATTCTTAAAGGGGTTTGTACCAAAAAAAAAAATCGCTGTATTCTATCAACACTGTCCATCCACTATTGATGAAATACTTATGAGATGAGAGAATATAGTTTTATAAAATGTTATGATTAAAGTAAAGAGAGAAGTTTAACACCAGCTGTCATTTTTTAACCAAATATCATTTCAAATAATGAAAATGTTTGCAGAAATATACTTTATTCTCTGTGTCGGATTTTTGAAATAAACAATGACATTTTTTCAGTCTTTGAGAAAGAAAAACTAATGTACCTTTTCAGTTTCTGGCAGAAAAAAAATGATGAGCAACTGTCTCTGCCAATTTATATCAGAATGTGAAAGGGCTTTAAAATAAGTTTGGTCCATATAAAATGGAAGTCATCTCTTGGTTCTGTACCCAAACACAATACAATACACTTCACAGATCATCCTGAAACCACTCTTTTAGTAGCAGCGAGTCACTTCTAGCCTATAGACAACAACAGGATCTTTAATGTGAACTTTGGCTGCCCATGACCACCTCAAACAGTTCAAGGGTGTACATGCTCTGATTCTGGGCATTCTGCTCAGGCTGAAGCCATGAATCATCTTAGGAGAAGATTTAAAGGCTATTGCTATGTTAGATGCTTTGAAAGAAAAGCCTTACCAGCTCAAGCTACACAAGAAGCTTGTGACTAATTTGTAGGTTTTTATGCAATGCGAGTGTCAAAGTAGGAAATACTTCTGCTCACTAACCTGGGCACATTGCTGACAGAATTTGTACTTCTTGTTAAATGTATTAGTACAATCCAAACTCTACTTTTTTTTTTTCTTCTCAAAATTTTATGAGTTACTTGAAAATCAAACTGAAAGCAAGTTACAGTTTGGAAATTACCACCAGATTCTTGTGATGATGCTTATTGAAATAAAGTGATAACTTTGAATGACTGAAATTACTTTACATCTTCACTGTAGTAACAATGGATTCTATAAATAACGATAAATGCTTTTAATAATATTAATATTGGTGCTGACTAGAAAATAAATAGATAGAGTTCTTTTTAACTGGGATTGACTCATAAAACATACCTTAACATTTCTGAGGTTTCTAGATCTTAATTCTTGAAAGACTGGGAAAGACATTGTTCAATAGTATTCTGAGTATGCAATTTCTGTTTAAATTATCTTCTGACATCTTACTGAAAGCTGGCATTGTAGGTTGGCACAACACAACCGTGAAGATCTCTGGTCCAAACAGAATTTGATGAATTGTCGAAAAGCCACTTTTCTTTTGCCTCTGGTCAGAAAGAATAACATGGACACTGGCCTTTCTCAGAGCGTTCCAGATTGAAGCAGAAATGTTTTTGAAAGCAACTCGCAGTGGAATAACTGGAGATGGACTGAATATGCAGTAGCTCAGTATGTGATAGAACTGACTCCGTATCTGACACAATGCTTGTGGCAGGTTTTGATAAATAGTGTGACAATCTCTTTTGACATGATGAGCGTGTGCTACCAGCTGTGCCCTTGGGGCATCAGTCACACAGCTGCAGTATGTTGCATCCCTCCTGCACTTCTGCACTTCTAACCATATGAAATATGAGCAGGCACAAGATACATGAAGTATTTGCTAGTATGAGAAGGAAAAAATAAACTCTGTTAGTGTAGTATCTTCTCTATTTTTAGCTACAGATGCAGCCATATTGGTGTTCTGTAGCATAAAAGGAAGAAATGCCCCACTGGGACAAGTCAGTGTTCCATCCACGTCAATATTTTCTTCCCAGAATTCATGGTAAGAGACACTATTTGTTATAAGTACATGAGCCTTTATGTTAACCATTCTCTTCAGATTGGGAGAGCATCTTGTATCTGGCACATCATTCCTGTACCCATTATGAATTTATCAGTTATCTGATAAGAAATCAATTTCTCCATTTTCATACTACACATATCTTATTTTAGAAAAAAAATCAGACATGAATACTATAGACCAGAAGGATTCAAAACTGGTTTTCTTTCAAGGTATTTTACTCAGTGTTTCCTGTTTTTCTCGATATGCATTTATATATATATATAAATCTGGAGTTATATCAGTAAGTAGATAAAGTAGCATGTACTCTAGAAAGAAATGTCCTTGAAGATTCAGCTTCAAATGTCAGTGGCAAAGTGGCGGGAGCCTGATCAGGGAGCATAGTGAGAGGACAAGGGAGAAAGATTTTAAACTAAAAGAAGGTAGATTTTGATCAGATAGAAGAAATATATATATAGGATAATACATGGTAAAAAGTAAGGCCTTTTGTCAGAAAATTTAACAACTTTATGTTAACAAAGTACAAGAAAAGAGTTTGCCCCTATGAGTGCATGCTAGCAATGAGTGTTTCTATTGTCCTGGAATGTGCTCTGCTTAAATAACCTTCTAAATTTTCTGAAGGTCAAAAACAAATGCCCCAAAGGAGAAACAAATACCTCATATTGTTCAGTTGTGATGCTTACAGTGGATTAAGAATGAGCCAGAAGCCTAAAAGGGTCTTACGGGCACAAGGGCTAATACAAAGCAGTGGTGGAGGTCCTTAGGCCTCCACCAGAGCCTGGGGCTCATCCTCATAAAAGACACACAAGTAAGTTATCACATTAAACTTGAAAATGTTCTGAACTAAGAAGAGGTGGTTGGTTTTATGTGACTCAAACTAATCCCATTCTGATCTAAAGCAGAAGGCATACTGTGCTGACGAAGAGGAGCACCCCTGTACGACCCAAGTACACATCCTGGGTAGTGTGTGCATAAGAGAAACACATTCCTCATAATCAAGGGTAATTCGAAAGGCAAACAGTGACCAGAAGAGCATGCTATCCAGCAGAAGACTAATCCTGAACCCAACTCCACAGACGGTTGCACAGCCTGCTGCAATGCCAGGGCAGATGCCAGGGAAGAGACCAGCCACAAACCGAACAGACATACAATCCAGAGCTTGGCATCTGGGTCCTTCAGCTGCCAGCCTTGCCTCATGAGTAGCCACAATGGTTGGCTCTTGTGCAGAAAACAACAGAGGAAGAGGCTAAAGAGGTATATGTGCCACACTGCCAGCAGTGGGAACGAGGACTGCCAAGTGAGTATTGCAGTTTCATGCACGTGCCAATGTGCTTTGGAACCGCTTTTACATTTTCAAAAGTAACAACAGAATTCCTGCATAAAGCAAGACAAGCTCTAACATCAAGGACGGTTTACCTTCCTTTTTTGAGACTTTCTTTGTATGTATATTTCCTTTTGACTTCATTTTCTTTGCCCTATATCTACACTTTAGACATATGTGGCAGAGGAATGCCCTTCATACCTTTCACTCCACACTGATTAAATACTGAATCTATAGGAGTACATGCACAAATCAGTTAATTTCATAACAGAATTACAAAGCACTAGCTTGTAAGCCTCCATTTTACAATGAGAGCTATTACTCCAAAAAGTACATGAACAAACCCGTGTCACTCTTTGCTGTGAAGCAGCACATCACAGTAAGCAAGTGGGTCACTTCCTTGTTTTTAAAAGCCCTGTTCTGCCCTATTTGCATGGAATAGTTTCTTAATACAGAAGAAAAGGTTGTTTTTTTATATAAATCATTACTCGTGTTTATTTTGCTTTGAGAATCCTTTAGGTTATTAATTTGCCAAATGAGCATTTCCAGAAGTATGTGTTTGTACACATGTATATATACTTCCTGCATTTGCAATCCAACAGAATTGTTTAATTCAGATGTTGTTATTTCCCCAAAATGCCTGAATAAGTGCATTACTTTGAGAAGCTTTTGCTTCACATCAGGATGGTGTGTTCTATTGTCTGTATTTGAGCAAACAGCTGAAAAAAAGCAGGATGAGCCAGAAGCACGCAAAAGAGCTGGTTGAGCAGATTCTCCAGTGAAGTCTGCTTTTTGTTTCTGAAATGTCTTTCAAGACAGGGATCCCACCGAGTTATGGGAACACCCCTAAATGTTGATTACAGGCTGAAAGCTGATTACAGACTGTGAGACCTTACAGTAACGAAGTTATTCAGATTACCACTACATTGACTTGGTGCTGCTGGAAAAGAATCTAATTGTGAAACAAACAGGAAGAAGATAGCATTGGGATTGTGATGAGGACTTATTTGGCATAACTAAAATGTTGGGTAGAATAAAATGACAAGGAAGGCAAAGTAACAAATGGCCAAAGCACTTTTTTTTTTTTTTTTTTTTTTTTTTTCATCAGGCTACCAGAACAGGAATGAATCTTTTTTCTGGTCTCTTCTAGGAAATACTTTCTCATCCATAATTCACACCTAGTACTGATATCTAGACCACTTTCCTCTCTAGACATTGTTTAGCCTGTTAAACCACATTTTCTCTTTGCAACTCTGAGGCTCTTCTCTTCCTCTTCTTAGACCATTCTCTTACCTATTCCTTATTTTCAGACACAAATTTGAGCACTGACAAATCACAGCAATATATCTAGTGTCCTAGCCATATTTCACATTGTATCTGAAGTTTTAAAAAAGCAAACACCTGTAAGTTGACCAACAAACAATTGCACATTATGATCTTAGTGTTTTTAATTGCCAAGCATTTGCCTCTTTTCCCATTGTGTCAGTGCTGGAAACAACACTAATATCACTAGGAATAGCTTTAAGAATATAAATCTTTATTTTGAGTTGGAAAGGAATTATTCGTACTAGGACAGATCCTGCAAATCTAAACTCTGACTGATCTAGATAAGTAGTATGAAGAGTACATGTGAAGGATTTTACAAATTTGACCAATAATATTTAAAGGTACCATAAGTTGTCTATCCTAGCTTACTCACAATCTATACATTATTTATCCTTGCAAGATATAAGCTGGTCATATCTTGTCATTTTCATTGCCCACCTTTTTATAGATGTTCTTGTTTCATTATTTATTTTTCCTTCTTATTATATTTGTCATATAATTCAGGAAAAAGTGGATGCCTCCATCAGCCCTTAGTGGAAGAATTTGATTTCCCAGTTTTTAGTACCGTACTTAAAAGCAGCTATGGTGGATTAATATAAAACCTAAAATAAGATTATTATAAGTATTTCCTTATCAACTCACTTCTTGTTCCATGTAGTGTAAGGATGAATTTAGCTCTGTGATAAGTAAAACCCTAATCCTGACACTTGTACCAAAGACCTCAGCAGTGTTGATAGAAGCAAGATCAAGTTCTGATCTGCATTCGAACTGAAGAGTCAGTGGATTTTTATTTACATGTGTGAATTTGACTTGTCCAGCTTTGGAAATAAGTAGTATAAGACTATGTCTCTTGCTTTTGTTTGTTTATTTACTTTTCTCCCTTTGATATCTCAGGTACTGGTCACTGTCACAGGTAAAATGTGAAACTGGCTGAGACAGAGTTTTGCTCTGCTATAGTTTAATCAAATGTTCCTAAAAATCTAGGTCCAAGTCCTCAGCTGGTGTAAATTGCTATAACTCGGTTTATGGCAGTGGCATCATGCCATTTTACAACAGCTGATGTTCTGACCCCTGTTTCCCAGGCATAAATAGTAAGCTACACTGCTGCCGCAAACATGGCCTACAATGTTTTCTCATTCATTATATGTGTAAGTGGGAAAAGTGGGACAGGTCAGAAGAAAATACTTCATATCATTATTGACACCTGGAACAGCTTTGAATGCCTAAAACTTCCTCATGTCCAAAATCAAAATCATGTTCCTCTATGTCTTCATTACAGAGCAATCTGACAGACCTATGACACTAAAAATATCTGTTAGGATGGCTGCTGTGCAGATAATACATAGCTCTGCACTCCTTGAGTTCTGAAGAGTATTTTGGACTTGAACTGGATTGGATATCTTGAGTTTTGTTAAAGTGGGACTGAGGTAGCTGCTTCTAAGAGGCAAAGTGAACAATTCTGCCCTCTATTTTCCCTGGAGAAGCCACCTCTGGTTATCTCTTCTGTAATTCCCATACCCACATCCCTCCACCATAATAAATGTGCCACTGACTACTGAATGTACCTTTGGAATGTTTGTCTCTTAGAGATGACATTTCCAAATTCTGTCATTTCTAGAGTGGTGCCTGCCAACAAGTCTTCAGAAGAAAGCAGACTAAAGAACTAAGCACATCTTGTCCCCTGTCCACCAGGACAGGTATTTTCTCTGAACAAGCAAGAGCCAGGGTATCCTCGTTGTCTACTATGAATGCGCATGAAAACCTTACGGGTGTTATAGTTTATAAATGTCTATTAATTCCAGTCACTCTCTTCTACATCGGCAGAGCATGTGCTATTAGAGACCTGCTTATCTAGTAGTGGCAAGGCACAGAATGTAAGACGCTAAACCACGAAAATCATTTTGGAGTTGGTTCTCTTTGTAGCTCCTGAGCTAAATGTTGCTCTCTGTTACATCCACAGAATGACTATTACATTCAGGGAGATGAATATAGAGCAGGAAATGCAGAGAATATTGACTTGGTAAATCTGAGCTAATTTTAAGGAAGAATAATAGATACCATAAGTGACTTGATTTGGAGGGGCACTTTTGTCTCCAGTCTTACCTGAAAAGATTGCCAGGAGATTCAAGCTTAGTGAAACACTGGATTCATATCTAAAATGCACTAAATAAGGTATCAGTTTCCTGAAATGCAGAACTGCAGCAAGATGCTTCATTCTGAATTGTATTCTTCTGATACATTTATTTTTTCCATTTTTAGCACTTCTCTGTGAAAAATCAAAACCTAAATATTTAGCTGTACTACTTTCCATTACACTTTGTTTATGATTCCTTTCTGCTCTCACTTGTCCAACCATAAATATATTTTCTTTCCTTCTTCTGAGCCAGCTATATAACTACTTACTGCATATTTCATCTCATAGTTTCAGCACTTATAGTCCCCAAGTATTCAGTCAAATCATTTCATTGACACTTGTTCACTGGTATTTATTGCTTTTATTTCAAGCTTTGGTTCTCTGCTTGCAGGCATTCAGCAATGTTCTCATTAATGACCAACTTCATAGCACTTTCTTCTCTGGACACATTATAAGACTGGAATCTGAAAAATGTTAATGTTTGTTTTATACTTAGGAGGAGTACATTTAACACTGCTCTAAAATTTGGAGCAATTTGATCCCTTAATAAAGACATTTTGAGGAGTTCCTGTGTCTTGGTTGACCTGTTTGTTTTTCCTGCAGCACTGGCTGGGAAGTTGAAGCTGTTGTGTTGTTTCTTTTGTTTGGTAGGTGGTTTGTTACCTTCTTCACTGACAGGCTCATGTGGCAAGCTGTCGTGTTTCAGCTGCAGGTACCTGATAGAGTTCACATGCACACTTACTGAAAGACTGTTCTAGCCTTTATATTTTCATGTACGCAACCGTTTTCCATAAGCTCGTGCTCTGTTTAACCGCTTTTCAACTAACAAGCACCAGAGGCAGGTCAGCAGTCATCCTATCTGCTGGCCTCTGCTCTGAACTTATGTTGTGGTCATGGAGCAGCGAGTCAGAGCAGGAGCTTTCGTCCTCGCTGGGACATCAAGCTCTGGTTGCTCCCACTACACACAGGGTTGGAAAGAGGACGAGCGCTCCTTTCACCACCCCCACCCTGGCCAGGGAAGCTTGCTCATGGACCATTTCTACCTGCCTTATAGGCCTTTTCTCTGCCATACAGGAGGAAGAGCATTAATACACCCAATGATCATTCCTATTAGGTTGTGAATTGCATTTTATCTTAAAAAACAAACCCACTCCAGTCACCATGCAAATAGCTTGGCAACATTGCACTCTGCAATTCAGGTTCAACTGTGCTACCCTCAGTATCAGTCCTGACTTGACTCCATGAGGAATAATTCCACTTCCACATGAATTAAAAATTAGAGTAAACTTCAGCCATAGCATTAGGAAGTCAGTCATACATTTTGCCTTCAGATTTCTGAGAACATGTTGAGGAAAGAATAAAAAAATAAAAATATTAGACATTGCCTTTTGACTTGACTGGTAACACAATAAAGCAGCATCGTAAACTGAATCATGGAAGTCTGCAGACTTCATTGCTCCCTTTGCTGGTATTACTTCATGGATATTGGAGCCCTTAGGGAAACTGGAATATGAATAAAGATTTTTTTTTTTTAAATCAGCCGTTTTTTCTTGGGTCTGTTTCTAAAAATAATTCAGATTTTTTTTTCTTTAAAAAAAAAAAAAAAAAAGAAAAACCAGAAGGTTTGGTTTATAACACAAACAAAATTGTTACATTCTGAATGGGTTGTAAGTACCTGATTCTTTGCCTTTTTACTCATCCCTGCTAAAAAAAAAAAAAATCTGCAAATCCATTTGCTAACCAGCTGCACCTCTGTACTGAACAGATAACAACCTGTGCAAGCCAGGCTTTGCTGTGAATCGGTGCTGATAGGCCTGAATCTCATAGCTTTTTTTAAATGCTAATGACAAGAAACATTTCCTAAGCCAAAACGCTCTTGTAGATCTGTCTACTTCTATTATGACTGATATTTGCTTGTAAGTACATAGAACACTTGTTCACTGTGCCTTATCTGCTATGGTGCAGCATGCTGACCTACATACCATTCAGCACAATATGATGCACAAACATCTTCTATATAATTTTTCATTTTCGACTTAAAAACAGTAGAGGCAAAATAGGATTGCTGCAAATCTAACAAAGAGATGGCATTATTTCCAAATAAAAATGTGCATTTTTCCAAAGAATTTATTTGTCTAGCAGCATGAAGTTCATACATAGCAATGCTTAAAAAGGGTGTTGAATTGCGATTAGGAAGGAAGGACTTAGGAAGAAGAACAAACCACATCTTTTCTACTTACATAGAATAATTAAACTAACTTATTTCTCATCACAATTAAAAGTTCAGGCTTTCTGAACCATGTTTTCACTATGTCACTAAATGCTGCTGATATAAGAATGCTGAAATAAGTGTGATAATAACAATAAAGAATGATGGATAGAAAAGGATACAGTAGCTAAGGGAACAGAAATGATAGTCTATTACCTGCCATTGTCAAGCTAAACAAAACTACAGTATTTATGATTTTTGCTGTGATGCCTGCTATGTTCTATAAGCCCAGCTTTTATGATGATACTTGTCTACTGAATGAAATAATTAATATGTCAGTTTTTATTGTAAATAAATATATGTCTATCCAGCGGCCAGACATTATTCATATTGAGTAACAGAAGCACAGCCACATATATATCAAAAGCTTGTAAAGGAAAATGTACTTTAAGAGCTAAATTTTAAGAGCAAAACAGAAAGTCTTCATCAATTCAGAACCTTCCTAAGCAACTTATATTCTGAAATGTTTAAGAAGGGTAGAAAAAAAGGTCTTCTGGAACAATAGAAAAAGAAGCAATGCTTTGCCTTAGCTGGATATAGTTGTCCTAATTCTAAAATATGTAAAACTATAAATGAGTTCTACATAGAAAAAATGTGTTAATAAACCTAAAATAAAGACATTTTTATAATAATCTGTTTTATACCTGCACCAAAGTGAGATATATTTATTGCCCTGTTATTATCCCTAGATGGGAAAGAATAAACAGTATACAAATTAGAGGAAGCATGAATGTTCAGTCCTATAAGAATTTTTAATAAATGACACAACATGTATGTACTGTTTGTTAGTTTTCTAAGAAAATATTAATTTTCATATCCATAGACATTACGATTTTTTTTCTTTCCAGTGAAATGTGATGGAGACATCAGCTTGAGGTTTTGAACTGCAAAAATGGAAACAATTCCAGGACCAAATCAAATACCAGTGAGATGAGAAGTATTTCCAATGACAGTAGGAAGTCCCCGGTCAGCCTGGTGGCTCTTTCATCTCAGGTTTGTCTTTCATTGTATTTTAGAACCAGTGAATGTTACAACAAAGCCAGATATTTAGTATATGTTAGTGGATAGGGTTCTGTTTTATTCTAAAAAGATAGGCTTGTCTGTAGAACAACAGTGTCTGAATTGGTAAGGACTGGATGATATTTTCTGTATTTCACTAATTATCTTCATGCACGTTCTCTGAAGACGCCATCTCTCAGACGAGCCACTGACTTCACTTCTACTAAAGCGACAAACAGTATCTTAACTCACATTGCTTATGTATCATTAATGATGATAACATCTTTAAAATCCTCAAGTAGCTCGATGAGTCTAGTAGCTACAAACAGTTTGCAGTGATGTGGTTTCCAAAAATAGACCGTTTTAGACATTGATACATCTTCTGTTATCACCCTGCTACCCGTGCTGCATTTAGCAGATAAAATCTGTGAGTAAGGTGGATTTTTCACTCATGTATCGGAAGAGTTTTCCAGATTCATTTTGTGATTTTGTGATATCTGTCAAAAAAAATCTTTGAGCCAGATCTGCAATTCTTAGAATCATTGAACGGTAAATTAAGGTTGGAAAATGCCTCTAAGGTGATCACTCAACCATCTCCTTACCACCAACACTGCCTATTAAACCATGTCCCTAAGTACCACATCTTACACTGTTCTTGAACATCTCCAGGAGTAGTGACTCCATCACCTTTGTGGGCAACCTGTTCCAATGCACTCTTCTGAAGAAGATTTTTTTTATTCACTTATATAGCTATTGTGCTCAGCAGTTATAAGCCCTGTGATGTTAATCAAAGCACAGAGCAGAGATCAGGCATAACCATGCCACACATGCTTTTCATTGAAACCACAAGCTATCAGCCTAGCTCTGAACAAGATTCAAAAATTCACTATGCTCAAGAAGAGCCAAGTTCAGAAGGTCTAACAGATCAGATTCCAAATAATTCAAGTTGTTGTCCAACCCAACACCCAAGGAGAGCACGGACATAAGCTGACACGGAGTGCTCAGTGTAATATCCTGGGCTAGAGTGTTTCCACTCATACATGCTTACGATCCTACCCTGTGATGTCATGTATGTGCCTAAACAATATTTCAATATGGTCTGTGAGAACATCTGACTCTGTAGTCATTAAGGCAACTTACAAGATCAAGAACAACATAAATTATTAAGACTGCAGTCTGTATCTTATTATATTATCCCAGATGGCTGGGTCCTGGTACTTTGCACACGAGCACAGTGAGGTTTGCGTTGATTTTAATTTTTTATTTCCAGAAGAAATAACAGATAAATTCTATAAGATACATATTGCCGAAGTTATTTCTAATGGAGAATTTACTGGTGCCTTTTAAACACACACATCTGAAATCGGGGCTATAGAGATACACTTTTTACAGAAGTCCGTGACTTGTAAGGGTTACATGCCTCATTCAAAGTCTAATGGGAAATCTGTGAAGGAATAATAGCATAAATTTCAAATATTTTCTCTCTTATCTTTATTGAGACTGGTATGTAATACAGATTGCTCTGTTTCAACTGCAACACTTGTAAAAAATTTTGCACTATACCAGAATTTGTAAAGGACTTGTTCCTTACCCCTCTCACATGGGTATATGCAAGAAAATGCTGCAATTCCAAATGCCAAATCTATTCCATTAGATAGCACTTGTCATTGTCCAAATAAACCAAGTCTTCTAACAAAACACTGGAAACATAGCTAGAGTCTGCATATTAATTAGCCTTCCTGACCTGAATAGACTATTACCTAGGGCCCTGGCCTTCATTTCCTGAGCACCCTAAACTCCACTGCAATGAATAAAATGAAAGGCAAGACCCTTATTTTGGAATTACACTGTATGAAAATATTACTCTTCCCTATGAGATGAGATTTCTGAAAATGCCGTGGAGAGTTTATGCTTCTGCACAAAAAACTGAATTGTTTTGTTCAAGATGAGGTCTTCTGTTCCTGTAAATGACTGTCACTCCGTGCTTAAACAATCTTTTGTGCTTTCAGAAAAATACTGGAAGTATGGATGGGGCTCCTATACTTTTGACGAAATAAATGTATAACTTAAAACAGTTTTCTATTTTAATAAAAGAAAATGAGGTAATATGGTAAAAATATCTTTCTTTGATCCTAGAAGTATTTTATTACAAGGTTTGCAAGCCAAGTGGAATGAAAAATTTTTAAATAAAAAATGAATGGTAAAAAGCACAACTGTGAGCTAACTAGATTTAAAAAAACCTTGCTTTTTTTTTTTTTTAACTCAGATTCTGCAAAAGTATTTTTGTTTAAAAAAAAATGTAATCCCCCTTTCAACTCATTCCAGACACGATTTTACAGGTAGGCTTTGTGAATCATTATATTCAGCTTTGAAGATGCACCAAAACATAAACTATTACAATTATCATATACTCTAAAAGCCTCTTTGGAATCTAATTTTATTAATGATTTCAAAAAGAGGTAAATTTACACATGGTGTTTAACTGGGAAACACAAGGAGTGGAGAAAGTCATTGTGAATGACAAGGAAAGAAATTTCTCAAGTTTTAATTTAGAAAAAAAAAAAGAAACTGAAGTTAATAACTCTTGTCAATAATTATTTGAAACTTTGCCTCTCAGAACTGTGCTTTGTCTGTAACATGCTGTTTCCACACATAAGTTGTCATGTGAGTAAAATGGACATCTGGAAAAAATTCTGCTCTTCCAGAATTATACAGATGCATCAGGAATTACGCACTAAACATCCCCTCCCTGCCCTGGGAGTGTGCTGAACAAGACAGTGAGTGCAGAGGCAACAGGTTAAGCAATGCTTGACTGAACTGAGTTAATATCAAAAGAGAAAAAATGATAATTTTAACACTAAACATGAAAAACAAACAAACATAATATCATAGGAGTAACTAATAGGGAAAGATAGTATCTTAGAAGGGGGATTCAGAAAGGCCTATAATGGTCTAAGGCATGAACGCAGTAGACTGTAAAAGAGTTAAAAATGGAATGCACATATGCAAGCTAGAGCTAAGCAAGTAAAAAGAGGATGTGTAAACATTCAAAAGGTGACAGAGGCCACATAGGCTATGAAGTCTTCCATAAGTAGCTGTACAAAGCCCATCTTCTGTGATATTTTTAATGAAACTCTCTGCAGATCTAGAACATGCACTCCTGAGAATAACTTAATTTTACAAGGAAGCAAATTAACAGACCAGCAAGGTCTCTTTCACTCCTTATTTATGTGATAAATCCATTGTAAAAACACATCTTTAAAAAGTATACCATTCTACAATGTACAGGAAAGGTCCTGCTTGGGAAGATGCTGAGCAGCTGTTTGAAGGGCACAGGTACCCCATGCTTACAATAGGGTCATGCCAAGTCAATGGCTAGCTCAAAATTACAAAAAGAAGGAAAAAAAAAAAGTCAAATTAAGGAGAGTATCTGCCAGTATGCCATGAACAGAAGTCCATTAAAACTATGAGTACATTTGCCTTCAAATGGGTGGATGTCATTATGCATGCAAAAGTGCCCAGAAATAAAAAGGCAGTGTGACTGCATTTCGAGGAAACAGTTGAGTGGTAGCAACCATTACCTTAGAAATTGCAGCACATGGTCTCTCTGCAGTCTGAAATGAGGACATTCCCTGTGCTACGTGATGTACTTTGAGTATGCTGTAATCTTCTTTTTCCTCGGGTAAAATGTCAGTGAAAAGTGTCCCCAATGTTTTCCCTAATCTTGTCGGGAGCCACTTTGTTTCCACCAGAAAAACCCTTGTGCTACATTGCGCTGCACAAAAACTAGCCCAAAAGGAGCTGGTATCATATGAGAAACTCATGCCAAGCAAGGTTAGCACAAGACTGCCGCAGTGCAAAGAACAAATCCAAATCAGCCTTTCCATTGTCTGAGCAATGATGTGTGCTAACTTACGGCCAGTATGCAGTCTGCAATGTCTCTCTATTGCACTGGGAAGGCACTATAGAGAAGGAGGTTGTCTGAGTGTAACTGAATGAGAATAGTAGGATTTGGCCCTTAGCTTAGGTGACAGAGATAGGTTATGCAAAATTTAGAATCTTTCTTCTACCTGGGTAATCTTGGCAGTGAACAAATGGATAGACAGACAGCTAGCAAGATTTTTTAAGATACTACCTAATGTTCAGTCTTGAATTAAACTAAATATATATTATTTATTCCTATAACTTGATCGTATTCCTATGTATTTCACAGAATTACAGAATTGTAGGGGTAAAAAGGGATCTCCAGAGATCACCTAGTCCAAGCCCTCCGGCCAAAGCAGGCTCCCTAGACCAGGTTGCACAGGTAGGCATACAGGAGGGTCTTGAATATCTCCAGAGAAGGAGACTCCACAACCTCTCTGAGTAGCATGTGCCAGTGTTCCATTGCTCTTATTGTGAAGAAGTTCTTTGGACATTTGTGCAGAACTACCTAGGCTTCAGTTTGTGGCTGTTTCCTTTTGTCCTATCACCATGCACCACTGAGAAGAGTCCAGCCTCATCCCTTTGCCTCCCGCACTTTAGATATTTATAGACATGGATCAGATCCCCTCTGAACCTTCTTTTCTCAAGGTTGTATTTATTACACCATTCATAATTACTGGACTGTAAGACTGAGTTCTTTCATTTGGACGCAAAAAGTATGAAGTAGTAGATCTGAACTGAGATCGAAGGAAAAAGGAAAATGCTGTCTCTGTAAAGTTAAGAGGCTTTTACCCCATTTGTGTACGAAGCTTCATTGCAATTAAAGGGAGGCAAACACTAAGTGGCCCTTCTGCATCTATCTGCTGAAGCATGGTTGGCATGGATTCAAGGCAAGTCTGCATGCCTGCAGCCCAGTCAAACATCAGCATATACCCTGGCCTCCCATCCTTCCCATAGAAGTCCCCTGGTCCTCGGCTACAGTATGGTGGCACAGCTTCCATATTCATTGTCTGTACCGTTGTTTATATTATTTACTAGTTGAGGTAAAAGGGTTAATTTTACATCAGTCTGTAAGCAAGGCTTTTGGTATGGGGAACTAGTGGGACAACTTTAGTAAATGTGTTAACTATGTTTCTGAATGTAATTTCAAGATTTAGCATAAATTCTTATTTTCAAGGATGTAGGGAACTATATGCTTCAGAGGATTCCAGAACTGCTTTGAAATGAAGGTTGTGATGAGTTTTATTTTCTCAGAGCTTCTGAGTTAGAAGAATAACATGAACAAGTAGGTATTGCAACAACCATTGGTGACAGGCGCATTCCCAAGTCAGAGTTTTTGTTGGGTCAAAATCCCCATCCAGTTTACAAAAAGAAACTTTCTCATAAAAATAATAAAAGGTAAAGTCCAAGAAGACAAATCTGTCAGGTATAACAACCCACATGTGAAAGTCGGAGGTATATCTGTAGATCAGTAAATCGAAAGCTGTATTTTAAATGTCCATCTTGATGCTCTGTTCCTGAATAGAATGAAAATAGCAAGACAAAGAGAGTCTAAGAAGGACTATAAGCTGATCTATTGATGCAACAGCATGATAGCAATTTATACATGAGCCTATTTAGTGCAAATTTGCAGTAGGGCCTAGAATGTCATTGTAAAATCCCAGCAATATCTGACCCTTTCTGAAAGGCATAGTACAAGTACAGAAACAAAAACAAAGAGAACATCTATGTGTTCATCCTGGACGTTTTCACATCTGTGATTTTCCATCGGTGATTTTCCACCAGCTAGCAAAGAGGAAGGTCATTTGGGGAAAGACAGATGAATTGTGTGGTGTACCTTAGCAGATCAGTGTATCCTATTAGCACTCTTTATTTCATATCACCAGTTTTACAGTTAACAATGTAAGCATAAAAGTCGTGTTAGCACATTATCAGTAGCTTGCCAGTTCATGTATTTAATTTTAGGTGCTTATCACCACATAGACCAAGAGCAATTTTCTGTGTTCAAGAATCAAGCTTTCTCTTGAATGCCATTCAGACAAAACTAGACAACTTAGCATTTCAGAGGTTTGCACTACCTCATCTAAACTCTATCTACCTAATTTTTCATTCTTTCTACCCTCCTAATGTAGGTGACCAACAGAGCAGGCTGAATGAGATGGACCATGCAAAGGCCAGTTGCTCTGGCACACAATTCCCAGCTTTGAATTGCACGGTGAGAAAATCTTTTCCATGAGTCAGTGCCATCTTCGTGGGCAGTTGAGGCTGGGCTGCAGCTGGAGGAGGCCAAAGCCCAGTGGGAGGCAAGTCTGGGAGGATTGTGGCTATGAGCAATGCCAACATCCCCTTCATTAGAGAGCCTTCCAGGGCCACATGAAGGACACCTGCAGGCGAAGAATGGGAGCACTGAGTCTGTGCTGTGGCATCCTCTGGTTTTATCACTGCTGCTGTGAATAGCCAGGGTTGAGCCTGAAGGCATCCATCCCCTGGACCCTCCACACAGGAACATTTATCATTCAAGTCCACAGAGAAACTTTTACCTCTTAGACTCAGGTAAGGCACCAGTGCTAACTTTGGGGTAAATGTGCAAAATCTGTATAGGAACAAAGGTAACTGAAGTCATGACAACATGCCTTTTTAAGGACATACTGCAAATCTGAATGGGTGCATAAAGGTTAAACTTAAGAACCACTAAGGTTTATTGCTAGCAGGCACAAGCTTCACATTATCAAAAGTGTTAAATAAGAATTGTGTTCCCATAAAGTGTGCAGCCAAGCAGCCTGCGCAGCAGAAATCACCCATGCAGATGCTGGACAGAACTTTATCTATGGCCTCACTGACACACCAGGGCCTTTTGCTTTATAAGGACATTTTTTGTTTCTGTGCACAGATTGTAGCTGGACTCTGAGAAAAGGAAAGGTTTACTAAAGAAACAATTATATCAAAGCAAACATAAATTTAGACACTATTTCACATTTACCAGGAAACTAAAGAGTATACAAGGAACCAACTAGTTTATTTGGTTATGTGCTCATCCATGCAAACACTATAAATTTGATACCTCTGTTAGGCAAACAAGAAGCATCAGAAGAGCAGATTCAATGCTAATCCTAGCTGGGACAAAGCAGAGTTCAAGATGATGGCATAATATAAATCCCCGTTGTAGTGGAAGGCAGGATTTCAGCCTTTCCTATACTTGGAGGCAGGGGCAGGGGAGGAAAGAATCATATTTTGAAATAAAATTCATTGAGAATGATGTTCACCACAGCTCGAGATCTGAGTGTGTGCTCTGGGTAGGCAAGTATGGAGACAGGAGCTTTGAATGCTGTTAAAGCAGTGTACAAGAAGCCAAAGGGAAGCAAGACTGGATGCAAGTTTACATATGGGTGAAAGCAGGCACATACACTGTTTCTATCAAACAGAGGGCAGTGACACTGACTCTGTACAAATACATGGGACAGGCTCTGTGCACTGGTGCAAAGTGAATATTACTGCTTCTCGAGTTTAGTGTGCTTCGAAGGCTGGGTGTCAAAATACATTTCATTTTTGACTGCTGTTCTAAAGGCTGTGAAGTGAGAAATGAGAAACTTGTTCATTCTTTCATCCTCTTTGTTCCTCAATATACCTGCAGCACTTTCCCCACCTTGACCATCCCTGTTTTCTCCTTCTCACAAACAATTGCACAGCTGAGTCATTATGTTTTGATAGTAATCCTAGTTTCTAAATTTGAGATCCATCTAGAAAAGAACAGCATTCCCTTTTTGTAACAGTATATCACATCTCATCCCCCACTTTCAACACAGTATCCCTGCAAGTTCCCACTACCCATCTGATGAGGAGAGGAGTAGGTAACTTCCTGCTGAAGACAACAGCTCTTCTGTGTCTGTTTACACAGTGACCCAAGGCAAACTTTTTCCAGAGAGCTTCTCAGAGGAGAAGTCTGGAGCCCCGACATCATGCAGCTCTCTCCTCACACTGGAACTGTCAGCTACAATCAAAGCATCCACACATGGTATTTCCAGTGGAAAAAAAAAAATGTACACAGATGTATAGTTTGCATTTATGTACTGTAGGGACACCCTTGAATCGTGTTAAAAAATGTCAGTCAAGACATCTGGTCAGCTGTCCTAATCCATATTGGGGTTTTTAGACTACTGTTATGCCCCAATATGCTTTGAACATTGCCAATATGCTTTCTCTGCAGTAGCAGCAGTGTGTCCCCTTTGGTTTCACAGCCCGTCCCCAGCATTGTTTTTTATAGTGTCACGTACTGAGCAAAATGAAAAACCACATACTGTATCTCGTGTGTCTGGCTAATGAAACTGGTAGGACAAACCTTGTGTGATTAGGAACAGGGACGGATTGGCTTAGGTCTAGTTCATCTTACGGACTGCAAAAAGAATCAGCTGTCACTTGTGCCATGCAGCAGATGGACAGTTTGCATCCGATTTACATGCAGGCGCCAAAGCCTTTAGAAGCTTTGGCAGCCCACTTGCCATCAGGCAGCAGACTTTGATGTCCTGCAGATGGTTACAGCAGCCATCTTGCTCTCGCGTTGTGTGGCGCTGTCGTGCCTCCTTGCCGACTCCGGCCGGCTCTCTCTCGGTGCCTTCGGAGCCGCTTGGCTGTGTGAAGCTACCCAAGGCTTGGGGACCCTTTGGCTGCCACCTGGGCATGGCTGTATTTTCATTTCAATGCAAAGCTCTGCTGTGTTTTCACTTTTATGGCAACTGCACGCTCGCACCCACATTAAAACCTCTTAACTGTGCCCACTGCAAGCTGTCCCTTTGCTCCCTCCGCCACGCTTAGCTTCATTTCACATTCCCCACCTAGAACCCCAACAAATCCACCGCCCCCACTCCCTCAGATTATAATAGCATAATTGCAGAATGATCACTGATCCAATTTCCGTACGAATTCAGCTCACCAATGCAGCTTTGCCATAGCGTGGTTCAACCCGTCCTAGGTAATGACACGGAACAAAGAGTTTTCTTCATGGTGGTCAGGCTAATCTTGCTCCATGAATAGCCCAGAGTAATCTGTCAGCAGTGGAAAGCTGTGGCTGGAGGTCTTCCAAAATCAGCTCTTTCGCATTTGGTAGGAGCAGTTAGGAATTCTGACTGGCACTATTAGTCAGGAGCCGTGTCACTGCGCTACAGAAGGGACCGCAGTTGTCCCCACTAGGTAGGATCAGCCCAGAATATCCTCCCATCCTTTTACATCCCTTGGGTGTTATTGGAAGTTCAGTAAAGAGTCTCTGATGAGGCTTTAAGAACCAACCTAGAGGAGGCAAATTCAATCATGCGTGATTTTCAGGCAGTTGGAAATAACAGAAAAAAATCAGGAAGGGTAGGGGAGTGGAATATACATCTATATCTATACACACACACGTATAAATTGTCAATTAATGCAGGCTGGTTACAGCCAGCAAACAAGGAGAAAAAAATAAACAGTTAATTAGGGCTTTTTGAATCATTGTTATATATACAGTGCATCATTTGCAGGTGCTACAAAAGTGAAAAATAACAATTATAATTACTAGTATTCAAAGATTCATATTTTCCCCCATGTAATTGATTTAGGATTATCAGTTTTCTTGTAGTTATACAAAAGGCCTGTCAAGGTGTTTCCACACGTGTTTGGCTCATGCATGTTCCAAAAACAAGTCAAAATGCCATTGTATTTTACACAGCGCAGTTAAAGGGGCTCTAAAAAATAGGCCAGGTTTTACCTGGATTGTTATCTAGGTTAAATTATCCTACATATGCTTAATTTTTTTTCTTGTTCATCCTTCCTTTATCTTTTTTTTTCCTCCCTCTTTCTTTTTTGTTAAAATACATCTGTGTTTGTTGACTGCCCCAGATTATATCTAAGTGAGGAGTGGGAGTACTTGCACCTGGTACAGTATATGTAGCTTAACAATACATATCATTACATTATTTACAGCTCATTTTATGTTATTCAATAGTAAACTGCATATTAACCCTTCAAGAACTGGATGATGCTGCTCAGGGAGGCAGAGGAGATCTGCACTTTCCACGACTGTGGTCTGTAGCTGCATTCATAACATGGCAGCGTGCTCATTACAACAGAGATCGCCACCAGAGCCAGCTAATTCCTCTCCCAGGAAATCTCCTCCATAATCATATTCCTCTCCACACCACACTTGTACTTCTGCTGATAACACAGGTTATAAAAGGGACACAGTCAGAACCGGAGTCAATTAATGAATTGTCTTTTTAACCTCCTTTATTGGAGTGCACCCTGCACCAAGGGGACTGAATGCTGTGTTGCTGACAGAAGGGCCCAGGTGATGCCATTTTGGGCTGTTTCAGCCCCATTTCTGGTTCTGAGAAGCATTCTGTCTGACTCTGCAGCCCCAGTGCCTGCAGTTCATCCAGGAACCCAGAGGAAATCTTTTCCCCGCTGCCAAGGAAGGAAACACTGTCTCTAGCCAAAGGGCTGACCACACTTCTTGAGTCGATAAAGAAGACCATAAGACATGAGCTTTTATTGTGCTTGCATTTGTATTGTATTGTATTGCATTGTATTTTACTTTGCTTTATTTTATTTTATTTTTTCCAGGAAAGAAAGACAGCAAAGCAAAGTTGCACAAAGGGAGGCAATATAAAAGAGGAAATGAAAATGTTAGGGGCATGAGTGGTGGATGTCAGGGGGGGAGGGAAGGTGGATATCCAGTGACCTGCAAAATGTTTCCCTGTGTTTTAGCAATATTTGGGGTGGTTGCCGCATGCAGGGAAATGCACAAACTGGCCTTTCCTTGTTCCAGCAATTTGCTTGGCATACAGCACACGTCTCTGTCAAAACGTTGTAGATGCCATGCAGTGCTGAAATAATTCTTCTTGGATAGTAAGTGCAGAAGGAAGGGAATCCTGCATCATAACACTCCTATCCCTAACCTTTAAATACTCATCAATATCTCTGTTGCTGAATTAATCAGCCTCAAGATTATCGGTAATTTAGTTGCATTTTGTTGGTAATTAGCTTGATAAATTAGCATCTGCAATATAAAATTTGACATCTTATTGTTCCCTCAGTTTTATGGTACTTCTGAAAAAAAAATGCAGCTTACTTTTAAAATAATCATTTCTATTACAATAAAGGCAGATACAAAAACGAAAGTTTGACAAGCTTAGCAACAGACAGAAACAAGCTCCGCCGATATCCACTGGGCAAAATATCAAAGATAAATAGCTCATAATGCAAACTTCAGAAGTATGATTTAAAAAATAAAATTTGAATCCATTCACTATGGGCAGCTGCTTCTTGTGAGTAAAATAAAATAAATGTTCAATGAATTCATTTTCCACATTTTCTGCAGAGAGGCTGACAAATAAACTTTGAAACATGAGAGAATTGAGAATTGATAGGACATAAATGTATTTATTACAGCGAGTCCCTCAGAGCTATTTGAATTTTCTCGAATCAGGTAAAAAATTAAAGCTTTTTCTTCTTTTTCCTTCCAGGTCATATTGCTGAGCCTCGTGGAGACCTTCATGTACGGGACACTAATGTCTCTTTTTGTCTGGGGGACAATTTTCAAAAGGACTGGTGAAGCTTTTTCCCAAATAGCATCCCAAGGCAAACCCGTGCTTCTGTCTCCCTCTTTATGCAAAGAACAAAAAGAGAAGGTCGGTATCTTCCTCAGAAAACATGTTTAAAATACAGCAATTTTGCAGTACAGATGTGGTATTATAAACTCAAAATTCCTCAGCATTTTGTTTTAGCCATTATTTCTATCGTAGAAGACTGTACTAATAGAAACATTCCTATTAGTCTGAATTTGAGATATTTCACACAATGTATATTACCTTTCTGCTGCCTGCAACCTTCTGCCAGGTTTTCTTTTCCCTTTTTTTTTAGGAGGTGCTTTGAGAGGAATATACCATGAGAACAATACACAGCTGCTGCTGTATAGAGATATCTAATTGTCAATATTGTGGAATTTCTACAGCTTATTACTTGCATTCAGTCTAATTCTGGGCAAATTGCCAGTCACTTCAGGGACATTCAAGTGAGCCATATTACACGTGGTACGGCATCACAGCTTTAAGATACCCGGCTGTTTTGCCTCTGGCCAGGGAATGTTTGTACCAATGCTACTGAGTGAAGGGGGGTAACTACAAATAAAATAAAATTTGTATTTTTTCAAGTGGGCTGCATTTCAAGCCCAGATGTTAGTAATGAAAGATTCAATTTAAGGATTTAAATTACAAATAAATAAAGTATGAAACAGATGTGATTTTTAAGGAAGTTCAAATTATCCAGGAAGAAAAATATCTCTGTGCATGACAAAGTAATAGGGATTGTCTTGAGAGTCTGTTGAAAACAATCTGCTGTGCTAGATACACCCTTAGGACAGGATTGGTTTGGAATGGGAAGGACTGGTGGAGCTTGTCATTAAACAAAAATTGTGTTTAATAAAACTTTATAACCGTGATTAATCCTATGAGGCCCTAAAGGAGTTTGCAGTTTCTGATAAACACATTTTCCTTGTTTGCAATGGTAATGATATTTTGAAGTGAATGGAATCTGAACAAAAAACTCTAAGGGTAAAAAAGGACTTGTCAGGTACCACCTATGAAGAAATCACAATGACACAAAAGAAAGAGGAGCCACCCACAAGGGAAACCTTAGATTATATGTTTGAAAGAAGAAAAAAAGGGTAGGTCATTGCAGGTCTGCCTTTAGAGTAGACTGATCACCACAGAAGTGCCTGTAAAAACACAGAAATTATCTGAGGGCATCTAGCACGAGAGGATTAGAAACCCACATGTTAGATGCAGGTGCTCATTTGCAAATGTGTATAGGACTGGAGCTACAGCCATAAGCTTAAGTAATGTGTTTCCAGTGAGCAGGGAACATTTTCTAGTGTGGATGCTTTTCTGACCAGCACAAAGTCCCAGGACTGCACTGTTAAAAAGTCATATTTTGCAAGGAGAACAGATAGGCAGTAGCTGTTTATGTTGATAAAGATTACAGATTTAATTCTGAAAAGTGCTAAGGAACATACCCAGCTTTACGTGGTGAGGGAAATACACCTCTTCACATGCTGCATGCACTTTGCCTGGGGAGGAATCCATGCTGGCTACACAGCCACACAGATAATATTTAAGGGTTCTGCAAGGGATTAAAGAAATCCATGTGCCCAAATAGAATGTGAAAAAATTGTATCCTGCATAATGAAATTTCTGACATTCACTGTTCCTCCACTATAGTGCAGGATTGAAAGCTTACACAATGTGAGGCAAGTACACCAGGGCAGAATAGCTGTGGTAAATGCTGCCTCTTCTCTACCTGATTTTATCTTGAGAGGCCACCTGTAGGAAATTAAAAGACTTGTTTTTAGCTTGTACACTATTTATAAGTTTTATATATGCTACTTACCAGCCCTTGAATGAGTGATTCCACACCCTTTGTGAAAAAAAAAATAAATAAATAAATAAAAAAGGAAAGAAAGAAAAAAACACACAGCTTTCTCTGGTGTGAATACTCTAGCATTTCCAAGAACTGTCAGAAGCCCTTTCATTTTGTCTTGATTTGGGACAAAGCCACATTTAGATGTGCTGTCTTCAGCTGGGAAGTGTTTGTTGTTTTGGTGGGGCTTTTTTTGTCATGGGAAAGAATGAACATTTTCAAGATATGTTAAATCTGAAAGTTTTTAAATTAGTTTTTTTTTTTTTTCTTCTCAGTTTATTTTTGCTTAAGACCTTTTGAGTCCAGTTTCCTTTCCAGCCTATATCTGAGTTTAATATCAAAAGACATAGTGTTGCACAGCTCTGCCTACCTCCTACTTCTTTGTGATGAATTTTTCATTTCCTACATCATTCACAACTTCATGCTGTAATTTTGTACGGCCTGTATAGCACTGTATATATCTGGACCATAAAGGGAGACAAAATCAGGTTGAGCTTTCATGAAAATACGTCCTATTAAAGTGCAAATTTCCTTGCACTACCATATCACCAGCAGCTTTCACAGGGAAAGAAAAGAGTGTCAATCCAGCATCCCCACTGGATGGGCTCTGATGACCTTAACAATCTCCAGCTTCTGTGATTCCATAAAGATATGATGCCACAAGGCAAACCAAGGAAGACATTTTTCAGTCAGTCTCAAAATATTTCAGGTAATTCTGTCATCCAACATCACATAAACAGCATGAAAAGCATAAGAGTGTTATGAAGTGAAAAGAAAACTTACAGCAGTGAAGTTGAAGCACTCTGTTTTCGAGATTAATAAGTGAATGGCTGAGGCTATGTTGGACAAGTTATATGGATATGTTGGTTTCTTCACTCTTCATGGAGAAAAATCTTCTGTTTGTAAAGCACAGAAGCACAAAAATAAAAAAGAAGGAAAAAAAAATTAAAAACTCTATTCCGTTCTGTCAGCGTCCTCATTAAGTTGCCTCGGGAATGAGGAACTCTTAGCATTTTCTAGAAATGCTCATGATCTAACAGAGTTCATCTCTGTAAACTATGTGCATCTTTATCCTTTGTTTAGAAGGAAGCCTAACATATAAGATGATCAGGTAGCATTTGCTCTATTGCAAACTATTTGTTACTGCTTCCATTTCAGCAAAGCACTGTAACAGAGACATTAGGGTCCCAAAACAGTGGCAGATTTTAGGCAGTGTTCATATCCTTCTGGTGCTGAAATGACTCATGGCCCAGAGGAGATCTTGTGATGTACTTAAGGATAAGTATACTTTTGTATGTTATATATTTATTGGCCCTCCAATAATTTAATTTATTTACTTTCAAGTTACCTCTGCCTTAACATTAATGTTCTTGAAGTGACCGGTGTTGGACTGTATTTATTTTTCCTTCAGATTTTTAGGTAATCATTTGAGGATTTTTATTCCAGTTAAATAAATTCCATACTGGCAGTATTACTTTACAATAAGCAAACAAGTAGAAAAACAATTTATCATTTTTTATATGGCTGCATTCAGAACAGTGGCTCTGCTTTTTGTATTATTATTACAGCAGCAATTAAAAGTGCCAGGCAGGGACCAGTCCCCACTGCATTATGTGCTATTTAAATACGAAGTTTGGCCTCCCTAATAAGTTTACAGTCTCTCTTGCACAGTGCCAGGCCTTCTTGCCATCACAAACACACTGGGTTATTGCTGCATCATCTTCAAGGGTGGCCTGAGTTTGCCCGACCCAACAGGCTTGCTGTGAGGACAGGGATCCATGCACAGACTGAGTACAAAGAGATCCACACACAGGGCTGTGGTGTGTGCAGGAGCCTGTGAGCCCCACCATGTTCATGGTTTCAACAGAGGAATGTCTGTCTCTCACTATCCCTGAACCCTGAAGAAAGATGACGCTCCTTGCAGCACTTTACAATCCTTACCCAGAGACCTCCTCATGCAGTTAATGTATCATTTTCTATGCTCTTTTAAGTACAAGTGCACATCTGCAGAAATATTTCTAAAGCTATATGTAAAGTTTAATGTATAGTGCATAAATAACAGATGCACAAGTGCATCTTGAGATGAACAAATTCTGTGAACATATTCATAATTAGAGATTATAACACATTGCAGACTTCAGGAAAGATATTTTCTACGAGGAATTATAGGCATCAATGCATCACAGAGCGAGGGGCTGGTTTTAGACCATGAATCTCTTTTTTCAATTTATAAAGCTGCCAAAGTTGACACAAGAGCAGGTAAATTAATTGATAGGCCTTGCTCTATAAAGGTTTAGGCTTTAAATATAAGCTCGAATATGCCCCGGATTCTGCTGAGCCCTAGCAGTGCAATAGGTTAGCCTAGCAGAGAGATGAGAACAGTCCTCCCCGTCAGACCATTTTCTGGTGCGCTTCCCTGATTTCCCCACAGAAGAAGAGTTTGTCCACGGTCATCTGCAGCAGTGAATCCTGTTCCAGAGGAGAGGGAAACAACCCTAGGGACTGGTTTGTGATTAGCTGGGCTAAACACTGCCCTGCCTGGACCTGCCCTGATGTCCCCTCCCACAAGGCCTGTACCTCATCTGTGGGTGCCCAGGCCGCTCTGCCTCCAAGCCTGACAGCTCTCATCAGCAAGTCTAGAAAACGGAACAGCTTGGTGGAGTTAAAGTCTAGTCGTATAGTTGCCTGTTATTTATTCCATATTTAATAATCCTTCCTCATGACACGCATTGGAGATATAGGAGATGCTCTCATAAACTTTTTAAGATAAACCCATTTCTCTCCCAGGAGGTTCTGCCTGACACAAGCCATTACTGAAGATTGACAGGAAAGTGTACTGGTAGCCAAGACATGCTATGAGACAAGCAGAACATATTTTAATCATTTATTCGTGGTAAGGCATTTGAGGAGCTGTTTGGCCTCTGTAGAAAGGAGTTGTGGGGTACTATGCTTCCAAACAGAGAAACTGGGGGAATAAGTTAGAACGTGACTCCTGCAGATTTCCTATGCTATTTGCACAGGTTAGTTTACTAAACCACTGTTTTTCTGTGCTCACTGGCTAGATACCACTAGTTTCACACTAGCAAGAAGGAGAAGGTTACATTGTGCTGCACCCCTGGGAACTTCACTCTTCCAGGAAGGGAAAGGGGAGGTGTGATCATCCAGTGTGCAGCAAGAGACTGACAGCACATCGTGTCAAATCAGTGTCAAAGTTCACTACAAACTTAGTAGAATTGTGTGGGCAAGAAGGAAGGAAATTCACCCAGATGGTGAGAAATACAAACCTAAGGCATTGCACCCCCCCCCCCCCCCCAAAAAAAAAAAAAAAAACTTGCCTACTCAGACCACAAAGTAAGACCAACTTATCTTCTACAGGAGTAAAAAAATGCTGTGCATTACCCCTCTGAAACAGAGGAACACTGACTCTCAGAGATACTGGTTTGGAGTTGGGAAGGAAAAGCATTTGTTTCCAGGTCCTTAGCCAATCATCACATAACTCATGAAGCAAAAGACCACCTGAGCAACCTTACCAAACTGGGCATAGAAAACTCTTCCCACCAGCTGGGCAAAGATGGAAGGTTTTAAGCCATGCTTTTTTCCCCTATGCTCATAGTGGCTAAAGAAACATGAAAGAGCAATAAACAAAAATTAAAACATACTGATTATTTTTCAGTGCCTGTAAACAATTAAACTTTCCCTCAAACATTCAAAAAATAAGCTTTACTGACTACATCTGTCATTCTTTCAGACTAATTTTACCAAGCTATTTTTACAGCGAGAGAAGAGAGGGTATCCAGAAAGGTGCACAAGCCAGGCTTTGCAGCACAGCCTGCTTGCAGATTTAATTGCACTGCACAGCCGCCTCCCTTTATGCCTGTTAGATTTAAACCGCCTTGCACCACAAACAGATCCAAGTCCAGCAAAGCACATCAGTGTGCACTTAGCTTTAACTAATTTAGATTGCTTGTGTGCTTAAAGAAAATCATGTGCTCACGGATTTTGCTGGGTTTCTCCCCTCACAATCAGAGATGATTTTGAAACGTTTTTGCTCTTGAATGAGGTAAGTATTTGGGAGCAGTCAGCAGCGGCTTTTCCTACAAAACCTGTGTTTCTTTGTGTCTCTGCAACTTGACACTCTGCTGTTCCTGCCATTTGCATCTTGTTAATTCTGGGCAGGTGTTTTCCAGCTCAGGATTTTCCATTAGAGGGATGTCAGAGGGACACACACAGGACAGTGGGATTCTTGGAAGCTATGAGAGACTGGCAGCCTCTCTCGAGCTGCGTGAGAAACAGCACGGCGTCAAAATTTACTCTTCACAGTGTTTTAAGGATCAGATGTTGAATCACGTATTTGGCTAAATTAAATTTCCCGGCAACTGTTTCCTTAAGCAAACATTTGTTTTCAAACCAATCCCTGTGTTTTTTTTTATTTCTCCCCTCAATGTAATATCTGAATCAGCAGAATTTAAATACTCAATATATCTTTAAATGCCAATGCACAACAAGTATAGCAGGTGTTTAATTGTGGTTTAAAGATCCACATTTTTCACATTTTACAATCACAATTAAAATTAAGCAATAACACCAAAGGAGTTCCGGTATGCAGCAATAATACTTACCCATATAGTGAAATTGATAAGGATCCAGATATAATGATGCCCATTGTAGTAACCCTGTGGTGACTGATTGCTATTCTGCTGTTAGCAAACAACCAAGAAATACTTTATTTTTTTCAGAATTATCAATTTGTTTCTAGGGTATGAGAACAATGAAAACCTTAAGGGAGAAAGCAATAGTTAGTGAGGTATTAAAACAGTTCTATAACTAATAAAAACACTAAATCAAGTTAGATATGCAGCAGTGTGTCATTTCTATTTTAATAAAAAAGTACATTATTCTCTCCTCAAAATTACGAAATTTTATTTTTTTTAGTCATTGCCAACATAATCGGAAAGTGAAAAAAAAATGTAATAAATCTGCAGTTTCTGGAACTGTCATTTATGTGATTTTCTACTCTTTTAAAAGACAGAGTAGCTCATGTATTCATAAAACAATCTTCTTGAAGACTTATTTGCCTCACTGCTTAGATTTTTTTTTTTTTAAGGGAGGGAGCTCGGGGAATTTCAAATAAAAAAAAATGTTTGAGTTTCATAATGTCTCTATAGATGCATGAGCTGCGAAACACATTCTTAGGAGCAGTAGCTGCTACATTTATTGTACTAGGTGTTAAAATAAATCTAATGATTTCATAATGTGCCATAGATTCTGTGATATGGACAAACCAACAGAAAAACTGAGCTGTCCTAATTTAAAGTCTTAAGTAATAAAGTTCACTGTTCAAAGAATGACTGATGATATAATCACAAATTAATGTGCAAGAGATCGTAATCCTTTCTTTCCAAAAAAGCAGAGCAAGAAAGAGATGATGGTCACATGGCTAGGAATGGTATTTCTATAATTTGGATGATCTGAAATTCATTGCCTATTAATATTTAATAACCCTACAGTCCAATCTCGTAGTTCTCACTCAAGCAAACTTCCCACAGAGGTTCGTAAGATGTACAGAGATGTAGAAAATATTCTAAACACAATTAAGAAAAACGGTAAATAACACCTGGTATCAGTAGTGTTCTGGCAAAAAAGGCTGGAGGGAAGAGGCACCTGCAGTGAAAGATGGTCACTTATTCGAGGAAAGGAAAATTCGATATTTCTTGAGAATGGCACTCCTTCCAGACACACTGAAACAAGCACATTGTGACACTTCAAGCTTAATTTTCCACTCCATCAACTGTACCATCAATAATATTAACCCTTTCATGCACTTGACTAATCTGTAACATTATAAGAAATCAGACTCTCTTGGAACTATAGTACCCAAGCTTTCCTTTCTTCCCAACATCAGAGGGAAAGATTAACTTTTTATGAAACAGTGAATGGAATTGTTGTTAGCATAGCAGTGCTTTTCTTTCCTTCATGTCTGACCTCAACTCTACAACAGAAATATTCTGACACTATTAAAACGTTTTCACTGACTTGGTTCAATTCCAGCTTGCCCTCCACTGACCCCAGCTCCTTAAATTTGGACTTTGAGAATGTTCCTGAAATGTCAACATTTCTTGCAAAGCAAGACAATATTTATATTTTCAAGGCTTTCATTGAATAGAAGCATGATTTCTTGCCCAGGCCTAGCAGATTGTCCAGTTCCCAAATTAAAGTATTGGTGAGAAGCTAATGCAGCTTAATTCCCTTTCAAAGAAAGCCAGCCATTCCTAAATCTGTTCCTTTTTCTGTAGATGTACCTCCTGGAGAAGATCATGCAGGAGGAGCAAGAAAGAATAGGAAGGAACAGAAAGCAGAAAGGCTGCCATCTAGAAGATTCTGCATTTACGTGAGAATCTAAACTTGGTGGTAAGATACAAGTAAAATAAATGGGTGGGAAAGGGTTCTCTACTGATGGCTGGTAGACATCCATTGTATAAAAAAGTTATAATTAAGAGGCAGTTCCCATCATAAAAAGTTTACAATGCAAATAACCCAAGCATATAAAGAACCAAAGAAAGTAAAATATATTTTATGTATGAGAAACCAAGGTACTTTGCTAATACTGTACTCTGTGTCCTTCTTGTATGACCCACTGAGCCTTTTCTTACAAATGCATTTTTGATGTGCTTAACAAAATGTATTCACTTTATGCAGTTGGCAGACTTCGTTGTTGCATCAAAAATAGTTAACGGCAAGTATCAGCATTTTTATATTTCTTTCCTTGTGCAAGTATTTAATAACAGGGAAATAGCAAACAACAGCTGTGTAAAAGGAAAGAGCAGTATAAATGAATGCTCATCCTGCATCACAGGGAACGATAGAAGCCTAAGATTCAGACTGGGAGCTTCCCCCAGATTGCAACCAGATGCTTTGCAAATAGTCAGCTTGCCACACACTAAGTGGGTCAGGAGAAACCTGCGGGGTGTGTAATTCTTCACAGGTACAATATGCATATACATGGTGTCACTGATCATGACTAGGAATCATGAGTCTACCTCTAGGTAACAAAGACTGGTAGGATCTCCCATACTGAGGGACCTAAGCGAAACAAGGAAACCAAACAAATCCCATCTTGACAAACATTAGTAGAGGGCCTCTGTGCAGGAAAGCTTGCTGAGAATGACTCCATCTCATCTAAAATGAAACTAACTGCCCCTGACATCTGCAAAGCGAAGGGCTTTTGCCCTGCTTGGAGGCTCTGACTTGCATTGCCTTTGCCTTTGATAAAGAAATTCAACCACATTTTAGGAGACTGTGGAATAACGAGAGTTCTTTTTTTTTTTTTTTTCTCTAGGCTTCCTTGATCTGATCATGACGCAAAAAAACTAATTACAGCAATTAATACAGAATTAGAATAGTTTCATGCTAACTCTGTGAGTAGCTTTCTAGCAGCAGATTGCCTAGAGATACAGGGTTTGAAGCAAACACTAAAGCTCTTATTTTCTTGATTACAGCTGTTGAAAAACTAACATGTTGGTCCTCAGAATGAAGAAGGAAAGCTGACTATGAAGCCCTTATGGGTATATTATTCTGCAAAATGCCGCAAAACATTAATATAGACAGAAGCTTACTAAAGAACAAATAAATGTGCTCAGAACTCAAATCCCATTGCATTCCCAGTCTCTTCAAGTGCTTTTCTGTGCAAGAAAATGATGCTTACCTGGTCATTATCCTTTAGTGTCAACTGAGATAAATGAATCAAATGAAAACAAAGCAGGGAGATGTTAACAGAAAGAATTGGCTGCAAAAGTTCCTCGTTGACTTTAAATGTTGTTAAGAAAAATCTAACAAATCATTCTGTAGAACAACTCACGTGGTAAAATCACAACCTCAGATGACTTTCTTTCATTTTAAACTTCACTCTCTGCATCTATACAGGCATTAGTATGTACTCTGGAAACATATTTTTCATGCATGCCTTTGTATAGTACCGAAACAACAATAAATAATAAAAAAAAAAATCAACAGAAAGAAAGTGTAAACACTTGCCAGTGTATTGTTTGCTGGCAATAGCAAACAAACCAAATACTGAACAGTCATGCTTCATCCAACAAGCACAGCTGCTAGCCAAATTCAGGCTTACAATTGTTTGGATGAAAAAGAGACTACCATCCATTCACCTCTGTATTAAGGATTTGATGAACTGTGCTGCAGCAAGCTAGGAATCAATCTTTTGGAAAGAACTGATATGAACACTTACTACAGGATATGGCAAAGTGTATGAACTTTTCACACACCACTTCCAAGAGCAAATATCAATAAACATCACAGACTGCATCTTTTGTACTGACAGGAAACAAAAATATCCCAAACAGATTCATCAGTGGGAATCACATCTGACCCCTGAAAAGACATCAGCTTCAACTCTCTTCTCCTTTTGCACTACTTTAACAGACAGAAGAGAAAATAGCTGGATTTATTTCCCAGGCAGCTTGATCCCTTTCTTCACCCCCTTAGTACAGCTGCATTTCCTCCTTGACTCACCTCTGAATGGAGAGAAGCAAGTTAGTACGTAGTGATTCCCAGCTGGAAAACCAGTGGTGGGAATTATTCTTTGCTGCATCAAGGGAAGTTCAGAAAATAGAGTGGACTTACACTGTCTTCCTCCAGTTATTGCAGCTTTAAAATACTAAGCCAAAGTGAAATCTTTTCCATGATGTCACATCAGCTCAAATGTGGTAGAAAGTAGCTCCTCTAAAGGGTATAGTTAGTGCAGCACAAAAGATGTGGATCAAGCAGGACAGAGAAAGCTCAGAATATTCTCTGTTTCTGAAGCCATTCCATGAGGTAGAGTTACAGACTGGTGACATGAAGCTGCTTGCCATAGGCAATAGGATTTTTGTCAGAGAAAGGTGAATCTGGAAAATGAGATGAAAGATGAATCTGGAAAACATTGCTGTGCAGAGGACATGGATTCCACACAGAATTCCAGTACATATTCAAAGCATTTACACATTGTTCACATAGAGTTTGTAAGAAAATCCGTAAGATAATGAGAAAAACTCTGTAGCTTACAGGAACACAACCTGTCAAGGAAACAGCTGTGTTCTCAGAAGTATTCAATGTGTGCAGGCAGAAAATTTATGGTACTAAGAAGCCTTCTTAAACAAATAGCTATTAATGGAACAAACCTGTTAAAATAATTCCTTTTCCATGCACAAAGGTTATGGGTTTAATAGATTTTTACTGTATTAGCACAGACCTGTTCTTTCACTTTCTCTGGCTAATCTTGAAGAAACACACATTAACATACTGTATTTTTCTGCTGTATTAATGAACATTACAACTAAGACAGTATTATACTCATTATGAACCTAATAACTAACACATGATCACAAAGCATTATTATGTTAACACTTTCCTGCAGAGAGGTAAAATGAATAGCACCTCTTGTTAGATGATTACTTAAAAGAATTTTGCTTACTAAGAAAGGGGAACCTTGTATAATCTTTTCTTTTTAGTTTCTCATTGGTCAGAACATACCTGACATCTAGTATCCATAGTATTAGTCAGCTCCACGTGTGAATCTGTTGCAGAATCAGGGATTAGGTATTAAGATGAGAAGATTATCTACATATTTTCCATCCAAAAAGGTATATAAATCTGTGACAAAACTACTGAGGTGCATGAAAGAGCTCCAGGAGTCAATGAGTAATGGAATCAATGAATGTTTGCTAAATTTGAAGAAACGGATCAACATCCTTTACAATAATTTAAACGTTAAGATGCTGAAAGAATGTCTTAAAAATTAATTGGCCAATGTTTGCTTCTTCAGAGGCCACTTTTATGCACAATCAGCTGAAAGAAT
Organism: Callipepla californica brunnescens; assembly: GCA_023055505.1. Lineage (NCBI taxonomy): Eukaryota > Metazoa > Chordata > Aves > Galliformes > Odontophoridae > Callipepla > Callipepla californica. The sequence continues at coordinate 761,440 of JALIRH010000064.1, forward strand.
AGACTGAGATGGTCACAGTTGCTTGTTCTGTACATCTTTTTCAGACACAACTTGAGTCTACTACACCTCTACTCTCTTCACCATAGACATACAGTAATATCTTCAGGTGGGCTGACCTGCCAACGAGTCAGTTACATCTTCAGCGATTAGATAAAATGATTTGCAGCTTCAGAATTCAATCTTGTGTATTCCCAATCCTCATGGCATTTGTTGACTACCCATATCTTAAATAGGCCTTGTCACTTCATTCCTGGTTCTGGTATCTTCTTGTCATCGGCATCTTTCCTTTTTGCTCCTCCCTTTCTTTTTCTATGAACATACATAACCCTACCAGTAGACTCTAAATAGTATAAGTGGCTGTTGATGACCTTGTGTTGACAGCAAAATTCACAGTTTTGCTCTTTTTCCACCTGGCAGCACGAATCAGAGGAAATACTCTTTCCTCACCCTAAATGTTTATTTTTACTTGCTCCATTATCATCTTGTAAAAAAAGAACACACATGGCTCCCGTTGCACCTTCCTTACTTTCCTGTTTTACCAATCAGTCTTAGTGCTGCTTTTTAGCCTTATTTTTTAATATATGATATATCCATTCTCTTTATGCTCTCCAAACCCACCCTAGTGGGTTTCAGTCAGGGAGCCTCCACTTAACTACTTTCCAGATAGTTTTAGAGAATCAAGCAATGAAGGAAGAGAAAAAGGGAAATGGTATAATGAATGCAAAACTATCTCCTTTCAAAGTGTCTCCACATACTTTCCTGCATTTAGATGACTTAGGAGTGTTACCCAGGTTTAAATCACTGAAAGTACTATTCAGGAAAATGTCAGGATTGCAGAAATGGAACAGCACTTGTGCAACATTTCTGGGAAATATTAGACTGGCACAGGAATTAACATCAGAATAGCACAGAGAATATCGTTACATCTTACCTCAGGCCCACACATGACAGCTGTCTTATGCAGATGACATACTACTGATAATGACCCATCAAAGAAAGATCTCAAAGGTTATCTATACCTATCCACTAATACTGAAACTGGCATTCTAAGGCATGGTTTTATAGCAATTTCTAGGCAGTAGCATAGCTATTTTTTTAATCATTGGCAGCAACTCTAGTTAAGTCATGTTGAACTGGAAACTAAGTTGAACTTGGTTCCAGTGCTTTGGCAACTTTTATCTTTTCTTGGTGTATAATATATATTTTATGATATGTCATTGTCATCAATGCCTAGAATCCTGCTTTTCTGATGTTATTACAGACATATGGTGATATTCCAAGTAATTCTGAAAAATATTCCTATATCTGTCACACTAGAAGAAGTTTGTCAGTCATCACTGCTCACAGATTCAGACTCTTGTCTCTTTCCAGTTTACTTTATTCTGAGTATTTCTTATTGTTATTACAAGGTGCAGGTACCAGAAGAGGACGTTACTGGGTGAAAAGAGCTAACAGAATCTTTCTCCTAAAGAAAATTTAAAATCTTTGTGGAAATAAGCAAGCTACTCATCCCCTCCTTGCATCTCTGCCTTATTCAAACAGCCTGCCTAATTTGCAAGTAGGGAAGACACCATTCAAATACACAGCAAGTGATGTAAGCAGCCAATAAAGAGTTTCCATTGCTAAGCACTGAAATTCCATCAGGAAATGGACAAGTGGTTATCTTTTTTCAGGTTGCACACGAATGGTTAATGGATTGTACCACTGTCACTGAAGTAGGTCACTATCAAAGTCAGTTCAAAAATGTTTAAAATCTCCCACAACTGTGTCAGTTGTATTTGCCTGGTAGAACAGTGAAGTAAAATGGAGACAAGAGCAGGAGAGGAAGGAAAATGCACTTACTGTGTTTCTCTTTTGAACCTATTTGCAAAGGACCAGAGAAGTATACCTGTTTCAACTCTAATCTGAAAGTCAGCAGTGCAGGGGAACAAGCACTGGAAGAAGATGGATGGAGATCAGCACAGTCTTGTCCTGCATGCTTTACACAGTAAAGGTTTGTGTATGGTAGTTGGAATACATAGACAATGCTCACATATGGTACTCACCTATCACATTCATTTTTCCATTAAGTACCAATCCCATCTGCCATTTCCATTGGAAAATTTGAAAGGGCTACCACAGACTAATTTAATCTCAACTACTTCCTCAAAACATCTGCAATTAATTCAATTCCATTCTTCATTGAGATAATGTTTTTGAGCTGCCTAAAAAATATGTTTTTTTAAGATTTATGCTTTATTCTGACATATAACATCTCTTAGAACAAGGTACTTGTGGCTTTTTTAAAGATCTGGAGAGCTAGATGAAAAGATCTTTCTTTACTATATCATTGCTAAATGCTCCTGTCCTGAATTCTTCCTAACATACTGCTATATACTGTGCCGAGGCTGTAGAAGAAATAAATTGGAAAATTAAAGTCAACCTTCAAAATATAGATCTTCCTCTTCAGTTGTAGAAGAATCTTTCCGAAATATCTCAAATCCTTTGAGTACTGCAGAAGCATACTGAACTAATAGAAACACAGAATTGTAGTACATCTTAATCTGGATCCACACAAGACCACCCAAAATTGAAATGATTTTTCTGAGAGTATTATTCAAATGCTTTATGAACTTCAGCAGCCTGGGGCCATGACGACTGCTCTGGACAGCCTCTTCTATGCCCACCACTCTCTGGTGAAATGCCTTTTCCTATACCTAACCTGACCCTCTCCTGACACAGCTCCATGTCATTCTCTCGAGTCCTGTCATTGTTACCCTGAGAGCAGAGATCAGCACCTGCCCCTCATCTCCCTTAATGAGGTGCTGTAGGCCACCATTAGGCCTTCCCTCACCTTCCTCCACTCTGGGCTAAACTAACTGATCCACCTCAGCCACTCCTCATATGTCCTGCCCTGATATGAGTTAGCTGCTGCAGGTACAATGTTTCAGTCCTCGCTGATGGGCCAAATCCAGCAGTACCAATGTCCTCCAGGAGTTGTTGATCTCCAGGTGTAGTCCCATTCATATTAGCATCTTACACATAATACTACCCGTATCAGAATGATGTAGTTTCGCAACACAGCCCTTGAGAAAAGATGACAAGAAAGTACAGGTGAGTTAATTTAACTGCAGAAAAAATATCTTAGAATTAATAATCAAACAAGCTGTCTGAATGGTAAAAAGGAAATAACCATCCGACAGCATAGATTTATTAAGAATAAATCATGCCAGACCAGTCTAATTTCCTTTTGTGAAAGAGAAACAGCACATGTGGATGTGGAGAAGCAGTCAGTGCTCTGTGTATTGACTTTAATAAGGCTTCAGCAAACTTTAATAGGGCTTTCTCATGGATTTACTTAGAGAATACTCTACAAAATGTCTGGAGAAAGTGGTTATAAAACTATTTTTAAAACCTCGCTGAGGGGAAAACGACCACTGTTTTTTGATATCCCAGAGTGGAGGAACAGGAGCCCAAAGGGTGCTGTTCTTAATCTAGTATTTTAAAATAATTGCAGTAGTGTTTTGAGCCTCAAATGTTTTTGTGATCTGCTGGTCACACCAATATTACAGCTATTGCAAGTGCATTAATAAACAGGACTGGAATTCAAAAACTGAAAGAAATCAAGATAAAGACATATGAGAAAAAAAGTCAAGAAATATAGAGGCAGGTATAAATGGAAGCAAGTTTGCAGCTGCAAGGTGCTTGATGCAGTCCTGCTCTGCTAATGGTTGTTAAGACTGCAACTAGAGGTCAGCTCTACCACCAGAGAAACCTTAGTTTTGCAGAGCATTGGTTAGGAATTATGTGGGCAATAGGAAAGACCATGAGGAAATAGTAAGAATGATGTGAGATTTGAAAACTTAACCCATTAAGAGAAATGAAGAACCAGGAACATTTTTTAAGGAAGAAAAGCAAATGAAAAGAGAATAACAATCATCTTTGGATATACTGAAGGCCATTGTAAGGTAAGGTATCTGTTACCAAATAATAATAATAGTAATAATAGTAATAATAGTAATAATAATAAATTAATTAATTAAAAAAAACACCAGGATTGAAATGCAACAGGGGAGATTCAAGCCAGATATTAAGAAAAAGTTCCTGATGTTAAAGATGCCCTATGACTTAAATAAATGGATAAGGAAGCTGCGGAATATCCCCTGTTGCAAGTCTTCGCAAAGAGGTTAGACAAATGTCTGACAATGATTGTATACTGTCAGGCTTCTTGATGTCCTTGTTTGCCCTGCATCCTATTTCTGTATTTCAAAATAAGTTATCACTAAACTCAAGCCATCTCTTGCCAGTACCACATTATGGGGATCGGTGCTGCAGAGGCATACGTGTGACTTGAGAAGGCAACCTACTATTATAACACATGGAATTAAGGATTCCTAGGATGGAGTGGGATGGACCTGGACAACTCTGGTCTGCTTCATCCCTATTGTATGCAAAGAACAGGTTTGCATCTGAAATGCAGCAAAGTTGTGCATGAAATCTCTGGCCTGTGAAGGGTAGCTGCTGAATATAGAAAGAGGCCCTGGAAGTTATTATTGTTCTCCATATCCCAAGACAATGGGATTTATGTTGATAAAGAGGCTCAATACATTTGAAAATCCACCCAAAATATAGGACTCTAAGACACAAAACATTTTCTTGGGCCTTGCATTTGAACACTATGTGAATTGATGCGATTTGTACAGTCCATACTGCTGTTAACTGTAGATACTTTGAAAGTGAAGCCTGTGTTTGACGTATAATTCCATTCCTACGTGTGCCAATTTTCCAAACTACATTCACCTAGACAAGCTGTAGTATATATGCATGGAATTCAACTCAGTGCAGTTTATGCTATGAGAGTTGCCCCATTTCAGATCCCTTTGTATTTGTAGAGCAAGATAATGGGATTATGTTCAGGTCCGGTACAGTAATTTTTGACATTAATAGAATGTATTTTCATAAAAGTGCATAAGCTATGGAAGAGATTGCCATAAGAAAACTACTTTTCACAGTGACAAACCCTTAGCAAGCTAACAGTATACATTAACTGCTGTTGTAATTCTACAAGGAAAAGAAAAAAATCAGAAATCTAGAGTGGAAGCTTTGATTTGGAGATCCACCACACCGACTATCTAATTCATTCCTAATGACATAATCATTGGTGAAATGCAATTCAGAAGGTCAGAATTCTAATATTAGTCACTAGATTTTATAATCAAAGTGATACTTTACTAGCAGTTTCTCTGCTTTGATTGTCAAAAAAGAAGAAGAAACCATGGCTTGTGTTAAATGCGGTGATAGAAGGTATTTGCACAAGCTGAACATTTATAATTCAGCTCTAGCTATGAATTAGTCCTAAATTAAAATATTTTTACATCCTTGTCCTAAAAATACATAAACAGAAATAAAGCCAAGACACAGACAGATTAATTACTACATTATCTTCCTCATGAAAAGTAAGTTCTTGATAGCTTACTGCATTATTTGTGCTAAACAATCAATATTTTACTGTCTCACCGTATTTAACTTTACAAGCACATCCAAATACCTTTTTTGAGAAATTCCAGTGCAATACTGTGCGCATAACTCATGATCACATTCAGGTGAATTAATGATTCCCTGAAATACACCATGCATATGAAGTCATATTTCATCTGCATCTATTTCTCTTATTCATTACCTAATCTTTCAAATCCCAAATCTTTTTGCTGTTCCTTGTGAATTTAAACAAAGCATGTTCCAGTGGCTTCTTTCACAGCACAGGAATAGATCTGTACATTTACCCTATCATAGACAGTTGAGGAAAGCCAGCATTAAATTTTTCTATAAGTTTGACACCTTTAGGCTCAATGCTTTATTAATCAGATGAGCACGTACATATACCAAAATGGTTTCTGAAAGGTTTAGAAAAGTAGTTACTGAACTGCCATTGACTTATATAGTGCAAGGTTGTGTATTATGAGACATAGGAACGCAACCCACAACCCCATTCTCTGCCTTTCATATAGGAACATTATCTACCAACTCCAGCTGCCTTGCAGGTTTCCTTTGAGTTGAATTAGAGATATCTGTCGAGGCAATAATGCAATGCAACATAGCAGAAAAATCACATATTTTAAAAGAATACACACATTATTTTCTTTAAAAATAACTTTTGATCAACACCTAATATTTTTTATGTGGATGGTCTTTAAGTTTGCAAGTGTATCCCCAAAGTTATTCAAAATCATACTTGCTAAATGTGTACCTATAAGTGATTGCCCAACATGGAACAACTATGAACAACAGAAGAAAGTAGAGATACAAATTAAACTTCCATTGGCATACCCAATGATCTTCCCTCAATACAAAGAGCCCTTTGATACTATCTTAAGATCCTAGTTCAGAAAAGGTTTTATGCACAAGCTTAACCCTAATCAGGTGACCAAATTTAGCAACATCAGGATGCAACAACCCACTCAAGCCAATGATCTGACAGGTGTTTTTCTCAGTTATGCTGGCTTGATGAATCAGCTTTCAGCACTAGCAGCCTGAGTCCAGGTCGATCTCTTTGAAATCTGCTAAAAGTTCTACCACCCTGAAAAGAATAAAAAGCATCACCTTATGTCATTCTTTGCCTTTGATGAAGTTAAGCTGAATACACATTATATGTTTTTCTGTAAATATATTACTTATTTTTGCGCTATGTTCAATTGAAGAATAGCATTGTCTTTTAAAGTAGCATCATTTTGCAAATGTCACTGTAATTTTCTCCAAAGTATCACCCATTAGTTATAAAAGATATAAATGAAAAGGATTTTAAATTGGCATGGAGGTAGAGGAATAAGGAATAATGCACTAATAGTTTAGGTGGTGGATGGATTTTTGGCAAGCTTTCAAGCAGAAAAGAGCCAGAAAGAGGTGAACACTTGAATTTCTTGCACATTTTTATACAGAAAGATAAAGAGGACAAATGTATCAATAGGTATTAAATTATTTCTAAGAGTGATTATGATTATGGACCCAATGTACTGTATATATGTACAAATATAAATATTTAAATTCGTATGTATATAAATGAAAGAGAAGTATGCGACAGGTTGACATTTAGGACTCTTCACCTACAATATCTTACATTACTTGAATCAGTCACAAACCAAGGTTTTGTGTCCCTTTTGGTCTGTAAGTCCTAATGTTACTGAACTGTATGTCCAAACCCAGAACAAATTTTCATAATATTAACTCAATATTGAGTTTGCAACTGCAATTTGTTCATTATCTGACTGGGGAGCTACAAGAAAGAAGAGGACAGACTCTAGCAGGGTCTGTGGTGACAGAACAAGGGGAAATGGTTTCAAACTCAGAGGGTAGATTTAGGTTAGGTACAAGGAAAAAATCTCTTACAGTGAGGGTGGCAAGGTACTGGAATAGGGTGCCCAAAAACGTGGTGAATATCATGTCATTCACTCATTCTTAATGTAGACACTAACATTTTCTTGAATAGCATTCATTTTGAAAACAGAGATAGAGACATTTCCTCTTCTTTCTCTCTTTCTATCCCCTCAATACAAAATTGCCTCAGACTCAAAATTTCTGGTAAAAAAAAAAAATATCAATGGAAAAGACAACGTTCACCAAGCAGCAAGTAATCTCAGATAGGAGACCTTCTACTTCACCTTCTTGCTGGATTGATTCAAAACACTGACTTGTACCTATGACTCACACTAACAAGGACTTGCTCAGTACCCTAACAGTCAGGCTTCTGGCTATTCTGGTTATTATGTCTTTTAAAACTCTGATTTTGGCTTCAGCTGGTAGCCTAGCAGTGAGGAATTAGGTTCTTAAGAAGTTCCACAGAAAAGAATAAACATGTCCCCAGTCAACTCTATGTTATCCAATCTTCAGAAAGCGTAAAACACAATCCAGTAATTTCTCACATCTTGTACTCTTCTGAACAATTATGAGTTTGGCCCAGGATTAACTTTGCAAAGTAATATAACTCCACTACTACATAGGAAGAGGAAAAATAGATATATTTGAACAGAGAGAGCAGAAAGATCCCATTCTTGCTTAATTTTCCTAGGAAATGTGATGCCAATAAGTAGGCCTTGAGACCATTCAGTCTGTTGAAAAATCTTTTGGTAATCTATGCTGATCTTTGCATCTTCCATGTATTTAAATGCTCTAATGGGACATATAGCAGTCCATGGATAACTATGTTTATACGGTCTATTAATAGCATACAAGAATAACAAAATGCAAAGCCTTCTATTCAGATCTCAATTTCTACCTACTGTCCAAAGATAGTTTCTTATTTAACCACAGGCACCTCTTTTACATCTCATTTACAAAAGAGTTTTCCAAATTTGAAGGTATAGCTTGAACTTGTGTTATTTAATATCCATGACTTTACATATCCCCAGTATGTAGAGTTAGGCAAGAAAGTTTGCTCAAAGCTCTTTAATAAGAGTTTTCATATTTAAACATCTTCTTCCCCTCCTTAATATCTTGAGAAAAGTGAATGCATATTTTCATAGCTGTTAAAGTGATATGTGGTATATACTACACATCTTGCTATTCAACTCAAAATTAGACTCAGTTTGTCAAAGGTGACAAAATGTTGTTCTGATAATTTCACTGCACCAAAAGGTCTCATTGTTACTGTTTTATTTAGATAGCTAGATTTCTGTTTGCAGGTTTGGCAAAGTTGATTTCAGTATTGATTGGAAAGGGACTCATTTGTTTCTCATTTTGCTTCATCAACTGAATGTTTTAACTTTCAGTTTCAGCATACAAAGAAACCTTTGTATACTGAAGCTCTCATAACTGATTTTAAAAGTAATATATCTGTATTTCAGTGAAACATAGTATCAGAGATAATTTATTTTTAAGCATCACAGTGAACATCAAGGATATCAAGAAAATGATGTTCAACTTGTTTAGAATCTTTTAGGATCAATTCCCTTTCACAATTTCAATTAAAAAAAAAATGACTTTATGAAAATTTTTCTGGCCTCTCTGATATACTTGGAATTAAGTGTAATGAAATTAAGTATAACACTGAGAACCTCTTACTCTACTGACTACAGATGAAATGTAGACATTTAACTTTCAGATGACTAAAGATGATTAAGATGAATACTGCAATACAGGGACAGAGGTAGAAGGTAAAAGTTAAAAGTGGGGATCAGGGGATGACATTGAAAAAGTCACTACATTTAGAACATATAAATGTAGCCTGTTAGAAAATTCTTGCTAGGGATGTATGGATAGAAGACCCTGGAAGATAGGTGCAGTTCATCTTGGGACATCATACTGTAATCCTAAGATACCACATAATACAACAAGGATTCACAGAATGGTAACACAAAGCATTTTCTTTCTTCTTGATGCAGTTTGTCATTTTCCACATTGCTTCAGACAGAGTTATTCTTAAAAAAAAAAAACAACAAAAAAACCCTTATATTCCGCAATACTTCTCAGCTAGAAGTGTCATCAAGTCTCTTTCACAACTTGTAAATGGAGCAAAAACCATTTAGAAACTGTGTTCTAGGTAGGTGCTTGCTACTGTATTCACTGAATCCATCAGCAGCACTGCACAGACTTCGAGTAAGCCTATTTGCTTCATAAATCATTGAAATGCGTGAAGACCTTTTGCATAACCCAGAAATATTCTTTAAGTGTTTAACATCAATAATAATGAAAACTGGCACCACAACAACTTAAGCAATGTAAAATATGGCATCGTAGGGTTCAGCTTGACTTTCATTGAAGGATTTCTAAAAATAAGAGTACATCATCAACAGTGACAGCTTGCTTAGTGACTCAACACAGTGGGAAACCTATTGCTCTAGAGGACTGTGTTCTGCCTCATTATTTAATACAGACATCACAACCATGCTGTTCTGTTTTCAGTTCTTAAATGCATGATGCAAAGGAACCTACACCTCAGTAACTCTGCCTTAAAGAGTGAGAATAATTCAGAGCTGTTAGATCTGCATTACTGATAGTGTACTATCAGCATATTAGAGCCAAGTTACATAATTTATTGTGAGATTTAGAAATATTTGATAGTCTTTCTAAAACCTCAGCTGCTAGAATCAGGAGATAGTATGAGAACACCTGCTTCCATTTTCTAAGCATGAACACTTATAACACTTGGTGTGTGAAGAGAAGCTCTAAATCATGAAGAGAATACATTGTAAAAGCTAAGGCTCTCAATCCTAAGACACATAGAAATAACTAGAAATTTTGCTTTAAATATATATATATATATATATATATTAGTCATCTGTTTGAAAACTTGGAGTGTTTGTTATTGTAATAATAACACTATCTGCTTTAAAGAAGACATAAAGGAATTTATAAATACAAAGAAAAATGAAGTGGAAGACAATGGAGACAGTGGGGAAATGGGAAGAATGAGAGATACAAAGGGAGAAGACACCAGGCCTGGGTAGAGGGTGGACAGTCTGGGAAGAAGCCAGAAGTATTTGCACATATTTGCACATAATTGTGCAAAGATATAAGCAAAAAGTGAATTAATATTAAGTAGAGAAAAACTGGTCCTGGGGACCAGTGGGTATAGGTACAGAGGTAAGGCAAAGAAACGCCAGTGAAGGAGGGAGTCAGGGAAGGGCAGAAGAGGAGGAAATACAGTTTGTCAAAGTAGATGACTAGGGTTGTGAGAACTGGCAGTCAGCAAGTTATGATACTGTTTCTTTCTGATGTAAAAAATGGAGTACTCAAGGTTTTATATAGTCTTATAAGGTAGCCCTGAACTTGTTCTGGGAATGTATTAGGTTACTCAAAAGAAAACAGCTTTCTGTAACTTCTTCCTTTGTCTGTAGGAGTCTGTAAGATATGCAGTAAATGAGATAGCACATTGCAAAAAGTCTTAGGAAAGCTCTTTTGGCTAAGGTAGCAAATGCTGATATACTTTATACTTCCATGACTGTAAAATTCATGGCCAGTACAATTCTGGGGAACCCTTTCATTATGGAGGCACCAGGTTTGAGACTCTGAGCAACTTAACAGAAATACCACGTGCCACTAAGCAACATTTTGAAGAATGGTTTATTCATGAAATAGTTGAGTCTGGGGAAGGAGGTAGAATCCAAAACTAGGAGAATGGCTTCAGCAAAGACAAAGAAGACAACTGTAAAAATGCTTTGGTTTAGAAAAGCCAGAATGCTTTGTTTGATCACTCTGATTTCTTGGTTCAAAACTGGATTCTTCATTAAAAAAAAAAAAAAAAAAAAGGGTTGTGATAATGAATTAAATAATATAAAAATGTAAGGTCAAACAAAAATGTAGGGTGGACTGGAAATTATCTTTTGCCCAGAGAGATCTGTAGAGATAAAAAATGAAAAATATTCATTTTGGTTCTACTCAAATCAGCTTTCCTGTTGTTATTTAATTTGCTTATTTTTCCTATTCAGTCACTTAATGAAAAATCCCCTATTTGCTGACTGAGTGCTCAAAATGGCAAATGGGAATTAGTGGAAGATATGCCTTGAACATACAAAGCGGCAGTCTAATCAAAGTGCTATTCTAGACTAAATATTCAAAATTAGGAGGTTCTTTTGACATCTCTTTTTATTTTCAGAGAACTTATCTGCTAAGTGAGATTCTCAGCACCTATGTTTCCCATGGTGGATGATATTAGGATAATTTAATTCATGATTGTACAGAACTGATACACTATGGTTAGGATCATCAGAGAAATGTCTTTATACAGAAACTTTAGGGTACAGATAATCAATCATGAACTATACATAAAAAAATGGAGAGAAAATTTGATGTTTAACATCTACTCATTCAAAGAGTGCCAGCATTCAGTGCATAGAAGAAAACAGGGAAACTGGTAAGAAAGAAAAATCTCATGCACTCATATATCTGAGATTATCATAGTTTGAACACACACTGAGGCTACATTAAACATGTTAAGACAACTGTAGAGTCAGGATCATTTATCTTCCTAAATATTGTATGCTTAACTGCAAAATCTTACTGATATATTTGTAATATATTTTGTAGCTACTATGTCATCTAAAAAAAATAAATACTGGTTGATAAGAATGATGGGTAGCACAAAGAGCAAATAAAATTACAGAGGTTTTTTTCTAAGGATGTTACCTTAGCCTCAGAATTCAACTTCCATATTGATTCTTCTGAAAGGAAGACAGAAAGGTGCTGATTGTACCTGGAGCAGCTATCTCTCTTAAAATATTCAATTGCAAACATCCAGATACTTAAAGGAAGGTTCCAAGTATGACAAAGCAGGACAGAATCCAAAGGAATAAGCTAAAACCAAAGCTGTGATTTTGATTATCCCCCCCCCCCCCCCCCCAAAATGCTAAAAATAAACACACAAAATGGGAAAATATGAAAAGGTGAGACTTAATGAATAAGTGGATGCAGTGAATACGGCTTAGTTTCCTTTCTTTATAAAACACAGCCCATGTTTCTCCACTTACAGATATTTTAGCAAAACTGCGCTCACCCTAACTGCAATTACTGTGCTTTGATAGTAAAGATGTTTATGATGTGACTGAAGCTGAATAAACAACTGAAAATTGTTATGTAGCATGTGCAACTGGCAGCAAGAATGAGGAAGGGGTGATACATAGGATCTTTGCTTAAAAAATAGAAATACAGAAGCTGGCAATCTCTTCGGGGAGTAAGTGCAGAACATTTCCTGAGTTTAATTGTCCAGTATTTTGCGAGTTATTTCCATGAGACACAGTCAGATTGGCAGCATTTTTAAGTTTTCTTCAAGCCTTTCTTTGCACATCTTAATCCAAATTGGTGGGGGTAAAAATCAACAGAACCTTCCAGTGAATATTTGTTGTGTAACCTCTGTAAGATGGCAGTGTACTCTTTCGCTGCATCAGGTGCACGCAAGGAATTCTACTGACAGTGCATGGAGATCAGGACTCCACCCCAGCCTCTGCTTAACTTCTACAGTCCACTGAAATATAAAGACTGTGGCCCCAAGAATCACAGATTAGTACACTGTATGCCATTACTTGACAGAGGTGTAATTATTTACAAGTCCTATTTAATTAGGAGAAACTACAAAATGAAGCAGGACCAAAATGAAATATGTTTTTCTAAGGCAGTTCCATTTCACTTTTAAGCTTATTTGTTTATCTTATTTGCCCAGAAAAAGAACAAGATGCATGTTAAACTGCAAGAATATTTGATCACAAAATAAAATAAGTTATACTGAGTTAATGCCAGGCTAATGATATACATGTGCAAAATATTTGTGATGGACTGATAAAAATAAGATTGTATGATGTTAATCTTGCATTAACCTTATAAAATAGCTGATTTAGGGAAATTAGAGTGTTTGAATGATGATTGCTTATACTCTCACTTGAAATCCAATTTCATGCTAGGAGGTACTCGATGAACTTATTATTCTGTTTAATTTTTTAAAATTAAGGTGCTTTAACAGAGGATCTTAAGAAAAAGATCCTCTCAGGGTTAAAGAAATAACTCAGGAGTAGGAAACAATGGTTGGAGCATGCGGGCACATTTGTATTTCAGAGAGTGGTTGCTAGCAGACCATTGCAAGGCTACACATTTTTAAGTGACACGGTAAAAGAGAAAACGGTAAGGTGACAACATCTGGTGATGGTACTAAGCTAGTCAGAGAGTTGACTGCAGCGCTGCCAACAATGAACAACTGGGTATTGGAGTGCCAGAGGAAATTCAACAAGAAATCACAGAAACATGGGGGAAAGTTATATTTTATGTATAAAACAGTTATTGCCACTGAGAAGTGAGGATCACTAGGATTTTGGGATTACAACAGGTCCATGAAAACAACATCTTAATGGCTGTTACTGAACAGGAAGAACGGGAAAATAATACCAAACTAAAGGAGAAAACATCACTGTGTCAGATAATAAATCTAGCATTGTAACACATCTTCACTACTATGGACAGTTCTCTGCCTCCTCCTCCTTCCATGTTTGGAGTGGATTCCATAGGATATTTGCTAAGCAGATCAGGACTTTTCATAAAGGGGACAACTGAAGCATAATGAGACAGACCTAAATTATTCTGAGTTGAGACACAGTGTATTGTTACCTTCTGTTTCTTCTAACTCAAAAGCGAGTGGTATTATATGAAGACAGGATGTAGAATGTTCAAAGAAAATAGCTAAACAAACCCAAAGGAAGTGGCATGCACATTTCGTGTGCTCCAAAAAAAAGACCTCAAGAGAAACTTCTGAAGTAAATTTTTCAGCAGGAGCTGGATACAAAGATGACTACTGCGGATCAGAAAGTCTCAGGACTGAATGCCACATGGCCTTAGAGAACACTTTGATGATGCATAATCGTAAGATTCCTAGTGTAGTGCTGTTACTCAAGTATTTCTTGATGTTAATAGTTAGAGAGACAGTCCTAGGACAAATAGTGCTTTAGTTGGTTGCCTACAAGAATTCTGTGGTCTTTAGTAAAACTGCCAATTATTACTTAGTTATTACTCATGTTACTACCTACTGTCTAACGCTATTGCGTAACAATTGCTAATTGGCTAATAGAAAAAGAAAAGTTGGAAAAAATATCATCTCTCCAAACTACCAGTTGCAACTTTTACCCCAAGAAGGACCATCCTGCTGTCTCATTAGAATCTTATTCAGGGAAGTCTGAGCTAACTTCTATCCATCATGGGCATCTCCACCCTTCTCCATAATTCACTTGTCCTTGCAAAAGCTTTTTCTCTACTTGAGGTCTATTATCACCACATCCCTCTTCATTCTAAACTATACAAACTCGTTTCCTTTCATGTCTTTAATTTTTCTTACTGCCCTCTTCCTGGCTTTTCAGCAAGCCCATATCTTTCTCAAACATAATGCCTCAAAAATGTGACCTTACAAATTCTGTTTAACAGGAAGAGTTATTCATTCATATTCTATTATATTTAGACTTTTTTTTTTCAAATTAGGTATCTTAAACTTTTGGTCCCAGAGATACCTCGCTCAGGCTAGCTAAATGCAACACAAGGAGCATTTTTTGCTTAACTTCTTTGTTGATTCAAACTCCAATTTCATTTTACTATTCCGTTCCCAATTAAAATGCTTATGTTATAATTATTCATCCCCCAAAATATATCTGAAGTGCAAATAACTAAACAGGGAGCAGAACTTTCTAGAGGTATCAGAGCGATATGTATTTTTTAATCTGCCACCATATCTGTATCATAGAAAAATAATCAACGGAAGATCTTCAATTCCTTCAAACTGAAGACAGTTCACAGATGCCAATGAAGAAAATGTCCAGCAGGAGGCAGAGGACTATAACCCTTCCCACTTCTCATCACCGAATCTACTGAAAAAAAAAATGGCAATAATAACATAAGATGAGTTTGAGCAGCTAACAAGTGAAAACTAAACAATTCTGCATTATCTATCTCATATTCTCTTTGAGGCTTCTCTCCAGTATTATCTGCAAAATATATGTGTATACATTTATTTTATATTTATCAGCACATTCAGGAATATTATCACAAGTAAATGCTCAGTATTTAATTGTAGGGCTAAGTCTTCATTTAGTACATTAATTGAGTTTATGGGCTTGAATAAGAGAAGGCTCTGGGGAGACCTGATAGCGCCATTCAATATCTAAAGGAGATAGATATTACTGAAGAAGGAAGGGGATAGACTCCAACAGGGTCTGTTGTGATAGAACAAGGGAAAGCAGTTTCAAAATAAGAGAGATTTAGATCGAACATAGAGAAGTTTTTTTACAATTAGGGTGGTGAGGCACTGAAACAGGTTACCCAGAGAGGTGGCAGATGCCCCATCCCTGGAGACATTCAAGGTTGAACTCTGCCCTGAGTACCTGATCTGGCTGTAGGAGTCCCTCTTCATTCCAGGGAAGTTGGACTAAATGACCTTTAAGGGACCCTGACAACTCAAATGATTCTATGTTCCATTAATCTATGTAATTCCATGTATACAAACACACATGTAATTATTTCTTATCATGTGAAATGTCTCTTGGTTCCCAAATTATAAATAAGAGAGATAGTTCTATCAAATGGGATAACACTCCTGATATTGACCCAACAGATTATTAGGTCTTCAAACAGCTGCCTGTAACTAAATATTTATTAAATGATTAGTCTCATGTAAATCTGAGCAATAGTAATTACTATGTCAATATAAGATTGTAAAGATATTGGTCTCTGTAAATTCTTTCTTTCCCAATAATTTTATGAGAAATTATCTTTCTAGCCAAGATGTCATGAATTATTGATATTGATTTTTATAGTCTTTTACTTAATATTTAGCCCTTTGTTATGAATTAATTTGAATTATTAATTGAAACATTAAAACACAAATATACATTATAGAAAGACAACTGAAGGACTGTTTCTTTTTCAGTGCAAGTTTTGAAAGCATTCTTTGCAAGAATTCATACTGAAAGTGTCCTGGAATTATTACTCTTTGGAATAGAAATGGCAAACGAATGTATCTGTTCACAACGCATATTCTTTCCTGTCTCAGCATGAGGCAAATGTATTCAATAACAGATCCAAAGATCAAATATTCTCAGGAAAGAGGAAACTGTCCTTGGGCTACAGCAGTGAAATACACAAAAGATAGTGATCTGTGATGTGCAGTATCCGAATATTTTTTGCCTTAGATCTTTGAAATTAACTCCCATGCAGTAGATCTATTCCAAATCTTCCTAAGTTCTGTTCAGAGTCTTAATGTTGCACACAGATGTAAGAGCTCTTCACACACCACACATTTGAGGGCTACTTTAATTACTTCAAAAAGCAACATTCCCCTCAGTGTTCTCTGTCAGTCTGAGAAACTTAGGATACTGTTTGTAACTTAGCAGCGCAGACATGGACAAAGAATTAAGCATTCACATAGTTTGTCTATATAGATGAAGAGACCCTGGAAATACTACAACAATACTATAACACTGCACATATTCTCAATTTATTTTCCTTTAAGCCTGCACACTTCAATATAACAAGTCTAATAGCTATTAAAAGAGAACAGAAAATTCTCCAAACATGTGAAAACATTTGTAGGAAAGTCATTATTGTTACCATTACTTTTGCTGAAACTCTACTGGGACCAAAGTCTTTTTATTTTTTTATTAGCTTTATACAAATAGGATGTGATTTTCAGCACATGAACTAATCGATACTTTCTCCTTCAGTACCCTGAGAAAATAAGGGATTCAGATGATGTCTCCTTAAATGTCTTACGACAATGCCTATGGCATCTAATATTCCTTAAATGCTAATCTGAAAAAAAAAAATAATAAAAGAAAAAAAAAAAAAGAATAAACTGCCACCAATTAAAAAAAAAAAAAAAAGGTTAGGGGAGGGGGGAATAAAACAAAACAAAATAAAACAACAAAAGAAGAAGCTCTGCATATCATCTTACTCTGTTCCTAGACATTCACATGGTTTCATTGCACTGCCAGCCACTTTCCATTTAAAGAAGTTCAGAAATAAAGCTTATTAACACTTCCGGTCAAATCTAACACTGCCATAAAATTCAACAATCCATTACTCCAAAACATTTTCAGCAGTCAAAAAGTAACCAATGTAATTGTTTTATTCTATGTATTAGGAGCCTAATATGGAGCTATTCATTACCTTCAGGAGGACTCGAATCAACTTCTTTCATTCAATAAGGCTGCTCTGCTCTTTTCCTGCACTAACCCTCAAAAAAAGATATTACTGTACAATTACATTGCTCTGCCTGTTTAGATGATTGTATATCTGTGATGGCTGATGTTTCCAAAAGAGTCTGTCTTCAATTAAGCACTGAAGCAAAGTGACCAGACTTTTCAGAACTGTTTTGTTTTGTTTTGTTTTGTTTTGTTTTGTTTTGTTTTGTTTTGTTTTGTTTTTCAACAGTGTTCTCCAAGTACTGTAAGCTGTAAAGCTGTAAAGTTCTGTAAAGAAAGTGTGTTCTGGGTGGCACTGTGGCAATTTAATTTACATACATACTTATTTTTGACATGGTGAGCAAGAAAAATGTCATTTATTCAAATCAAATATTCAGGCCAAAATTGGTCCTTCTCACCATAACAGTAAAGGGTTTTACTCAAATTGTCATGGCAATTGAGGAGTCATGCAGAACACAAGTGTGGAAAACATGCTATCAAAATTAGTAAGGGATACTGATAGGGGAATACAGGTTTTAAGCAGAAAGCTTACAAAAACAAAAACAAAAATCTTGCCCTCTTCTCACTCTTATGCTAAGATAACAGCTACATATTAGCGACATTACAGAGCACCAGTTTCAGTCTTCTCTCAGGTAAACTCTGTTGATAGATCTGTGATGTCAGAAATTGGGTAAAACTATTCTGAATGAACCACCTTGCTGCTGAAATATCAGGGGTGGAAAAATAGCTTGGAGAACCAGTTAAGAAATATTTCAAAGAAAGCAAGGCATGACAACAAGTATCTGCAACTATCCCTGTTGAACATTAGAAATATAATTTAACAAGAGAAAATTGGTTTTCCCAGCACAGATTGAAATAAGCAGATGAACAATGACTTTCCTTCCCACAAGACTTCAATTACTCAAACTTAAGCAAAAACAAATTCACAAATGCAGCTGGAAGAATAAGAGTCATAGTTCTACTGCTGAATCAACTTAACAAACGTAATGGTGTAACACCAATAGAGTAGTTGTTGTTCTAATAGCTATATTAAACCACTGAGCATAATCAAAATGACTTTGATATTTCCATAAGGCAGAGTAAACTCAGACTGAGTACTATGCTTAAACCATTAACAGTATTGTTGCCTTCTTGATGATTAGTTTGTGTTTGGAGTAATTTACTATATTTTACACTAAAAAAAGAGAAATTATGCATTAGGGAAGGACCATTCCTTCTTATTTGTCCCTTTTTGGAAATGGAGAAGTTTATCTGGCCCTCAGCATAGTTTTCAAATATTGTTGTTCTCCAAACTGGTTAAAGTTGCAAATCATCACACCAATATTGGGTGGGTAAACTCTGTTTTATAATGTACAATTTTTACAAACATCCAAGGCTGTTCTATATGCTTACACAGAGAGAATTTAGTCCTCATTATTTTTTTTCCCTCTTCACAAGGATATTCATTTGTTTAATGAAGAAAAGAAATGAATAAACACATGTAAACAAAGCAGTAATCAAATGTCTTTCTTGCTTGGCCCTACAGTAGGATCCATATGTTTCAAGCAATGCCCCTCTGAAATGTAACATCTTCTAAGTGTTTTTGAAGGCTACTTATCTTTCCATCAGAATCCCATGAGCGAACACTGTTTGCATTATGCAAAGCTTTAGCTGGGCACCTGACATGGGGGTGGTCTCAATCTGGAGTCTCATTTCCCAGACTAGCATAGGATACAAATGTCATGGAGGCAATGTGTTGAGTTCCCAGGAAAGCTGAGAGATAGAGGGAATGCATGCCCTTAGTGATGTCTGTGTGCAAAGAAGCTGGAGCTCTGGTTAAGAAAGGTGGCATCTGAGACAAAGCCTAGAAAATGAAAGGTTGTAAAGCGATGAATGACAGAGGCTGAGAGGATTTGGCAGGAATCCAGTGAGGAATCAGGATATCTCAAAGAAGAGGGAAAGGGTGACGAACAAGAGGGGAAAAAAATCAAGAGCCTGGTTTATACCAACAAAAATAGGAAAATCAGCTAAAAGGCTGACAATCTGTTATCTGCTTATCACTCTGCTTAGATATTTCAGTGGTATCGGGCAGTAAGGAGTGTCAAATTCTGCTCATGCTGTTACACCCACACACAGCTCAGTAGGTTAAGGCTGGAGCATTCTAACTTAATTGTCACTGAGCCAGTCCAAGCACGTAATTTTGTAAGGTACTTTTCTTCTTACAGTTTTCTTATTTTTATTAGCGAGATTAAAAAGTGTGCATACAAGAGAAGACTAAAACACAATCCTGGTATGATTTTATCAGGTCCATATCAAACTGTTGTGTTCCCATCAACAGACTCTTCAATGGCATTTGAATGCCAACCTCATGCCAGGGTTTTACACTCTTACAAGGTGCTGACTTCTTCTGATGGAATTTGTCTCAGTGTTTCATAGCACAAGAACAGCATCCACTGCACTTAATCATTCTGCCAAATAACAGTTGTTCTCGGGAGCCATTAGCTGAACACAGCGTGGCTTTTCACACAACAGACATCACTGGTGGGATGCTAGTCTGCATTTCACTTACAACAGTACAGCTCTGGTAGAGCAGCAAAGTTATGCACAGTGTCAAATAGCAGCCTCCCTCTTGTGTCCACACTTTGGATGAGCAGCCACCAAGATCAGAAAGGCAACAGTGTTCAGGAACAAAAAATATAGGCGTTAATTCATCAGCTCCACAGTGTACCTGCAGAAGAGGGGTGGGAAGATAGAGTGAGAGGGAGGAGGTATGAACTCTTCAAATCTATCCTGGAATTTAAATGCCCCCATTCCTCTTTACTTTTTTTTTTCTTTTAATTAATCTTTTCAAGGAAAAAGAATTATGCATGTCCCATAACTCTTCAGCCTTCTTCCCAAAGTTTTGAGATAGAAGAAAAAAGGAGAAAAAATAATCACATCTGAGGTTATCTTGCACAGGGAAAAAAATGAGTCACTTGCATTTTAGTTTCAGTAGCACCTGGTAAGCAATAGACGATTAAAATCTGTGCTTTATTTCAGGTTGCCCTTTTGTATCCATTCTCCTTTCAACATCAAAAAACAAAGAAAATCATATGTCTGAGACAGGAAAAATAAACATGTTGCATAGTCTCATTACAGGAGAACACCACAGATAGTTTAATTGACATATTACCCATATTAAAGGGGAAAATGTCTTCCGAGAAGCCAGGTATAGGCTCAGGCTGCTGACCTATGCCGTTGTGGTATACTAATGACAACAGGCGCAGTTCAGTTTGTAGAAACACCTGTTAGAAGGAGAGCAGTTCAAGTAGAAGATCTCCACCTGAATCTTTCTTCATGGCAGGATGCTTGGCACTGGCCTGGGTGATGAATGCTGCCTGCATCACAAGGATGCTACAGTACTGTAAGAGCAAAGCTGGAAAGTCCTTATTTTCCTAAAGGCCTTTTAAACCTCCTTATAGCTTCAGTCGGGAGCTTCACATCAGACTGCCAGTCAGTCTGCTTTCCTACCAGCAGATCCTTCTCATGTACTCTCCTTTTCAGAAAATAAAAGTTTACACCAGAAAATACTGTTTTATTCTAAAGCAGTTCTACACATTTTACAAGCTTCTTATCTGAAGAACAAACTTTTTCCTTTGCTATTGTACCTGAGAGAAGTATTCTCAAGGGCTAATTTGAGACAAATTTCCCTAAACTGCCTTTATCATTAATCGAGAGAAAAACACTTCCCTTGAGAGCAATTTAGGACTTACCTGCACCCAAAGAGCCTGTCTATGTGGTCTCTGGGAAAGATCTGGAAAGACTGGCCAACATTAGCCTTTCAGAGTAGCCCTCTCCATTAAACATCTGAAAGGGTTTGTGGTTGTTTGGCTGAGGTCATGGGAACAGCAGAAATACAAATTTCCTAGAAGATAGGCATTACATTACAAAATAATGGGACAATATCAGCTTGCAGAGAAGCAAGTAGAACAAAACATCAGGAGGAGAGATGTACCTACCTAGGTTTGATTTCTACTTTCCGTAGGTTGAACATTATTTAACTTCTTTAACAATTCAAACACAAAGTACAATTTGCTGTCAAAAAAACTTTATGTTAATTGATACCAGTTGTTGAATTAAAGGAATAACCCCATGTAACAGAAGAATTTGATACAGAATGGGAAAACAACAACAGTGCCTGAGATGTTTTGAAAACAACATGCTGAAAATATTTTTCTTGGAGTCATGGTTTGAAAAGTAGGAAGTGTAAAGTCTGAGAAAACTGAAGCACCCAAACACAGAAGATGCAGAAAACTTTCCACCATTATCCCTGTTATCCTTTACAGAAGAATGAATTCCGAGTAATGCCTGAATATTCTGAAGAAACAGAAATTCACTTGAAAGCATTTGGGCAGTGACTGGGCAACTGGCCTGAAAGAGCACAAACAGATCCCCGTAGAGCATTGCTGTGTTTGCCCGTGATTCATCAATAATGAATGAAGTCTTTCCAACAAAGCTCATTTTTCAGTGTTGACCTCTGCCTCTTTCCCTCTGTGCTTTTTCAGAAAAACATGAGGGAGTGGTGCAATATCCCTTCCTAAGCAGAGGGAACCATCTTTCACCACTATTGCTGCCCTCTGCCTTCCACCAGATGAAGGCTGTGCCCTGGGTGTGTGCTCAGGTCATATCCTCTTACAGGCACATTGCTTGGCAATTAACTGCTATGGGGCATTTTAGCCTTCACACTGTTCTTGTTAGCTGGGAAGTGAACACAGAGGGTCCAAGATAACAGATATAGAGAAACAAAAAATTCTGTTTTACTGAGTAAATTATGTTATACCTCATGTACATAAATTGCAATACATCCATATAGTACTGATTTTCAGCGAGCCAAGTCTGATGAGACTATCACAGAATCACAGAATTGTAGGGTTGGAAGGGGTGAAAACTGCATCCTCTAGCACAAGTATAAAGGACAAAAGTCCTCAGCTATCTGAGAGAAAATAGCACGAGTACCAAGAGAGAGGAAGGTGCCAGTTTCTCTGCACACAGTTGTCCAGACACCGCTGCACGACCACCAACTGTTGCATGGCTACAATCCACTTTAATTTCTGGTCAACGAATTCACAGTTCATGAGCAGATTGATCGGTTACTGTTTGTTAATATACCTAATCCATGCAAGTTCCCAGTTTCCATGCTTCGTGGAGCTGGGTACCACGGTGTTCAGGAAAACAGAATTACTTTGCATGAATGCTCTAATCTCTGATTCCTAAGCAAATCAGGGCAGCCTCAGTTCTACCATGTTGCAGACATCAGTTACTGGACTACAAATTTTTTTCACCTGAAATGAATTAAAAATTTGGTGTATAAAAGCTTGATCTTTGCCCGAACAGATTTTTAAAAATCAAGCACTAGCTTACTTCTACAGTTATAATAATAAACATTTAAGCTGATTTCTTGTTTAAAAAATGTCTTCTTTTATTGAAATTTAAATAATTCCCTTTTAATAATTGCTGAGGTGTATTTAGAGGCAAATGTCAGTCAGAGGAAGAAGCATTTAAAAATGTTCAAAGCCAAACAGATTGAAGAAGTTTTCACTAAGAAGTGCAAGGAACCATAAATGAGAGGGGCTGCAGATAGATTCCATTGTGGGATCTGAAAAGAAGATTATTCTTTAGAAAGCTGGACTATGATATGATTATTTTTGTATGGATTGGATACAGTGTTTGGCACTGTACCCTCTCCCAAGACGTAGTTAACTTTCTTGAATTTTATAATAATGACGTATGACACAGTGTCCTCTGGGATTAATCACAAATATATTTAAAAGATGAGGCTTCGTTATATCTTTGTTCTTTGTATCTTGGCTTTTGTTAGCGCATTTTAATTAGGATCTGGTATCTGCAATAAACAGTAAACATAAAGAGCTTTGCAAAAATGTATTAGACTGTTTGTTTTCACACTCTAATGCATATTTGCACAATTTTACCATGAAAAAAAGAAAACATGCTAAGCTCCTGGGCTCTATCCCAAATGTCCTGGAATAGAATCCGGAAATTACTAAGAATGAAACCAAACCACATCATATTTCAGCAATTAACCTAAGAAAAGAGGGCACACTCTCCATGTGAAAGATAGTTTTGTGGGAGGCATTTGTGAAAGAAAGAAGCTTCTAGAAAAGATACGCAAGCAACTATTTAGAATTTGGTTTAATTTTCTTTGACCAGGTAAAAGCATGATAAATGCATTGAGGTTATAATTTTTTTTTCTTTCACAACATTGGAGAAAATATTTATCACATAATCCTCATTGTTAAAGCAAAATGTGTCTAAAGGAAATTGCAAATAAAAATACAGTCTGAAATTCAGAGCAGTACCATTTGTTTCACCAGACAGATGCCAAAAAATACAAAAGAGCAACTTTGGGAATGTGCAGGGTAAATGAATCTATAGTGGATGAAAAAGCAGATGCCGACAACAAACAGCTTTGTATAAAGGAGATGGGAGAAATGGAATTCATTACAATTGTAGGTATACTGATTTGAAGAAAGTTCTAGGGATTAATATCATTTTTGTAAAATACTATAATATCATATTAAAAACAAAACAAAACGCAAAACAACCAATGCTCAGAACTGAAACTGCCATTTGCCAAAGACAGATGTACTTTCATTTCAAAGTATTCCTATCAAACTCCATCAGAAAACTTGAAAGGTTTAAAATGTGGCTCTTGTGAACAATTGGTATTGATATGACACCTTGATAGTATTTGAACGTGACACAAAAGTCATAAAAGTATATAAGCAATTGTAAGGTGTAAAGTGATTTTTTCCACCAAAGATAGACTTTAATGTGTTTCCAAATAAAACACAAGATTAAGTAATTTATTTTGTCATATGATTTATTTATGGGCTGAAACACTGTAAACAACAGATAAAAGATACAGACTCAGATGTCAAAGTAAAAGATGAAAATCATTACATTTTATTAGCAGAAGATATATAAAAATGCCAAAATGAGCAGTAAAGAGAGGGAAAGTGTTATGCTCAGAGGTCCTGCATCAGAGTTGCATTTGTTTTTCCCACCTCCCCTAAAGGGGAATAATAGCTCTGAATTTAATTAAAAAACTATTTTTTAAGATTAAAGTCATGAAAAAGTTAAAAGACTAGATCACAAAGAAGAGTAACTGTGAGGATCTCAGGGAATATGAACTGATGAACTCCCTTATATTTTATTTCTTCTCAACTATTTGTGGGAGGATCACTAGTGTTGCATAGGAATTGTTAGTCCTGGATAAAAGCAAGGATTTTATAAACCAATAAATTTTTCATTAGTTTTTACATAAATTTTAGTAGCAATAGTTTAATTCCAGTCAAATTATTTCAATCATATGAGTGCAACATTATGCATTATATTAACTGGGGCATTTAGAAACCTGGTTTTATCCATAGTGCTATGCTTGAGGCAAGGTTTGCCACATATTTTTTCTTAACATGTAAAATAAAAATAAAAAAGATGAAGAAAATGAACAAAAACAGAATTTCAGAACCTTCTAACCATTGAGAAAATCTCTAAACCCAGACTGAGTATTTAGATACTTGCAGAGATCTTAATAAATTTATACCTCTAAAGTGTTCTTGCTACTCTTAGAAAAAAATGTTGGAAGTATTATTGGCTGACTTCTCAAACTTTAACTTTCTACACCTGTCCCTTTCCTCTGACCAACTACTGACAGTCCAAGAAAAGAACACAAGAAACAATCTTGTTGCATTCAATTCTGATAGCTTCTAAACCAGAACTTGGCACAGCAATAGAGAAGGCAAAGTATAAACTGCTTCTTGGCCAGCCAGAAAGAGGTAAGGATGGGATCACAAGAAAATTTTCAATATTAATATTAAAAGAAAGATATGACTTTGGGGCTGCATTCCCATACTTACAGGTTAATGCAGGCTGACTCTAATCAGAATTTTATACTATTTATTGTAATTTTGGTACTATTTATAAATTAACCTTCCCCTGTTTCCCATTTGGCCTCAGTCAAAATCACGGAATATCACCCAAAGGCCTACATAGAGAGATTTCCAGTGCCAAAGAAACCAAGCATATCTTTTTATGCTGCATGATTTATAATTTTCTTGATCCTGACTTCAATGGAAATACTGTGTGTGGAAGGATGACAAGATTGGACCCTCAGGCAAGAGCTCTATAGAATAATGTGTAGGAATGCTATTGTTGGAATTTTAAGAAACGACATCTAATTGCACCAAATCCAGACCATCTCCTTCATGTAAGTGATCAGTTAAGCTACTCATAGGAGTAAAGAAAAAGTCTAACTCTTCCACAGTTTCTTTGAAAAAAAAGCTATATCTTTTGAGTAATCTTTCTCTGTTATCAACAAACAATTGTAATAATGCCATCCAGTTCTCAGGAGGAACAGTTCCTAACTCACTGATCCCATGTCACAGATTAATGGATTGTTCTGATACTCCCTTTCTAGTGGATATTTTGTCTTACTTAAAAATGAGCAGAAACTTTGCTACCTGTATTTCGGAGAGGTTTGGTGTCATGCCAAAGCATGGTTCAGTATTCCAAATGAAGAAACCAGTTGATTTTGTTACTCCATGCTTAATACAACTAGCGCTACCTACTGCTCAATTTCATGAGTAATAAAATCTATCTTTGTAACATTCTGAGGTATATGCCAGTTCAGACAGTCTCAACTTTGTCCTTTGGACACTGCAGATCACAAAAACTTGGCCAGCTCACAATAATATTTTTTAGTAGATTACTTGAAGACTTTATTAAAGTTCACAGTAACTCAATGCAATTTTATACAATTGTGCAACACATTTTGGAACCTAAAAGAACATTCAGTTATCATTCCTGGTGCATGGAGTACTTTCTATTGATAACTTCATAAAATATAGAATCTTCTACTAGCAAGCTAATGGAGTGAGGTGGGGAAGGAGACAGAATTATAAAAATAGCAACGAGAACATGGAGCTATAATAAATTCTTAATTTTTATTGATTGATGTACTCTGAGAAACTGTTTGCCAGACGTTTTAATTTGTTGTTTTTCTAGCACTGAAGAAGCCAGCATGGTTTTGCCTTTTCCTTGCATTTCTGTCTGTGTGTTAAATTCATGCTATTATACTTGTAAAGGTGTCAGCAGCAATGTGCACAGCTCTGGAAACACAGTTGCATACTAGAAAATTGCCATGTAGTCCACCTATTGCTTTTCCTTTGTAAAAAGTCACATTGCTTGTTAATTACACATCACAGTACATAGAACCGAAGGAAGTCAGGCCAGCAATGAGCACATTGAGCCATATCATCCCCTGTAGTGCAAAAAGGAAGAGAGTAAAAAGATGCAACAAAAATCTCTTCTCAAATGGTGCCATGCAAAAAGCATCTAATATTCCCATTGCTTTTAGGTGAGTTTGCTCTGTGACCAACAATCAATTGGTGTTGCAGCAAGTGAGGAAGCTTCATTAATAAAAGGGCAGAATTCATCTCTGTGTAATGAACGCATCTGCACTTGCATCTTCTGGACACCAGACAGTCAATTACATATGACCGCATTTTATCTCAAGAAAAGCTCAGCTCTGCTTACCAGAGACATGTTTAAACAAATACAACTCAGGAGGCACAAAAGGGCAGCTCAGTGCTGTAGAGTACCCAGTGAACTCAGTGAGACCATTCAGTCATAACACAGCAAATGGATGTAGAATAATAAGTTTGCTACGCTAAGCAAAAGAGGTGGCAGATGCTACTCAACCATACTGAAGAAGTACACAACTGAAAAAAAGTCATGTTAGTGGTTATGTGAGTAATGAAATGCAGATAAGCCCTGTGGGTAGCTGGCATAAGCACTGACTTAAATGGCCTTCAACAAGCATGGAAGACTTCCACCACTAAATTATCTTTTCTCTCCCTCTCCACTTACCAATATCAAGTCACTCCAATGGATGTTAGGATTTTTTAGGTATCATTCTACATCTCATCCAATTTAATCTTGAGTTTTAGACAAATTGCATAGGGAAACATTTTGAGTATAAAAAAGTAAAATGCAGACTTACTGTACAAGCCACAAAACCATGAAAAGATTTTTTAATATGACCATCGCAGACAATAGCTAAGAAAAAGAAAGCACATACATAAGAGACATATTACTGATTATGAGAACAATAAATCACAGACACAGTGCACCAGCACTTAGCGCTGAAGACAGAATCTGGAATATCACCTAGCCACAAAGAGACAAGCTCAAATAAATGTACTTTTAAGTATAGAATGATTTACCCTATACATACCAAGTTCACTAACTTGTAGTTACTCTACACTGATATTACAAGTGGGTGTGTTTTCGGGTGTAGTAATACCAGCAGACATTTTATTGCCACTTCTTTCGTTACTGTTATTCTGTTTTTTATGTACATTAGCACTTCACCTTACACTGATTCCAAACAAATGAGAAAACAAAAGGAACGTATTTAAAAGTCTTATTTTTAAAGGGCTGTGCCTAGTTTTCCACAGACAGGGCCTGATCCTATTTCCACTCAAGTCACCAAGACTCTTTCAATTCTTTTCCTGTGGCTGTGTCCAAAATGAGCAAACATGCAAGAACCTGCACATATTGCCACGCAACTGACCCAAGTACCTGATAGCAATTTCATGGCAATATTCTTTATCTTATATTTTTGTACTCCATTTTATTTTTATTCTTCCCAACATTAATCAATTCTGTTCTACAAGCAGCACTCTCAGGCAACATGCAATAATACAGTTGAATATGACAACTACAAATGCTGATAGCAATTTACTACTCCTCATACCAGTTTGTGAAGATGTTGGGTTTTTTTTCCCTTTAACTTGCAAATTTGTAGGTCAACTTTTTTATTCCTGTATTCAATAAAGACTGGATGAAAACTGAGATAGGAACCTTAAATACTATCCAAAGCACAAAATGTTCTTGAACTTCTAAGAATAACGTTACAGCACACATAAGAAGTTTTTTCTTCTGTTGATAGAGACTAATGTAAAGTAGAGAGTGATGCTGACAGGGAACATTGATTTTTTGATGGGAAATACAACTGAAGATACAGATACATTGGTAAGAATATACTAGCTGAGACATCCATGTATATAGATTTATGCCAAGCTGGGATTTATCTGAGAAATTAAAAACAAACAAACAAACAAACAAAAAGAATAGCAAAGAAACAGGTAGATCTTTATGGAAAATACCCATCTCCCATTGTTATGTGATTGTTGTCATTCAGGAAAAGAGCACAGTTGAGAAGCAGTAAACACCACAGCAAGCAGAAAAGAGAAAGAAAGAGAAAGATCTTTAAATATATTGGGAAAGCTTCTTTTTCTGTAGCATTGAGACACATCAGTTCAATCAAACTCATGACAATGAAATTAATGTGTTCTTTTCTCAAATTAACATTTAAGTTAAGACATTTTGTCAGATTGATAGCCTTTTCACTCATATTTACTCTTCTAACAGATTACACAGGACAGACTTATTAAAATAAACATTTTGTCAGTTTACCTTTAAATGTGAAACTTTAATCAGAGTGACCAAGCTCTACAATACAAGGGATTCTTTAAAACAAAAAATGCCTTATTCCTAACTGTGGTTATATTTTTATCATACATAGTGTATTTGTCTGTGTTCACCTCACACTGCTTTGATATTTGCAATAATTCAAATACTTATTACAAACCTAATTGCACCATCAGATATATGAGAGGACAAAATGACTATATTAGTAACTTAAACAGCAAAACTCTTTAGCAAAAATACTAAGCAGAGTGAGAAAATGCAATGTAGTTTACATTTTGCCTTAGTTGAATTTCACAAAAGAGATCTTACTCATCTACTTCTGATTAACAGTGTCAGCCACCACTTAAAGCTCACAATAATGGTTTGGATTCTTATTGAATTTCTCTAAAATATGTACAAACCAGTAAGATTTAATTCAGAAGCAGAGAACAAATTATAGGATTTCTACCCTTCATTTGGAGATATAGAAAAGAACCCTGGCTATTTGAGAAGCATGTTGTCACCGTGAGACCAAATGACCATATTACTTTGGTGTACAATCAGGAATAGCTTAGTTCCGGAGAAACTCCGCTGCTTGCAATACCACACATGTATGTATATATATATTTAAGATGGCAGTATCTTCCCATCAGTTTCTCCTATGATACATATATATTAGAAAATCAACAAGACAAATAAAGTTCAGCAGAATGCATGAGTTTAATTTTTTTTTCATATTAAAAAAAGAAAAAGAAAATAAAAGATGGCAAGATAGAATTGCAAACATGAAGATAAGTACCCTTATTTTCTGAACTTCTGAGTAGCTCTGTTGACCTTAGTGAAATAAGTTGATACTACTGTTGTTTGGAAAATCAGTCCTATTTGAGAAAAGGCATTTTTTGCAAAGACAAAAACCTATTTGGGAGGAAATTGTGAAGTAAAGTGCACAGATTCCTTTTATCTTATCACATACATGTGAAATAATAAAGATAATTCAAAGAGAGGAGAATAAAAATGGTTTGCTTTGGAGATTCAATACTCTATTACTTAAGGATAAAGAATTTCTAATAGCCATTAAAACGAAAATCAAGGAATATATAATTTTAATTTCCTCTTTGCTTCATATCGTAGTATACTGAAGGCTTTCAAAGTGACTTTTAGAAGCTGGATTTTAGGTATATGTCATGAAATTAGGAAATGCCAAAGGCAAGAAAAATTTGAGCTATTAGCAAAGCTAACAATAAAAAATGAGAACATCAAAAATCCCGTAGTAAAGAGCTTATGTAGAATTGCTACAGATTAAGGCACTATTGAATAATATTGCTGTTAAAGAAGCCAATTATTTTTATAGAGCAAATAATTTTTTCTATGATAATTTATATAAAACTGGTAAATGGTTAACTGCTTTAATAAAAGGCAAAGAGAAATCTCAACATAACAGCAATTTATACAAAACAAGGGGTGATAATGAACAAGAAGAATTAGTAAGTGATATCTCCAAGGCATAATATATGAATACATAAATCTCAATCTTCTAAAGATGAAATCCAAAATTTGAGACTGAAAATTAAAATCTTGAGGGTTTTATTTTTATATATTTTTTATACCGGAATAAAGAGATTGTCCAAAAGATTCTGAGAACTATCAGGTCACAGACACTAGGCAAAGATAGATTTTTTTAACACTGTACTTAAAGAACTCAGCCTCTTAATGCTACAGACCTTTACATTTTTTTTAAATTGAGCTATATATACCCTTTTACATTATTGAAATTGTTCCTAATTGGAAAAAGAAGAAAATGTCTACGTGAGTTTTTATCCTTTCAGCCTTTTCTGCTCATTTCCGCTAATATCAAGATATTTGATCAGCAGAATATGTAAGGTGGTAGAAAATATTTGTGAGGTTCAGATAGGTTTTGTAGAAAAGAATTCTACCATAGAACAAGATATTTAACACTGCTAGTACTTGTGCCCAAAGTATTTCCTTTTCACATGACAGACAGAAGCATTTTTGCTGGAAGGTAGAACAGCATGATTGATAGTGCTGTACCGACTTGTTTGAAATAATGTCACAAAAGACAGCTTTTTGAGAGCAAAAGCTGCCAATGAACTAAGTCTTCAAACTCAAATATGTTTTAGATGGGATACCTTTCACAAAACTTTACCAAGAAATTCTCCCCTTCACTGGATGTCACTTTGAATTTTGGAACTGAAAGAGGCAAATGAGATAAAGTTACTTTGATTCCGCTGCTATAACTCTTTTATTTGCATAACTAATATAGGAGAACACAGTAATGCATGAAACTTTTGAACACTTAACTGAACGAAAACCAGTCCTCAGAATATCTCATGACCTCATAAAAATTAAATATAAGTTTCTCCTTATTCTGCAACTAAGTGCATGTGCCTATGACATTTCTATAGCATCTACAATCATTTCAGTATGTGAATATTCAGTTTCACTCTTGTCTTCTGCTATGATGTCAGGCAAATTCCAAGAAGTAAAACATCAACTGTCTCTGGTTATCTTCATATTGTTCCTGCTTACATTGTTTTGCTAGACAGAAAAGACTCAGTGAAGAAGCTCTGTTGTTCTTCCATTTATCTGGAAGCAAATGCTTTTTAGGAACAGAGTGACGATACAAGAACATACATGTTGTAGTGTCCTCTTTTTAACTCGCCTACTTATCCCTGATACTACTGGAAGGAATTTTGTTTCATCTTGTATAACTATTTATGCTGAGATTAGCATGAGATTTGGTCTCATGTTCAGCGCTCACTGCAATTGACCATGGTTGATCTGCTTAGGATAAAACTGATAGTCAAGGAGAATTGGACTTTCTATAAAACCTTGGAGTTCTTCGTTTCTCATTTTTATTTTCCTTTAAAGTAGGAGGAAAAAAAATCTTGTGCCTGGAGGTGTCAGATGCAATGGTGTTCACAAGATAGGATAACTGTAGATGGAACATAATAGAAAAGAGATATATTTATGCTTGCTTAGCTAAAAAGAATTTATTTTTGTAATGCCTTTTAACTATCCAACTTTGGCTGCTAATGTTACAGGCTGGTGCATTTTTCACACAAGATGATTGTTCTTTCCAAGATTTCTAGGTAGACTTTGTACAGATATGAAAAGGAATTACAAAATGCCACAGAAGACATTATCAATTCTATGCAGAGGTATTACTCCCTTCACAAGAAAACTTGCTCTTTGATGGCAGAATGGCTTTTGTTTTACAACTCTTGGGGTAAGGATGGTTGCATCTCCTTGGTGTGCTGGCACAACAGTAGATACCCTCAAGCTTTATGATTATTTAGCACCACGGGGACAATTAACTGCTGGTAAGACTGCAGTTTGAGTTATTGGATTTCAATAACAGTTGCATACTTGGCCTTTAATCTAATTTCCAGTGTGCTGTTTTATTTCTGCTTCATCCAGCATGGTGTCAGCAATGCAGGATCAGGCCATTCAGATTTGCTTACTGACTGCTAATAAAAGTCAGTGTAGAAATTATGGCTTGAAGTCACTATTTAACAAAGGACACAGCAAGACTTTGACTACTGAGAGACATTTTAATAGTTTGACTTTTTGCGATCCTGAGAATGTTTTCATTTAAAATAGGTTCCATGAATCAGCACATTACAGAAAGAAATAGCATAGTAAAAATAGGCTGTGTTCTTAGTGCTTTTCTAAGGAATTAACAGATTAGAAAGATATTTTTGTAAATAAAAGGATGTGCTTGTGCTGAAGGGATCTGTTTCATTTGTTTGAGCATCTTTTTGCAGCACATATTCTTGTTCTGTAAAGTTGGAGCATTTTGTGATGATGGGAAAGTGATGAACTGTTACAAAATTAAGAGAGTAGCTACTTGAAAACTGTGAAGAGAATGTGTTCTTTTTTTACAAGGACTATACACAGAAAAAGTTATTCATGATGGATTTCTTTGGCCTTACTCAGTGAACGTCGTTTACACACCACTACCACCTTCCATTTGTGGTCAAATGGAAAAAAAAGGGTTAAAGAAAAGGGAATACAAATTGTTTGAAGGAGAAGA
Source organism: Callipepla californica brunnescens (assembly GCA_023055505.1). Lineage (NCBI taxonomy): Eukaryota > Metazoa > Chordata > Aves > Galliformes > Odontophoridae > Callipepla > Callipepla californica. The sequence continues at coordinate 794,641 of JALIRH010000064.1, forward strand.
TAGGTCCTTGTATGCCTTAGGTGACTTTGGATTTTAGAAAACACACTGCTAATGGAAAAAACATTTTCATTTTTCCAGTCCCTGCAGAGGGTAGACAGAAAATTGGAGGGTTTGTGCAACTAAACACATTTCAAAATTCCAGTTTAATGAACACTTGAGAAAAAATACGCCATTGTTAAAGTTTCAGCACTTTTCTTTATATATTTACTGCTTTGAAACTGCTGCAATTCAAAGCCAAGTCAAAATAAATCTAACCAGCTTGTGTTCTCCAGTTTATTCCTTGTTTGTATCCTGCCTTGCCATGTATACACAAATGCCCTTAGATTTACATGTAGTTTCACTCCTCCATTGACTTACCAACACATCACTTAAACCCCCAGCTAATAACATAACAGACAAAAAGCTGTTTAAAAAAAGGCAAAAGTATAGAGACAAATAGTGGCAGTTGTCTTTAACTGAATCCACACTCACAATGTGGACTGTTTCCACTCTCTTCTGCTGGCCCTCTCAAAAGCTATAAATGTTTATTTGAAAAAGAATAGAGCCAGTTAACTTGGTTCACTCAAAGGAAAAAGAAGAATTACAGAGAGGACAGAAATAAGGCAGTCTTCCCTTGGCAGCACTGCATAAAGCGTTCTAGGGGAAACAGTTGCTTTATCCCTTCCCAATCTCTCACCGGTTATTACACTAAAATGCACCCCAGACAATCACTATCATAATGAGGTTAACAGATATGATAAATTCAGCAGAACTGTTTTTTGTTTTTGATTGACTTTGTGGCTGTGAACTCCTAACATCATCCTTCCCACACTTTACTCTCTGACAGATTTTTTTTTTCCCAGGGCTAATCTAAGTATCCGTTGACACATTTAAAGATTTTTGTGAAATCCTTGAGTAAAAATTCTGGCAATAAAAAGTAATATAATTGTGAAAACACCTTACAGAAGGAGTTCCTTCTTTTTCTAGGACACCCCTCTGGTGAAGAGGCATGCTGCTACATCAGATCACCAGAGAAGCAAAGATTGTGCTTGAGCACAGAGGATCCCGTGTACATTTTGCAGAGCCAAAGGGCAATTACTTTACTGTTGCCTGGCCCACACAAACACCATAACAAGAGAAAAGAAAATTTAAAATACATTTTTAATGCTGCAAGATTGAAGAAGAGTGCCATAAACAATTGTCATCATTCAGTGTGTGATATTTTACTCATTTCAAATTTACAGTGTCCCTTTTAAGAGCCATAAAAATCTTTAACAGTTGTACTGCTGTGGGGCTTACACTTAACTGTTGTAAAAAAACAAGTGGGAGTCACTGTAATAAAAGAGGTGGTTTTGCCCTCAAATTCCTTTAGGCACTGAATAAGATACCTTCAAAATAGTACATGGATCAGAACTACCACTTTCTGCTTATCTGAAGAACAGTCATTTTCAAAAAGAGGATGTGTGGGTATTTTTTACCTGTGCATAGGTATAATCTTTCATTGAATAAAATCTAGAAAATCCAAAATATTAAAGAGGAAGTAAACACTCTTTTTTAAATGTTCACTTGCCCCTGACTTCCATATCTGCTCACCATGCACATCACCCTTATTCTGATCTCTGTGAGCAAAAGGAACCTTTTGCATCAAAACCTGGGCAGCTGGAAATATTCTTATATTCTAGGCTAGCGAAAGGAAGGTGTAAGAGAATTGCTTGTGCTATACATTAGGGCTTTAGAATGACAACTTTAAGATTTGGGATTATTTTTAGGAAAAAAAAAAAAAGAGAGAGAGAGAGAGAGAAGAAATTATTATAGGAGCTGGACAGCAGAACAAGATGAGGAGAACTGAAGTACTGCAACTTTCATTTCATCGGTCTTCTGCAGGCACTTTGCCCTGGCCCTCCCACTCTTTCCATCTCCCTGATTTGCCCCTTTTCCAGCATATTCTGTTGATGGACTGTCAGCAGCACGAGAAAAGAGGTGTCAAAGCAGAGGATGGCTCAGGGAGGGCTGTGCCTCTCTGCTGGGAGCAGGGGAGCCAGAACTGCGTCATCTCATTCCTTTGCTAAACTGTTTGCCAGTATTTTGAAATAAATGGGCGAGACAGAGGATTCTTAAAATTCCACTGGTTACCAGCCACTAAATGTACATGGCTACTAGGGATAAAGGTTCTTTTAAACAGTTTTATTTATTTATTAAAATACAGCTATGTATGTATATCCGAGCAGGACTTTAAAGCTGTCAGAATGTAAGAGCTATCATCAGGGTAACTAAAAGCATTAGTCACATAGCAAGTTCCAAGTCTGAAATATCAAAATTGAATTACACAGCTTAAATACAAAAAGACTAACATTTTTTCAACAATATTTTTATTTAGAGAATTTTCACAATCAGCAGAGGAACAGATTTTGCTTAAAGTGAAAAAAATAAAAAAACAATTTTTCCCCAAACTTATCATTTCTAACTAAAGATAGGACCATCTGCCCACTTACACAAGCTGGATGTCTGGCCACAGAAGTCTGATTTTTCATGCCAAATTGAATAGTTATCAATGGCTTAATATTTATTTAATTATTTGAGGGGGAAAAAAAATCAAGCCGCTCAAAAGTAATTGGTTAATTTGTACAACTTGCAGTCCCACTGTTGTTTCTCATAGTATTCTTAACACACCTGATGAATATGGTTGCTGTGTAGGCATCCAGTTCAAAGCCCGGTGAAGTCCCATCTCTCTCAGTGGAAACCCAGTCAGCTGTTACCCTGGGAATCTGACTGCAGTTTTTCAAAGGAACACAAATGTTTGTTTATCAAAATAACAATATCAACTGCTATTTGAGTGCTTCATTTATCCAGCATACTTAAGTGGCTAATCAGTAGTAGTAGCTTATTATTAAATACAAATGGTTCCTTATTTACATAAATAAGGCTAATGTTACTTCCCTTGCCAGTTTTGGCGTACTTGATAGCCATCACAGACTGTATTGGCATCCAAAGCGCCTTCACTGGTCTTGCCAGCTTAAGTGGAAATAAATCTGATCTTCATTTTTAAATTGCAGTTTAATATTGCCATAGCCCAGAAGATGGATTTGAAAATTTGCATTTGATTGCAATTTTTTCTAAGAGCAGCCTTTTCTAAGTTCCACAGTTACTTTCATTGCCATGTTCACCAATGGCAGTGTGATCTCATTGCTGCTACTCCCCAGCAGTTGTTGGTGGTACATAGGCACTGGAACTGTAAAAATTAAAGATTTCATCCCTTGCCAATGCAGAATTGCTATTTATTTAGTTTGGGGTCTATTTTAATTTTGACTCATTTGGGGACTTTATTCAATACACTAAGGGTTTGCTTAAACAGGGACACTCAGGAAAGTTAATCCAAAGTAATTAAAACAGTGAATTTAAAGTGGATTAGTTAAACCACATTAAACCCCAGTGTGGACTGGGGTTTAATGTGGTTTAACTAATCCACTTTAAATTCATACCTTTAGTTAATTTGGATTAATTTTCCTGAGTGTCTCTGTTTAGACAAGCCCTAAAGCCCCAATCCTGTAAACAATTTATGCACACGAGTATTTGTATGTGACGTACTTAATTAGCCTCGATTCAGGAAAACACTTAAGCCCCGTTGAAATCAATGGAACTTAAGTGTCAATGGATGGTTTTGCCTGAATCAGGACCAAAGGCACCAGAAGTATAAATGCTGTCCTGGACACTATTCACAGGAATTACTGTTCATTCTTGGATACTTCTAGCGCTTTTCTTGATACCCATACTACTTTATTTTTTTTCTTGTTTCTTTTACACTTTTGCAAAAAAAATTTCATATAGCTTCATTCTTCTCTAACCACCTTCCCCATCTCTCCAGGCACAGATCTAACAAACATGCAGTATGTCAGAACATGCTGACAGGACTCTGCTGATGCACCATGTGTTTCAGCAGTAGGAGTTTGTATTCTTTACATCCTTCAGAGGAAGTCTCACCTGAGGCAAATTTTAGCTGAGCTAGATTGGAGTGCATGGCTCTTGTCGTTCTTTTCATTCTTTCCAAAATCAGTTCATCAATTTGTCTTTCTCTTGCTCGTAGCCATAGTATTTTGGTTAGGGATTTGAGAAGTATAAAAGAGGTGACTTTGATTGAATCCTATCTCTTTACCTGTTCACCATTCATTTTATCGAGACATCACTTAAACCAAGAATTTTAAAATTATTTAAGACCTGTTTCAATCAAATGAGAATATCTATGGCCAAGGTACATGGTATGTTAGAAGCAAAACTCCTTTTTTTTTTCTTTTCTTTTTTTTTCATATGGATGTGGGCAAGAAGGCTTAGTTGGGGAATGAAAAAGACATAACAATAGTCATAATTAATTCAAGTGTTGTTTTTTTTTTTTTTTTTTGTGATTGGCAAATATTTCAAAAGAACACACAAAAAGAAAACTTCAGAGCAAATCATCAACTCTTTAGAATAGAAATTGTGAGATTAGTGGGAGAAGAAAAAATTAAAATCAATATATCTGTATTTACTGGGTGTATATAGAATACATCTCACTGTAGAGTCTAGAAATTCTCCAAGTACTCTGAAAGTACATCTTAGCTACTCTATGGGAATACAGTTGCTTGATAAGGGAGCTTCTTTTGTCTTAATGGAAGAAGCTGCAGTAATTATAATTTGCAATATTTTCTGAGATATTTCAGATTCCTAAGACAGTAAAGCTTCCCAGATTCCAGATTAAATATAAAATTCAAACAGGTATTGAGTCTATGTATATTTATATAAATATACTTGTATATGCACACAATCATATATATATTCTAAATAAAATAAATGAATATAATCCTTATAAGCATATCTTAGAAAATCTGATTAACTTTTCACAATGTCTGAATGCATAAGTTAACTAAGCCAAAAAGTGAAGACTTTTTATTTATAATTTATTAAACTGAGAAATCTATACTAAACTCCTTCAAAATAGATGAAATCCCACTATGTATCATATGCATGTTAACAACTTTACTTTGTAGCTGATAAACAAACTGGAAACTCCTCAATGAGTTAGAAACAAGAATGCATTTCTAGGTATGTTACCTGATAAGATATATAGGGAATGAATACAAGAAATTACTGTTTTTCACATTTCTTCCTTTTAAAATATCTTCTGCTGTCATGTGTGCAAGCAATCTAAGCAATTTTTTGCTATGGTTATTACTTACATTAAGGATGTTAAGAACTTGTATGAAATTTAGCTAGATTACAGACCAAACAAAATGAACAAAGCAATTAATCATGCAACTTAGTATGGAACAAGATTTTTCACACTCCCAGTGAGTAGTCAAGTAAGATTTCACCAAATCTTCCCCTCAAAAATGCTTCAAGCCCTAAGAACATTTCAGTCAACTCCTAACATAATGAGGAATATACAAACATTATTTCATCCTCATCTATACAGAGCTTACACATCTTGTTTTGTAAAACTTCATCCTGGTCATATTTTCAGTGCAAATTGAGAAAGTAAAAGCCTTTTGTTCTTAAACCCCCCATAATCTTCTCAATATAGAAAGTAGTAGTATTTGGAATTTATTTTTCCTTGTATTAATGAATAAGTAAAAGGAATTTGACCCCTTATAATTAAAACTGTGGTCTAATTTTGGGGTGGAATCTTCATTCAGGCTTAAATTGCCATTTAAAGTGTTACTATGAGCCTAACAATTGATTGCAAATGAAACAAGAATAAACTACTTTTTGGCAGATTCTGCTGTTGTTTCTCCTGCTGGCTTTTCTTCTAGCTTTTATTTTCCATTGGGAAAAATGTCTCCCTCTTTTCTTTTTCTTTTCCTTTTCCTTTCTTTTCTTTTCTTTTCTTTTCTTTTCTTTTCTTTTCTTTTCTTTTCTTTTCTTTTCTTTTCTTTTCTTTTCTTTTCTTTTCTTTTCTTTTCTTTTCTTTTCTTTTCTTTCTTTTCTTTTCTTTTCTTTTCTTTTCTTTTCTTTTCTTTTCTTTTCTTTTCTTTTCTTTTCTTTTCTTTTCTTTTCTTTTCTTTTCTTTTCTTTTCTTTTCTTTTTTCTTTTCCTTTTCCTTTTCCTTTTCCTTTTCTTTCCTTTTCCTTTTCCTTTTCCTTTTCCTTTTCCTTTTCCTTTTCCTTTTCCTTTTCCTTTTCCTTTTCCTTTTCTCCTCTCCTCTCCTCTCCTCTCCTCTCCTCTCCTCTCCTCTCCTCTCCTCTCCTCTCCTCTCCTCTCCTCTCCTCTCCTCTCCTCTCCTCTCCTCTCCTCTCCTCTCCTCTCCTCTCCTCTCCTCTCCTCTCCCTTTCTTTTTTCTCTCCTTTCCCTTTCCCTTTCCCTTTCCCTTTCCCTTTCCCTTTCCCTTTCCCTTTCCCTTTCCCTTTCCCTTTCCCTTTCCCTTTCCCTTTCCCTTTCCCTTTCCCTTTCCCTTTCCCTTTCCCTTTCCCTTTCCCTTTCTTTTTTTCTTTTTCTTGTTCTTTTTCTTCTAAATTTAACAGTAGCACAAAAATACAGGTTTAATTCATTACATTGCCCTGTCACCTCCTGTGACAATGATACTTATGCATATGTTCTTATATAAAGTGCACTGTATTCCAAAGGCAGAAAATATGTATTTCCACATGTTTGTAGTAGACTGGTCACTATGATATATGTATGATTTCTAAATCAAACACTGTGCCCTTTGTTGAACTAAAATATAATTTCATTATTGAACTGTTAAGTATTCAAAGCACATTTTACTGACAAGAATTAGGTGTTTGACTGCTTTTGTTTTTTTAATCTAAAACAACATAAAATAAATGTGAGGAGTGACATATAGAAAATTATGATATCAAACAGAAATTAAAATAACCTGAACAAAATTAATGTATATATGGATATAATTGGATGTAATGACATTAATGACATACAAGAAGGCCCTCATTTCATCAAGTTTGATGCTCTATTTTTTTTTTTTTTTTGCTTTAAAATATACAAACATTTAACTTCAAATTCTTCTTTCTACTTTAACATTCTGTTGCAGCAAGAAATTACAGTGCTATGATGCAAAACACTACCATCAGCAGCCTGGAACCTACTTTGGTCTCCCTTTTTTCTTAACATCTGGGAATCAAAAACATCTGTAGACTGGCATGGAGTTAAGATTTCCTTTCAAAGTATCTTTGGCAAAACCACACGGATGTGTTGATTATCTTGCCCTAAAACAGCCCGCAAAGCGTAAAAGTATTTTCTCTGGAAATCAGGAGTATTGTAAGAAATGTCATCAGAGATGAGACACAACACATTCATTCTTACTTATTACTAATGTTATTAAGTCTTATTTTAATTTATATTTTGAAGTACATCTCAGATTATCTTTCCTATGCTGCATGATGTAATAATCAAACTGTGGTTTTAGGCTTATTTTTCCTAGATTGAGACACAAGTAATAAAACTGCTTTAGCTAGAACTGGATTATGAGCCATGTCTCTACTTTGTCCTTTTTGTCTTGTGCTGGCATCTCCAAAAAGCTTAGGTATCCGCTGCACTACAGGGTCTAGTTAGAAAGGACAAAACGGTGGCAAACAGCAACTTAGGGCATACTGCATTTTTGGACAGTTATATGTGTGCAAGGTCTTGCATTTTGGTCACAACGAACCCATGCATCACTGCAGGCTTGTGGCAGTGGTTAGAATGCTTTACAGAGGAAAAGGCTCCATGAGTGTTCGTTCTCACTTGGCTCAACATGAACCAGCAATGTGCCTAGGTGGCCAAGAAGGCCAATGACATCCTGTCCTGAATCTGGAATGGAGCAGTCAGCAGGAGCAGGGAAGTGATAGTTCCTCTGTGTTCAGCACTGGTGAGGCCACACCTTTAATATTGTGTTCACTTTTGGGCTCCTCGCTATAAGACACTGAGGCCCTGGAGTGTGTCCAGAGAAGGGCAACTAAGCTGGTGAGGGGTCTGGAGCACAGGTCTTATGGGGAGCAGCTGAGGAAACTTGTTCAGTATGGAGAAAAAGGAAGCTGAGGGGGAGATGTTATTGTTTTCTGTAACTGGCTGAAAGGTGGTAGGGAGGTGGGTGTTGACCTCTTCTCCCAGGTAATGGTGACAGACAAGAGATAATTACTTCCAAGTTGTGCCAGTGGAGGTTAAGAGTGGATAGTAGGACAAATTTCTTCTCAGAAAGAGTGGTGAGGCATTGGCACAAGCTGCCCAGGAGGTGGTGGAGTCACAGTCCCTAGAGGCGTTCAAGAACTGTGTCACTCTGGGACATAGGTAGTGGACATGGTGGGGATGGGTTGGCAGTTGGCTTGATGATCTCAGCGTTTTTTCCAACATTAATAATTCTATGATAAATATGCATGTTACAGTTCTTCTGGCAAGTAAAACGAACCCTCCAATGCTAAGTGGTCACCTAAACTAGCTCACATTTCTTTAGAACTTTTACTGAAAGCCTAAGTGGTGCTAAAGCAGCATCCCTGACAGCCACAGGCCTCCACCACCAGGCAGGAGGCACAAGCTCAGCCTGAGTACTGGCAAACACAGCTCAGCACATCATCTAGCATGCTCTAGCACTGGGCATTCATGTTTGTGTCATCCACATCCACCTCCTCCAAGGAAGTTTCCTGAGTGGCAGGCCAGCTGCTTCCAGGGAGAGCTGCACTGAATTCATTTCAAACTACAGCATTTTAACAAGCTCTGGGTATGCTTTATGTCAATAAATGCGTCCTGGTCATCCTTAGAGGGCAAATGGCTCCTGAAATGAAGGGAAGGGGGAAGGGAGGAAGGAAGAAAACATCTTAATCTCAACAAATCCCAATGTGCCATTCTGTTGCTTCCTCGGAGGGCTCACGGAGCGGCACCGCTGCCGGTGCCGAAGCGCCACCGGTCCCCTTCTTCCTCCTCCGCCCCTCAGCCCCGATCTGCCCCGTTATCTCCGCAGGGGCAGGGGGCAGGGAGCAGCGGCCAGGAGCAGAGAGCACGCAGCAGCGACCACGACCCACGGGCTGCAGCGACCTCACCACCGCGTCGTGCGCCTGCGCGCACAGAGCTCGGGGGGGTGGGGAAGGGCAGGAGGCGGCGCTATCGCGCGTCTCCGCGTGCGGGCACGGAGCCCTTCCCCTTCCCTTCCTTTCCCTTCCCTTCCCCGGGCCTCCCCCTGCCCCGCGTCCCTCGCAGGGCGCCGGGGTCTGCGAGCCGCGCAGGGAGGGAGGGAGGGAGACGGGGAGGGAGCGGGGAGAGAGAGAGGCTGAGCCAGATCTTCATGCCACTGCAGGCAGCAGCAGCAGCAGGTAAAACGAGCCCCGGAGCATCTGCTCCCTTCACCCGCTTGCCCCGTCCCCCCCCCCCCCCCCCCCCCTTTTCCCCGCCGGCCGCCCCGCAGTCAAAGTGCGCCGGCTCCCGCCGAGGCCTCTATCGGCGGCGCCGCCCCGTCCCGCCGCCCCCGGCCGTGCGCTGGGGCAGCTGAGGCCTGCGCGCTGCGGGTGCTGCGGGCCGCTGCCCGGCCTCGTGCCGCTGCTTCCCGCGGGGTCCGCCTCCTCCGGGCCTGGCCGAGGGCACGCACCCCCGGCAGGGACCGCTGAAGCCAGAGCCTCGGTTCTGGGAGGTGGAAGCAGGGAGGGAGGAGGAGGCAGGCGGTCGCAAGGTTGGCCCCCTCTGGATTTTCATATTTTTTTTCATTGTTGTCGGTGGTGATTCTTATGGCTGAAGAGGGAAGAGTCGAGTCGAAGTGATTTTTTTCTTTTTCCAGGCCTTTACGAAGTGTTCTTGGAAGAGGCCAGCCAGGTTTCACTCCACTTTCTTGCCCTCAGACACTGTCTTTCCCCTCGTTCCCACCCATGTGACCCCAATCTGTGCTAACTGTCCAATTTATTGGCTACACAGTGACAGGGTTAGACTTACTGACTGCTACATTTGTTTATCTTTAGGATACAGTAGTTCAAGCAGTGTAGTAAGTATGGATTTCAGCTGCAGCTGACACATTGTAGTTATTGGGGAGATTTATACTCTTAGGTTGCTGCACAACCCATCAGCGGTGCAGTGTAGGTACATATCCTATGGAGTTATGGACGAAGTGGTCTGCTTATAAGGGGTGGTTGTCCAGTCACATTGACAGAACATTGCTTTAAATCCTACTTGAAATACTTAACAAACAACAAAAAATGTTTGTTAATATGTGAAAGACTCCAATTCCAAAATGGTCTCAATTGGGAATCAGGAGTCAAGAATGCTCTTCCAGTTTTGCTGCACAGTCATATGGCATCCTTTTGCTGCTTTATTGCCAGCAGTCCTGCTTTTACTTTTTAAAATCTGTCCTTACGGAGTACTCTGGAACTTGGTTAAAAAGCACAAGTGTTCTCATGCCAGTGAAACTTCATTAAAGTTTATCAGCTCAGTTATTTGCCACGTTCCCATTCAGTGATAGCATCTCTACGAAAATGGTACATTCACAACGTATCCCAAATAAATCTGGGCTGTTAATTGGAGTTGAAAATATTTTTTTTTTTACAAAGTTAAGGGTAATAAAATACACAGATAAGTTAATCCTAGATCCCACCAATCTCATAATCATTGTTCACTGCTAGCTTTGTGCCTCAGACACTGGGAGTCCTAAAACTGGGCAGTAAGAACAGTATCACTTGTGGTCAATAATGATTTTTCTCTCGGAAACCAGTCCCTGTTATGTAATAACTGTTTCACTTACGGTTATTATGAGTAACTAATTGCCACATTTCTTCTTTATTGACATGCGTGGCCCGTTTATGTCACATATATACATTTAATGGCAGTGATTACTGGACTAGGTGCAATTTAGGTTTTATAACATGTTCTGACTGTCCCATAAGAACACAGAACTAGACACAGCACGGCCCAAAGAAATTGCTGAGTTTTTAAACTTACCTGAAGTTCATAATGTTGTTGAGCCACCAACAGGAACTTACCCCTGTGTGATTTGCACACCTTCGTTATGAACTTCAGCTCATAACAATGTATGAGAGCATGAGCAATTTCTCTTTTTACATACAAACCTATATTGGGAAGAAGGAACATGGCTGATTCCCCATCACCCCCCTCCCTTTAGATTTGATGAAGGCTTCATAATTCATAGAAATTGTTGATATAATGAACTCCTATGCAGACTGAACATTTCAAAAGATACTGATGACATCCTTTTGTTGGTGAAGTGGTGAGACAGGAGGATGTTCTTCAGCTTGGTCAAGAGCAATTACAATGAAGTAAGGGCTTGTACCGGTGGTAGCATTCAAGAATTAATAACACTGGTGGGATTCTTGTTTATTCTGCTCTGTTTCACCTGAGGAAAGTCACAAGCCCAATTTTATATAAGTAGTGTTCTGATTGTGCTGCAGTGTTAGCAAAGCTCACTTGTCACGCAAAAATGGTTCATACCTTTCCTTAAAATAGTGTGGCACCTGCAAGGGTGACACTTAGCCTTGTGAGAACATTCCTCTCGCATTTGTCCTTTGTGTTACAGCATTGGGTTTACTCCATTGTTCTTTTTTGTTTGCCTTTCAGTGGTGCTTGCATCTTATGGAATTTGCTACCTCTTATTAACGTGCAAGTGAAATGTGATGGTGGAAATGTGTTATACATACTCTGCCTGCCAATGATTTAATGCTACTGTAGGAGATCTTTGCTGTCTCTGGGTTACTGTTGTTATTATATATATATTTTTTTTTACTGTGGAAGGACTATGCAAAGAGCTGCTTTGCACTTTGCCCTTTTAAGGAATTCTGCTGCTGAAGTCTTTTTAGAAAGTTTACTCTGTGCTCCATCCTTAGGAGCTTTATCTTAAACTGTTAGGTACGCTGCTGTAATTGGCAACAGCTGTTGCTGAGAATTGTGGAGGATAGACAGTTTCTGAGATAATCAGTAACTAGTCCATTTGAGGCTTTGTTGATTAGCACATGTAAGAGAATTTTGGATCAGGAGTTGGTGATGACTGCAGAGTGCAAATGTGGTATGGTATGTAAATAGTTTGCCTTAGCCTCTACACTGCTCTGGAGTAAATAAGATACAGGGCTTGGGTGTTCTAAGCCCAGTAAGCTGCCCAAGGCAGCCTACACCATAGCTCATAGTACAGATCTTTGGCTGTGTTGTGCTGTAAGAAATATGATATGAAGAAGTTGTTTGCCTGTGTTTGCTGGATTAATGAGGCTTCAACGCTTCTTGCCATTTCCAGTTTTTGAAAGTTGTTGTTGCATTGTTTTGCTTGAGTTTTTAGTTAACCAGGTACCAGTTATAACCAGTGTTATAATCTGAGAAGTCGTATTATTTTCATTTATGTTAAATAGAAAAAGGAATGATTTAAATTTTACCAGAATCTGTGTGTGATGGTTGTTGAGGAAAAATAGTTGACTCTATTTGTACTCTTGAGAGTTGGAATAAGACAAAGGAGCCAAGCTGAGCAGTTTTGCAGACTGCATCCAGACCTTGGAGATGAACATGCAGCAGTTGTAAGTCCATGCAGATAAAGGTCAATGAATTACTTACCAAAACAGAAGTAGGCATTTTTCCTCTGTTAATGGCTAGATGTTAATTTCTAAAAGGACTGAGTCATATGCTGACCTGAAGTCTAGTTGGAAATAAATTGGGAAGAAAGAAGAAGAATCACATTACTCATGAGAGAGCATCCCAGTATTTTGTGCTGTATTTTGTTTTAAGACACTTTATCCTTACCTATGTATGATTTAAGTTGAGGTGTTTTTAGTTCTGTTAATGGGCTAGCAAATCTGTATTTATGTTTATTAAGGAATGTTCTTGTTACACTGCTAATTAATCTATTTGTTCAAATATGTAAAGTTTATGTGATTTTCCTAAGTTGACATTCCTGCACTGCTATATCATGTAGTGCTGCATTAGAAGGGGATCAGCTTTGTCTTGACATGTGAGTGCTTTGCCTCAAATGTATTACAGCATCAGTTTTTCTCTGAGTGGGTGGTGTTTTTTTTTTTTGTTTTTTTTTTGCTGAACTTCTAGTTGGCTAAGCTTTTTTAAAGTATATCAAGATACTGAGAATCTACCATTTACTTCTCTGGATGACTTGTTTCAGTGATTCATCTTTTCCACTATTTAAAAATAAGGCATGCAATTATTGTTTGAATACATTTGAATGCATCTGTCTTTCACTGCTTGTTGTCATGTCTGAATTCTCTGTCACATCAGACTGCCTTAAAAGCTTGATTTGTCCCTTTGACACAGTTTTCTCTCCTTTGTATGGTGTCAGACCCTAACGCTTAAAGATAGAAAGAGATTTTAAAATACATAGATTGAAATCTGTGATCAACAGGTCACAGATCGACTGAGCTGACAGCCCTAGGACTCTTGGAGAAGTTTAACAAGTATGCTGATGTAAAACATTTGTCTCACCATGTTTTTTAACATCTGATCTGCAACATCTGTTTAACAAATGAGTTGGAAGGAAAATCAATATAATGTGATACAATTATACCATTTTGAATATTTCCAACTATAGAATGGAAGTATTTATTGGCTATTTTTGATTCTTGTGTATGATTTTTAACACTTCTGCCACCTCTGCCTAGCATGGGCCTGTGCTGGTGCTAAGATGGTGTTTGGTACTGGTGCTGTTGGCTGCGTCGAGTGTGGATGTTTTATATTTCTCAGCTTCTACACTTCATAACTATATCATGTTGATGGTGATCCATCTTGAACTTTTCTGTATTATTGATCCTGCTTTTCTTTTTTTTTTATGCTTTTTTTTTTTTTTTTTTTTTTTTTTTTCTTCCCCAGAACATCAGTATTCAAATATCTGGGATGAATTTTAACCCAGTTTGTTCTCTTTGTTGGTAATAAAACTGACTGACTGCAGATAAAAGACATCTTAAGAATGGCTTCCATTGTCATGTTTCCCTCCTGACCAGTTGTGTTCCTTTTTTCAGCTCCAGAAATACAGAAACCTCAGGGATACGAGTGTGTGCGTGCATGATAAGTTTATGTAGGTTTCAGTGATCTCTGAATCAGTAATTCTTAGGCTATCCACAGTTTCTTGTCCACTGATTTATTCATTGTAGCCATTGTAATGGGATATATGATAATTTCTCTGTGCCCGTTTCAGTGAGTAGTGTTAGAAAACTGTTGCTAATAGTTTTCTAAAAACTGATTTTCTTACTGTTGGCTGCTTAAGATCCTGGGATATTTGGTTTCATTCTTGAACACTTCAGTATGACATCTCAGCAAATCACAGATATATGCATATGAAAAAAAAAAACCCTCCTATTTTCTTGTTGGAGCCAATGGTCTGTAACAGACTTCCACCTGCATTGTCTTCTGGGCTGTCTTAATACCTGCACTTAGTCAGTATCCTATGATTCTGAGTTACCAGGTAGTGAATAACTGAAGTATGCTCTTTGAGGACCTAGATAGCGCATGCTTCATAGCAGGAGCTATTTTTGTCTAATCTAGCCTTTAAACTGGATGTCTGTCCTTTTTATTGGGAAAGAGTGTAGATTCCTGATGTTTATTGAGTATAGGCTTGAATTTCAAGGTGCAGAACTTGTTTCATTTTTTAAGAATTTCTCTAGAACTGTAGAGGTACAGTTTTGGCATTTAGACTTTGCTCTGATGTTAGCATAAAAATTGTACCTTGCATCAGATGACTTGTCATCTGGGCTATTAATTTGTTACTTAGAGTGGCCAACAACCAGCTCTTTACAGGAGGTGATGCTAAATCCCAGTTGTGGCATAATCTCCATACCAAGGAGCTCTTCAAATTCTTTTTGATTTCTAATGATGTATGGTCATGAATTATTTTTAGTAGCACCAGTGGAAGCAGCCACTGGTTTTTGTATCCTGTATGAAGTGGATATATACAATTTTTTTCTACAACATTTATTTCTTCCTTTTCTTATTTACAGTAAGGCAACATTTACATCTGCGTGGTTATCTGTCTGTATTTTACTATTTGTACCTTGATATGTTGAAAAGCTGATCTATTTTCTAATTTCCCCCACCAGCTTCACTTAAAAAAATGTTTTTCCCCAAGCTGTGATTAGTTTTTCTTACATCTGTGATTTAAAAGAGATTGTCAGTGTTCACACTGTCCTTTTCAGATGTAAATTTAGACACTTTTAAAAGTAAAGACTTCGAAGACTCACGATGCATTTCACATTTATTTCACAGTTGTTATCACATAATCATGCCTGCTGCACTGTAAATGTGAACAGGAGGATCCAGTGCCTGGTGGTACTTTGGTTTCTTGTACCTTCTTGACTAAATTTTGTCTTGAGTATTCATGATTAACATTTGGTAGTTTTGTAGAGCCATTCAACCATAAAAGAAAATGACGTTAATCGTTTCCAGTGAGAGGGAAGTGACTTATTCAAGGCCAAACAGCAATTCTGAGAGGGAGCTCCACTTAAAACCCAGATTTTAGAGTATCCCATTACAGTAAATTCACTGCAAAATATTTAATAAGTCACACAATTTAAATGAGTTTGCTAAATTGTGGAAATGAAATGATCATGTAATAATGTCTTTACCAATGAAATAGTAGGCTTTGTCAGAAACATTTGCGAAGTACAGTGAAAGAGTAGATTTAGGGAGAGTAGTACTAATCATTACAGGAAGAACGCAAGGAAATATTTAGCAATACACTTCTCTTAGTGTAAATCTAGGTTATTTCATAATAGTGCTGACTCTAATGGAATTATTCATTTCTGTAGTGAGAAGAGTGGCTTTCAGCTGATACTGATGCTCTTTTTGTATGGCCTGCTTCCTATAGAGCATTGCACTACTCTCACAGCAGTAACTTGGAAACATGCAATATATACAGACTGTATTTTATTTGGAACCACGTATTTGAAGGAAAGAGAAGAGCTTTGCTTGACTTTCAGTTATTCATGAGTCCACAGCGTAGTATTTCCTCCTTTAGGCCTGACTCATTTTTAATTTACATCATTTTCACGTATGCCTGTGGCGCTAATAAATATACAGTTTGGAGAAAAGTTAATAAATCCAAGTACTCTACCTCAACACTTCTTTTCTATATGTGTATATGTATACATATGTATGTTTTTATATAGATATATATGTATTTTGTATACTGAAAATCAAAGCTGTGATAGCAACTTTTGAAATCATGGTACTGCACAGCATGCACAGTACATTGAGCACCATAGTACGTACATCTAACAGGCCAAACATTTGACCTTCTTTAGTTTTAACTGTTGATTCATGTTTATAACTGAAGTGTAACCTGGCCTTGTCAGATTTACTGCTGCATGAAAATTCATAGTGAATGATGTTTAAGAGATTCTTTTCTTCTGAAGAATGCAGAAGTTGGGGCACCACAACTTTCCATTTCCGTAGCTGCTTCAGAGAGAAGCAGATGAGTGTGCATAGAGGAACAGGCAACAGGCAGGAACTGCGTGACTTCCTTAAGCAGTGGAAGCTCACATCCAAATTAGTAGAATTTTTTTTTTTCTGAGCACATGAGTGATATGTGTTCATGTATGGTGAAAGAGGACAACAACTGTGCCTTCTAATGGGATGCAAGCATTACAGAGCAATAGCAGCTAACAAAGAAAATTGGCTCA
This sequence comes from Callipepla californica brunnescens, assembly GCA_023055505.1. Classification (NCBI taxonomy): domain Eukaryota; kingdom Metazoa; phylum Chordata; class Aves; order Galliformes; family Odontophoridae; genus Callipepla; species Callipepla californica. Next base: position 811,170 of record JALIRH010000064.1, read on the forward strand.
CCCCTTCCAATGACAGATGACAGCTCAAGAGGAATGCAATCTCTATCGGTAGAGATATTGCTAATAATAGAGTGAGGAGGGGTGGATCCAGACTCCACCTCTTCCAATCACTCTGATGCATTCCTTGCTTGCACCTGAGCTCCCTGAGTTAGCCACGTCTTCTCACCTAGTGCTCAACCATTGGCTCAGGCTGTGACCTGGCAATTCCACTGCACCAGGTAATGTATTGTTTGTTGATGACTTTTTCAGTAGGCCTGAAAGTTACAATAACCAAGTAACAAGAAGCAAAGGAAAGGTATGTATGTATCACCTAGTAGAAGCTGCTTTGTTTTCTGGATTTATGCAGTATCCAACGTCCTATTTATTACACTGCCCACAAGTCTAGATCTGAAGGATGCTTGGTTCAGGTGCAAGATAAAAGTTGAGGCTTGACTGCAAGTCAGGGATCTGTGAAGAGATTTAAGGTATACATAAAATGAGAAATGTATGGGGCAGGATGTACCTTCTCCATCCATTACCAGCTGATGACCAACTGTTTGTGTTTCATCCTACAAAACCTTTTTTAGTACTGTTTGTAGACCCAAGCAGAAGCAGTTTGCTTGTTGCTTTTGTTCCTGGCCTTTGATCAGTGATGCTATTTGCTGATTTGACACGCTTTTAGGATGAAATGTCAAACTTTTGTATGCAGAGATAGAAAACAGACAAACAAAAAAACAACAAACTGAAATACAACACAACACAACACCTGTGCCCTGTACTGACTTTTGTCTTTTTAGTTTTGTTTTGAGCCTTAAGCATGTTCTCAGAATGAGGTAAGAAACACGTTCTCAGAGTGAGGTGAAGGACATTCTGTACATGAGGAGAAATTAAAAAATATATTGGAGAGATATGTGTCAATATTTTTAATAAACATATCTGATAATGATGTCAGATGTTTTGTTGGTAAAAGCAACATAGCAGAATCCACTTATCTGGAGGATCAGTCATTACAGAACTAGGTGGAGAAGTGACAAGATCAGTAGCAGCTGTTACTGCTGGACATAGCTCCTCTTGGGTGTTGTGCACAGCTGGATGGGCTGAGGTACATACACAGAGTGTGTGTAGGTTGTGCTGAAAGTAATACCTCCCATTTATTTCCATGGGAACAACAACAGACACAAAGAGCACAATAAAACTATATAACAGACCAAATTGTTAGCTACAAAATGTTATTTTTCAGCAGAGTCACCACTGAGTTGTGGGTCTTTCCAGTGCTGAACAAGAGCCTGCATTTTGTACTCCTAAGCATAAAACAGGAGGCTTCACTTTCAGAGCAGCCCTTGTATATATACCTGTCAGCCATTACCAATCCAGCTAGGATGAATTTGTTACTTGAACAGCACTGTACAGGGTCAGTGATTGCAGAAAGTACTGATTTATATCAGTATGTTCCTCTGATTTTCTTTCGTTTTTTTCTGATCTTCAGGGATTTTAAAAGAACTATCTAAAGTTTTTTGAATATTAGAAGAAAACTGTGTAGTTCTGCCTATAAGTCAATATTCTAAACTGATGTATGCCAGGAATTGGAGCACGCTGTTGCTTCTCATAGCTGTTCAGCATGACTGTTTTTATGTTAATTTGTGGTGATAGTGTATAATCAGTCTTTGTTATAATTTCCACTGTAAGTAATTCTATCAGAGAGCAAGTGTAGGCTGAGTGAACGTTATTTTACATTGTGTAACAACTTATGTTGGGATAAAAGTTTATTTGTAGACTCATGTTATAATTTTTGTGGGTTGACTGAAATGGTTCACTTCCTAGTGCTGCTGTTATTTATCCCTCAGTCCATAAGCATGTTAGACACCTCCTAACACAGCTAGTCTTTTGCTGGTATTTCTAGATACTGTTTCCATTAAGGCTCTGCATAATCTTCTCCCAGTTTCTATTACACTTAGAAGCTTTAGAATTGTTCAATCCGCTTCCAAAAGTGATGGATCAGTCTAGCTCAAGCCATGTAAGAATCAGAAAGAATGGAAGGGTAGGAAGGGGTTCACTAGGGCTTAAACATGTGGGTTTAAGAGGAGAACCTTCAGTATGAAGCTTATAAACAGGGATTGAGTAGCACTGTAAGCATCTTTCTACTTATTTTCCTTTTAACACAAAGCATTCCTTTCAGATCCCTCTTGTCTGTTTCACTGCAGTCTCATTCTACCCTAATGCTTGCAGCCTTTGCATTTCCTGAGGTAGCATACTAAGACTCCACCTTCTGAAAAACTGGAAAAAAATCAAAACAGACAGTGTGTCATGAATACTTTCCAGCCTTTATTATTTTCTGCTTTATTTATTGCAGTGTATGTTTGTTAGCACTTTGCCTGATTTATGTGGATGTCAAGCTCCTCTGCTTCTGTATTTGCAAGTGGTGAGTAGGTCCATCTGCAGCAAGTAATTGTAAGGCCGTGGTATGAGTTAACTGCAGTAGACAGCTATCACTGAAAGGAAATGTAGGTAAAAAAGAACAAATATGGTTTTAGATATTGAGGCAGATTATGTTAGATAACTGCATCTGTAGGAACACTGGAAGAAAAATACTTTCAAGTAAGGTCTTCTTTCATTATCATAGTATGCAGTGATAGAGGCATGATCAGAACAGACGATGTGGGGTCGTTGAAAACTTTGGCAAGTCAGTAGGACGAGTGTTTTAGAGGCTACACACTTCATGGACTGGTTAGTAGGCAAGCTGGATTGTATGAATAAATACAGAGATAAATACAAATAAATGAGAATTTTAGCTCTATAGGCAAGTTGAATCTTACCTAAAGAGGTAACAAATATTAAAGAATATTTGTTTTAAACAAACAAACAAACAAAAAAAACCCAGCAAATTTACAGATGAGATTGGATGAAGTACTGCATCCAGACCTGGGGTCCCCAGCACAAGAAAGATGCAGAGCTCTTGGAATGAGTCTAGAGAAGGGCCACTAAGATGATCAGAGAGCTGGAACACCTCTCCTATGAAGAAAGCTTGAGAGAACTGGGCTTGTTTAGGTTGGAGAAGAGAAGGCTTTGGGAAGACCTCATTGTGGCCTTCCGGTATACTGGAAGGGAGCGTATAAACAGGAGGGGGAATGACTTTTTACGTGGGTTGATAGTAGTAGGACAAGAGGAAATGGTTTTAAACTAAGACAGGGGAGATTTAGGTTAGATATTAGGAGGAAGTTTTTCACACACCGTGTGGTGACGCACTGGAACAGGTTGCCCAGAGAGGCTGTGGATGCCCCATCACTGGAGGCATTCAAGGTAAGGCTGATGTGGTCAGGGCAGCCTGCTCTAGTGGTTGGTGACCCTGCCCACAGCAGGGGCTGAAACTACATGATCTTTGACATCCTTTTCAACCCATGCCGTTCTATGATTCCATGAAGAGGAGTTTGTGATCACTTTATTTTGAACTCGGTTAATAAAAATTGTAACAAACGTGTATTTGATCCTGAGAGAGGAAGAAGTGATGAAGGATTTCTCATTTTTTCTCAGATACTCAGTTTGCACTAGAAAGGAAAATATCTTTAGCGGTACATTACTTTAAGCTAGCACTGCTTCAGAGTGCTTTGCACTGTCCGCACTTTCCCTGCTTAAATAAAGGACTTATTTCCAGGAAGTCTCTAGGTTGCTAGCATTACATTTTATCTAATGTTTCTCAGTCACTCTGGTCAGACAACTTCTAAAATTATTATTCAGATTAACTTCAGAGTAAATGAAGGTTGGGTTGTATTTTCAGTTTTTCAACATGAGAGAATTTACTTTCCAACTCCTGAGGTGGTTTGCAGTGATTTCATCGCTGAAAAGTATCTGTAACTGACGACAATAAATCAACTGCCATTTGACTTGAGACTAATTCTTGCTACGGTTAGGAGTTGTGCTTGGTGAAATGTAATAGTTACGCCAATTTTATTGTTGTTCATTTTGCTTGGCTGTAATGGATCCGTAACAAGTGTCAAATCCAGAAATCTGTTATAGCAGCTAGTAATGGGTTTCTAATGATGCATTGCTGTGTCTGTTTACAGCATCCACTGAGGGTACCAAGGCTTTCTGTGCAGTCCCTTCTGATATGCTAACCCCTTTCCTCTAACTATTGAGATGTATTTTTGCACTTTCCCTGTCTTGAAAGAATGTTTCAAAATGTTTTTACTTCTATTTGTTAATTGCCTTTTCGGAGGCTGAAGCTATGTTTTGCTGTCAATTCTGCTCAAAACTTGTGCTGCCATTTTGATATATTGACTTGAAGATACAAGTAGGAGTGGCAGACAGCAAAATGAAATGCAGGCAGACTTTCTAATCACATGAACATGTGAACAAATGGAAAAATATTTAGTGATGTCTGTCATCTTGCATAGATGAAAGACACAGGGAGAAGATCTCTGCTTTTGACGTTTGCTTTGATCCCTTCCTGTCTGAGCTCAAGCCCTGCCGTCCAGCTTCTTTGAAGTAGACTGCCTTACAGACAGCCCTTGAGTTCAACAGTGTGATGTTAACTCTCTTTCACTCTTGGTTATGGATCTTCTCTCTGCACAGCACATTTCTAGGCATTCTGGATCCATGTGCATATATAAGTTACCATAGTCCTTGTAGGAGTGCTCATTTTACTAACACTATAATGAAAAAACAAGAAGCCAAAAAACCTACCCAAACTCCATATATCTTCAGCCCACCTGGTCTCTTGAGGAGAATTTCACTGTGATCTCTCTAGTAAGAGATCTGGCATCAAGTCTGGAGTAGCTGCCTCTTGTTAGCAACCCAGCTGCACCTCAGTGGGGGAATGGCAGAAATCCATTTTCTCTGTATCTAGAGGGAATGACTGTGGTGAGGTGAGATTAAAAGCTGGACTTGGATTTTTATGCCCAATTAATGCTTCATTTTGGATGCCTTTGTGCATGAATAAAGTGGCCTGGAGGAGTGGCTGGCAACCACAAGAGGTTGCTCAATCTCTTCTTCCTTGCACCAACTGATGTTGGGCAGGATATGTAAGAAGATATTTTCTTACTTTTGGTGATAGATATAAAAAACTAAACACTGTACTAAACATCAGAATGTACTTACAGCCTTCTGACTGGGCTCAGTAGGAGTCTGAGATGATCACCTCTGCATTTCTTGAAACATTTTTTTAAATTATTTTGCTCGATCTGATCAGGTTCAGCTCAAAACTGAATTCTCTTTTTGTCTGATTTTTCATAGAATGGCTTGGGTTGTAAAGGACCTTAAAGATCATCTTTGGGGGTTGGACTCGATGATCTCTTGAGGTCCCTTCCAACCCCTATGATTCTGTGATTCCCTGACATGGGCAGGGCTGCCCAGGATCCCATCCATCCTGGATTTGTGCACCTCCAGGGATGGAGCATCCACAGCTTCTCTGGGCAGTTTGTCTCAGTTTCTCACCACCCTCTGCGTGAAAAATGTCACTCTATCATCTAACCTAAATCTCCCCTCTTTAAGTTTAAAACAATTCCCCCTTTTGTCACTATCAAACCATGTAAAAAGTTGATCTCCTGATCAGAAGCTTTTTTTAAGTACTGGAGGGCTGCAGTGAGGTCTGCCCAGAGCCTTCTCTTCTCCATGCTGAACAAGCCAAGCTCTCCTAATTCTTCTTTGTAGGAGAGGTGCTCCAATGTTCTGATCATCTACATGGCCTTCCTCTGCGCCCATTCAAACAGCTCCACGTCTTTCTTGTGCTGGGGGCACCAGGACTGCATGCAGTACTCCAGGTGTGTCCTCATAAAGAGAGAGCAGAGGGGGACTATCCCCTCCTTCATCCTGCTGGCCACTCCTCTTCTGATGCACCTCAGGATACTGTTGGCCTTCTGATCAACAAGAGCACACTGCTGGGTTATGTCCAGCTTTTCATCCATCTCCTTCTTCTTAACAGGGTTGGCCTCAATTTTCTTCTCCTAGCCTGTACTCATATCTGGGATTGTACCCAACCCAAGTGCAATGCTTGTGTCCACTTTTCAACCTTGTCCAGGTCTCTTTGAATGGCATCTTCTTCCATATTTTTCTCTGTAGAAATCATATCCTCACACTTTTTAGTGTTCTTTGGGGCTTGTACAAGACATGGTGATAATGAATAGCTTAGATAAAGACTACTCAGTCTGTCAATGAAATATTCATACACAGTGTCACTCATTTTTGAGTCTTTAAAATCTATGGACTTGACGTATATGCTTATGTCACCTGATGGTTCATAAAATTAGGTCTCCAAGTACCGTGTGTAGTTTTTTGGGATTTTTTTTTTTTGTTTAATTTATATCTCCTCATTTCTTTCATAATGCTATCGGAGGTACAGGGAGATTTTTGATATCTAGTCAGTGTAAAACATGCTGCGAGTCTGGATAAGCATTTTATAATTCCAGAATGGATGCATAGGCTTTAATGATATAAATAGTATTTTAAGCAAATTATCTCTTTTTTTTTTTTTTTTTTTCAGTGAATCTTGATCCTGAGAACGTATCTGGAGCGTTTTGGCCACAAAACAGCTATCATTCATACAGTGGTATTAGAATGTTAAAAAAAATAATTCAGGATTAAGTGTTCTGTGATAGCTCACCAGAGGTCTTCCTTCTCCACGCTTTTAGTGCTGACTTATCCATCGGATATTCTCACATAGACAGGCTGCATTTACTAAAGGCCATTCATTTGGTTGGCATTGCTAGCCTCAATGAGTCATTTGTGAATGGTGTGGATAAACACAATATTATGGCAGATGGTGTCTTATTAGGGCAAGTGAAAGTTTTCCTTCTCAAAGTTGGATCATGAGTGCACAACAAAGTTTTGAAATTTGCAGGAATAAAAGAAATCAGATTTGGATTTATTGAGGACTTTTCTTAGTTTTAATTCTTTAGCTCACTCACTTGCTGTGGTTTACAATCAGTGAATTGAGAATTTTTGTTCTAGAAGCCTGTAGTCCAGCATGTGGATCTGAAGGAAGGTAAATTTCTAACCAGGGTTATTGAGTGGTGACCCAAACTAATAAGTAGACACAGCTATCTCGGTAAACCTTGGATGATGTAATCTTCACGTTATCTTGTCATGTGAGTGTAAAATTCAACTGCAGCAAATTTCTCTTTAAGTTTAAGATCATGTGAAATTTGTATTCATACCGCACCTCTTTGGATCCTGGAGGTAATCCCTCATAATCAAGAATGTAAAAGAACATTAAGATTACATTATCTAAGCTGATGTATTTTACATTAGTAAAAGTACAGGTGATTGGGAAGTACACTGTATAAAACTCACATGGGCATTATTCCTGCTGTTTATGTTTGACTTGACTTCATGTTTAGATTTTGAGCTTTAACTGATTTCGTTATTTAAGCTATCTTCTTTTGTGATAAGTATTACGCACACCAGCAGTAGAAATTTAGAGTTAGAAGGAAACCAATATTTGTAATGGTAAGCGCTCTGGATAGGTAGCCCATAAATAGTAAATAAAATAATGCCATCTTTCTGGAAAGCATATAATTTCAATTAAATTAGTTTATTTTGAATTATTGAATGCTATACTGTAGGTTACTGAAAACAGCTTTAGCAGTAGTAATGGAGAATTACTTCAAGACAGTTTTTAAAATGTAGTTCGTTTGCTCTCAGCATACATTTTCCGTCTTTTTCTAGAATTTTAGAGGATTTCTTGTCTCGTGTTGCTATTCTGAAGGTATTTGTCACTATTAAGGAAATTAATTTATCTGGCAAGTCAGAGGAAATATCTTTGGAATGCCTTTGTTTTTGCTGTATGTCAAACATTAGACCAGTTGTGATTTTTTGTGTAAAATGGATATTAAAGTACTAGTACGATTAAGTGAAATAGTGCATTGCCTCCTGGATGCCTGATGAGTAAGCACTTCATTCCTGAAGTCAGATATTGAAGTCCAAGTCTTCTATCTGCCTAAGGTTTGTTCTGGGATCTAAAAATTGATCAGTACTCATGAGTCATGAGCAGCTTCACTGTTGACTTCAGTAGTGGGAAGAGCCACAGCTAAACAAATTGAGGTGAACGATGTGGTGATAAACAAGATAAATTTACTGGAGGTGAGAAGTGGGAAGAATAGTGTGTACCATAAGTTAAATTAGTGTTTGCCCATTGTACCTCTGTTTCCATTCATTAATTGTTTGTTTTTGTTTTGCTGATACTTTTCTCTATTCGTTCTGAAATGTGTGCAGCTTATCCACATTAGCTTACTTGATGAGGGTTAAAATTTTATTACAAATTTTTATTACAAATGAAGCTCAAAAAAAATTAAAAATATGCAGTAAAATTACATGTTGAAATATACTGAAAGGGATTTAGTTAATGTAGTCTTAAAAACAAGCAAAAAAATCCACAAGAATTGTTAATGAAGTAAGGTTAGACAGGATTATGTAGGCCAGTGGAATTAATGCTGTGAATCAGGAATTTGTGAAGAATAACTAAGGATAATTTTTTAACGGAAAATGTGGGTATTTTTAATTACCTTCATTTGAATTAAGAGCATGTGATAATGTATCACAGGGCTGTTAGTCTTTTAATGAATGAACTTTAGATTCAGATCTGTGTCAACTCTTGTGAGTAGCAATCCAATTTCAGTGCAAGAAATAAAATACTTCGGAGGTTAGTCAATGAACAAATTTAAACAATCATTTAGATGAGATAGTGGAAGAAAAAAAGACTGAACAGCTGGTCAGAGCTTTTAAGTACCTATTTAAAAGAAGCTGTGGTGCTGGAACTCAGGTGACAGTAGGAAAAATAACATTAGTCAGGAGAACCATGCTCATGGCTTATGGGCCTGGGTCATACACATCTGTCTTGCTAACTCTTTTTAGTCTGATTAAAATATCCAAGACTTATGACATTAAAGAAAGCTCAGGGATTCCTTATTGTTGGCTGCGTTTTTATGTTTGGCTTTGAAGAAACTGACTAGTTTTATAGTTTTAGTCAAAGATCAACACAATCATTTGAGCCTTGACTTTCTTCCATGTGTGTGACAGCACTAGCGGCATTTTCTTCTGTCAGGCTTTTGTTGTTTGAGATCAGCTCTTTGGCTCACTGACACTGTAATGAGGAGTAAACAAGCCCTATTTCTTTGAGACAATTTGTAGTGCGTTTCCAGTGGATTCTGAGTTTAGCAGTAAGGGTTTGATAGAAGATCATATAGCTCTAGCGAGCCTCATCATTATATTTTACTTTGTAGCAGTTGTGTTGGGGAAAGTAAATATCTCAGCCCTTTACGGAGGGGTACATCATCAGTCCTGACAATATTGGCATCTGTACTCTGCTTGCTTTAAAATGTCATCTCCTCTGTCTTCAGTGTGCGTTTAGCCACTACTTTTAGCCACTGCATTTCAGACATCCTTCTTAGCATTTTTTTTCCTCTGATAAATGTGGGAGGTAGTCTAATCACCAACATAAATAAAGGGTTAGTAGATCTTTCACTCCATACATCTTTCTGCTCTCTGCTTTCACCACTCTCCCAAGAGTATTTGGGCTTAGTTTTTTCTCTTCTGCTCTGCTTTTAGAAGAGTGATTTTGTATTTTTTCTCATCCATCCATGTATTACCACACTCATACTAAGAAATATATTATAATAGATGGGGCTTAAACAAATATGTGTCTGTATGGGGACTGCTAAGTCACAGCCCAAACTACTGATTGAGCACCTGAAGGAAAGACCCAGTCAGCCCTGGAAGCACAGGTGAAGGCAATACTGTGTGACTGGAAGGGGTGGAGCCAGGCTGCACCCCTTTCAGACCTCATTTAAGGGCTGACTGCCACTGAGTGAGGATCTCTTTTTTTGAGAGCCCTCCTTTTGGAGTTCTTTCCGTGTTGAGCCTAGATCCTTGGAGATGGGTGAGCATTCGTTTTCCTTCCTTTTGTAACATCTTGTTTGCACTGGTCTCTGCCTTTACAGTGTCCATTGCACGTTGGTATAGGTGCCCAGTACCAGTTTAGAGGGGAGTTGCTGAGAAGACAGGCTTTATGTTTTACGTGTCTTCAATTAGAGAACATAACAATGGTGTCCCTTAAGAATCAACATCTATATACATCTGTCTAGCAGTTATGTAAATATCTGAAGCCTTCAGCATTGCTGATGTTGAAAAGAAGATGGGATGCTATGTTCTGGAGCCTTCAATAAAAAATAATGATGAAATCAACACTTCGTTCTTTCTGTTCTCTTTGAATCAAACAAGCTTTATTTTCATTTGCTTCTCAGAAGATATTTTTTACCAGTAAAGAAGGCAATGAGAGTGCCTTCTAGTAGGATACAGACCCTAAGGAACAACAGCAGGTTAAAAAGAAGGAAAATTGGTTCACCCCTTCCGATGACCAGTGGCAGCTTAAGAGGAGTTCACTCTGTGAATGAAAGATAAGGAAAAGAAAAATCAGATGATTTGGATACACTAAATAAATAAATTGCAGAGCAGAATCATGTTGCTGTTGCTAGATGTTAATTTTTTTGGCTACCGCCTCAGGTGCTAGAGCATTCCCATGAATCGTGGAAAGCTAGATTCAGTGAAGTTCTTCTCGTTCCAGGGAATTATCTTGTAGCCCATAGACTGCTGACAGAAATTTGGGGTTTGATTCATTTATAGTTTCCTATCTAACGCAGTTTCCTGTTGTAGAAATTAGAAATTTAACGTGGATAAAAATGGAAAATAGGGGATGTAGATACTGGGTGAATGTCTTAATCATCATCGGAAAGAATAAATCTCAGTGTTTCCCTGACAATGCACGTTTTTATATGGAGTAAAGCGGAGATGAGAGTGAGAAAGTAAATGGCTGATTCCAAACGGTCGAGGGATTAGTTCCTCCTGTTTGTGTGAATACTCAAATCACATATGTCTTAGTACAAGGGGATACTGCCTGCTTGAAGTCATGTAACAACAGGGTTCTATTTGACTGCAAGCTCTTAGAGTTTAAGAAAGTATTACTTTCAGTTCCAAACATTGATCAAACTGGAGAAAAATAAAAGCTGCAGCTCGCAGGACTTCATTTTCCTTTCCATTGTTAATTGAAAAGTTATAACTGTAGGAAAGTATCATACAGAATTCATCAAATGGTTTCATTAACAACTATTAATATGGCACAATGAAGAAAAGGAAAGATACATTATTATTTTTATTTTATTAAAGTAATGGCATATCTTACTGTAATCTACTTAAAGATTTAAGTTAAGAAGTGTTATTGGTCTAGCTCTAGAGGATAAACCAACTTCTTTTGTGTACTGCTTACTAACATAGGTGGATATTTTATTGTTGAATATGGCAAGAGTGTAGTCCAGTGCTTTGTTGCTTTGTTCCATTCCTCTAATTTATGACAACAGTAATAATGGATGATGAATGAGATATCCAAAACATTAATAAATTATCTGAAGAGGTGTACTAAATCAAAGAGGAGGCGGCTTAGAAATAATCTGGAATAATGCCTCCAAGAAAAGTAAGTTAATTCCAGAATTATTTATTCAGCAGAATGCAAACCCTGAGAAATTTGTTGAAATCAAACTGCTATAGATAGGAAGATGTTGTAACAGCATTCCAGATTTGCTATTCTTGACTTTTGAGTCTCTAGCTTCAGGTGGCAAGAAATGTAAAATGTACAGAATAAAATCATTCCTTAATGCTGAAGTTTAAATGTTGAGTTTAAGCGTTTTTTAAATAAAACCCAGCAATTTTGTTCTGTGTTGGTGTTGTTATATTATCTTCTCTGAATTCATCTATCCATTAACAGGACTGAAATTTGTATAGAGTCATAGAATCACCAATTTTGAAAAAGACCTCTGAAATCATCCAGTCCAACTGTTCACCTACCACCAATATTTCCTCTCCTAAGCCATGTCCTTCAGGACAAAATCTAAACATTTCTTGAACACCTGTATTGATGGTGACTCAACCACCTGCCCTGACAGCCCATTCCAGCACAGAAACATCGCTTTCAGAGAACTTTTTCCTAATATCCAGCCTTGAACCTGCCCTGATGCAACTGGAGGCCATTCCCAAATGTTTTGTCCAGTTGCATGTCAAAAGTCATAGTTCTTCCAGTGTTGCTGGCTATCTCATAAGGAGTCGTTGCACATCGAAGCTGTAATTATGTACCACATTGCTGTAGACAGGGAGTGTCAGAGTGGTGGGTCAGTTTTATGCATGCAAAGTATTGCTATTCTTATTAATCTGTTTCTTATGAATGATGACAAGTGCAGTGTAGTTTAGTGACCATTGTAAAATGCAGTGAGATACAGTGACTGCAAAATGTTTCTTGTGTTGGTAGAAATAAAAAAATTATGGAGGTGATATAAGGATTCCCATTTCATAAACTTGCTATTTTGTCGGTTTATAAATGTTTACACATCTAGTTTAAGTTAACCTGCGTGGGTTTAGGCCATATTGTCATAAAAATAAACAATGTATCTTTCCTTCTCCCTCTGTTTTCTTTTCTGCAATTTTTTTTCCATGCCTTGCACCATCCCTAGAGTTTTCTTGGCCGTATGGAAGTGATCCACCATGAGTTATGAAATTGATAAATATTTTTTGCATGAAATAAACCAAATATTATAAATGCAGTGTTTTCTGTATTGGTGACAATGACAAACTCCTTATTCTTGATGATTTGTAATCAATCTGGAACACTTTTACATGCAGATAGTTAAAGCCTGTGGAAAGTTGCAATTAAACGCTGGGACACCAAATGTAGTCTCCTGTCAGCTTGTGCCATATCTGTGAAGCAGCTGATATTCTGATGATTTTTTTTTCTCCTGCTTCTTGATATTCATCCACCAAGCAAGCTGTATCTGTTCAAGTTCATGTTGATCTTCCAGGTTTTAACTTTTTCCTCTCTATTTTGTTTCTGAGAGCCTTGAGATTTTGTTCAAATTCCATAATTTTTAATCCAGTTCTATAAAAAATTGTAGCATTTCCCTCTAACAAGTAGTGTGTAGAAATATTTTGCTCTTCAAGGACCTGAAATCATAGAAAACGTTGGTTACAAAATATGCTGACTCCCAGCCCCAGCTTCTTTAAATTTCTTCTGGAAAGAAAAAAAAAGGAAAAGAGTATTTGAAATCCTGAGTTTTGAAGGAGTTGCTAAAAAGTAGTTATATTGAAGTAGTAATGTTTTTGTAGTGGCACTGAATTCACATACCTAATTGTGTTACACTTATTACCCATCTATGTGCTAATTTCCTACTTGTAAAATAGTGCTGAAGAACATCTTACTGTATAGAGCTTCTGGATTTTTTTCCCTGTTCCCCTTCTCTTGATCTCCTTATGACTTTCAGTGATCCAAACATGCCTCAGTGGTTTGGGTGGTGGCATGCTGTCCCTGAATCATAACTTCTGTTTGTCTTTACATTTGAATATTTTCTAGCCACTTTATTTTCTCATTTCCCAGAACGAATTTGGTCGTCTTGCAACTTATTTTAAACTTTAACTGTGGAATTTACTGTAACCTCATTTCTTCATGTGAACATTGTCATCAGAAGGCACCAAACGCTTTGCTTTCTACTTCTTGTTTCCCTTGGTTTTTGATTAATATACTGAATATTGTTAGTCAAATGTTGCTTCTAATCATCGAGCATTGTTAGGATTAGCAGTTAGCAGTAAACTGTAAACAACAGGATTTTGCTATTTTCAGACTTTTTCCATATTTTTCCCTCCTCACTATAAGTTCAGGCAACTTGTGAAAATTTTGGTATTAATTCTAGCTGTATTTGTGAGTCAGACTAGGGCTGCTTTTGTTCGGTCAACCCATTTGCAGTTGTTAAATTTTCCTGATTTTTCTCCATTGCTGTAATTTTATCACTGTCAATTTTAAAGAGAATTGGTAGGCAACAAGCATTTTTAGAAACTAGGAATTACATTTATTTCTAAGTGTTTAGGGTCTTTACAGAATACATGTGAAATAGATTTTAACGTCAATGTATTAGTCATAGCTTTTATTTATTACCTTTTTGTTCTGGTGTGTGGGAACTGTTGAATCACGGCCTGAACCACAGATTGATGACATGAGGTAGGCACAGTGTCAGCCATGGGAGCACAGGTGAAGGCAATTCACCTGTGTGACCAGAATGGTTGGAGTCTGGTTCCATCTCTCCTAGACTTCATTTAAGGGCTGACTGCCTCTTGGGAAGGATCTCTTTCTGGAGATTGCTCCCTTTGGAGTTTTTCCACTGCGAGCCTGGGACACAGGTGAGCGTTTCATCTATTTTTGATTATTCCCTTCCACAGTGATGATCTTTCTAGTTCTACATCCTGACTACCATACTGCTTTGAACTGTTTATTCTGTTAAGTACACATCTACACAGGTACTATTTGAACTGCTTATTCTTTTAACTATACATCTGTTAACTATACATCTGGTTGTTTGTATTGAAGTTTTACACACAACTTTAACTTCATCCCTATTTATTTCAAGGTCTACCTTGACTATAAGTATAAGCGTTATAATCAGTCTTTTCGGTGGAGCACTAGTACTGTATTGTACAAAAGAATCAGATGCTTTCTGCTTAGAGATCTGTGGCAATATAAGTGGGAAAGCAATTAGGTTGCAGTGGGTTTCTGATTTCTGCAGGCCCCCAAACATTCCCTCTGTGTTCAGCATGAAATCAAGGTGTTTTGAACACAGCGTTTCTCAATGAGCGAGAGACTGAAGACAATTTATTTGCATTATTCAGCATTTGGTGCAATGCCAGACTTAGGTTAAGGAAAATAGCTGTTAAGAAAGTAACAGAATCCTATCATACACTTAAAATCTATCTCACTATTTCCAGTCTGTCATCAAGACCTGTTAAAAATCAGAAATGTTCATTTAGCAATGTATTAGTGGCTTAGATGCTTGTTCATGATCACTTGACCATGGTTTTATGTTTCCTAAATAGCATGATATAAACATGGAGTAAATAAATGATGTTTTTGTCCAGTCCATTTATTTAAACTCTATTTATGTCTCATAATCTCTGTTTAGTAAAGAATATTGTTTAAATAGAGTAGCAATTGTGTTTTTAAACACAATAGAACAGTGTCTTCAGTTATAAAATCAAATATTGCTGTTAAAACAAAGGTCCCGTAGTTGGAACTAGTTCAGTTAACATATTATGGAGAAATCTTTGGTGAAAAATCAATCCAATGAAGGGTTAACTATGAGAACTGATATAAGTTTTATTTTCTTATAAATCAAGAGGTTGGTAAAATGTACGCTTACTGTTGATCATTAGAATACAAAACTATCTGTTGAAATCAATTAACATGCATATCTGATGACTGATTGTATAAATATGAAAGTCAAATAATTGTAATCGTTAACCATGGCTTCAGGTCATATGAGTTGTCAGCTCAAAAAAAAAAAAAAATAGAGGAGAAAGAGGTTGATTTGCATATATTTAATGTGGCATGCTGTACATGTGGGAATTTAAGATAAACCTTTTCTAGTAATCTGCTTGCTTTTATCTTAAAATCAGCTAGGAAATGTGGATCATAACAGCCAAATGAGGTATCTGTTGTATTGATAGCAGTTGATTCACTAGTTTGGGATTTAACATCATCCTGTAGGTTCTAACAAGGTAAAATTGTTATTTTACTGAGAGATCGTTAGAAGAAGCGAAAAGAAAAATCAGTAAAATAGAGATACAGAAACATTTTTAATGACATACTGTACTGAATCACAAAGCTATCTTCTTGTACAAAGTTGTCCAAATAGATACATTGAGTTTAATTGGTCAATTGTAGTAACTGGAAGGGAGGGAGTATAGCAGAGGATTGAAGCTTCTGGCCTAGGAATTTATGTATTATTTGTTTTGTAAACATGATAATCCAGTGGAGTCTTTTTTTTTTTTTTTTCCCGCATGAATAATGCAAAGTATCCTATGTAACTTTTGACTATTAAAAAAAAAAAAAAACAACAACAAAAACCCTTGAAATATTAGAATATAATGGTCAATAACTTATGTACCTATAATTTTGTTGGAGAATATCTGCTCAGTATTTGTCTATTCCTCAATGTAAATAAATAAATCATTCTCCTTCCTAAATTTTAAAATTACTTAGTAAGCTCTCTTCAAACTTGTGTTTTGTTACCGTGTGTTTCCTTCATTCCCCAAGGGAAGAACCAGCAATGTCTGATACCTGTTCATCTGATTCACACTTGAAAACAAAGGCATTTTCTGTTGGCGGTGGTGTTGAAATGCAGAGGATAGCAGATTTTTTTGCTCCGTACTTTTTGCTGTGATCTTTACTTATCATGTGGCCATCATTAGTATTTGAAGTTTGTTTTTGGGTATATTGTAGAATTCAGTTCTTGTGTTCTTACACACATCACCTTGAGTACCAGCAGCATGGCGTCCCTCATGTAGCAAATGGTTTCTAAGCCTGGGCAGGGCTCAGAACTTACGTAACTACTTTTTCAAGTAGTAAAATCTCAAAGATTTTACATCTCAGTGCTGTAACATTCACCTGTATGACACTGCACTTTGCTTTAGTCTTCCACTGAGCAGTGTTTTGCAAGCTGTGCTGAGTGAAGGCACTTAGGTTATGTATGAAGGCTGAGGAGGAGGGAGCCAGCTAACAGAACAGAGAAGGAATTGAGTTCATTTTGTCATTACCTCTTGTGTAGGTTGGAATTTATATTTAACTGCATGAAAGGAACATAGCTGTACCTCAGGTTGTTGGTTGTTTTACCTGCTGCCTAAGGTGTCTTACCATCAGATGATTTAGTTGTCTGTTCAAACAGAAAACAATGATGTTAACGCAGACAAAAATAGTTACATGAGAAGGTCAGTTCTGGAACCACACATTAAAAGCCCAAATTAAACATGAAACTAATTGAAAACTAGGAGAAATTTTAAAGGAACAAGAAGTGCTTAAAGTCATTGCTGACTGTAAGAGCAGTTGCAGTAGAGCGAAGAAACATTAGTGAAAAATCACTTTTGTTACCAGAGGCTGCCAAACTGCAAATGAAAGAAGGTGATGTATGGTTTTGTGATACTTCCTTCAGAAAGTGTGATTCTGGAATAATCTCAGATCACCACTGAGCCATTCTGTGTCCCAGTAATCCTGTCAATCTTTTAATGTATGTAGGAATATACTGCTTTTACAACAATCCATTATTTAAAAAATGAGGAATTGGGATATGTTAGATGTGTGCAGAAAGAGGATGGGTTTGACATGTATGGAGCAGGAATGAATTGTCATTCTTGAACAGAAATCTGAGAGCTAAAAGATTTTTCCTACTTTTGAAAAAAGCATACAGTATTGCTTAAAATACAGAAGTTTTTTGTACTCTTGTGTTTTGGGGCTAGCAATATTATTAACTCAAAGGGGAGGTATGCTTTTTCACTATGACTATATTTAGCCAGGAGGAATAGTCCTTTTTAAAGCAAATTGAAATGAGTGTATGAGAGCGTGAAATTATCAGCAGCACTGGTGCACATTTACATTACTTCTACATACTCCTTTGAATGACCACACAACAGAACAAGTACTTCATTTCCACTGTGTTGATTTTTCTTGACAAAACATGGCAGTCTATCCAAAGGAGAGTGTTTAGCCAAGATAAATATAAAATTTATGATTAAGCAAAGTGTTTCCTTATTATAATCCCTAAAGAGAATTTGAGACTTGTTAAATATAATGTGCCCAGGTAATTTTAAGAGTAAATTATCCTTTATGCTTTTGAATGCTGAAGTACAGCAACAGCATCAGGTGTTAGAGATTTTATCAGCAGAAACAGTGCTGCTTATGATTTGCTTTGAACCAGCTGATGAGAAACCATGTATGTGAGGGATGATCTGAAAGTAATGCCTTCTGTTTTATTGTGTTAGCCCACTACGTCAAAAGCAGATGTTGCTGATATGATGGTAGAAGTTTAATCTTCCCTCCAGTATTCCATTCCATGTTGTTGCTGTGTGACTGATGGCAGCATAGGGGCACTCTGACAAGATGGCACCGGACATGGAAGTGTGTATGAAACAAATGTGTGGAATTGGGTCTTCTATCTGCAAAAAATGGCACCCAACTAATTGATGTTAGTTGATACTTGCTGGATTTTTGCGTGGATATGAGCACAGAACGGCAGTGGCTGGTGCATTTCAGCAGAGGCAACAGTGACAGTGGATCACCTCCGCTGGTGCAGATTTTTACAAGCACAACACACAGGCTCTTGTTCATGGATGCTGAAAATGCATAGCTAATGGTGACTATGTTGAAAAACAGCATTTTGTAGCTAAGAATGTACTTTTAATAAATGGTGTTATTGTACTCTTTGTATCTGTTGTACTTTCCATGGAAATTGATAGAAGGCATTACTTTCAGAGCGATGTATGTGTGTACTGCATATAGTTGTTCAGTAACCTCAGGCTTTATGTATTTATTCATTTAGTAGTCTTATACAGAGATCAAGAATCCATGTCGCTGGATAACTTACTGTCTAGCTTTCCTGTTATGTATATTACAGAAGGAAGCAAATAAATGATTTTTGATGGAATGAATAAAAATAGAGATTGTGATTACATTTCTGGCACATTTCTTCAAATATGCTATTTAAAGAATACCACTTTTAAAGAAACTGTGGTGTTTGTCAATAGTATTCATTGCTGAAAATGAAGAATGAAAGCTGGTTCAAGAGATGAGGGGATTTTGACCTTTGTGTTGGCTTTGGAGTGCAGAGTTCTAATTAAATTGTGAATGTAGAGGAAATGGTCTCATTGTATTCATTCAAGGACTCTGAACTTCCAAAATCAAGAATAACATTAGATGTCAGCCAAGTATTTTGTCCTTCTCATGGTTTGTCTTTATATCTGAATTAGTGCCAGTTTGCACAGATTGTGTGTCAGCTTAAATACAAGAAACAGGCCTCAGTCTGCTTGAACTCATTCCACCAAAGACTTCTAAAAACTTTTGGTAGTCTGCAAACTGTAATGGTTGTTTCACATTAAGATGCTTTGTAGAATTATAAAGCAGCTTTTCTTGTGCTTTCAAATAAAATGTTGTCATCTGCTAATGAATGAGATACCATCTGTAATAATTAAGGTTATTCTACTTGTTCTCTCCCTGCAGCAAAACTTCTGAAGGTTTGCAGAAGATAGTAAGATAACCACCAAGGAGGCTATTGCAGTATTGTAAGTACTGCACCCAGGAAAACAAACAAGCAAACTTGAATTAAGAATGTTGTGAAGAGATTTTTGTTTTTGTTTTTTTCGTGTGGGGTGGGGAAGTGAGCTACATAGAGTGACTACATGTAAAATACAGAGCAGGGTATACTGTAGCAATCGTGTTAATAATTTACAAGGAAAAAACTGCACTCTTGTAAAATCTAAAATTGTATCCTTGTGCAGTGTAATCAGAAATTTACCAATAGCAGTGAAAACTATTTCTCTAGCTACCAAAGATTGATCTAGTTTATATACATTTGTTTATTTAAAACTATCAGAATTTAGAAAATCATTGTAGTTTTGTAGGTTTGTCATTTGTTTTAGTGACTTATTGTTTAGGTTATTTTGCAGAATTATTTATTTGCTGATTTATTTATGTATTTCATTATTTATTTATTTGATTATTTAGTAAATTATTTATCTGATGAATTATTAATACATCTTCATGACATGCTTTAAATTATTTATAACTTAATTTTGAGTTTATTGCTTTTCGACGCTGCATTGTTACTGACTAGTTTTGATTTTTTTTTTCTTGGTTCTTGAAAATTAAAGTACTAGCTCTAAGGCAAAAGTGTATTCTTTGCAGAATCCGTAGATGGTTTTCAATGAACTAATTTACCATGTAGATACTAATTTTATTTAGTGCAACATTGCTTAATATCTTTTTTTTTTTTTTTTAAACTTACTTAGCTTTTGCTCATGTTATTTCATTGATGTCTCAAGATCAAATGAGTGACCTTTGAGGAGCAAAGACAAACATTTACTTAAAATACGTAGAAACAGAGCTGTTCTTTTTTCCCATTATTAAGTACTGACTAGTTAAAGTTCACTTGACATATTTTTGTGCAAATAAAATGGATGCTTTTTAAATGAGCCTCTTGATATTTAAACTAAAACATTTAACTTCTAATAAGAAGATAATATAATCACAATAATAACTTGTATGGAGACATTCTTCGTACTGGCCAGGTTTTAAATACGAGGGGATTGATGGATGGATGGTATCTTTGCACGCATGCTGAGGAAGATTTTTGTACAGGAGGGCAGATGGGTAGTATTTATTTGGGGTTTTTTTGACTCATAGTGTTATTAATGCACATAAGAATGTATAAGCTCTGAAAACTTAGGATCTCTATGTCGTCATGAACACAGAACCTCTCAGCAGTTTACATGCAAAGAATCATTCTTAGTGCACAAATTTAGTTGTGGAGCCAGTTTTGCATTGCTTTCTTTAGCCAATGTTTGAGCTCTCTTTGTTTTCTCTGAAGAGGCCTGAGTAAACATATGAAACCAGAATCAGGGCCTGATTTCAGGCTGCATGTGAGCATCGGCTCTGTAGTCTAAAACAGGTGCCTCAGATCAGAATTGGTCTCAGATTGCTGCCTGATGTGGTTTTCCTCTGAAACTGTGAGACTCTTACCTGAAGTTACCTGCTCAGTTCCCAGTGACTAACTCTTCTGGCAGCCTGAAGCTAACTTGAAGGAAAGTGTGGTGACTGACAGCCCTGCTCATAGAGCTGGAAGAGCTGCAATGAATCGAGCAAAGCTGTAGTTCTGGTGGAAAAGAGCCGTGTGCACAACATGGCCTTTATTCTATGTTTGGTACTTGAAATGAATTACTATGTACTTTAAAGTTTTAACACAGCTTGGTAAGGCTGCATTGTACATTTCAAGTTTCAATGCTGTTGAAATACAGTAGAAATGGCCTCTGTAGACAGGTTTCACTATAGAACTTAAATTATGCATGTGTATATCCAAATTCCTTATTTTGAAATATTGAATGTATGAATATTTAATTTGTATCTTGCTTTAGTATCTTCATATGCTTGCCTTAAAGGAAGCTGTTTCCTTTGATTTATGTACGTGGATAAAAATGTGTGTACAGTATGTATCAATGGTTTTTCTCTCTACAGTGTTAGATGAACAGCTTTAGATAATGATAGCTAGTGATTTTTATTCTACAGTTTGCTACCATTTTATAGAACGTAAATTTGTTGCATTTGTTCTATTAATCTTATTTGAATTTCAAATTCATTTGCTTTCCAGAAATATTTTTGTAATTACATATGTTAGGAGAATTCAAGTATAGAGATCTTAACAATGCAGTATTTTTGCTTTGTACACAGTAACAAAGCCCTGAGTATTGTCATCATTAGGGGCAGCGTTCCAATGTGAAACTTGTTTTTCACTTTATATGAACGTATTGAATGAAGTCGAGGACTCCAAGGGAGTTCCTGAACGTATACTGGTTTGTAACATGCTGTATGAGGTTTTGTGCAATCACTCTTATTTCCTTGTGTAAATGAGGTCTTATTGTACCATAAGACCCATTATCAGCAATTACAAAGGTAAGTGCTGTCAGTGCATGCGTTCTGCCATCGGTTTCTTAGAGTACGAAACATTTTCTGAAATACGTGCTACTACAGTTATAGGGCAATATAACGCAGCTTCTGTGTTGGCACTGAAAGTAACTACTTTATAATGATGACAAGTGAAAGTACAGCCAAAGGTCACATTAAACAAGAGATTTCTTTCACAGCTCACCCATCTTCTGGATGTGCTATGAAAGTACTATTTTTTCCCTACTCTACAGTATTTTTAAAAATACTTTATCTTGATATGTTATTTTTTGTGCCTTGAATATTACTGTTGTTCATGTTTTAAGACAAACTATGGGGTTCTAGCATTCTGACTTTGGTGCTTTGTTTGTGTTTGAAATTATTTTAAATTGTGGGTTTGATTAGGCAGTATAAATAGTATTTCAGTCTGGTTTTCTGTTTTTTCTGGTTTTCGTATTTGCTTAGAGGTGCAGCTTTAAGTTTTTCAGAGAGAACAATTCATATGCAGAGTGATACATGCTGTTGCAGGTCTAAGTGGGTTTTTATTTTTTTATATCTTTTAAGAAGAAAAGTGTGGATTTTTGTCTGGAAAATTCAGAACTATTCAGGAGTAGAAGCGTGAGCCTACCAATGTTGACAGTTTCTTAGCTTTGTTTTGAAGACATCCCGCAAGTAATGTAGAAGGGTCATTAGGCACTGTGCTCAATCACTTCCTTGCCTTAAACTGAAATGGCCAACTGAGGTGCTAAAAAAGGTGTCATTTTAAAAATCTGACTAGTCATGTGTTAGAACAAGAAAATAAGGCTAAATTGTTTCACAGAGGATGCTGAACATCTAGAAAATGGTTAGAAAGCCTAAATCTGGAGTATTATTGATAGGTGTATTTCTGTTCTAATTTAACTCCATAGAAATTGAAGCAGCCATATTAAGCTCTTCTTAAATTTATTCCATACAGATAAAAGAATTTACATCTCATGAGTCATATATTTCCTGTTGTATCTTTAATACATCCATTTTTAGTATTTTTCTTGCTTCTGTCCTCTATTGGTATGCTTAGAGAGTCTGTGTGTAGGAGCTTGTTATTTCACCCGTGAGGCAAGGAGGAGTTCAAATCAATAGCAGTGTGTTGTTGACACTAAATGATACTTCTTCTTACCACAATAAGACTTGATTTTGTCATCCTAATGATGCTAGCATACTTCATAGAATAGGGATCAGCACTCTCAAATTCTTACAATCAAGAAAAAGACGGCCTTGGGAGGAAATACTGGAGAAATACTCTGGTATTTGTAACCAAACACACGTTAGCTTTGTAAAACAAATTTTCATAACCTGTTTCACTTTGCAGGAGAGCTGTTTTGCAGTGCTTTGTGGAAGTCTGCAGTGAAGGATGTAGCACTGATGAGAGTTGACAGTGATGATAATACAATGTTTTAAAGAGATAAACTATTTAAAATATAAGTTCAGATAAAATATGGATCGTAGTACGACTTAAGCTAAAAACAAAAACAAACAAACAAACAAAAAACCCCAAAACAACAGAAATCTAGTAGAAATTTTGTTTCAAAAAAAGCCTTTATTGTAATGCTTGGAATGTGTGAAAGACCATAAGATACAGACAGGAAGAAAATGTCAGTGTGGGGTCCAGTATTGCCTTCTGTATCATGGCCAAAATGGAGCTGCAAAAGGATGTGAATTTGAGAGGAAATGGTGTAACCGTGGGAAGCAATAGCATGATGATAAGAACTTATGGATATAATATTGGTAGCAGTAGTGTTTTTTGAGAAGCACAGGCTCTTTTGTGTTGGACATCTGTGAGCAATAGCGGAGATGAATCATTCTATTATATTATTAAAATATCCTGCTCTTTACATATTTCTACATTCTTATAAATATCTTTCACTATATAGGGTAGATCTTGCGTTTTCTTTTGGTTTTCTTTTTTCATCTGAAAGAGCATTAGTGCAGTTGCATAGTTCAACACTTGTATAGTAAATCGTGAATTTTATCTTTACTATTGAACCCCACCAGCCTGTTTTGTGGAAGATTTTCAGTAGTAAACAGCTTTATTACAGTCTACACACACATATATTTTCTATTTGCAATTTTTCATTCTTTTATCGTTTTGAGAAAATCACGTGTTCTCAGGTTTTCATAATGTAAGTTGCATTGTGTTATTTTTGGGTTTTACATTATCTCCCCTATTGCTTCTCTCTTTTTTCCTCTGATTTTCAAAAGGCCACCTGACATTAGGTCATTAATGATACCTGATGGTTTTTCTGGAGAGGGAGCACCTCTTCTGCTGCCAGTGGAAAAAATAAGAATAAACCTCATAAGAATTAAAACTGTTTATTTTTCAGTAAAGCTAGTAAAAATTGTATAAATGGTTAAACAAAGCAACCTTCGGTGGGTTTTTCAAATACATGTTAACTGAAGGAAATGGATAGCATCCCAACTTTTGAATGAGATGATAGTTTATCCACCTCAAATCCAGAGAGTTTTTGATGATTCTCTTCCTGATTGAAATATGCTTTAATGTATTAGATAAAGTCTATGTCAGGAGTACTTTTTAAGCTTATTTATACTAGCAGTGTTCTTCTACCTCAGATCCAGCTTGCTAGTAAACAGGAGTCAGAATAGCTTTCTCTTGTTTGTGCATCTCCTACTTCTTCATTCTGCCCTAGTGCTGAAAGTAGATATAAATCAATTTTGCTAAAATAGCTTCCCTTTATTTGTATAAAGTTATCACACACATGAAACACCACCAGGTGTTCTATTCTGCCACGTGTAGGTAAAGATGCCGATTAGAAAGAGCCTCTAACATCTTGTCAGAAATGTAGGGAAAGAAGCAAGAGGTTAGTGAAGGAGGCTGTGATTTGTATGGTGACTTTTCTGCCTGAAATATGTTGTTCCTTTCAGATGAAATTCTGATCTTGTAAACATTTGAATGTAACTTCCGACAAGCTGATAGTGACACTGAAATTGATGAATATGACTTCTTACAGCATTTATATTTAGAAAACACCGATTTTAGGCTATTTTCTTTATCCTAGGCTCTTACATTTGACATAAGGTTAGAGTTGGATTTAACGTTTTTCATTTTTTCCAGTGGCTTTGAAAACAGCAGAAATATTGGAGAGGTGTTTTGTTTGTTTCATTTTCTTTTTTCTCCATTTTTCAGTTAACCAGATCTGTCAAAGAACTTGAATGTCTGAGATTCTTCCATTTTATCATGTTCATATAAATTCTAACATTTGATTAACAAATCATGAGCTTTTTAAGATTAATACATTAAAGCTTAAATATTGTAACATATGCCTTACTGCAGATTTCATATGATATGTCAGTTCAGGTAAACAGCTAATTCTTTTGGAACTACAATTGTCTATTGACTGTAGTTTGTGTACAGGTAATCTAGAAACTTAATATATAAGTTTTCCATTGAAGTTTCTTCTTCTGTGCAGCCAACAGATGAAATTGCTGCAGTTATTTAACAAGATAAATGTATTTTTTTCTGTTTCTATGCAGAACTGATTTTGATTTTAAACCATGCAACTCCTCACTGTGGCATGTCTAAGCTATGTATTTTTTTAATATGTTCAAAATATAAAGCTCATTCCAGGTTGAACTACCTAAATTTACAATTTATGAAGTGTTACCTTTAGACATTTTATATTTGATTTTCTTTGCTATTCCTACTTACTCTTAATGAAAATCTGCACAACCTGGAGTGGAAAGTGAAATGGAAAGCAAAAGAACCAAATGAGAAGTATATTTTGATAACAACTGGAAGAACATACTTTGTTCCTCAGAAATCACTTCAAATCTACAGCACTTCCCTTAAGACTCTTTCATAGAGACTCGTATTGTATGCATGTGCATTCAGTTCCTTCTTTTAACTGTTAGTAAAACTGAATGAAAAATGCACATTGTGGGTTTTCAGTGAAACATATTGGAATAAGTAGCTAATCTATTGAGTAGAGTTGTCCGTGCATTCTAAAGACTTTTTTTCTGTGCTCAGACAAATCAAGATAGTAATCGCTTATAATTTCGTGCCTTCATGAAAAGGAGTGATGAATAATATGCTTGGAAGGAATGCATGAGTCATGAAATGGGGATCTGGGCAATCATGGAAAAAATTACTTTAAAAACTCTTTTCTGCTTACCAGGATTTGTAATGTGAATTCAGTTTTCTGTAATGTAGTCCTAAGATTATTGTGGTTGAGACTGTTATAATTGTTTTGGATAGATGAAGAACTCAAAGCTCATTCCAGTATTAGCTGTTGGGTTATAACGAGGAGTCTGCTAATAGTGATTGTGGATATAGCGATGATCAGAGGACACTTTCTCCACTGACCCCATATGAATGTAGAAATGAAATGTCTTAAAATGTACTTCAGTTAATATGGAGTGAATCTAGACCCAATGGTCCCAACAGTATCTGCACTAATATAAAATAGCTTTTAAGATCTATTAAAATATTGATAACTTGGTAGAGCACTTCAGAAGTTCTTATTTCTTCTTGATGTTTAAGTCTGCATAGCCAGTCAGCATTTATACCTTTTCTTGGTTGGGCAACTGCTCATAAAAAGAGAATAAGTATTAAAACTAAATAAATGAATCAATTTGTCATAGCTCCTCCCACACACTCACACACACAAAAATCATCTGATTCCTAACCTTTCTCTCATATTAAAACCATTAGGTATATTTATCAAAAATTGCACAATGGAGTCAGGCACCAACGCGGTGTCCTGGGCAAGACTTGCACAAGCAGCTGTTGTTCTCCCTGCAGTGACCTGGGCTGGGCAGCCTAACATCTGCCTCTGTTTTCTTTTCAGTGACCAAAGCCAGATTTCGTCAAAGCCCATTGCTGATATTTTCCCTGCAGCTTCTCATGCTTATTTCCTTTAATGCTGCAGCTGGTTTTGAAGCGTCCCTTCCCTTTTTCTAGTCTGAGTCACTCTTTCTGAAAATTTAAGAGGTAATTTTTAAAATTTCTAGGTTGAGTGTAGGATTGCTTTAGTCTTCTTACTTTAAAGCGTATGTCAGCACTATAACAAAAAGCAAATTAAGTTTATTTTCCAAAGAAAAGTCTCATCTTTGGTTCTTACAAATAATTACATTCCTTTAATGTGTGAGAATAGAGGTGAAGGTGTTAGAGGAGGCTGAGGATGTGGCAGAGTTCAGAAGCCTGCAGAAACAGAATGATATTTTGCTCTATGAATTGTATGGAAAATTATGTTGCAAGGTTTATTTAATGAGAATAAAACTCTAATAATGACATAAACCTTAATCTGTATGATTAAGCTGCGCTCTAGAAGGCATTGTTGGAGAACAGCTAAATGCAAAATGATGAAGTGTAACTTAGTTACTTTTGGAGGGATACAGCTCATCTTTCACAGTCATTACCTATTGACATAATAGAAAAATTTTAAGTAAAAATGAAATGTTCCACCCCACACCACATAAGACATTCAGGTATTGAAGTGAGCCAGAGGTTCTTGGCTCTTTGGACTTTTTGTTAGTGACTGTATTTTATGAGAGATTGTGTGTTCTGCTTTCATTCTGCAATCTAATTTCAAAGAATTTCTTAAAACTCCAGAAGTGTTTATGTGGGTAAGTGAATAAAGAAAAAAGGAAATGTTGTGGCTCCTATAGAGTAGCTAGAATTTGCTTCAGGGATGGAAATATGAAGGACATAATATGAAGGTTTCTCCAGTATAAAATGAAGCATACTAAGTGAGTGTGATTGCTTGGTTAGGACAGAATCACTTCAGAAACTGAAGAGAGTAGCTTTGCCCTTTTCTCACTGGTTTTATGCAGGCTACTACTCATACATCCATGCAGTCTTTGTCTTTTTATGTTTCTTTTATTTTATGTCAAATACAGTGTTAAGTTCACATGATGCTTTCAGACACACAAAAAAAACCCACCTCTCTCTGTGCAAAAAACAAACAAACAAACAAAAACAACTACCAAAGCCACACCACCAATCCAAAACCAAGAAGACAGTCTATTGCTGATTCCTGCTTAACTCCAGAGACGTATAAATATCTGCTGAATGCAGTTCATTTGAGGAAAAACCCTTATAGCTTTTGATAAATCATATTACTGAATTACAGAATAGTTGAGATCAGAAGGCACCTCTGGGGATCATCTAGTCCAACCTCTCAACTCAGAGCAGCAACAGCTGTAGTGGGTTGTCCAACATTGTCTAGTTGAATCTTGAGTATCTTAAGAAAGGAGACAGTGTGGGAAAACTGTTCCAGTTCTTTGATTATCTCCATTGTAAAATAAATTTTTCTTAAAATTTAAATAGGTTTTTGATTTTTTTTTTTTTGTACTTTTACCCATTATTATTTATGTGTTCACTTGAGAACATGGAAAAGAGCCAGCCCCTATCTTCTTTACTCCTTCCCATCTGAAATTTCCACTAATTCTATGAAGTCCTTGTCTCTCTCATCCTGGGGAGCACAAAATTGCATGCAGTACCCCAGAAGAGAATCACTAGTGCTACGTAAAAGGTAGTAGTCACCATCCCTCAGCTTTCTGGTAGTGTTTTCCTGATGAAGGCCAGGATGCTGTTGACCTTCTTTGCTGTGTGGATGCACTGACAGTTCATAGAATGGTATGGTTTGGAAGGGACCCCTAAGAGCGTCTAGTTCCATTGTATGGCAGGTGTCTGCCAGGATGCACAGCGCCTTTTCTGCAAAGCTGCTTTCCACCCACTTGACTTTCTGGCCTGTGCTGGTGCATGGGGTTATTCTTACTAAGGGGCAGAACTTTGCACTTACCTTTGGTGATCTCCATGAAGTTCCTGTTGGCTTGTTTCTGCAGCCTGTCAAAGGCCTCTTGAAAAGCTGCACAGAAATCTTCTGTATCAACAGTTCTTCCCAGTTTTGTATTATCTGCAAACTTACTGACACTGAATTGTCATGCAAATCATTAGTGAAGCTTTTACACAATACTCGTTGCTGTACTAACCCTTGGAGCACACTACTGGTGACACCTGAACTTAGTGCCTCCAATTACAACCTTCTGAGACCAACAATTCAGCCAGCTGTTTAGCCTGTACTTCATCAATGTTATAAGCTTTACTTGAGGTAAACAGTGTACAGCGTACAGTTGTCCCCAAACCTGATCATCTTGCTGTAGTTAGAGGACTGTCAGCTTAGACATGACTTGCCCCTTGTAAGTCCATGCTGATCTGATAAGCATGGTTACTTACATAAGGGATTGTTCCAGTAAGAAACAAAGTTGTTAAATATAAGAAGAAACCGTTCCTTTTCAAAAGGGTGAAGTGGCACAGAATATGGAAAAGGTTAGAAAAGCAGTTTTCTAATATTAGTAATTGTCCTGATAATGTAGAAGGGATTGGGGGTAGAGATCTTGTTTCAACCCAAGTATTGTATATGAAACAAGAGATTAGCAGATATTTTGCTAAAAAGCTTAGAAAATTACAACTAAATATTTTTCATTTCTTCATGCATTATTAACAGTGCTTCTGTGAAAACATGATCATCCTCAGTATGTCTTTTTGACAAGCTATTCCACAAAAATTTCTACTAACAGATGATTAAATGTATGGAAGAAAGAGTAGAGGAGAAAGGGATCACATGAAAGAATTGCTAAAAATTCTCTTATGAGAGGTTTCACTTTTGTCACTTATTTTCTGATACTAAGACTTTCTCAGTCTTTTGTCTTCAATTTTACTTTTTAAACATATTGTTGGTATTAGAACTACAACTAAAGATTTGTGATGGATTTGTTTTTAGGGATTTTAGAGGAGAACTGTTAGAACATGCTAGAGTCCTTACGTTTGGTGGTATGTGGAGCTTCAGAAGGTGAAGAGAACAGTGCAATGGAGGTACACTATAGAACGTCAGAGAACAGAGCTTTCCTGCATTGTTCTCAAGTAGATATTCTGCCCATGATTTTAGCAACTTAAGAAAAGCAAAAACACGGCAGAAGTGCATATTCCATTCATTCAGAGGGCACTACTTTTTTCTGTGGTTGTCTACTAACCTGTCAGCTAAAATATGTTTAGAAGTTGTGTTGTTTTTTCTTGTGCAGCCTTCAGTTAGTGATGCTGATCCCAAGAGTAGCTCACTCCATGAGTCTGAGCATTATGCATTTTATTTGTTGTATATTAGGGCTGATCTGGAAGCAATTTGTCCTATTTTATTATGTTTGCCTACAATGTGAGAGGTGGATGTTGGTGGTATGGCAGTAGAAGTAAAACCTTTTCACCAATATTCCATGTTGTTGCCATATGACAGATGACAGCAAAGGGAAAGTCTGACGGCATGGCGTTCCACATGGAAGCACAGATGAAGCAAAGGGATGGAATTGAATTCCTCCATACAGAAAAGATAGCATCCACTGACAGTCATTGGAGCTTGGAGAACAAACAGTGGATATGGGCACAGCAAAACTGTGGCTGGTTCATGTCAACAGTAGTGACAGTGGTGATGGGTCGCCTCCTCTGGTATAGATGTTTACAAGTGTGATGTGCCGACTCTTGTTCATCACTGGACAGATATGTTTGTGACTGTGTGGAAGAGCAGTGTTTTGTAGTTGAGAATTTGCTCTGTGAGATAGTGCAATTGTGCACTTTGTATCCGTTGTGGTTTTCATGGAAATTAGGAGGCATTACTTTGGACTGACCAACTTAGAGAAAATAGAAGGAAAACATCCTTGAAGTATCTTATTTCACTTATTCTCATGAAGGATGCTATTGACTGATTTCATTTTAGTTTTAATGTGGAAATCACTCAGCTAGTTAGAACAGCCAAGCCAGCAATACATAGAAGTCTGATTTTTAAGAAAAAATGTCACGGATCACAGCTAATTCTCTTCAGACCATCAGGTCTATCCTCCTGTAAATTACAAATGTATACATACCATGTTCTCTCTCTGCAGAAAATTGTGTTACAGAAACAACTTAAGTCTCCTATTTTTAATAGGCTGCTCCGAAAGTAATGCCTTTGAATGATTTCCATGAAAACTACAAGATTCAAAGAGTACAATAACACTATTTGATAGAGCAAATTCTCAGCTACAAAACAGTATTTTTTCAACATAGTCAACACCAAGAGCAATGTATTTTCACCAGCAATGAAAAACAGCCTGCATGCTGTGCTTACAAAAATCAGCACCAGCGGAGGTGACCCACTGTCGCTGTTGCCATTGCTGAAATGCACCAGCCGCCACCTCACTGTGCTCACATCCACTGTTTACTCTCTGTAAACATTCAGCAAGTTCCAATAACTGTCAACTGTGCCATTTTGCCATTTTTTCTGCATGGAGGAATTCATTTCCACCCCTTTGCTCCATGTATGTGTCCATGTGACATGCCATTCTTTCAAACTGCCTCTCTGGGGCCATCTGTTACCAGCAACAATATGTAGTAGAATATTGGTGGGAAGATTCAACTTCTACTGCTGTACCTTCAACCACTGGTTCCCTGTCCTGTTTCCATATGCTTTACGACACTTCTGTCCCCCATTGATAGTCTTTTGTGGTTTTTTATTTAAGTTTTGAAGATAGTGTAAGGGAGTCGAAATATTTGCATATATTAATATATTGTTAACATGTAAGAGAAGTTGGGAAGTTTTTTATTTTATCCTCATCCTCGGTGAAATACCAAGAATTGGTTCGTCTTTTCTTACTAAAGTGGTTTCAACTCCTCCAATGTGATTTTCAGTGACCAGATATCACTCTGAAACAATTTTGCATGAGTGTGAACTAACTCAGGAAATTGTCAGGGCACACAATTATTTGTTTTTAAACCTAGAAAGAAATGGTATTATACAGTGGCATTCAAGACTCATAGTAAGGAAAATGTTCAAGTCTCTTTTTTGTCTGAGTGAAAAAGTTCATGTGCTTGTTCAAAAAAAAGATTCTATAGTAACTTGATTTCAGGAGGTAAAAGACAATTTATGTACAGCTTTCTGGATCCATTTAGTTATAGGACCTGTATTGAGAGTGTACAAGCAACTGGCAGAATACTTTGCAATTTTATTTATTTGTACACAGTAAGTACTTCCTTATTAATCTAAGTAACTGACACTAAGGCCAGATGATTTTGGCTCAGTGATTTATTGCAGAGATCAAGTGTATTTTTATCTTTGGTCGCCTTTCTGAGATATGTTCCCTCTGTCTCCTGAGTTCTAAGTTCTGTGAATTCTATTTTGGCCCAACTGCTGGGGAGAGCATAAATACCTTCCTTATGATTTTGTTTATCCAGCTTGTGCTTTATTTACATAACAGCATCATCCTCTGAAAATTTTTAGGAGATTGAGTTCATCTCATGCTTGCTTGGTTGTGGAAGATAATCTATGTGTTAACTGAAGAAAGGATATACCCTGCTGTACAGTAGAAATGGAATGCAGGTTTTAATAGTCTCACTAAAAAGAAGAATCTCCTATTTGAGAAGAACATATGATAATTAATTGTTTTCAAATAAATCGTCTTCAATTTCTTGTATTTGTAAAAATTTTGTGCACTGTTAAAAGCAGTTTGCAAATATAATCATGATTTGTATGTCAGCTAGTTTGGACTTGTAGTTCATACTGTACTTTTTGTTATATTGAGATTAATGATGAGAAAAAGAGTAAGGCATTTTTGTTATGGCCAATTTAATTCATTTCAGGCTGTATTATCATTTGGTGAAAGCCCTATTGATTAGCCTTCATAGCTTTACAGAGCTTTTCTTCTAAGCACTTAAAGTTTGAGTTGTCTCAGTCCCATAGGACTGAAAGAAAGCTGTTAGTACCATGAAATTCTTCTTCTGTGTGTTTCCAACAGCTTGAAGCCTCTTCTTGGAATGCAAAATATTAGCACATTAATGTTATTAACCCCTTTTGTACAAAATGCTTTTGGAAGTAAAAATATTTTTTATATCTTCAAAGTCTGGATTGTTTCTTCTATATGAATACAGTTTCTTAAAGCTGAAAAATGTGTTGCTGTGCAACAAACAGATGCTGCTCTAACAATGCAATACATTATGTACCAAAAATGATCTTGGTTTTAATCATAGATGCTGATTTAATGAGACAAGACTAGCTTACATCAAAAATGGATTTAGGGTGTGATTTTGTTTTCTCTGTGTTTTCTCTACATAATTAATAGGAATATGGTACCTTATATATTCTGTTTTAAATTTGAAAGTGTACTTTGGTTTTATGCCATTTTATACTCCTGGCTTCTAAATCTGCCTTGTATAATACTCCTTTTTTATTCCTTTTGGTGATGTGAACACAAAAGAATCAGTAAATCTTGTATTGTTAATGTTTTTACAATAAATGAGTTATTTCTTCAGAAAGTACTGCCTTTTTTACAGAATCATTCTGTTCATGTTTAATCCTTCCATTTTGGCCACATCTTCTTTTTCATTTATTTTCTGAATGTTTCCTCTGCAATGTTTTCATCCTGCATTTATCATGTGGGATGTGTAAGATGTTTGTCTGTAACTAATGCTAGTTTATGGATCAGAAAAACAATGCTAATCAATATCTTCCGACACTATCAGTACTTTCTGTTTTGAGAACATGCCTGACCCCTTGAGAGCATTTCATTGTTGATATCTCTTCAGTTTAATTTTCATTTTATTCTGCAGATATTTTGTAACTCAGCATTAGTTGCTAGCTCTAATCCTTCTATCACCAGATATAAATTTTGATTGACAATTTTAGATAAAGTCAGATAATACTATACTTGGGGGGGAAAAGTCTTCATATTGTGTTTTTAATTCCACTGAACCCAGCAGAGTTAAATGTAGTTTGGATGCACAGGGAAGAATTAATGATTGGAAGATACAGAGTTGGTAAATTATTTATTCTGGCCCTGAGGAAGCTGAAAAGCTGAGTGAAAGACTAATAAATCATTTGTGGTAGTGCTGGTTGTCACTTCCAATTATTTTAGACGGTTTTGTGATAAACTGCAGCACCTGCTAGATATCCCTGCGCCATCCCTTGATGCTTGCAGTGCAGCTTGTTCAGTCGATTATCAAAGGCAAATTTGTCTAAAGTTTCCTCAGGTTGGAAAGAGAATTACTTTTCTCAGTCACCCCTTCCCCCATTTTTTAAGTTCCTTTTTTCATTGCATGCGTGAAATAGATAAAATCTATGATATATTTAGAGAATTTTATTTACATAATGTACGTTCAGGTGTGTTCGATTGAACCACTGAGAGACAGGATAAGGAGTGACGAGTCTGTGTGAGTGTAAGTGTAACCTTGAAAGGCTGTCTTCCTTTCATCTTTCTGGAGATTAGCAGCTTCTGTGGTTGGTATAAGAACTAGTATTTATCCTCTGGTTTTGAGGATTATGTTGGAGCTGGTGCTGAAGGTGCAGAAGGGACTGACTTGATTGTCAGTTGACTTTGTCACCTGCTAAACTTTTTCTACTGCTTTTATTTGGAAAATCTTTGTTTAAAATTCCAATTACACATACAGAGGCCCCCTTGCTCCATGGCGTGCAACACTTGAATAAATAGAGATTAAGGCGAAGAAAAGTAGTTGGGAGGACTAGAGGGAAGATTTAGAAAAAGTGACTTTCAAGAGGGAGAGAGAGCAAAATGATGGAAAGATAAAGGTTGTTGATAGAGAAAGATTGAAAGAGAGATGAAAGGTAAAGGTAAAAAGAATTGGAATAGATTAATGGGAGGCAGACGCTTCTTCATGCAACTTCAGTAAGAAGTTCAGTTAGATTTGTTAGGCATTATTTCATTCAGATAGAACACTTTGACCACCTTTTCTTTCTGTCTTGAGACTAAAGAATCAAACCTATGCTAAAAAATTGTCTTTCCAAACTGAAAAAGTAGTAAAGTATGATACAGTTTTGTATGTATTACCTGCAGGTTTCTAAATTTATAGTGCCAGAAAAGAAGAGCAAAGAAGAAAAGAGAGAAAGGATGTTTAAGGTGTTGAGCTCAAAGTTCACTTTGTGTCATCAAAAGAAGGATCAGGAGGGAACTCCTGATTATGCAGTCTCACCTTATTAAAAGGAATGCAAAAATTGAAAATTGTATTTCTTTGGTATTTGGCTGGGAAATTTTAAAGAATTAAGAGTGCCTCAAGTACTCAGTTTAAAGGTTTTGTGATTTTCTTTCATGTCTCTGCTGTGATACAGCTGCATGTTGCACATAGTTCTAAAAGACTTGCTAGTAAATGCTGAATGCAATAACTTAACAAATGCACAGTAAGTTTTCATTCTATTTTCATTTTCTTCCTAGCCTAATCCACTGAAATAATACTAAATTATAAAACTTCTAAATCATTGCAGCTTGTACATCTCATCCTTACAATGTAAAAGAACAATTTTTTTTAATAATCCTTCTCACCGTTCCTTTAGTGGACTCATCTTGAGGTTTTAAGCGAAGCTTTCTTGGGAAAAGATGACATTTTTGCTTCAGATAAGTATTTCAAGACAGAGCAGTGACCATGCTAACTGAAATCTGAATTCAAAGCTTTATTTTCTTGTTCTACATTTTGTTCAGATGGAAACTGTGTTGTTTTTTTTCCTCACTATCTTTACTACGTTAAGTGCCAGATGAAAATACCAAGCCTGATCACCTTACTTCTCCTGATGACTTCAGTATAGAGGTCTGCAGAATTTCAACTCTACTTCTGTAAACTGTAAGAAACCCTCATGAATCTGTGTTCTAGAAAGTAGACACCCGTTGCTGGAAGAACACAAGTTATTCCAATGGGAGTTTTGTTAAGTTGTCTGTTGACAGGATTTTTTGTTCGGTTTCCTGGAAGATTTTTTTTTTACTGTATCAATGTAAGTAGTACAACTAATGATGTTAGTGTAGAATGATCAGGCCATACGAGCTAATCTGTATAATAATGGTGTGATTATTAGGGGGCTGTACTGATCATGTAAGCGCAATATATCTGATTATATCACCAAAATCAGTGGATTTTTGTGTGGCTTGAATCAACTATATAATAATGATTTCAATTAAGAATATCTGGAATTTAATTAACTGAGTTTTTATTTATGTTCTCATGGTAAGGTTATGTCCATAGCAAATGTTGAATTAAAAATAAATGTGTTTTTACTATAGTAGTTCTATAGGAATATATTGCTAGCTAAATGCATTTTTGCATTTATGGGAAGAATTCATCATGTACCAAAATAATAATTTTAAAATTTCATAAGAAAACGAAAGATCAATTCATTCACTTGAGGACCTTTAAAATTCACTGTGTTCATTTCAGATATTTGAAGATGCATTAAATGTGCAAAGATAATATGTAATTTTTCTTAAGGTAATTTAATTTACAGGATAAGTATGCTGGATATATTTGAAAAGGGAAAAAGAAAAATAAGTTTTGACATGGAAATTATTTTATTTTTTTTATATGCTGCTAATAATAAACTGAATTGTTCACTGTCTCATAAATCACTGGTGAATTTGATCTTCGGATAAAATGCTTATAATTTAAAATAGGAAAACAAGTTTTTCTGAATTTCACATTATTTTAAAGGTTTGAAAATTACTTAACTTACCTCTTTGAAAAATCTGGAAAAATTAGGTGTTAAATCTGAGCACCTACATGAGAGCCTGTTGTAGTTTGAAAAGCTGGATAAGTCCATGAGCAAACTATTTACAGGTTTTCACCTACTTTTTTCTTTATAGCTTTAGTAATGAGGCTTTTATAAAAGAACGTGAAAGGTACTGTGACTCAGGTGAGACAGGTTTCTTGCCTTGTTTTCTATAAGATACTCTTACAGCATATTTTACCATATAGGTGAAACTGTTGTTGTGCACCATTGAGAACTAGGAGCAATACATTGCATACTTTTCAAAATGGTTTTGGCTAACGAGTTACAGAAAACAGAAGAAGATTGAACAGAATTGAGAAAAAAAAAATAAGCATAAATCTTTTCTTCTAAATCAGAGCATATTTTAAATGTCTTGTTTTTGTCATTTAAAGCAGACTTCCACAAAGCATAGCAAAGATATTTGCCAGTGGAAAGTGGTGCTTATGTAAAGTAAGTGGATAGGCTTTTAGAGCTGTCTTCTTTTGAAATAACAGTGTGAAATGAATGGTGTGAAAAGAGGGGTAAGCCACTTCTAATAATACAAAAGATAGTAGGAACATGGCAGCTGTTGGCAGGCCATTGCAGTACTCCAGCAGACTGGGGTCTTGCCTCTCCACAGAGCTCCAGTGCTCGATTCACCACTACACTGCTGAGGGACATTGCAGTGTGCACTTAGTGCTATATTCTATCAATCTCTTTTCAAGGGAGGAATTGTTAGCGAAATGGTCTTCTTTTGTATGGTTTCAAACACATCCTGATGTTTAAGTTAGCAAGGGTAAGAAGAGGACTTTGAACTTTGTGCTGATGACACTGTTTGTCAGCTGCTGAAAGTAGTTGTGTCATGGTCTTAGACTAACCTCCAAGAAAGTTCTGTGCTTCATGTGGAGGAATTTTTTTTTTGTAGTCATAGGGAGTTGTCTTCCCCATGGAATTCTAGTTAGTCACTTATAGCTGAAATTGAGTGAGTGCACGGAAGAGAGAGCTGAAAATCAGAACTGTATGAGTTGATCTTAAAATATGCTGCAGCTGAGTGATGATGAAGACATAAATAATTGATAAACTTTTAGTTACTGCTCGAGCAGAGTAGAGTTTTCCAGCTAACGGAAGAGGTGATAGTGTTTTTTCTGAGGATGCTGCCAAATACCGTGTTAGCATCAACAGAGTGTAAGAGTGTTGCTAAGCTACAGAGTAGATTGGCCAATTGTTGATTTAAAAAAAAAAAAAAGTTCTCTTCACCTATCCAGTCTATTCTTATCAGCCAGCTGTTTGAGCTGTTTTCCTCCAAGTGCTTCAAGATGCTGAACTGATAACGAGCATCAGATGGAACACTGTATTCGTATAATGATGCTCCAATGTCTGTCACTGACCGACTCACAGAACAACCACATGCAGGTCTTGTAAAAGAGCACTGAAAGTAACAGACCCTTCTGAAATTTCCCAAGGCAAGCGATGGCTAGCAAACATCTGGTGTTTATCACCAGAATAACTCAAATTATTCTAATTCAGTAAGCAGGATTTGTGTTATATCTTTTAAGGTAGGTGAGAGTCTGTCACTGGTCAATAGTTTGAGATGCACAGAATAGCAACAGTTGTTATTTTTCCTCTTTGCTGTCAAAGAGATAATTCAGGGACACTGCTGAGTATTTCCAGTCCCTTGCTTGCTCTAAATTCGAATAAGCTTGTGGAGGGCCTTTGACAAACGATTTTGTTGTTTACTTAAGACCAACTGGTTCAGCAATACTGAAAATTAAACTACTCTCATTCGTTCAAGAGTAAGCTTATGGATGACACCTGAAAAGCTTTACAGGACAGTCTGTATTCAGGATTCATAAAAAACGTGCTGAAGATTGAAAGTATGGGTGTTTACTATTTATGGATACCAGTGAAACAATTATTCTTTGTTGCAAAAGCCTTCTGTGTGTGCCTGAATTTTAGATAATATTTTTATACTCTCAACACTGATAAAGGTAATTCCTGGAGAAACCTCTTGCAGCCCATGCTGTTCTCTGTATTAAAGGAGTTAGATGATTACCAGGAGCCATGTTGTCCAAACATTTCTGTGTCACGAATAATCAGTTGTCATTGTGGATATCTCTTTGGGAAAGAATTTAGTAACTTCCTGGACACCGTTAGAACAACTCACTAGGCTGGTGGAGTGGCCCCAGTCCAGGTCTTGAGATCTGTGTTTCAGTTACAAGTACAATGCTTTGCTTTCTGACTAGAACCATTAATTATTTTGTGTGTGTGTGCTATTGTATTTTCTATCTTAAAGAAAAACAAAGTTAGCTAATAGCGAAGGTGGCTTATTCACTGTGTTCACAATTATCATTGTAGATATTTCAGACTTATTTTCTATTTTATAATAGAATTCAGACTGATTAATGTAACATACATCTGGAAAAACATAAATATGCTCTTTAACCTTGTCTTCTCTTGATGAAGATGTGTGTAATGAGGTGCAACTTTTTTAAAATTCTGTATCACTACTTATCCATTGTGGATTTATTTCTAGGGAAAGAGATGCAAGATGTGAGCATTTGATTTCTAATTTCTGCATTAGGCTTGCCTGTATCATAGAATCATAGAATGGATTAAGTTGGAAGGGACACTTAAGACCATCTAGTTCCAATCCCCCTGCTTTAGGCAGGGACACCTCCCTCTAGACCATGTTGTTTAAAGCCCCATCCAGACTGGCCCTGAGTGCTTCCATGGAGGCACATTCGCAACCTCTCTGGGCAGCCTGTTCCAGTATCTCACCACCCTGACAGTAAGTAATTTCTTCCTGATATCTAGTCTAAATCTACTCTCTTCCAGTTTAAAACCATTTCCCCTAATTCTGTTGCTACATCCCCTTATAAAATTCCCTCCCCAGCTTTCCTGTAGGTCTCTTTCAGGTACTGGATGGAAGGCCACTATAAGGCCTCCTCAGAGCCTTCTCCAGGTTGAAGAGCCTCGGTTCTCTCAGCCTGTCCTCATAGGGGAGATGCTCCAGCCCTCTGATCATCTGTATGGCCCTTCTCTGGACCCGCTCCAACAACTCTGTGTCCTTCTTGTGCTGGAGGCTCCAGAACTGGATGCAGTACTCCAGGAGGGGTCTCATGAGGGCAGAGTAGGGTGGCTTCAACTTGCTTGTCACACTTCTTTTGATGCAACCCAGGATATGGTTGGCCTTCTGGGCTGCGAATGCACATGTTGAATCTTTCAACTGATACTCCCAAATTCATCTCCTCAGGGCTGCACTCAGTATATTCTGTGCCCAGTCCGTATCTGTGCTTGAGATTGCCCTGACCCAGGGGCAGGACCTTGCACTTGGCCTTGTTGAACTTCATGAGGTTGGCATGGGCCCACTTCCCAAGCCTGTCCAGGTCGCTCTCAAGTGAGTGTGTCTCTAGCATGTCAACTGCACCACTCGGCTTGGTATCATCTGCAAACCTGCTGACAGTGCACTTGACCCCACTGTCCACATCACCTGCAAAGATATTAAATGACATCAGTCCCAACACTGATTCCTAAGGAATAGCACTTGTCACTGGTCTCCACTTGGACACTGAGCAATTGACCACAACCCTTTGAGTGCAACCATCCAGCTAGTTCCTTACCCAGTGAGTGGTGCATCCATCAGACATGTTTTTTTTCGATTTGGTGACCAAGATGTCATGTGGG
Organism: Callipepla californica brunnescens; assembly: GCA_023055505.1. Lineage (NCBI taxonomy): Eukaryota > Metazoa > Chordata > Aves > Galliformes > Odontophoridae > Callipepla > Callipepla californica. Next base: position 850,863 of record JALIRH010000064.1, read on the forward strand.
ATAGTCTCAAGCACTTTGGACAAGTCCAGGTAGATGCAATATTTGTAAGATGCATTATTTATTTAAATGGCCAAATAGAAATGTAGGGCTTCTAACATATTTTGTTTTTTTTTGTCTTGACCATGTTTCTGGCCATCCCTGTATCAACACTGGTATTTTCTGATTTATTCTTTAAAATGATCCTTTTTATCTTTTTGTACACTGAAGTTGAATATTTTATTATTATTTTTTATTAGAATATAGGAAAACACTGTTACATTGAGTGTTTGACTGAAGAATTAGGTTTTGATTTACCCATAGGTTTCATTGTTAGATCTCTTGGTATTTTCTCTGAAGATGGATCACTCTAGGGCACAGTTCTTCGACATAACATTCACTGAATGGATTATTTCATAAGAAGAAATCTGATCTGGGAAGCAAATTTACAGTTTGAAATCAGACAGATTTTGTTTCACATGAGTTGCTTCTTTGCTGTTCTCAGCCTGCTTGTATTATGAATTTGAACATGTGATTTTTCTTTTTTTTTAGTACATTCAGTAGGAGCAGTGATAGAAGATCCTTGTGTTTAGATAGTCTTATGGGTTCACGGGATCAGAATAGCCCAAATAAATTTTTATCCAAGCTATAATAGCACAAATTTGAATGCTTAAAAAGTTTTGCTTTGTATATGTGTGTATAATTTAGTTGATTTCTGGGTTAACAGCCATATTTTTGAAAGAAAGAGTTTCACAATGCCCAACTTTTGAGTCTGACATTGGTGACTCTGCTAATTGTAATAGAGCTGTGGAACAGCTTCATTCCAGATGGAACTTTAATCTGGCTTCTGATTGAGCTGAGTGTCCTTGCAGAGTCTCTTAGCATCTGCTTTGGAAATGTATATAACATTATTCAAAATTTGTACCAAATTAAACCACCTTAAGGCTATAATTCATTTTTTCTTTATTGAGAAATGTATTGTCAACAACTTTATGCCATAGAGCAAAATCTGCAGTGCATCTATTGTTATATTTTTATTTTGTTATTATTATTACTGCTATTTGCTGGTCATAAAGATTACTGTGGTTGACTTTCCAAGTTCCTCAAGTTGTTCTAGCTTTAATGATTGGATTTTATTTGCATTTATAAAAGTAAATTGGTTTCATAATTCTGGATATTTTCTGTGAATTAAGTTTGAGATACCTGTTTTTGTGTTTGTATGAAAAATTAAAAAGCACAGGTGGACTATATTGAAATACACCAGATACCATTCATTTAACTTCTGTATCTTATTTTAGTTTCTTCTTTATTTCTAACAGTTAATTAATGTGGGTTTTTTGTTGTTGTTGTTGTTATTTTTTTGAATTCTCTTAAGTCAGGTGTATTTAGTTACAGTTTGTATGTTAAAATCTTCCTCTAGAGCTTAGTATAAATGCTGTTTTGAATGAGTTCTTTTATTGAAGATGGTCAGATTGGGGTAACAAATTGATACAATTTTTCTCTTAAGATATAGTTTGTGAAATCTAACATGAGTAGATGTGCTTGGATAGTCTAAGATGCTCTTTCTGGCAAGAACAAAATCTGAAGCACCGAGTGAATTATTAATTGTCCTCTAAAACATTTCTCAGACCTTTAGTAAGACTTTAGCACTGCCACTCCAAACATAGAAGTTGAATCACTGAAGCTTTGTAGCTGAGTGTCAAAAACTTACAGGATGTCAGTTTTCATTTACTTGCTGTTTTTCTTTGATTCTCTGGTTTATCTTTATCCATACTACTGCTTAATCTTTTGGAGAAACTTTGTTAATAGCCATAGATGTGACTTGTTAAATTCCTTGCCATTTGCTGCTCAGAAACATGGTGAAGCAATGATTACAACTTTATCAGGTTATGCAAAGCTATTCTTGAGTTTACTTGCTACACCTTGCAGAGCTGGTAGGCAAGAAGAATTGGCTTAAGGGTAATTTTAGTGAAATGTGCAAGGATCGATCTCTTTCCAGAAGGCACCAATGGAGAAGTTTTGAGAGAGAAAGGAAGATTGTGCCTCTCTAAAGCTACTGTATTTTGGAATGTGCTGTCTGCAAACCTGTATTCTGGTTTTGCATTAATTCAGTATGAAAAATGGTGCTCTGAATCAGTCAAGAGTAGTGAGTTAAACTTGAGACTTCAATTTTAAAGTGGTAAAATAACCAAAGTGTGATGCAACCATGTATCATGATGGTAATATTTAGTAAATATTCTTCTTACTTCAACTTGAGACATAAACAGCTTTCAAAAACAAGGTATTTCCATGAATAAAAATTGTGATTGTTTGGCTATCAGTACTTAAACCTACTTTCCGTCTGCCAGGGTTATTGTATCCTGTTTATTCTCTAGTTTTATTCTGCTGGGTAGAGAAGCAGAAGACATGTACTCAGACTTCTAATCTTTCTGGTTTGACAGGAAGAGCGAGGTAAAAATCTGAATCTGTACTTGAATCTGAGATATTGCCAGGAGAGCTTTCTAACTTCACAAAGTTAACGCAAAAGGAATTAGGGAAATAATTTTACTGGATTAAAAATAAAAATAAAAAGGAACTTTAATAGATTTATTTATTTATTTATTTTACTCATCTGTCTAACCTTATATGTAGAAAATCTACAGATGACAGTGAAAATTACAGTAAATATTTGTATTTTGAGTCACGGTGGTTTTAGGGGTTTCATAAAATAATAATAGGATGCAGTCGGAGAAGACAATATCCTTGGAGGTGACATTTAAGAAATACCTACTAGAGTCACTTCCATCAGTTAATATGTTGCCATTTACAAGTCATTTCATTCTTCAAAAAGTTCAGACAGCTAACAGGAGCTTTTTTAGGACTAAAGCTGTCTATAGAACAGACTTGACTAACTTCTTTGAGATGGTGTTTACAGTAGGGAAAAAATGTGGGCTTAACTGTTTTGCATTAAGGATTTGAGAACTTTTTGTTTCGTATCAAAGTATCTTTGAGCTCCATTCAGTTTTGCCTATCTCTGTCTTTTTGTTTGTTTGTTTGTTTTTAACTATTATAACATGACAGATTTCTAACTTAATCTAAAACAAAGAACTTACTAATTGGACTTCAGAGAGGATTAGAAAATAGGAAAAATGTATTGAAGTTTCTCTTTGAGAGCACATCTTTAAGTATTGTACAAATATTAAGAAAGTATGGTATACAGTATTTTGGTTTGATGTGTAAGTAGTTAAATATGTACTTGCTTGCATTATTATTGTGCTTGGGAATCCTGAATACAGGGATCAGGATCCTTTTGTGTCAGATGCTTAAGCAACAAAGAGATGAAAAGGTGATCCATGCCTTCTCAAAGTCTAAGTGCTGGCTTGCTGGCTACAAGCACTCATAATGGTGTAGGAGCAAAATGGATTTAACTTCTCAGTATTTCACTCCAAGGAACAATCTTTCAACAAAATCATCTAAATATTTTATGAGTAGTACAGGAAGAAAATATTCAGTATTATGCAATGTTCATACTGTCCTGCATCTCACACTGTCAACACTGTCTCGCATTCAAATGTTTCTTGTATGGAGCAGGCTCTGAGGTAACCTCAAGTATGTTTTATCATTCAAGCAATCTGTGTGGATTTAAGTCTTACTCTAAAAATTGCTGTACAGATTTTAGGCTACTAAAATGTTACGATGTTTATAAAAGAGAGCATTCTCTGAATAATTTGTATGCCTCCGTGCCAGTCATGATCTTGTACAAGTTCAGTCCAGTAAATACATGGAGAGTTCTTAAGTTCATTTATAGATCCCCCTATTGCAACTGTGCAGTAACACTAATAGAACTGCTGAAGTGGAATTGCAATTCTCAGAGCTTTCAGCAGAATGTGACTTCCTCAGCTATTTAAAGAATGGGAATCAATACTTACCATTGAATGTGGAAACTGACCTCAAGTCCAGTGGCATCATCCCCACTCCAAATTCATGCAGAATTAGATCTCATTCTCGTTTATTAATTTTTTGTGCAGGCCTACAAGTTTTTGTGCTTCCATTTGGATTTGTATTTTAAAAAAAATCCTAGCAACCAGGACGTTACCTTGTACACTGAGTGCTTCTGAAAGCTGATTTTAAAACATCAAACTTGCTTTGAGACCAAAACATATTAGTCACTCAACCCATATAAAGGGTAAACCCTACTTTCTTTTCTTGGGATGTCTTGGCTACCTTTCTCTGTCTTCCTTTGTTTTCAGTGAAAACAGAGAAGAGGGAGAGGTTGCACAGAAGCTGATTTGCAGCAGAAGCTTATCTTCTGTAGGAATGCAGTGATGAGGGCAAAATGGGACATCTGTGTTTGGGCCAGTCTTCTGTTACATCTGCTGAGATCAGCATTAAAGTTATCTTGCATTTTGCAGACTGTATTACAATTGCAATATTTCTATGATTTCTTTCTTTATATTTCAAGTAGCCTCATTTATGTGTCAACAAGAGATAATAGTTATGAAGTCAGAGTACATATGAGAAAGAAAAGCACCAGATCGATTTCTTAATGCCATCAGCATCTACTGAAGTCTGTAAATATGTATCAAATAACTTACTAATTTCTTGAAAGCAGTTCAAACGCAAGTACCATACAGTTGCATAAACTTAGTCTTTACCAGCACTACAATGAAAAGACACAAAAACTCACATGGCAACATACAAATGGATATCTGTGAGTACAGTACAACAGGTATTCCAGCTTTAATATGAAATCTTTATTTAAAAAATTTATTTTTAATAACATTTGGGGGGAGGGAGGGAGTCCATCTGTTTTCCCAGATTCTTCCATCTGACTCCTATAGAACCCGTAATTGTAAAGTGACTGAATCTTGTCTTGCTTGTACATGCAAAAAGTTGTTACAATCTAGGAAGAGTGCTATTTTTCAGGTCTAGATTTTGAAGGAATATGTATAAACTAATTTTAGATTTTACTCACTAATGAAATATTCTAATCTTTTTAAAACTCACAGTAAAAAAATTCAGTCTCCATAGAATAAGAATTTTACGATGGTTCTCTTGACTCAGTCTCATCAGATGACTTAAAATTGAAAAGTAAGGCATGGAGTATGATGAATGAACTGTCTTAAGATATTCGCTGTTAACTCATTCTCCTTTATTTATTTATTGTAGCTCATGCGTGCCATCAAATAGATTGTATGTTGGAGTTCCCATACCATTCAGTTTTGGAACTGTAACTATTACAAGCTATGTAATACCTCCATGGGTATACTGATAGGAGTCACACATGCACAGCATTTCTAGACTGTATTTGACAATCTCAGTTGCTATTTTGCATAACTAAGGTAATTTGTAGAAATATGAGAATGTAGTAGGTTGTTCCTAGTGAGTTTTCACCCATCAGTTATTAGCAGGTTTAGTTTATCCTTGCTGAAATTAAATTATATTGCATAAATGTGTATTACTTATAAATTAAGGCATTTGCTTCAGTGAAATTGTTAAAATCAAGAAGAAAAAGGGATGAAATACAGTGAAGATATTTAACTCATAGATATCTGTATTTCAGTTTGACCTCTTTTTTTAAAGGCAGATAAGTTTGTCATTCTGATGAAGATGCATTTCTCCATACCTTGCTGTTGACAGTCTCTCACCTACTTTTCCCATTTATTATGATAATAGTCTACCAGATGTCATATGTCACAGACTAGTGAAGTTGTCTCTGCCTATTACTACTTTTTTTTTATAATGTGCATTCTTGTTTGTCTTTCCTTAATTTAGGAATTGTTATATGTTCTTTGTCATCCTCTATTTTATGAAGAAAAAAATATGAGTTAACTATATATTTGAAGGAAATTTTAGATATGAGAGGCTATTTTCTTCCCTGTGGAAGTACCGTTATGTTAAAGCGTGTCTTAGTATGTAAAGATAACTAAAATGTCATTAAAATAATTGAACAGCATAAAACTCTAGTAAATGTTAATTGAAAGTATCTAGCTATGTTTTGCTCAGTAACTTTTTAGAAAGTGGTTGATTTCAGTGGATAGATGAGTGCAACGGGGGGTTGAAAGTATGAATTACTGTATTTTTTACATTACTGTGGTGGTAAGAGTAACAAGTAGTTACTCCCTACCTGAAACATAAAATTGAGATTTTTTTTTTGTTTATCCCATCTTTTAGAATATAACCTTCTTACATATATGTAGATGTGTGTAAAGATACAACAGTAGTGACTGGTTAGCTCTTGTCATTCAGAGATGTGGTATTGTTCATCTGTGTGTGTTAATTGATTGCACACCGCACTTGTGATATGAACATAAAGTTGCAGAAATATTTTAGAAATAAGTACTGCTACTTAGAACTACAGGCGGATTTCGTTTTTTGTTATCTTTTTTTTTTTTTTTTTTCTTTCTGACAGTTGGGAAACTAATACCTGTAAATTGTTAGCTTTTTGCTTAAGAGACTCATGTCTTGGGAGGACTGTGCTTTCTGCACTTGAGAACAGCATTGGCTTTACGTTATGTACTAGGAGTGGAAGGTCATTCTGACTTTTCTTTTGTTTTTTTTGCTCGATAGGTTTATGGATTTGTATACTTAACATTTTGGAATCCCAGAAAAATTCCGTAGGGCATTCTTTTTCTTTAAAAATCAATATTAAAAAGTTTAAAGGCCTTTTTTTTGTTCAGAGTAATGGCAGTGCACATGCAATAATCAGCAATTTAATGTACATTGCTTTTTCTTTACATATTAATGTGAAATTTTTGATAATTAAAATTAACTATTTCATGAAAATGCTCTTCTTCTGCAGCAATATTTTAGGCAGTCCTTAAGGTTGCATTGTACAATAAAATATGAATATGACAAAAATCAACATAGTAAAATATTATGATTGGGGAAGGGAGAATCAGAGGAAGCTTGATATTCTTCTTTTGTGCAACCAGAATTAAGCATGGCTTAAATTATTGTTGCAAACTAGGTTTGCAGCATTTGTCCAAGGTTAACCCAGAGTGACGTGGGGAAGCATACACACGCTCAATATGAGTGAAGCTTCAGTTTATTGTTGGTTACACATCTGATTATATAGACATTTTGTTGCTAAGATTAGGTTTGCGGCACACAATCTCAAGCCACGGGATTGGTTAAAGGAAGCTTACATAAAGCTATAGTGATTAATGACTGGATAGATTACATATTGTTTTATAGAGTTACCATTCTTCGTGGTTCCCATAGCATACAGTTCTTCAGATAATGTCTAGTACTATTGAAATCAGATCCGGTCGTTCTGGCTTCGGTTACTAAGTATGGTGTCCCGTAAAACTTTGCATGCAGCACTTTGCACGCAACATTACTCCACATCTGAAGACCATTGTTCTTACCCACTAGGTTTGTTACATCCCTGACAAATTATTTCAAGTTAGTTCTGAAAAATAAGTACCTTAGAAATAGTTAAGTTACTGTCTAAAATAAATTTTGTTTCCCTGATGTTTCTTTCAAAACTAATTAGACTTTGTCTTTCTTATTTTTAAAAAAAGGGACTCGCATTTCATTTTTGTTTCTCAAAGATTTGAGCTTAAGTGACTATACTTTTCTTTTAAAATAAAAGCAAAGCAGTAGATTAAATTGTATAGATTAGTTCTCTATACAAGTACAAAACAAAACTGAAACATTATATGTTAAATAGATGTCCCCTTTGCTGAGATGACCCTCAATTCCAACTTAAGCGTATAATGAAAAGTAAAGAGAAGGTAAATTGTATAAAATAGTTAAAATTTTATCCTCGTTCTTCCTCAGATTAATTGCTATAAATAGAATGGAACAATACCATTGCATTGAATAAAATACAGATTTGGATTTTCATGCACAGAAACAGTATCAGTTTTGAACATTTCTTTATATGAGAAAAGTGTATGATACATTTCTACTTTTTTATACAGAGGAGAACTTATAGTATTTAAATATAGTAATGAGGAATACAGAATATTTTCAGGCTGTTGGAGCAAATATGAAATAGTTGATACACTGCCTATATCACTTCAGCTTTAAATCTAAGGAAGAAAACAGATATGCAGATTTTTTCTTTATCTTGCATTCTGTCTGCATTGCACCCATTCATCTTCATTTGATTGGGCAAAGCAAACCAAAGTGAGAACTGTGATTTTGTATGCAAGACATTATTAACCTGTAGATGATGAAGTTAATTTGATTATGAATTAATAACTTAAAATACACTTGAATTTAACTGTTATTAAATAAAATAAGCAATTCATAAAATGTAATACCATTACAACTCATTGAAAACAGAAAAATATACATTTAATCTGTTTTAAAATAATGCCCAGTCCATGAATACTTTTCACTTATAATAGGTGTAATCTCATGTGTTGTGTAATCTTGCTAATTTTAGCTGAAGTTGTTCCTTTGCTTTATCAAAGTCAGCTCAACTACAGGGAAGTGTGCTTAGCGGCAGTAGTGGTTGCCTCTTGAGCAGAATTCTAGTGTAACCAGTTCCTGACAGCTGCAAGCCAGCCTCTGGGCATCTTGCTAAATTTTCAAATGTAATTATACAGTAGACTTCCTTTAACAAATTCTATGTTCCCAGCTATAATTATAACAGCTTTTCTTGCCTCTAGCCTGTTCCTTTTTCTTAACCCACCTCCATATCTCCCACTGCTGGCTAGGGTTATCCGGTAGAGTTGATGAATCTAGAAAAGCAAAGCTTACTCGCTGTAACTTCATAAAGATGGTTTCAGTAGTAGAGAAGATCCAGTTCTTCTGTTTGACTATACTGAAACATGTCTTTTGTTTTCTGCTGCTCAGAACAGTTGGTTAGCATGCTACTCCTTTTTTTTGCAGACAGGTTTCATTTGTTTTTACAGGATACAAGGTAAGGAACTGCTATCCATAAATTGGCTTAAGAAAACAGCATAGGGAAAGAAAGCCTTCTAAAAATGCTTCATGTTAATCTATTGAAATTAAGAATATAATTTATGTAAATATAATGTTCGTGTATTGTTCCTTGTAAGCACACATGTAATATGAAAATAAAAAGAGTCTATGATACATTTAAATATCACACATCTTAGATAAAATCTTATATCTGATCTTAGACAAAATTCTTGGTAATGTTAACTGAAGAATGATGAAGCACAATAAATTACTGACAGATGTGCTCTATTTAATATTGGGTCCTGTTAAGGAAGTTTCAAAGCAACCATGCAGATCTGCTCTTCTACAACTGTCCAAGAGTAATGGAAGCTAATGTGGTGGTTTTGAGAATGAAAGATAAGAGGTAAATGGGAGAAGTGATATGCTGTTGAAGACACACAGAAACAGCCTTCCTTATTTTTGTCCATTTCGACTGTGGTTGGCTGAATGTTATCAGAAAAATGTATTGCCTAGAAGGTCACAGATTATAGTCTAGTTTAATATTCTTTTGAATATTAAAATATCTTTTTTTTTGTTGAGTAAATTTATCTAGTCCGTTCCTGAAAATCTCCTGTGAGTGAAATGCCCACTAGAATTCAAATCCCATTGACTTTTCATAATTTACCAACATCTTAACAATTCTGATGCTCAAACTATATACAGCACAGTTAAGAGATGGAAAGAGGCATTTATCGCCTCTTCACATACGTGTGCACATCTGCACAACCACCCAACCCACATCTGTCAACATGTGATACTTCCTTCTGAAAGTTACCATGAAATTTAGTCTCTTGGTTTGTGAGCTTTTCTGTCCACTGCACTCCCAGTGCAGTATTTTATCAACAGACCACTTTGTGTTCATGTCTATGCTATGTTCATGTTCTTTCAAAACAAAGCACCTTGGATTTCTCTTAGTTGAATTGTTTTCTTGATTTCTGGCTGTGTCTCCCACTATTCAAAAGCATTCAGAAATCAGATCCAGTCTTCTGAGGTGCTGCTGGTTTCTCCCAGCATTGAATTGTCTGTAGATTTTGTCACCACACAACATTCAATAGTCTCCAACTGAATGAAGTAGGAGACTATTGAATGGAGTAGTCTCCTAATGGAAATAGTAAGACAAGAGATCCCTCTTTATTATGTCCCTCTTCCTTTACATTTTTCATCATGACATCTTTCAGGGCTTTTTCGTGTGTGTGTATTTCTGTTGTTTTTAATTCCTTACTTCCTTTCCTCCTTGTTTGTACCTTGTTTGTCTAATATTGTTGTAGGTCTTGTTGATCACTTACACAGGACAGAGATTAATGTTTTTTTTCTAGCTGAGAGGATGTGTAGTAGAAATTTTCTTTGTTTTGTAATTTCAGAAAGCACAGTTGGGTTCATAACAATAAGATTTCAAAGGTTACCAGAAAATTAAGTGCTCTTTCATCACATTTTATGTACCAAGTGGAATGGGATTAAACAGGTCAGTTCCAGAGGGAAATGAGATCTGAAATTTTGCATTTTGATTATGTGAAGTGTAAAGGTGGGTGTTTACATATGAATATCATCATTTTGGCCTCTTGAATCTCAGTACAGTAAAAAAAGGTTGGGGAAAAGATTGAAGTACAACAGTGGAGAGTCAATCTGCAGTGCTTGCTTATGTCTAAATACATTATAGAAAAGCTTCTAACCTGAATGACTGTGACTTTGGTATTTGGGCTGATGGCCCAGGGGAAACCTTTCCTTGATATTCAATACATTTGTGCATAGCCACCTAAAATCTTCCATTCATTTGTTGTTCACCTGCTTATTCTACTTATATACTGCATGATGGAGAATTTTAACTGAAAAATAGAACTATAAAGGCAGTGACAGCAAGGTGTGTTGTGAGTTTTTTGGGTTGTTTTTTTTTGTTTTGGTTTGGTTTTTTTGACAAGGTCTATCTTAAGAGCTGAACCCACTTGCCAACCAACAGATAATGGGAACAGAAGCCAGAACATTTATATCAATTGATAACATCTCTTTGAAATTCAATGTTATCTATTTTAGCTTCCGGTTTTCTTTATGTCATTTATTTTTTGTTGCTTTTTTTTTTAGTATGGTCTGAGAATCTTGCTGAATGTGCTAAAATAGATATGTATTTTTTAAAGGCTGGCATTTTAGTAGACAAAAGAATCACGCTTCTGTGATAATAAATAGTACTATAATTGACTGTTGATAGAAGCCCTTAAAATACATTTTTATGGTTGAAATGTACTTTGGGTAAGCAGTGTTCAGTTTGCCTATTAAAATTATTCACTATATGCTGTGGTTTCTTTGAGTATTAAGGAAGTAGGACTTTTTCCAGCAACAGTAATTGGTTGACACTGCTTGACCTTAATGCAAAGCTACAGTATTTAATGAACAAACGGAAGGAATAAAGTTTTGATAAATAAGGCAATTTTCGTGAAACCTTTAGAAATATGCTTGAAGTCTTTTAGTGTTAGATTGACGGTTTCTTCTTTTGTGAAAAGAATAAGTGAATAATTTAAGGCTATATTTCATGTTTTCAGATCTTCATTCTGTCATATAAATAATAGACTGTGAAATACAGCAGCTCCTGCATTCACAGATTTAATAGACCTATACAAGTGAGTATCTTACTTGCTCTTGGCATCTTAAAATGCATTTTTGTGCATAACTTGTATCTGAGAAGAAATGCAGAAGTGAGACATTCCTAGATGTCTTCAGTAACCAAATTCCATACATTACTCTTCTAAAAAAAAAAAAGAAAAAAAAACACAAATAATGTTCTGCTTAAAATACTTCTTAAAAATTTTTAGTTTTTAATTCTTACTCAGTTTTATGATGTTAGATATCAGTAGAGTAATATGTTGCTATTCAAAGTTAATGTGTAATCTAATGAAGACTGTGGAAAACAAATTCATGTTTGGATACAGCATAGAACTCTGAAACACCATCAAGTTTTACTGAGAAGACAGTAAAGTGTACTTAATAACATACTGAAATATCGAGGTAATTTATAGTATTCACTACACTTATTCTCAGTTATGTAATTTCTTCTTGAGCAAAACACTGTTGGGGAAGAAGAGCAGAGAAAAAAAAATGAACCTAGTTCCTTTTCTGTTTCCTTTTCCGGTCCTGTTAGGAGACTTTAGTTTGATATCTGTTGAAATGATGGTAAAGTAAGACTTTAGAGAAGAAGTGGTGAAGCAGTGGATTTTTTCAAGTAATTTTAGGACTAGTGAACCATGTGATACATAATTATTCTTCTTGAAAGTACACATTACTGTTTCTATTTTGTTAGCTGTTGTACATAGCTTTCCTAACAATTTACAAGACTAAGATAAAATTACCTTCATTGTCTTCCTGTTGCCTACTTATTTCAACACTGGAATAATTCTGATTGTAAGAACCTTCCACTAGGAATTGAATTGGTGCTGAACTCTTGCCTTCCTTTACATTGTGTCTGTGTGGGCATTTAAACAACTGGGGAAAGGTCATCATTTTGTATTTCAAAGACTGCCTTCTATAAATAATATTTAAGAATCATCAGATAGTCTGCCTTAGCATGCTATTGCTTTGTGCATTTTCCTCATAAGTTCCAGAAATGGTTAGTATGAATTGTTCAGACAAAGAGGGCCATGAGGATTTTATCGTCAAATTACTTTTTCTTTCTTTTCAAGTAAAATAATCTTTGTATCTTGTGTTATTAACATGAGCCTGTATTCACATTTGTAAATCATTTCAGAAATTTATTCATATCTTCATTTCCTCTTTTTTTTTTTTTTTTTTCATATTCTCTCTGAATCTGTCTCCTGGTTTCAGCTAGTCTAAACATTTAAATGAAAGCATGCTTTTCCCATTATTCAGACTGTTCTACTCATTGAAAACTCAGAACATCAATTCAGGGATAGAGACTCTTTTTCTGGGGAGACCTGATAGCATCCTTTGAATATCTACAGGGGGGAAGGACAATGGGAGGGAGGAGACAGACTCTTTAGCAGTGTCTGTTGTGATAAAAGAAGGGGAAAAGGTTTCAAACTACAAAACAGAAGATTTAGATTGTTCATAAGGAAGATGTTTTTTACAGTAAGAGTGGTGAGACACTGAAACAGGTTGCCCAGATAGGTGTTAGAAGCCCTATCCTCATAGTCATTCAGGGTCAGGCTGGATGGGGCTCTGAGCAACCTGATCTGGCTGTAGGTGTCCCTGTTCAGTGCGAGGGCATTGGACTAGATGGCCTTTGATGGTCCCTTGCAAATCAAAGGATTCTATGATTCTATTAAAGTAACTACTTGTAAACTAATATCACAGCAATGTGAAAATCACCTGTGCTTTTAAAACTTATCTGGAGTAATATTTTGTAATTCTTTTGCTATATAAGCACTATTTAAGCCATTGACTAGGGATATTTTGGTTGTTTCATTAAGAATTCACAAGATAAATTAAATGTAATGCTTATCGCAAGTGAACTGAATTGATTTACTGTAATAACGGAGGTGACACTTCCATTATTAGTCATTATTAATTCAGTACAAAATTATGAGCTCACTGTAGCAAGGATGTGTGCATACAAACAATTATTTATTTGCAGGCTTTCACCTGTTAATACTTACATGCAGAAATATGATATCAAAATCTAAAAAGTTGGAAGTGGAATAGCAGAACAGCAAGAAAATATAGTAAAGATACTTTCCTAATGCCTGCATGCTGATAGCTTTCAAGTTCTGAGTTGGCTGCTGTTCTGGATTTAGTCAGTACAGCTATTTTTACTTAATTTGTTAACACCTATAGAAATTAGAATGAACAGTAGTTATGACAAGTGGACTATGTAATCTGAAAAGTGTATTTTGTCACATGTTTTAGTTACGAAACCTACTTGAAATCAATTGTCCAAACATTCACTTAACATATTAATAAGTAATACAGGAATACTCTAAGCCTTCTTGAATTAGACATATTACAACTTGTTACAAATTTTAATGCCAGTCTTAATAACTCAGAGTATACTTTAGAATAAAAATATATTTATATGCTAGTATATATCAGCTAGGATGATAATCTAAATTAAAAAAAACAACAACACTGTTCAGTTAGAACTGCAATTTTCTGACATGTACCAGAGTGTCTTTAATTTCTTTAAAAATATTTATTCCTTCAAAGTAAGCAAGGTTTTCATAGTTTATTTCTAAATCTAGTTAAATTTGTGTTGACAACTGTGGTCATACATATTTGGGAACTTCTGCAACACTGGCATCTTCTAGGACTTTATTTTTTTAAAGCACTTGGATACTTGTATTCTCAGGATTTCTAATCAAAACAATGTAGAAACAATAAAGTACCAGCTTTGCAAAAAGGAAAAATGCAGTTTCCAATTGAACGCTATTAGCGTCCCATATTTCTAATAGAAAAAATTATTTTGAAATAGCTGTGCATCCCATAATTTTGTGAATAAAATTAGATTATCTCAATTAAATGTCTGATCCGTTGATGGAATTTGTTTTATATTCTTCTTAAAACCAGGGTCATGAGCATTCTCAGTGTGTTCAAAGCTAGCTCTAGTGCGCTATTGAACCTTGTAAGGTATTTTCCATCTATTAATAATGAATTAACTACTTTATGGAAGATGTGTGTAACAATATCAAGTTACTGAAATTTGTAAAGCATGTGTTTTTAAGAAGTCAAGGAAGGAAGAAGTCATAGCCAAGAATTGAACACTGATTAAAAATAAATAAATAAATAAAATTATTGAGTTTGAATGCTGAACTTGTCTTTGGAGTAATTGAGTTGGCAAACTTTGAAGTTGTTTTCCAGATAGTAAAACTTGAGCAGTTATTTATTTTAAATCTATTTAGCCATCTTTCTGACAATATTATCTTATTAAAAGTAAATAAAACCACACTGTCATAGTTCATATGTAATTTATTTCTCTTCAGCAACATGATTGTATGAAATATTTATTTGACTTGAAAATTGTAGGAGTTTTAGTCACTTGATTTTTTGTTATATGGAATTTTCTATAAAAAATGCAGTGTCTTAAGTTAAACAAAAAAAATTTAGATTTTCAGGGTTACTTTTTCATGGAACATCTTTTTTCTCTATCCAAAGGTCAAGTTCAGGAGCTGGTGCCAGGACTATTCCAGCTCCCTTGCTCATACTACTGATTTCTGAAGTTGGCTTGAATATAATTTTAAGGACAACTGTCTTGTTTTTCCTGCAACACTGTGAGTTAAGTTTTTTATCCTAAAAAAAAATCCTACTAATTTTGCCTCACCTTCATTAATGTCACAGTTAACTCTTCCTGCACTTAAAAAGGTGATGTCTGTAGTGTTGTTCAGAAACAATTTTGAATACCTCTTCTGTAAAGTGACTTTTACTAACATAAATGCTTTTTTTTTTTAACTAGTCTACTATACTAAATTCTAAAACAGCATAAAATTCTGACTGTAGTATGTGGTTTTATAAGCTGTAGATAACTCTGTTGAAGTCTGCTTGCCAATGCACTGACAAAACATCATCAGTGGGAGCTTCTATTTGTTTTCTCTCATAATATGCCCTCAGTTGTGACCTGGGATGGCAGTTCACTGTCTTAATTCAGTTCTTGTTAAGGTAATACTATTTAATTATATAACAGAATTAGAAAGTTGAAATACTAGCAATGTAGATTTAGCATACTAATATTTGTCTACAGAAGAACTTCAGTTCAACAGATTAAATGTCAGGAAACTCAATAGGAACAAGTTTTGCTTTTACTGACTTCCACCAGTGACTTTAATTGTTATTTTTTCCTTTATACTGGTCTGGATAATTTAAAACCCATTCTGTAGTGATTTTATAAGAGATGTTTGTGCTTGTGTTTATGTATGTATAGTTTCCGTACCTTTCAAATATAGTTAGTTTTTTTCTGGTGTTGTAGCGAAGTTCAGAACACTATGCAGTACATTAAAGAAATAGAGTCTATGCATCAGAACAATTTTCATGCCTCACTCAATTCTTAATGTAAATTAGTAGGAACATTGGTTATCCATTTGAGAAATTGAGTTGGTATAAAAATAAAAATGCACTTATGGTGTGTGGTGCTTTGTGTATCATCTTGGGAGTGTTTTTCTGTTTATCTGTCACTTGCATTAGAAAAAGCAGTCACTGGCTGCAGGTGACATTAAAAATTAAAGGTTAACCTCAATTTCTTTTACTGACCAGACGCGGGGCAGAAAGTTCTTCTGGATGTGTGCCTGAATTTTGGAACTGTCAAAAAGAACTGAGAAGTAAAGGCTTGTGCTTTTTGTAATTTAGTTTTAGCGTGTGCAAGTCTGAATATATGGTTTTAACATTTTCAAGTGATTATATTGCTTATTATAGGTGATATCAAGAATCTTTTTCATTGCATCCAACTTTATGAAATTGAAAAATAACATGATAATGCTGTAGCAAATAATCATATTGAACTCATTGTATTGATCTGCATAATTTTGGGAATTATGTTTTTATTTCTGTAGAGAAACTAATAAAGATAGCCTTTTTCCTATTACTAGAAAACGTGTCTTTCAAGAACTAGTTAAAATTTTTAATGAAAATTCCTCTAGCAGCGTTAGAATGTTCTGGTTAGTGTGATGTACATTTAACATAGAGCAGGTATGCAAGTTGCTCATGAACAACCTTGTAATAGTAAGTCTTTTGACAAACTTGGCTTCTATCCTCTGGTGAGTTCAGAGTGAGACAAATTTGATTCTGTAGTGCTTCCTTCCTGTCACTCTTTGTGTTGTAGCTGTAACGTTCAGACCAGTGAAGAAAACTAGCTTCAAGTAGCAGTGGCTTCTGTGTAGCCTGCCAGATAGCTTTCATTTGTGAAGTAGCTATTACACTTGTTCAGTGGTAGACCAGCTATGGGCAAGTCATGATACTGGAGATGCAAACCCAAAGCTGTGGCTGCTGTTCTTACCTTCTATTTTATCTGTTGATTTACTTACCCATACATATTATCAATAGGTCTGCTGCTTGTTGATTTCTGAGTGCAAATGAGCAGGGAAGAAAGAACAATGAAATTGCCTGCTCTGTCTCTGATTCAAATAGACTGCCAAAACGTACTCATCTTCCTTATCCCCCTTCTTCTGAAGGATTAATCTCTTCCGTCCATGGCCCTATTTCTTACAGAATCATAGAATCCTTAGAGATGGAAGGGACCTTTAAAGGTCACATAGTCCAACTCCTCCTTCTTCCTTTAGCTCTTCTCAGGAAAATATGAAAATAGTCATTAAGGAAAGCTGTGGATATTACTTTGGAGAGGAACATTGCAATTGAGATTTTTGAGGAAGGCTGGTATTGCTGATGCTCATATAATTGTTTTACAATTATTTATCCACATGCTTCATTATAAGCTTTATGGTTATTTCAAGACTTGTATGCTGTAAATTTTTCAGATATTGAAATAAATTTTGTTAAGAATTTTTCAACAGGAAAGTGATAATACACATTCCATGTGTTTTACTCGTTCCAATTTTGTTCAAAGTCTATTTCAGGCCAACCATTTCTCTGAAGACAGAATACTGGCATTGCTAGTGGCATTACTAGTCAGAAGACTTTTATTTGTGGTTGGCTTTTGTTTAATTTCACTAACAGAGGACTACTGTCTTAGGGGATCCTAAATGATAATCTGAATTTGTTAAACAGTAATTTTTAAAGTAGTTGTTAAAGGACTAAAAGTTGCAGTCTTAAGTGTTTTTGCATCAAGAAAGCCATCAGGAGGAGACTGTTGGATTGCCAGTGGCACGTTTATCAAACAGGATTGTAATGATATTTTGATGCATTTGAAGTGACTTTCTTATAATAGATGTTGATCGCCACAGTTATTTCTGATGCATCCAATGTTGTGATAGTGTTCCAAGAAGCATTTAAGAAAAAGGAGTTCTGGGAAATTGTCTGCTACTTCTCTTGAAGGGGAGAATGCGCCATTTTGTGGTTAACCTTGGCTATTTTTCTCCTTCCCAGCAAATACTATGCAACTCACTACTAGGACAAATTCTTAAGGAAGTTCGCAGGATTTTAGTGCTTTTTACTCTTAATTAACTAAATGTCTGAATATAGACTGAATGTTAGTGACAGATTCCCTCAAAGTAGATGCCAGCCACGTACAGTTGGAGTCTGTTGTTAGGGATTGCATCCTCAATGCAAGTATCGGCCTTTCTCAGTTGTACATATGTCAGGGTGACATTTGTAATTAGATAGAAAGCAACATAATAAAGCCAATTTAAAGTTATGATGTTGACCAACTGCCTACTAGTATAAGAACCTCTACATATTGCTTAGTGAGATGTATTCAGCGAGCTCATGTATTAAATTTATAATATGAAACTTTTTTTTTTAATATAACAGTAGCTACAATGGTCAGAACTTATTCTTTGTTATCAATACTCTGTCACTTTTCAATAAATTGATGTGGAACATAAGAAGCTCAGAACTTTCTGAGTCACTTTCATGTGAGCTTATTCAAGGTTGTACTGCATGATGTGCAGTACATGAGTTCATATTAAATACTTTCTTTGATAACAGTGTTTATACAGACTTAAGATTTTAAAGGAGGATTAGAAACTCGCCATCTGCATTTGTTGTGGGTTTTTTTAGCATTACTTTTTCTCATTCTTACCTGCAAGATCACTTGTAGGAATCATTACTTTAACAAGCATTGATTTTCTTGCAAGGCATCAAACTAGATTTAGGAGACGTAGGTGAATGTTGGTTTTATTGTTATTCAGGTGCGTGCATGCCTTGCAAGTACTGAGGTCACATAAAAGTGCAATCGGAAGGTTATATATATATTGAAAGTTGCCTTATTTCTCTTCTTTAGCAAGGAAATCACAAAAGTTGCACAAATTTCTGTCATAGTTTCATTTTACTTAGAAATGTAATGAAACAAGAGGAGAAGTCATATAATCCCCTGTTTCATTTTTCATAGAAACTTTTAAAAACATGTTTACTTTGTAGAAACCAAATTTTGGCAAAAATAAGGGAAATATACAATGTTTAAATTCTGAATTAATATATATTTGCCAAATTAGGATGTGGAGCTACTGTTCCTGATATTTTATAGTGTGAAAATTTGCTTCATAACAATAATTTCATACATGAATTGCATTTTCATCAATAAAGTGTAAATTTTGAATCAATTACATGTTAATTTATGACTTGAAGACTCTAGGTACAGAAGATGCATGAATTTACCACACTGGGGGGTAAGCAGTTGTGCTTTCTTTTTACATCAATATTTAGCTGTTAGCAAAGAGATTCAATAGACTACTGCAAGTATAAAAATATTCTCATGCAAAATTTTCTTATTACAAAAGGCAATGTATGAGACATCATAAAAGATTAAGTAGTTCACATCAAGTAGAAAGTTCTACTATTAAACAATTTTCTTCATTCATGGCATTAGTCTATTTTCACTTGGAGAGTTTATTTTATACAGAGATGTGCCATGAGCTCCTAGGTAGTTTGAAAAGAAAGTTTGACTAATGTGGTTTTGTAACTTTTCTGATGCTACTTATCTGATGTATTGCTTTCTTGAACATATAATTAGTGTGCAAACTTAATAAGCAGGAGCCTGAAAAAAAAAAAAAAGAAAAAAGAATTGTTATGCAAGGTTCTTGAAAGAAACATGGTAGAAGCTGCATACTGAAATTTGACAGTACTCAAATAGCTCACAGCATTTTCTTTCTTGTGACTATTTTAATTTTTGCAATTTTTAGGATGTCAGTATTTTCCCTGTGGCATATATTAAGGATTGGTATTGAAACGTCTTCACTATTTTCATGTAAGGTACACGGTTTAGTGGGGAAGTATTGGTGGTAGGTGAACAATTGGACTGGATGATCTTGGAGGTCTTTTCCAGTCTTGATGATTCTATGATTCTATTGTCTCTCTGACTTCCATAATGATTTTACTGTTGAAAATCCCACAATATGGCTGTCCTTTTTCACATTATTTGAAAGGTGCTGAAGAGAAAGGAATTCCTGTTCAGTAGCCATAAATTACATCAGTAGAATAACAACAATCCTATTGACTTCTCTTTTGCCAGGCATGCAGCAGAATCTTCGGGAATGTAATTATTTACATAGAAAATAAACTGGTTTGAGTTAAATTGTGGAAAGAAGTACTAAATAGGAAACAGAGGTTGATAGTTTGGCTTGTCACCTGACTTAGTACATTCTCCATTTGCCTAACTACAACATAAACTTGAAATCCTTTTAGATTTGTTTTGTTATGTGGTATGAAGGTCAGGTGACCAGAAGAGTCACTGCTCTTTTACTGTTAAGAGTGTATTCACAGTCCCTGCATTTTGAAGTTGAGTCTTCTAATGACATGTTGAGTAACTTGAAAACTGACATGCTTAAGTAGCACAGGACTGACTTGACTAGTCATCTCTCTCCAGTTAGTTTCATTAAGATGAGTAACGTTTCTTCATTCGCATCACTATTCTCAGGTATCAGGGAATCAATACTTCAAAAGTGATATATGTGTCTGAGGCTGTGGTAGGTTCTGAGCTGTTTCATTACGTATGTTTACATTTACAGTCTGCAAATGTCAAACAGAGCATTTACTGTAACAGAAAAAAAAAATCCTCGTTTCAAAATAAGTCAGAATATTTGGACCAATTTCATATGAGAATTTTTCATTTTGAAAGCATGTTTTTGGTCAGATACACCATTAAAAGATTGAAGGAAATACTTTAGCTGACCATAATAATAAAAACCAGGAAAAGTGCCTATAAAAATATACATTTCCTCTGTGTAAATGTGTGTTTGCTAGGCTAGATATGAGAGCTGACTATTTGCTCTTGTCTGAGGAGCTTATTTTTCACTACAAAGATCTTTAAAAGCCATTCCATCCATTTGGTGATGCAATAGCTTATCTAGTGAAAATTTTTATATCAGATTTTTTCATTCTTGTGTCACATCTGTAAACAAGTTCCCAAAGTCTACATGCAGTTCTGTAATTATCATAGTACTTCCAAGGTGTTTGTCAAAGAATAGAAAAAAACAAGATCTATGCAGACAGGGAAAAAACCTCGTGGGTTTCAAATTTGAGCAACCTCTGCATGCTTCATGCACTCGTGTCTATACAAGGGTAAGATTATTGTCAAAATTAAGCAGCTTTTCCTTTTACAGAAGATCTGTAGTTTTCTGATCACAACACTTAGACACTTTCTTTATTTTTCATTGGTGTTTTCTCTCCATGTAATATACACAGGAAGTTAACAATGAAAGAATAGTAAAGTATTCATCGAGAATTATAGTATTTGCAAATGTAAAACCATAATTTACATAAATGTTATAGTCAGGAACATTACGAATGTAAATATGCCTTCATCTATTCTCAGTCTTATAATGCCATTCACTGTCCAGTGGGAGATGAAGAGTGATGTTGAGACTGCCATTTAACCTATTATGGCAGCCTAAAAAAATTAAATAGCCTTGATGTAAATATGAGGTGGGAAAACAGTATTCATCTCCATTAAGTGACATAAAAAACCGTGGTAAGAACAACAGGCGGGTGGGTGTGCATTAAGTAGTGAAATCCCTAAATTCAAACTATAATTATAAGCACAAGGACAATTGCCTCCCACATACTTAAACTGTTATGGGTTTTTCAGACAGAAAATATGTTTCACAGTTCTTCCAGGCACCAAGTATGGATTTTCTTTTGCATTCTTTTTCACCTGATGCAGAATTTCTTTTCTTCTGATACATATGGAGATCCTAATACTAAGAATCTGAGTTTGTTTTCCTTAGTAAGATTAGGTCTTCAGACATTTTTCTAAATCTTGTAGCTTTTTGGAGCAAGTGGCGCCCTTTGTGTGGCACCTTAAGCAGGTTTGCACCATTGTATTCAGATTAATTGGGACAGTTGATTTAGGTTTGGTTTTTTTTGTTGTTTTTTTTTTGCTTAGATATTTCAGCTTCATATTTTTGTTCCTGTGGATGATCAGAGGGTGGTGAACCTAACACACCTCATAAATCACCATTTATTTCTTGATGATGTATTCTCATAAAGATAATATACTTGCAAAAAGTTTGTTATTGTTAGATCAAGCAGTTTTTTTCATATTGAGTAATTTGTGAAAAGTGTGTGACGTGTGAAATTGTAAATGTCAATAGAATTGGTTTGTAAAATTGGATTTTAAAGTTAACTGTATGTTGCAGTTTCTTAAGTATTAAAACGCCTTCTAATACAGGAGATCATTTTGATAGCTCTTCCATCTTAGATAGAGTACAAAGTAGGGATTTAATTCTTTTATTTTTTTAAATCAAAATCATTTTGTCAGCTTGGGTTGATATTTAAGTTAGAAAAGGAGATGCATTGTGTCCCTAGCACATGTAATAACTAGCTAGCTGATGTAATAACTATGATGTCATATTTCTACACTAAATTTGTCTAATTTTGTTTTTCGGTAATTGTCTTATTAGTCTTTTGTATGCTTGACTAAAGTTATTGACTACTGCATCTTTTTGACATGTAGTAAGTTGTATATCACAGTTGAATCCTCCCTAATTTTGTCATAAATAAACTAGATACAATGATCTTAAATCTCTCTCCTACACATTACAAGGTTTTCCTGATTCTAACTCTTGTAAGTCCTGTTGGGCCCTTTTAATTTTAACTTTATTTTAAATTGAAGATAATAGGCCCTGGATATGGTATTCCAATAATGCCATATGTGCAGATAATTTCAAGTCCTTAATACTACCATATATTTCCCTGTAATGCACCCAGGGATTGTTTTTAGCTCCCTAGCTACAGCAACATGGTAAGAGCAGTTGGTTATTTACTGTGACTTCTAAGTTCTTTAGGGATTCACTGCTTTCTAAGAAGCAATCCTCCGTTTTATGTAACCTGTCTTGAATGTTCTTAATGTTCTTAAATAAATTAAAATAATACAATTCATAATCTGAGATCTACTTAATATTGCAGCTTATTGGAAGGCTTTTTTGCTTACTTGGTCTGAGCAGAGCTGCAGCTCTTCCTTTACCAGCAAAGAGTCAGTCACTGGGTTTTATATGTATTTTGTGTGATTGATATTTTAAAAGAGACAATAAAGGGGATTTTACAAAGCATTAGAGCATTAATACAGCAGAAAGAAGGCTTATAATGTGTTTAGCTTTTGCTGATACCTAATGATACGGCAAAAAAGCACTCTACTACAAGGCTGCTTTTAAGATCCAAGGGAACCAGAGGAGTTGTAAAGAATAATGGATAGCATATCTTAGATTAATTCTTTTAAATTTAGTTTTAGGAGTAGAAGCACAAAAATCCTGTCTTAATCTTGCTATTTCTTTTAGGTATGCTGCTTATTTTGCTTTTAGTAACTTGTAATTTAAGATCACAGTTATTAGGTGTATTTCTGCATTTTATATATCGCTCCCAGATGCTACAGTATTAGTTTTTATCACTGCATATTTTATGAAATGTCAGCCTTCTGTTGGCTGTTCACGCAGCATTGTTAGTGATCAAAGCCACAACATAAAGGAGAGGAATCTAAACAGTTGGCTTATCTTTGTCCTTCATTGTGACACAATACCATAAAATTACTTTACTATATAAAAGGAAGCAAAGCTTCATGTAGCACAATCTGAAAAAGTGAACTTCTTGTTAGGTTCAACAAAAATCGATAAACTCTTATTAGTAATATTTTGTATAAGGAAAGAAAAGTTAGCAGTTACTTCTTTTCACTTCGGACCAAGTTTTCATCTTTTTCTGCCTTTTATAAATGTATATGTTAAAATGTATATATCTATATGTTAAAATATTTTGAAATTGAAGAAATGTTATGCCCTTTGGAGTGAACTACATGATATGTTTTAGAAATCATCTGTATGATATGTATAGCAACTTCTCTGAAATAGTTAAGGCACACTGCGTCATTTGAAGAGTGATAAATAGGAAGATAATAGTCTTTACATTATGAAAACTGCTGTTAATTATCAAACGTATTCAACTTTTTATTTTGCATGTGAGATTATTCCAAATTTATTTAAATTTCTGGTTAAAAGTGTCAGGACAAGTATCAGCCAGCCTTATTTTTTTTCTGCTTGTGTGTGTTCTGTATCCGAACTGAGGTAATAAAGTGGGAAAAGCTCTACAAGCTCTGGAGATATTCTATAGGAGTTAAAATCTTGAATGATTTTGATCAGCTGTTCTGTATGCCCTACACAGCAGTTGGTTCAATCAATTTTATGTTTTGGGATGGTTTTATTAAAACGAGCTGCTGCTTTCAGTAAATCACTGTAAAGATGCTAGCTTTCTATATGCTTTCTGGGGACCTGCAGCTTACCAATGCCGGCTCTCAATATAACCATACTTAAGTCTGCTCACAAAGAGGCTGGACTGAGTTAGTGCCCTCCTTACAGTGCTGGATATTGATCAGAATAGGAAGATCGTGAAAAGGAAATTGTCTTAACTAATGATAGTTGGCGGAAAAAGTATAATATTGTGAAGATCAAAGACAGGCCAATCTCTGGTCTGTGGACAGTCTCTCTTAAAGAAAGATGATGATGCATGTGACTTCTTAAAAAACATTTGTGTTTTCAGCTGAGCATCCTCATGCCTTTCAGTAACTTAGATGCTTGCAGTATGCCTTCATTCTCTCTCAGAGTTTGACTACATTTTCATAGGCACGTTTGGGAGTTTGAACAAACTACTAGTAGTATTTTTAGGAATGTTATGGTTGCAATGGTCACATTCACCCATTTTTACTTAAATTCCGGTGCTAGAAGAGATGATTCTCATTTATATTAACATTTTTCTTCTTTCCTAGTGTGCTTGGAAAACACAGCAGGTAGAAAACAAACTTCCATCAACTAACTTAAGGTTGAACATACTTAGTATATCAGAAGTGTTGATTATTTTTTTTATTAACTTTGAAGAGTGAAATTTGAGAGAACAAAATATTCTGACATTAATAAGTACTCCAGCATCAATTTTATGATCTACCTCCTACCCTGTACAACTGAATGCTTGCAGCATTAAAAACTCCAGGTCTGTTCTCTGTTTTTGCCAGATAAATCCTTCTTGTGATCTGTTTCTGTTCTGATTTATTGAAATGGGTTGAACATTGTATAGTCTCCTCCACTGGTTACTTGAGAAGGTATATTTTGCATCTCCTACATCTAGTGGGATTCTGGTTTGCTGAAAAAGGCAGAAAAATCTCTGGCTTGCTGTGGCTATGGGGAGAGATTTGGAGGCACGAGGGCACCAGAAAGATAGTGATGTCCGCAACAGCAAGAGCTGTTTCTCCTAGAGAAAAGAAAGATGTATGAGGTAATTACAAGCAGTCCTTTAGGCGCCTGAGAACAGGGAAACCTGATATGCTCTGGACATGCTTGAAGACTCCATGAGAAATTTAGGTGAACATGGAGACATGAGAGTAAGGAGTAAGGACAGTCTTTGAAGAGGATGAAGTGTTTTTTCTTCTCTGTGGTCTTAGTAACTGTCAGAGCCTGTAGCTGCAGATGGAACATTTAGTTCAGGGTTCCCTTATACATCCAAGACTGTTTCAACCATGTGGTAAGATAAGCACATGCTAAAGACACTTTAAGAGCTGGAGTGATAGAAAGCTTATCAAATCAGGTTCTCATATGTTTACCCTGATTAATCTCTCTGATTCTCTGGCCAACCAGAGGTGGTCATGCATTCATTATTAAATGCTGAAATTTCCCGTATCCACATGCAAACCTAATGTATAGCAATTCTGTAGTGACCAAAAGTCAAGTCTTAATGAAGCATAATACACAGTTGGAAAGACATGATGTTTATTTCTGTAATTGATGCTTTGTGGCACACAGCTTAAATCTCTGCATGAAGAGGTAGTAAAAAGATAGGAGAATTTATCTTTGTAAAAATAGTTAATATAATTATACTATCTAGTTACCTTTTAACCTGATACTCTCGAATCTTAATAGGCACTTAGGCAATTGTTATGCTTTGGAAAATTAATTTCAATTTACATGTATATTTCATATGCAACATATTCTCAAAATATGTACAGGATCAGTCCTACGGGTTGTAACCATGCAGCCTTATTTCCACAGGAAAAAAAAAGTTTCTGACTGCTTTTACTACCTTTCTCTGTTGGTTTCAAATGCATGCTTTACTAGCTTTTGCTGATATGCTCTTATCGTCAGACCTCTAGCCTGAGTGCTATAAATGTAACTGACAGAGAAAAGTGAGTCAAATTTGTAGTCAGAAATTTCTTAATTAGATATAAATTTTTGGTTTGAACTTGAACTCCTGTTGATAAAAATAATGTTTCTACGGTGTGGCTATACTAGTTTATGCAAGGGATATCACTATGTTTTTACCTGAGAGGTGTAGTAGTTGATCTGATGTTCTGCACTGCAGAGAGCTCAAAAAATGTGAGAAGTGGCTATAAACAAAATCATGATCAAGAAATGTTATATGCATCCTCAAATTTAAGAACTTCATATTGACTTTTCTTATTAGAAGCATCCTAAATCATCTTGAAACACTTCCATTTTAGAATTTATGTGCGAACCTCTGAGTTGTTAGAATTGACAAGCGGGAAAAGATAGTGCAGTTTCTTGGATGCTGTCTTCAGTGTACCTTTTGCTTAATGTGCAGATTTTTATTAACAATGAGCACAAAAGGATGTATGAACTTTAGGTCATCTGCAGGAATTAAGATGCCTTCTTGGTAACAGTAGAGTAATTCAGATCTTTCCAAAGTGAAAGAAATTTTAGTTCAGAATTTATTAGTGAAGTGAGTGGTAACAGGTGGTAATAACAGTTTATGAATACAGAATCTTAAGTACAATGTAAATGTAAGCAGTTAGAATTTCATCTAACTCAACATTAAGCCATGCCATATAGTACCATTATCTCCTCTTGTTTTTCGTCTCTAAAAAGGAGACGTTCTTCATAACAAGTTTTCCTCTATCCTTTAGCAACTGAGAAAAACTGCTGCACTTCAATTTTGTCCTGACAGTGACAGTATTGACTTGCAGTGTAAAAAGAGCTGCAACTCTACTTGTGTCACATCAGAGAAAACATCACTGAAAACTTTTTTCTATACCTTGAAGATGAAATAAAAACCAGTGGAATTTGCAGTGGTGCTACAAAGTGCTGTTTCACAAATCTTTGCAAATTTATGTCCGTTTTCAGTCAAGCAAAAGGGCCACTGCCCAACCTCTACTGCCTAAGAAATAGGAGCTTGCTGGTGAAGTCTTCCTCCAAAATGATAAGGACAGAACTGAAAAGGAAGGAAAATGCTCTTGGGATTGGTGAAGAAACTATAGTGTCCGTTAACATTACTACTAAAGAACCAGTGTGGTCAAACAGAAAAGAAGTTTGCAACACACATTTGTTTGAAAATAGAAGATTGTGTGGACTAATGTTTTATTTTAATACATTTATAAGCACAAGTTTACAGTTCTTAAAATTTTGCATTTATTTTTAAGGAGTACAGCCAGCAATACCCTTGGTGCTCTAGGCATCCAAAAGAATAGGAAGATGCTTTGCAAGCTCAAAAGAGCTTCAGAAGGAATTCATTCATTGATGGTGGATATGCTGAAGAAATGCTCTAGAAATCTGATTGTAGTGGAGAATTGGCTCCATTAAATGTCCACCTCACTCACAGATTGTATGCTGTTAAGCTCTTCCATGTAAATACTGGCAAAGAACCAGGTTGCAGTTTCATTGAAGAGCACACCAACTGTAATAATTGTAATCGTGAGATCACAGCATTTATATATTCATTAGGCACACTTTTAGTTGTGGCAAATTACCATTCAGAAGTAGAGTTCATATGCCTAATTTTTATTAAGGAGAGAGAGTTTAAAGGATATCTAACATATCCATTTGATAGATTGTTCTCTTTTACAGTAGTTGAAAAGGTTGCTATTTAAAATTACGTGTATATCTGAGGTTGCAAAGAGACTAAAGGGAAGAAAGATAAATGCTTGATGCATTTTGTATTTAATTATTATGAAAAATGGTGTCATTCAGGTCAGTTAAAGAACAAGTTGGTTAAATATGGGAGATGTACCATACTGCCTTTCAGGGCTCCCTGTTACATCACTTGCCATTCAGTGATGTACTGGGAGCGTGATTGCCTTTCTAACTTTGTATCTTATGAAATCTGTAGGGTAGGTGCTGAGAGAAGATAGTTAAAGCCAACAGTGATAAAATTTGATCATATCTTCTGCTTACTGGGGAGGTGGCAAATTATGAAGATGTCTCGTCATAATGGCTAAACAGATATGCTAAACAATATCAGAACTATTAGTCCTGAGATACTTTCAGACCCAAGAGGACGTAACTGGGTCTTTTTAGACTTGGACAGGGACACCATGCCATCTCTAGGGATAAGCAGACTTCTGCTATGGATAGCAAAATGGGAAAGATCTGTCACTGCTACAAGAATTACAGCATACTCCCATTTCCCTGCCTACTTCTTGTTTCTTCTGTATTGCATTACAGATTCAAAGTTCATACAAACATTGATGACATACAGCAAAATGTGTTTATGTACATTCTATGTGGAAGGAACGGCTTGTTCTTTTCTCTCTCTTCCTTTGAGATATGAAGCAACAGTTCTCCATTTAATCATTAAAATAATTTGTTTTTTCTTTTAAAAAAAAGAATGCAACTCATGAACATTTATGTATATATAAAATTACAGGGAACAAAATTTTAGGAGAAAGACATATACACAGTTTTTAACTCCTCTAAGAACTTGATTGTATAAACATAGGCTGTTTTTCCTCTCCAGCTCTGTAAATATGAAAGGATTTTGTCCACTTCCTTGATTCTTTTTCTCCACATTTTAGATTTTTTAACTTGCCTTCATATGTTTTGGTAATGGATAAAAAAAAAAAACAAAAAAAAAAACAGTGCAATAGCATTTATTTTTATTATTCTTTTGGGGGGTCTGTTTCTGATATAGTTGACTTTCAGTTTTTTGTAATGTCTACTATCAAGTGAATGTTTTAAGCAATGGCAGTGAGGAATAAGAAAAACAGAACCATAAAAAAAAAAAAAACCAACAAAAAAAAACTTGTGTAATTTGATTTGAATTGACTTAAAATTTTACTTTGTGTATTTATGTACAAGCTTCAGATTAGAGATGCTGGAAGTTTGGAGCCTGAGTCTACTTTGAATTAGTGTCTTTGGGAAGGGTGGTAGCCATTCCCATTCCACATCTAATATGTGATGAAGAGAATGCATTTCTTTGGAATTATCTTTATTTTAATATTGTCACCCATTATAGCAGATTTTTAAGATTATTCTTCTAGCATATTTTCTTCTTTTGGATAGTCTGCAATACTTTGTTTATTATTCAACCAGTATTCCTCCAACCAGTTTTAATGCTTCATCTACAGTGAGCACCCCACAGGAACATATGATTTAGGAAAGGGACAAAATCAGCAGAAAAATAGGTGGTCCGAGTATTTATGCATTAAATATGCATGTTAATTAGAAAAAAATTAGAAAAAATGTGAAAACAGATGTTACATAAATTATTTCAGTCTCAGGGTAGTAGTAACTTATACACTGACAATAACTTTTATACGTGCATATGTATATCTGTTTCTGCATTTCAGAACATTTATTCAACTCCTGTGTGGATAGGAATGGAAAAGTAACTTCTAGATTAGGTAGAGCTTCTCAGTTCCACCTGTACTTGTGGATGTTTTTCTGTTGTGTTGTAATATCCATTGCATTCCATGAAGAAGATTCTTAAAGGAGGAGGTACTAGGTCATATCTTAACCCCCGGGAGTGTGTTTCAGATAACCAGTGTGTGAAACAATATGGAAAATTTTTCTTTTCCTACATGCTAATAGTCTAGGAAGGTAAAATCTTAAAATAGAAATACAGTCCAGTCTTATATTCTATCATATATCCCAACCCCTTGATCTCCTAGTTCTTCTGGGCAAAAATGTCCTAAATCCTGTTCGGATAAGGCAGCCCAACAATAACAATTAAAATGCTGAAAATATGTTAATCAGGGACAGAATTTTCTAAGTGTGTATTCATGCTAGAATTCATCTGCTCTTAATGCAGTTGTTTTGTCATTTCATAAAGAAGACACTTCTGACTGACAACCAATTTTCTGAATATAAATTCTGATATAATTTGAATAATTACATAATTTCTGTCCATGTAAAAAAACCCAGACATATGTGCGTATCATATTTTAATTATCACCACCAGACTGAAAAGTTAACTTCTCAGAAAATGAAGGCAATACAACATACAGTAAGGAGAAATGTGAAAAAAGACCTGTAGCCTTCTGTAAATTTTCAGATAATTACTTCAGTATAACATTCTACTTTTCTAGCTTCATAGCTTTCATATTCTTTGAAACGTTGAGAATCTCTGTTTTGTGTCGTTTTGTGTTGGTTTTTTTTTCTGTAAAACGTAGCATATACAGTGGGAAGATAAAAGGCTGCAAGAAGTAGACAATGAATTCTGGAAGACGAGGGATAACAGTATTTCTAGCAGATTGTTAGTATTGAAGAGTTTTTTAAAATAGTGTTCAGGGTACACAATTGCTATTCTAGCAGATGCGTTATGCTAGTAAATGTATGAGAATGTGGTACTATATGAAAATGAATTACAGAAAACTATTAAGAATCTTATTTATGTCTTGAAGAGGAAATATATTACCATAAATCCTACTTTGTACCAATAAATTGTGTTGTCTGCACAGAATTATTTAAACAAGAAAAAAAAAAAAAGTGATGTGTTAATCCTTCACTGTGTATGTATTCATTCGCATTGCAAGAGTCACATCACAAGGGAAGAAAAGGAAATGGTTTCAAAAGGGGTAGATTGTTTCAGCTGCACATTTTGACCTTTCAAAAAAAAAGTACTTGAGAACCTTAGATATTCAGTAATCAAACACATAGTTGCGGTGACTTCAGAGGCCTGATTTGAACCCTTTTTTCCTCTGAGATTGTCAACTTCCTTTGCTAGTTTTGTACCTTTTTATAAACAGGAAATTAATTAAAGGGATCTGCTATCTTCTTGAGAAGTCACTTCTGTATCGAAGCTAATACATGGTTCCATTTCACTGGAAGGTACTTCTGTTACTGACTGTTAAAATAAGAGTGGACCTTAACCACTATGTCCAAACAAGAAGCCCTCCATCCCTTTTCAGTGCTGATTGTTTTTTGGGAGTCACACAGCTTCACAGGAGCACATTCTAACTTTTATAGAACTGAGTGTTTTTCCATAGTCAGTTGGAACTATATAAACCTTTGGGTCTCTATACCTTGATGGTTTTATAATTCCTGAAATTATAAAAGCTAAATTTAAATTTAGCTTTTATATATTTAGCTTTTATATATTTTTAGCTAAATTTAAATTTAGTGCTAAAATTGTACTTCCAACTCAAGATAGTATCCATTCATTAATACTTTATTATCCTTTAAGGAGGGTAATTCTTAATGAAATTTGAAGAGAGCAGCTGCTTTGCTTTTGAAAACATTAGCCTTTCACAATTATATACAGACTTAAGAATTTCTGCTACCACTTAGGCATCCATAAAAAATTATAAAAAAGTTTGCAGAAGTGTTTAAAAAAAATGATAACAGATCACTTTGTTTTCAAGTTAAACAGTTTGTTTAACTTCAGATTCAGGTTAGATATTAGTACGAAGTTTTTCACTCAGAGGGTGGTGATGCACTGGAACAGGTTGTCCAGAGAGGCTGTGGATGTCCCTTCCATCCCTGGAGGCATTCAAGGCAAGGCTGGATCTGGCTCTGGGCAGCCTGCTCTAGTGGTTGGCAACCCTGCCCACAGCAGGGAGGTTGAAACTAGCTGATCTTTGAGGTCCTTTCACAACCCAGGCTGTTAACACTGTGGACTGTAACAGTACTGCTGATTTCAATCTGTGTTGTTTAATCTTCAGATATAGTGAGAATCGAACATTCACATTAAGCTGTGGCCTTCTGGTTCTCTGAAACTGCAATGAAACGTACAGATCATTACTGATACAGAAGTTCACATTCAATTTCCTCTGTACCTCCTGTTCTGTTTTGAAATGTTGAATCAAAGGACACTGTAAGATGATAGAAAGCAAAAATCTATTTCCCTAACATGAGCTCTTTCCTTTCAAATCCCTGTCTAGTTCAGAATTCAGACTCAGAATTGTTTCTGTCTGCCTCTATGCAATAGAATCCTTAAATAATCCTTAGATTTTTTTGTAGGTAGGTTTTGATAATTTTAAGAAAAATTAATTAACATTAGTTTGTCTTCATGTAAGACCTGTAGATGAAAGTGATAAAGTCTTCTTAGTCAAAAGATGTGGAAAATGATACTCATAATGTGTTTTTGCTTTCAAACATTTCTGTAATCATGTTTTTACTGTAATTTATGAACATGAAGGTGTCCATTCTCTGAAAACTTCAATAATTTAATTTATAATTCTGAATTGATGAATAGCTAGAAAATGTTACAGTCCGCCTCCTTTTCTTTCATTCTGTTGCATTATTTCCTGTAAAAAAATGCAGATACATTATTTACAGTATTTCCTGTAAAAATTTGCATATTCAGACTGGCTTTGTCCAAGTGACATATGCTTTAGAGTTTTCATGTTATTTAATAAAATTATGACCTCTAACACTTTTAATGCTCGAGGGGAAAAAAAAAAGTCTGTTATTAATATATACATATATTTACACATATATATTCTGACTGATATATATTATGTACGTACACACATATGAATGCACACACATACATATGTGAATGTTTCATTTTCATAATACAATTCTAGTAGTAAGGATGTTCCCATTTGCAATACAGTAAGCATTTCTATTTCGTGCAGATTTTTATATGGATTTTCATCCTACTCATATTAATAGAGCTTTAGGTACTTCTTATCTTAACAGTATTAATTAGTATTATTACTTTAAACAATATAACTGTATTTATTGATATTTATTAATATGATGAATGTTTTTAGGTGGGGTTGTTCTCTCTGCCTTCTCTGGGAAAAATGCAATTTTGTAGGTATGTGCTTCCATCTGTCAATGCTAGATGATGCAGAATGGAAGGAATGTTCCTTGTGTTTGAAACAGAAGGCATTGAAGCTTTTGGCTATAACTTATTTTTTGTTGTGAATTTGTTTCATGATTTCTGATTGGCTTTTAAGAAATCTGTCTGGTGCGGCAAGAAAAAATAATCTTGTCATAGAAGGCTCTGCTTTGGTTGACAGACGTGTGGGAGCACAAAGTTTTCATTCAGCAGCTTTAGGTTGCAGTACCTATTGCATTTGATGAAGATCAAGATTAATTTTGATTGCTGTTGAGAAAGGTGTTACTTCAGTCTGCCTTGCCGAAAAGATGATTTGAAGCATTCTGTACCAGTTGACAATTTGAAAGAGCTGCAGGTTCTTGCAGATGGGTCAGTGTGACATTGTCCACATGAAAGCTGATAGATATTCTACAACATAGGAGGCCTTAGTGTGAGACTGAATTCCACAGATGCGTGGAGATGGTAGGAGGCACTATTTGTGGAGCCAATGTATGAGGTCCTTTTTCTGTATTCTATCTTAAAAGAGGCTTTTTGCCAAACGTCATTCTTCAGAATCATTTTGAGGTTTTTAGTCCTTTCTTCAGAGGAGGGCTGTGATACCTTGATGTCTCTTTTTTGTGCATGTATGAATGTACGTCTGTGTGAGTTACTTATGGTAAGGAAAGGAACAAATGAACAATATAAAATGTTTAAAATGATAAAGCATGCTATTTGAAATAATTTTCTGTGGCAGTTGATAGTCTAGTACTCTTTCAGAGCTCCTTAGGCTTAGCCCATGGTGCTAAGAAATGAGAAACCGGGAAATTCTTTGAATTATGGGGAAGCCCAAGGAGCTGTTGCATTTACAGTGGTTAGGCATATTACTTAGGAGACGTTCTAGAGCACTTTTTCACCAGGAATATTGCAAGCAGTGAAGACACTGTGTCTAGGTAATACAGATTGTTTGAATTCTTCAGGAATTCTTTAGGAATGACTCTTAGTGAAATGAAAACAGTAGGAAAAAAAGTAGTTACTGCAGTCTCAAAGTCTGGAGTTGGGAGGAGCAACATTGTCAAGAATATACTTAAAATAAGGAGTAAAGTGATTATCTAGTATTGTAGAAGCTGATTATGAGCATCTTTGAACATAAGCACAAACTCTTTTCCTCAACTGCTATGAAAGTATTTGGAACATTTCTTGAAGAACTGTGGTTTTTCAAAAATAATTTTATAATGTGTTGAGCTATAGATAGTATATTCCTTGTTTATCTAAACCTTTGATGTTTTGCTGACTAGACCAATAGGAGGGCAAGTTAATCTTATAATAACATAGCAAGAGGAAGATATCTGGAGATATTAAAAATGTTTCTATTGCTATGAAAAGCATACAGCAAGCACTACATAGGCAGATGTATCAGGCACCACATTTCAAAGCCTTTCTTTAATACACGATCTCATTTGCTGTACTTGCTTATAATAGAATTCCTTACAGTAGGAAAATTGTCAGAAATACACTGCCTTTAATTAAAAAAAAAAAAGCCAAAACATTATATATAATACAAAACAATATACATTAAAAAGAAAATATGTTACAATGTAAGATGTGCTGGTTTATGGCATGTTAGCCATCTGCAGATCTCCAGGGAGGGAGATTCTACATCTTATATGGGCAAATTGTTCTTGTGCTCTGACACCCTCAAAGTAAAGAAGTTATTTCTCATATTGGGATGGAATTCTTTGTGTTGCAGTGTGTGCTAACACCTTCTGTCTCTGGGTACTACCAAAAAGACCCTGGCCTCATTCACCTGACACCTGCCCTTTAGGTATT
Organism: Callipepla californica brunnescens; assembly: GCA_023055505.1. Classification (NCBI taxonomy): domain Eukaryota; kingdom Metazoa; phylum Chordata; class Aves; order Galliformes; family Odontophoridae; genus Callipepla; species Callipepla californica. Next base: position 885,573 of record JALIRH010000064.1, read on the forward strand.
TATAAGCATTGATATGATCTGCTCTCAGTCTTCTTCAGACAGAACAGTCGCAGCTCTCTCAGTCTTTCCTCACAAGGTGACCCCTGATAATCTTCATAGTCCTCCATTGGACTCTCTCCAGAAGTTCCTTGTCTTTCTTGAACTGAGGAGCCTGGAACTGGACACAATACTCCTCCATATGTTGCCGCTCACCAAGGCAGAGTAGAGGGAGACAATCACCCATCTCGACTCCCTTTTCAGAGTACCCCAGGATAGCACTGGCATTCCTGGCCACAAGGCACACTGCTGACTCATCAAGCTGTTGTCAACAAGGACACTTGTGTCCTTCTCTGCAGAGTACTGTTCCACCAACTCAGCCCCCAGCCTTTCCTGATGCATGTGGTTATTATTCCCCATGTGTAGGACTGAACGCTTGCCCTTGTTGAATCTCGTAAGGTTCCTCTCTGCCCACCTTTCCAGTATTTGTCAGATGTTTCTTGGAAAAAAACATATTAGCCTGCTTAAGAGGGAAAACCCTAGTGTATGTAAGCTGATTATTATTTGTTTTTGGAAATCTGGAAGTGTTTTACAGACATGGGTGATTGTTAGTCATACTGTCAGATTTCATTGACTCTAGTTTGCCTTAGGAACTGATGTGGGAAAAAAAGGAGCTTAAATCCTGATTAGGTTTTTTGTTTTATGTCTGAGACATGAACTCTCAAAAACTAAAGTTTTCTGTTGTTACAAATGTAAGCACCTTCACTGACCTGGGTCTTACCATTTGTGAGACTAAGATTAATGACAGAAAAATCAAAATGGATGACACCAGCTAGAGGGTGATGCAAGTTAGGATTTATTTCTCTCTTGGGTAGTCAGTGCTTTAGTGACTGGAGAGCACGTGATTGCAGTGTCTGCATGAGTGAACAACCAAGTTGCCTCTTGTTTCATCATCCATGATTTGAAGCTGATGTCACCTAGAGGATGACTGGCTTTTCCTCTTGTCCTCTGGATCACTGTTAGGCTTTTCTCAGCCCAGTCACGTTTCGTCTTTTCCCTTAGTGGGTCACTGGGATGTGAGCTACCTATATGGAAATGAAGGAAGAAATTAATTCATATTAACTGTTGTGGGTATTCTGCAGCAAAGAACATTTAAAAAAGTACAACTTGAAAAATTCTGGTATCTTGATTTCCAGAGCTAAGTTTACAGCTTCTGTGCTGTAATTAGGAAGTTAAACTGTCCACAAGGCGAAAAATTCAGAACCTGAATGTCGTGGAGACCCATATGGCACGACACCATAAGCAGACAACATGGGTGAAGTTACAGAGAGTTTTAGGGTTGACTTTTTCACTTTGGCTTGTAGCCAAGAAAAAGACAGTAGAGAGGAAAAAAACAAAATCCAACAACGCGGTGGGATAGTGGGGTAGCAGGACGGTGGGCAAGGCTGACACAGGCCTGCAGTGGGGCAGGCCATGAGTGAGCTGTCTGGTACCAGCCAGCTGTAGGCTTACCTGCCACCCCACTGAGGGATTCTTGCAGGGACTTAAGAGCTCTAGCATTATTTCCTCTCTCCTACTGCATTTGTTATCTACAGACATGGGATATTTGAAGGATAAGCTGTTAATTTCTTTCCTCATGCTTCTAAATGTATGGGGAGCTTTTTTTTTTTTTTTTTTTTTTTTTTTTTTTAATAGTTAGAGATCTTTAGCAAGTATTTGACATCAGTTATTCTTATGTCCTTAAGCACTGGAAAAGACCAACATTTTTAAACTGTTCTCTTTCTTTTTTTTGTCACCCCTCTGATTCTGTTGCAGACAGAGATTGTGCAGTAGGCTGTGTGTTACATCCCTGATAATATTTTGCCTGTTTCGAAGTATTTTCTTGAAACTGAATATTTTTTTAAAAAAGGACATTTTTTTGCATTTCTCATATGATCAGTTGATCTCCTTTTACATAGTGACCTCTTAATTAATAATGTTATTCTTTGTACATACTGATGAAGTTAGACAAATGCAAAGTACTGTAATCAGTACATTCCTACACTATCAAAAATCAGAGATATTAATACACAGTTTCATGCGCTTAAATATATATCAGTGGAATTTGTTGCAAACAGATGGAAATGGATGTGATTTAACTGTTTAGATATTTTTATTTTTTATTTTAACTGAACTTTTATGTCACTGTAAACATTCTTGTTCAGAGAAACTGTATCTATTATGCTGGACTAAGCTTAGTGGCTTAGTTTTACTTCTGATAATGGGGGGGGGGGGGTTGCATACATAAAAACACATATTATTCTCCAATCTGATTTACTAATCTAGTTCCCATTGTTAGGTGCAGATTAAAAAGAATTTTGCACTGGTAGGGATTCTAAAGCCTTGACATTGTTTTAATCTGATAACGAATGGCTTTAAGTTCATGTTCTTTCAGTTGTTGGCAACAAATCTAAACCTGTGTTTTTTGGATTTATGAGGATAAGTCCTGCTTTGGCAATCTTGTAGATCCTCAAGAGAATAGTTAAACAGTGATTAATCATTGTTTCTTCACTGAGTGTGCAGAAAAGAATGGAAAAGCTGCATTTCACACTTCTGAAGCAATTAATCCCCATGATCTTAGCCAGGTTTGTCTTGTAGATAAGTCGGGATACAAAACTGTACCTAATTTATCAATGTATGCATGCCATAAAGTATAAAACACACAATTTATTTCATATCATTTATAGTCAAATGTAAAAAAAGAGTGACTTTGCCATATCCAAGAGTGTTTCTTACATTACCTTCATATAAACTAAGTACCAGAGATTACAATGGGATTCCTGTTTATTGTGCACATCTGGTGCAGTCACTATGCATTTTCTCATTCACTTGCTGGCATTTTTAGTGATTGTGGCATAAATCACCTTGCTAATCAGAAACATAAGTGACGGGAAGTCATCTCCTTTTTTTGAACAATGGGAAAAAACATATGGCTTCTTAGACAGGACTTGGCTGTTATACTATTTATGTGGCATTATATTCTGTATTTAGAATTTCATATTAATTGCTGTGCTTTGACTGAAGGCATAGAATGCCCCATGGTTTTGGTCATAGTATTTGTTTTATTATCTACTCATGATGCTTTCCACGCATAATATCTGCCGTATTTCGGGATACCAACAGTGGAGCTAAATATGCAGCTTGTATTTTAAAATGTGATAAAATGTTTTCAAACACTTCTTAATCTATATGAAGTGGGGGGCTGCACGTTCCAAATGACACCATATATTAAAAAGTTGTTGTAAATTATGTGACACAGAAAACAAGAGAAGGAAAATGTTGTCTTTACAGAGAACACGTATTCTCTAAACTTCTGTTTCTGAAAAGTATCTGTCACTGGATTTACCACAGTGTATACAAAACCAGTTATGGTTTGTAGGGTTATGTAAAATCAGGTGTGTAGATGGGACTGGTAGCTTTTGTGAAGGATGCTTATTGCTAATTGTGGTCCTAAATTAATATTCCCTGTGGCTTAAAACATAATAACATACCAAAATTACATAAACGTGTGGGGAAGATAATTACAGCCAAAAGCAATTCATGTACAATATCAGTTTTGTTTATCTAGTTCCACTTTCTTACATTAATGTTTTGCAGTTCATTTTATGTTACTTATTTTGTGATCCATGACAATGATAACTCTTTTGTAAAATAGTTTATTATTAATAATAATTACTGTAGGAATTTTTAGTAGCCTTTTGGAGTAGCATATTTCTTCATAGCCGATGGCTTGCAGTTTCATTTACTGTTATATTATTTCTTTTAAAGAATTAATTAAAAATGAAAACTCGGTCAGTAGTCATATTGACCAAGTTTCTCTAACTAATTTGGAACTTTATTATTGCATAATACTGGTATATACTAATTTCTTTCTTTCTGTGTCTGAAATAAGCTATTTATCTCAGGAAATTCTTATATAATTGCAACAAATACTGAATTTATTCATTGATATGAGTAAGACTTGCATGTTAGGCTCTTGAAATAGGGAGAGATAAATAGAATGGAGTAAGTGACTATCTCAAATGAGCATTATTTATTAGTAATATCTCTCTGACAATGCAAATTATGCTTCAGTAGTACTAAAGAAAACAGATAATGAGAGAATGCATAGTAATGCTTGTACTGCTGAGTACACTTATTAGGCCGTATTGCTGAGGTCTCCATCTTTCTGGCTTGGTTGTGGGCCTAAATGCACACCTGAGATTCCACTTTTCAAAGCCCTGTCGGAGAATACACTTTTTCCCAAGATATTTGGCCTGCAATGGGAATTGTCCAAAATCCTGAGGAAGTAACCTTAAACTGGCTTAATATCCTTAAGAGGGCTTCTACAGAAATACAAGAAGTTTCAAAATAAATGGACGATGCAGCTGTATAATTTTTAAAATAGTTTCTCAATATAAGGTTTCTGCTGCTTCTTCTGTCATCTTATGAATAGAATCTGTCATTTCATTACAAGATTTAGAATTTTGTGTATTAGTTTATCACGCCAGATTTTTCAGAATGGCTTAGCACAAAAAAATGCCAACAGCTCTATCAGATGACTCATCAGATATGATTTCCTTAAATACTGATTTCTATTATGTTCGTTTTCACTCACTAAGGAGAAATGACTTAAAACACATGCACGTAAAGTTGCTGACTAGTTTACTATTACTCCAGCGTTTTCTTGCACCTGTTGTAATGTCCGGCATTACTGATTGGTAAAGGATACTAACAAGCCTAGAAAAAAATATATTCACAGCTCTCATGGTCTCCGTGAATGGTCACTAATCTCATGAATGTGCAGTGTGCAGACCCTGATGCTTCTCCAAAGCAATGGTTAAAGTAGACCATGTTTCAGGTAAGACAGGGGATCAGTCCAGCAACATTACAGCATGGAAGACTACTGATCTAACTTAGTGGGCGTTGTTACTGTAGACCTGCAGTCTTTAAGGAAATCAATATTACTCACTTGCATGACATGTAGGCTTTTTTTTTTTTTTTTTTTTACTTTGTGCTTGTATGCCTGGCAGGTTAGAAATTTTCTCTTGCAAAAAATAAGATGAGGTATAAAACAAAATTACAGTTTAAGATTCTTTTCAAAATTGATAAATGTAGACCTCCCTTTGTTTCCCTAAAACCAAAATTACTTTACCCAACATAATGTCAGTGATACTGTGTTACGAGTCGCACTTTAATGAAATGAATTTTAAAATTCCAGTCACGACTTAGGAAGTTCACTTCCTTTGATAAACAGTCACAAACAACTCAGGAGAGGGTTAAGGACTGCGTTTAGATACATTCATTCTTCTTCTAATGAGGAGAGTGGATAAAATCATTTACTTCATTTTAATACAGTTATTTAAAACTTAAATTTTGAGTTTACAACCATCTGTCTCAAGGGCTAAGCTCACTATAAACTATTATAATCATTTAAATAAATAGAGGAAAAAACAATCCGTTCAATATGTTGAATCAATATGTCATGCTTTGAATATCTATATAATTTTTCCTCACATTAGGATCCGTGGCACATGTACAGTACAATATGGTCTATAAATAGACCTGGAAAGAACAACACTGTATCTTGGTCTATGCAAGGGATGATAGCACTCCCCACAAGTTAGTAGCTGGTTCTGCCTAACAGCAATCTTCTGCTGTGATGAGAATGTGATTCAAAACCTAACCAGCCCTAATTGAAAGAAGATGAATTTTAATGGCTATAAAGTAGTGGAGCATATCTTTGTAACTTTTTCTATCCGCCACAAGAATATTTGATGACTGCATTTCATTCCCTTTTTGGACCAGGGAGGATGAATACTTTCTCTGCTTGCAGTGCTGCTGTTCAGTGTTTCCACTTTGAAACCACTGACCTGTGCAGCATTCTGCACCAGTTCTCCTGGTCAGTGAATTAAGTAAATACTGCTAGATAAGTCTGTGCTTGTTTTCAGCACATAACACTGTGTGTGCTTGTCTTACACTGTACATATTCTAATTGCTTGGAAAATATGGGTTGGAACATAAGCTATGGGCCTGCTGCTCAGAGTTAGCTCAGGAGTACAGATGGAAGAAAAACACAGAGAAAATGATGGATGGACATCAGTGAAATTTGTATGAGTAAGGCTCTATAAGATATTTATGCTACCTAAATTCTAATTCAGCTTTGTCCACAGTGGAAGATTTTCATTGTTTTAACTGCTAAGGAATTACTTAATCACTTCTAAGTAGCTTCACAGACTGTTATTACGAAAGTATAGAGAGGACATGGTTATTGTAAAAATAAGTGGCTTATAATATTTTAAGAGATTCAGCACATTTCAAATGTAAATTTTTTCTTGTATAGTACAAATATGATCTAAAGCTCTACACAGAAAATACTATCAGAATCTGTGTAATTGGAAATACAAGACTGATTATAATAAATTACCCCCCTACTTTCATAATTTAGGAATGGTGACATTCTAACTTTGTTGTAGTAATGGGACAAAGGATAGCAGTGACAGAGCAGCGGGAGTAGGGCCTACAGCGTATTCAGGGCCTAGTTCTGGGACTTCAATTCATTAGCTGTGTAAATAGTGAAACTGCCATGTTCTTAGTTATAGAACTAAAAGTCCCTAGTGGGCTTGTAGTGACATCAAAAACTAATAGAGGTTTGTTTTTGATGTCACTAGAATCCCTTGATTCAGTCATTCATCTGTATCTATGATGCAAAAAAATTATAACTTGAGGTGAAATTTGGCTTCTACTGCTCGCTGTGTAAGTTATATACCATTCTCAAGGCTGCTTAGGAGGAAAAAATGCATTAGTTCTTTTAACATTGTGCTCAGCTTTTCTGCAAACCAATCTAAATTAAAGCAAATCAAATGCATGTTAATGGTGTGGAAGTGGAATATTGGAAGAGGTTATTGCAGAAATACAGATTCTGATTTCACATGTACTGCTGGCTTGGGCCCTGTGAGCCAACTTGTGTTTGGAACTATACCGAAATCCTTGTGTGAATGGTGTGTTCCATGTGAACACAGAAAGCAAAATGTTCCATATATGAGAAAGCCTCAGCATATGGTTGAGAGTGTCACCTAGCATCCTTGTGCCTGACTTTTGTATTTGTAAGATGAGGGAAGTGCTCTGCTGATGGTTCAACATAGCGCGATTTGGAAAGCATTTTCATTTGCATGAAGTGCAGAGTATTTAAATTTCTGAAGCATTAGTTGGTTGCTGAGTGGTGAGCCCTGTTGAACGCTTACTTAGTGTCCAAATACTAGTCAGAATGCAAATATTTCAAATTCTACTGTATGTCTTAGATTCTTAGTATAGTGATAGTTACTGTAGGACATCAATTTTAGAAAATCTTAAGCTACTAACGTAGTTTCTTAATATTGTTCTGTATACTGCTTTTGTCCTTTTTATTTGTAATTCTGTCCTTTTATGATAGCATTTATGATAGCATTTAATAAAAGCTGAATCATTCTTAAGCTAGATGAAATGCCTGGCTTTTCAGCGTTTTCTCCTGCTCCGTGGCTTCCGCAAATTGCATGCTTTTACTCATAAGTTCAAAATTCTACAAGTAGATAGAGTGTAAGAATAGACTGAGTTTTCTGGACATTCTTTAGTTTCTTCGGCTTGGTAGCAAAAACTTGCATTTGTTTATCTGCATCTATTCAGACTTAGCATGCTAAGAACCACTGAAGTCTAAGTCTCTATGTAATTTATTTTCAGTGTGTAGTGTAAACTGCTGTGCTGTATATACATTTTATATTTATGTCAGGAAAGGGTTTCAGAGGGGTACTTTAAAACCACCTTTTCGGCTCTAAATAGCTATTGTGTACATATGGTAAGGTACTGCTGCTTAACAATTAGTAACTGCTTTGATGAAACTAAATTACATGTTTAAGTTCCCATCAGGAAGTCGCTTCACATATCTGTATTAATGTATTCAAGGCTCGAGAAGGAAAGTTAATTTTCCAGCTTAAATATTTAATTCAAGCTTAAAATTTAGTCTGTAATTAGAGCTCCCAAATGGCAGGAACATGGAGTATTTGTCCATTTTAATTAGATTGTTGTTTACCTATTAATTATATATCATATCTTGTCATATAGTTTTGATGGTAACAGATGGTGCTAGGAGTTAGTAAGGGTTTGAACAAAATAAGATTTCACATGATTTATTAAGTTGCACTTTATTAGTGAGTGGTCTGCTTTCATCAGGTTATTCTTTGGAATAAGAAGTTTGAAACATTTCACTAATTTTGGTGATTATTTTTTATGTGCCCTATTGAAATACTGAACTTAGCATCTCCAGAAAGTACGCTTTTTCTGTTTAGAGGCAGATTTAATACTACTTGTATTCCACAAAAGTTATAGTCTGTTAGACTGCTCACATGATAGTAAGATTAAATGGTAAGATTTAATCTTTTTTTCTTTTCTAAATGCTCTGCATAAGACTTTTCAAAAGAGATGTGTCTATCATCTGCAGGGAATGCTGTCTGGAGCCATTACAGGTGTAAGAGCTGACTTCAATGCACGTGTTACCTTCTGCACAAAAAATGTGGTTTATTTTCATGCAAGTTTTAGTGGGTTGATAAAAACAGTATATCCATTTGTTGAATGGTGCTTTCAAAATGCACACCCATATACACCGATGTGTCCACATCCCTATTAGTCCACTGAGCATTTAAATGTAAGAGGTTCTTGAGATTTTTTTGAAGTACAGTAGTTCTAAAGGAATCATGCCATGTGCCTTGGACCCAGGATCTGAATGTTTTTCCAGTTTTTTGTCAATATCTACTGTAGACACATTACCTTTGTCACATTCCCATATTTTACCAGTCTAGGTAAAATTCGTTACTCCTCTATGCAGTATGTTTGTTAGTCTGTCTAAGGATGATTAAAATAGTTAATGCAGGGCAGCCCACACTTGAAGCCATGCACACATAGACATAGGTTGGATGGTACCTACCTTGTGATATTCTGGGGTTCTAATTCAGACGCTTATTTCTAAGACCTGAGACAGAAGAAAAGAAAAAAAGAAATACAGAGAAATTAGGATAATTTCCTGTTTTGAAAAAAATAAAGGAGAGAAAATTCTGAACGATTTCAAAGAAAAATCTCCTTAATGAGAAATTTTGGAGTTTCTGAAAAAGGAATGGAGGAATGGATATTGATATTTGATAGAAGGAGAATGTTAAGAATTTAAGAAGTTAACAGGATTGTGTAGTACAAGTTGAACCCTGTTGGTTATGAAAAAAGAAAGGTTCAGTAGAAGTTTGTTTGAGATGTTGCATGAACTGTGTTGGTAAATGGGCAGTGGCTTTCTCTGAAAGCATTTCACATAGTGACGTTGATCAGCAGTGGAATTCAGTGGTGCTATTTGTTGACAATTTAGCACTGATCTAAGATGGTTTGTGTTTTTAAACTTGCCTTTTAGCTAATTGAAAACATTCACCTTTTGGTTTCTAGAGGAAAGAGAACAGAAACAAATCTAAGTCCAGGTCAATTCAGAATTCTCTGTTACAAAGCTGAATACATATATCTTTTTGCTGTTGTTGCTGTAGGCCAGTCTTTCTGTTTTCAGTCATTGTTTTCATGAGATCTTGATACTTTAATCCCTTTGGGGTATAACATACTTGAATAAGATCCTTTTCCCATAGTCCTTAATTACATTATCCTGTCTTCCTCATATTTTTTGTACCCTTGCCAAGTTTAAAAAAAAAAAAAAGAAAGGAAAGCAAAAAAAAAAATAACCCGACATGCATAATCATCATAACTGTACCTGTTTTTTGACATTTACCATTTATTTGACTCCACGGTCAGAGTCAGACTTTTGCTGGTGAAAAAGTAAGCAGATGGCTGTGGTACACACACTGATTTCAAGGCTTGCTTCAGTGGGCGACTTGACAAACAGGAGATCTACAAAACTGCCTCCTTGTTCTGGCACTCACTTGATCCACACACCAGCAGCAACAGATGCCTGATGCCGACACGAGTTCGTTTTTCTCCACATAACTTTGGTCACATACTCCTAGTTGGTTTATCTGTGACCTCTCTTGTTTCATAATTGTCCCTATCAGCGTGGTTGCTACCTTAAAACATATTGATAAATGTGTCTGTATTCAAATCAGCCGGAGGTGGGGTGAGTAGGGGGAGGTGTTTGGGAGTGTGTATGCATCTTGGATGTGTTCCCAAGCCTAGGATCGTTTCATCACCACCTACATCTAAAAAGAACCACTGAGCTGAAATTGTGCAGTTTGATTAGCTAGGAAAAGCTAAGTGACTTGGCCTATTGCCTTTTTCTATGTGTGAAAAGATTACCGTCTGAAAATGTGACCTTGTGTCCTCCTTAGCTCGGATACTGGATTTTTCCTAGTGATTTGTAGAACTGTGTTAATAACAGCAAACTGCATTTGATTGTTGATGACTGAAATGGAAGTGAATACAAAAACATTATAACAAGATAGTACTAGTAAAAATATTCCACTTGCTGAGTTTGCACCATCAGAATTTATTTATACAACTTATGCAAAAATACAGGGTTAATTTTTTTATTCCTTTGACCCTGTATATCAAATGTGATAAGATATGCTATCCTGCAGCTAAAAGCAGATGGAAAAATAAATTGAAGAGCAGCATTTAACTGCAGTCTTATTCTAGTTCATATAAAAATATTACAAAAATAAAACAGAGACATAACTGGGTCATTGAAATGTGCTTTAAGAAAGGCTGCTTACGCAACAAAATTACCCCTTTTTCAAAGACTGTGGTTCATAAAATTCTTTTTAAAAAAAGGATTTTGAAATTTAGTAGCATGATATTTTTTCTATTTTTTTTTTTCTAATAGTTAATACTTTTTGGAGTCTGTCTTTCATTGAGAAGTTGTTTTTATTTGCTTTGAAATGTAGTAGAAGTAGCATCTTTGCATTAAGATTTTCTCATGACCATTTGAGAGTTTTGAATCATCACTTCCAATTTGCTTCAGTGCCTGGCAGGGCTTTTGCTTTACTTCTTTCCTTCCTTTGGAATATCAGTGTCTTTTGTAGCTCTCAAAAAATTCAATTTTTTCATGTTTGACTTTATAAATAGATTTTGAAGGGTAAGATGCAGAAATGACAGTTTCTGTAAATATGTTGATGTGGTTTCTTTGATAGTGAATGAAGCCAGCAGTGACATACTGTATTTTCTCAGGTCTTGACCGTTTTATCAGATATGCCTCAGGTATCAGACAGAAGAGCATGGAGTCTTCCCTGTGAATGCACCTGTTTTTCTCCTTGATTGTTGAAGCAACTTCAGCCTCTAATTTTAGTCTGTAAAGTTTCATTTGACTCAGACATCTTAACACAGCATAAAGGAGACAATGTGTATAATCCTGGGAGCTGAAATGGACACATAAGATCATCACGTAATAGCATCAGAGGGACAGAGGAGAAGTGGGATTCTTACAAAAATGACCACAAGGAAGAAAACAAGATTTGTAGTGGATGAATACTAAAAATAGCATTCATCAAATAAGCAGCCTATTTCATTGCATGTATTAGTACAGACCTAGTTGGTTTTTGGCTGTGGAAGGAATGGCTCAACCTGAATTAGTCATGTTGCAGAAGTTAATGCTGTCACTTTTAATTTCATAAAAGACACTGTTTTCTCTTTCTTGCTTATCAGTAAACACACTATCCATACCATCCTGTGACAATGATCGGGTGATTTGTGCAGAGCAAACATTAAAATACAGAAAAATGGGGGAATAATCTGCTGCCAAAGCATAGTTTTTCTGGACAGTTGGCAGTTCTTCTGGAAGAAAACAGTACTATCTGAATATACAGGTATCTTACTGTAATTCTCTAAGGGAGTATGAAAAGCATATGAGAAAGCATTAATACCTGCTGTCAAATTGTCTACAAAAAAGACCCAGGTGTTGAAAGAGTAAGTAGCATGTAAGGAGGCAAGTGCATAAAAAAGAAACTCATTTCTATTTCTGATCCCATAGTTCAAATTTAGCTGTTCTGCTGCAGCTAAGGTCAGCATCTCTATAAAGGATTGTATGATATTTTTTTTTTCACCTCATACTAATATTGAACTGCAGTGGAGAATGTACTTTACTTTTTACAGTTGCTGATTAGCAAGTGAAAGAACTGAGTGAACTGAATGTTTCTGTTAGTACTTCAGTTGCAGGGCCTCTTTTTGTGAGTAGAAACTTTGAGAAGTTTGAGTCTGTCAGTAGCAGGGTAGAAAATCCTAGTTAATTTGAACTCAGATGAGCCATGGTGGTGGGAGGTTAAAAGGAGGGAATTTGTTTCTAACATCAGTGGTGGCTGATCTCAGCTTAGTCTGTGCAAAACTGTAACATGAAGAATTGATAGTGGTCCTCCCTAAAAGAGAAACATTACTGTTTAAACTAAGTAATGTTTGTTTTGGTGGTTATACAGCTTTTCTTAAGACACAAAGCACATGCTTTTCTTTATTCTAATTTGAGATCCATCTCAATCAGGACTAAATTCTTTGGATTCTTTCAGGACTATGTGCACAACACTGGGGTAAAGTTATAGGTTAGTTACAAACTGGAGTCAACAGTAATTTAAATTTAGCAATACTTAATACTTGTTTGGTATTCTTTCTAAATAATACACATTGTCGTAACAGAGCTCATTTTGACAGGCATTTTTATGTTTATACTGAGCAGGGAAGGTAATGTCTGAAGGGAACACTGTTTCTTATCCTCCCCAAGTTCTTCCATGTCAAACTGAGGTGCACTGACAGGTCAGCAAAGGAAGCTGGGACCTTTGCTTTTTTGTTTGTTCTTCCTGGTGTATGGAGGATTAACTGTCATCCTGATCTTTGGGGGAAAAGGGCAAAGCAGAATGGGACAAAGATTTACCAGCTCTTTCCTTCCCCTGTACATAGAGCAAATTTGAATCTGAGGCATCTTACACTGTAGTAGTCTGCTATTGCAAGTATATAAAATTATTGTGTGATCTTACAGACCATGTGTGCTGCAAAAGATAGCCGTACTGGCATGAGTTAAGGCTGTAAAAAGAATCTTTCTTCTGAATTAACTGATTTAGGTTAGACCCTGTGCATTGTTTTACTTGCACAGTTATTTTTTTGTTTTTATTCCCTTTTTTGATCACTGTTCTGTATTTAAACTCCTTCAAATGTGCAAAGATTAAATGTTTAATAAAAATTGCTTGTTGTTTTCAACATCTGTGTTCAGAGAACAATGGCCCACTGGAGTGCAGAAAGCTTGTAAAGTTTTCAAATGTATTGAGAATGACAGAAAGTTCAGTGAAGAGTTTGCTTTCCTCATTACAGAACTACTTCTGTGGCTGCGATTACACTAAGAGCATCTTTAATTGCTTTAAAATCTGAATGCATGATAAGAATGGATTAATTTGATTTTTCTGTTACTACAAGTAGCAGATGGTTTATGTCTTAGGAATGCTCATGTTGTAAAATGAGATCCCCAGCTCATTCGTGATTGGTCACTGTTAATGAAGCATGCTGTGCTGATTATTGATTTAGAAAATGAGGATGACATGAGTATTGTGTGTGTTGCTGTAATAAATTAAAGAGGAGTATTTTAATAGCCAGCAGACATACACCTTAAATAACATGAAATATTTGATTTTCTATTCAGGTGGTCTCTGCCCTGTCAAACTAATTTTATTGTTTATTAAAAAGATGTACTTTTATAGTTTCAGCTAACAAGCAGATGGTCGTCTTTACTTATTTCTGTTTTGTATTGCTGTATGACCGATCAGATGCATGATAGGAACCCAAATTAGCTTGTTGTTTGCAAAGCAATGGTATAGCCACGGGAGGAAGTCTTTCGTAGGTATTGCTCGTGTGTGTGCATGTGTGTAAGTGTGCATACGTGTGTGTGTGTGTAGGCATGTCTGTTTTGTTTCCTATTGTGTTTAATCTTTATTTGTTACTGTAGGAAAGACAGTTAAATGTGCATTCAGTTATTTCAGTTTCAGTTTTCTGTTTCGCCTTCAAAAACTTTTGAACGAGATAAAAGGAGAGAGTATTTTAAAATCTTTTATTTATTCAGAATCACATAAACCATATCATACTTTAATCTTTATTTAATCTTCTTTCAGAGATCATAAACAAGAATTTGTATGTTAAAAATCAGTCGTATTTTATACTCGCTTGTTTCTGTGATTTGTAAACTGAGTGTGTTATAAACAACTGTGGATTGAGGTATTAATCAAGATTCAGTACCGCATATGTGACCTCTACAGCAAATCATAATGTTTTAATGTATGTTATGTAGCTTGCATTATACTCATTTCTTAAGAGTTACTATAGCACTGTGTCTGTTTGTAGAAGGATGAAGACAGTAATTCTGATATGGTACAGTATGTGCCCCATGTTTATGTGTATATATTATATAAATTATTGGAATATATATATATTCCAGAAAATATACTAATGTAATTATTTTCCTCTTCAGTAAATGCTTAGAGCATGCTTATAGATGATGAAAATCCTCCCTGGTCTCCACCCTTACCCTCTTGGGAGCAGTGCTAGTTGACATGACCAAGAAACTCACCTTCAATGCAAACACTGTGAACGTTCCATAATTACTTGCAGTTTTCTACAGATAATATTGATTGCAGACTTAGATGTGAATAACAACTGTTGCTTTCAGCAATTTTCAAACCAAAAATGTAATGTTGGGAGCCATCAAACTAAGGTGTCCAACAGAATAAATTTTGTCTTGAAGATCTGGAGGAACACTGAGGAAATGAGTCTATTCATTTAGTCCTAATATGTATCAGACCACTCCATGATGTATGTAGAAGTGGTGGAGACCTGTGTTTGCTGTGAGAACAAGTACTTAATGGAGAATGTCAGTAACAGAGGGTAACAGAGATGGTAAAAAAAGTTGTTGTCCTTACTGCTCTTGTTTCCAAGCTTATTATAAAGATCTTGATTTTGGAACAGTTCATATTATAGCAGAAAGTGTTCATGTGTGTGTAAGCCCAGAATCCCCAGATTAATTAGAGAAGTAGAGTCAATTAGTTTGATGGTGCAATTGGTATTGGAAAGCAAATAATTCAAAAGAAGCATGGATTATAATTTTTTTAAAGCGTTTGTGGATTTATTTATTTTTGAAATGGTTAGCTAGGTAGGTTGGATTCTCTGTATTAGTTTTGAATCCTTTAACTACCCTTAAGCATATCCCGACTGAATATGGCTGTCTGAAATCCATTCCTTAAAAAGTGCTCTGAGCAGCTTTCAACCAGGTAGCCTGGAAAACAGCTAGATGGGGAGTACTCAGTACCAAAGATTAGCTGCCAGAGTGATGTTTTATGCCGTGCTAACATGGTAGTATTCCTCCTCCCTGTCAGTTCCTTCTCCTTTTCCAGCTGATATAATGAAACATCCCTCTTTACCTCTAAAACTGCTGTGCCTTTCTCCTGCCTGTGTCAGGAATCTGCATTCTGGTTCTGGAGTTTATTGTGGTATGTAACTGCATCTTACTTTCCCACTGGTTCGTGCATACCTCATTTGGAAAATGTCCTCTTCTGGGGACAGATGTGAAATAGCTGATATGTTTTATCCACTGTTGGCAGCTTCCTGATATGAATTGCTGTACTCTTGTAAAAATATGAAGATGCATCCACTTAATGCTTTTTCACTAGACTCCAGCATGTTCTGCTCTTATATTTCTCATTTAGCTTCATGCTGAAGCAGTAGGCTTGGCTGTCCCTTTTACAATAACAAAAAGAATAGAATTGTCCATGTAGAATGTGATTGGATATATTTTTGTGATTTCAAAGTTTTACACTTTAAGATACTATTTGAGATGGCTGAAGAAGCTTTAAGATTTTCTGTGACTCATTTGGTAATCAGTGTGTGATTCACTATTAACAAATTTTGCATTGTGTGCATCTTCACCTGAGCACCAAAAAGTGGCTCACGAACTGCGTGCTGCATTCTCTGCTCCTGCAAATGTCAGCTGGTATGAGCACATGATCTTTGTTGATCTGGCTGTCCCTCAATCCCAAAGTGTGACTGCTCTTTTTGTGCAAACTTGCAGCTTAGCAAGGTTGGGAATGCTATGTATGCAACAAGATCTTTCTCTATAAAATGCTCACTGGTTATCTTCGAGTGGTGTGTAGCTAGATAGGCCTTTTTTTCCAGAGCTGGTAGCAAGAGTAGATCCAAAAAGATACTTACATGCTTATCTCTTTACACTTGTGTTAAAATCAGTGGGAATTTAAAAGCTTAGGATTTAAATACTTACAATTTGGAACTATCCCAAGATCCTTGTCATCAAAAAGGCAATGGCCTCGTTTTATGCAGATGTCCTAGCACTCAAAGGGTGCATAAATTACTGCATTGCTTATCAATTTCTCTTTAATGTATTCCTTTCTTATATCTGGGACGCTGTTAATAGAGAAAAAGGATTAAAAAGCACAAAAATAACTTGTATGTAAGTTTCTTTGAGTTGAAATTTTATCAGTCAGCCTGTCAGCACTAACATATGGGAAACATGGTTTCGCTACCGTGCATAGCAGGGGCTAAAAGTGCTGTTCAGACCATGTGCTCAACTCCTACAGGAGAGGGACTTTATATCACTTGTGCAGCCCACTCACAAATTTAAGGGGTGACATCTATGGATTCTGAAGATATGGTAACCAAAATATTGATCTTGTTAGAGAAAATGTAAAGTGGGGAGGGCAAAAGAAGATAAAGGAAATCTTGTAAATCAGTGAAGGAGTCGGTAAAACTTCAGTTATTTCACTTCTTAAAAGCCTATTGTATTGCTATTGCTATATTGAAACAGTAATTGTAGATAATAGGGAATTTTTACATATCTTGGGCTAACTTGCAGTAACATATAACATCTCCTTGTATCAATTACTGTAAAGTACTAAAGATCCCTACTGTTTTTGTTTTGTTTTGCTTCCTAAAGCCCCCTGCTGCTGTTGATTACACCTAGATCTGCTACTGATTGGAACTGTTAAAAGGCAAAGATAGCATTGGATGGTTTCTGAATCATTTAATTGTGGAACTAATAAGATGTTTTCACTGGAACCTAATAGAACTGATAATATTAATTACATGAACAAAGTATATTCTGTAGTATGTTAATGGCTCTGAAATACATACTGAACTTCATGCATGTGACCCTTGGAAAACTGCTTCCTTAATACAGCAATACTTGCCAGATAATGTCCAAAATAGGCATAGAGTTAAACACTGGCTTATCAGTGTAAGAGCCATTTCTCTTCTGCGCCCTCCTCCAACATCCACTCAAACTCTCAGCTCTGATGAGGTTGAAATATGATTTATGAATACGTACAAGGAAGTCCTAAAATAAGGAAGAATGAAAATACATCATCAGTTATGAATGGTAAGATTTGAAGTGATCACTTTTCTATAGTGCTTCACAATTTTAAATTCTAATTAAAGAATTTTCAATAAAAAGAAAAAAAAAAAAAAAAAAGAGAGAGAAATGACTACCTGGGAAGTACAGGTAAAGAAAAAGATAGGGAGTCTGAAGTGACCTTAATGCCTCATAAATCTTCAGCAAAACTGATAAGCAGATTCAGAGCATCTGGGAAAAGGTTGTGGCAGAGCAGTTCTATCATGGCCCATGTGTGTCTTGGAGGGCATTACACGCAATTGAAGGAGTCTACCAATTATGACTCGTGATTAACTCCCTGTTAATCTTTCTACAGTTTTGCCAAATTTGCTCTGCTTCTCACACGCATACAATCCTCTCACGTGATGCAGAGAAAGTGGCAGCAGGGCATTCTGAGGGATCAGCTGAATCTTCAGTTTCCAAATTGTTCTGCTGTAGTCAATCCAATCAGCTTGCCTTTTGTCTACAATCACGTCATATATTTTTTTTTTCTCAGTTATCTACATTTTAAAATATCATTTGCATTTTACCCTTTTGTTGGGTAAAATGCTGGGTGGTTCGAAAAGCTGTACTGGAGAAAACAAGTATCATGTGTAACAACGTGTTTTCTTTAAATTTATGCATACATAATACACATCATAGATTAGGAACTGAGACTGGAGGGAGCAGAGCTAATCTCCGTATTGCATGTTGAAGACTGCTAATTTACGTAACATTCATGTTTCACGGAATGTAAAGAGTTAAACATTAATTACTGAATTCATATTCCCTACAAATTTTGGCTTTAAAATCAAGACAGCAAGATGATACCTTCCAGAATAAAGAAATCAGTCATCCACTTTGTACTTCAGTAGACTCTTACTTCCCTTGACGAATTATCCATATTGATTATTTGATTATAAAAAAAAGAGTAGAAAAAAATTACACTGTTGTATCTACAAAACTTAGTATAAAAGAGAAAAAAAACTCAACTTGTCTCAAAAGCAGATAGCTTTCCTTCTGTTTTTCTCTTCTTTCTACAGACAAATGTGTTAGTATAATGCTCATTTAATGTACTAACAGCTATCAGGATCTGTTTCTTTTCTTTGGTCTGGTCTGTCTTTATTTTTGCAGAGACCATTTTATGCTAGATGAACAGCAGCTGAGTGTTTTGAATCATGTATTATAGTTAACAGAGAAAATGAGATCAATTTTTAAAATGAGAAAAAAGACTTGAGAAATTGATTTCTGTGGTTTCCATTGACAGGTAACATTTTGTCTGTTTATAGTTGGAAAAAATATTTTCCCTAACTACTTTTAAGCAAAATTGTACCTCCTGGTCCCTGAAAAGCCAGCAGTTGCTCTCACAGAGTCCTTTAAGATTCTGCAGCTGGAATTTAGTTTCACTGGAGTGAGTTTGAATGTAATCTTATCTGCACACATACCGTATTGATAATGTGCAGTGCGTTATTAGTAAAGTTATTTTGAACTGAGCCTATGAAAAGGAACAAACCCAGCTCATTGCATATTTTTCGCTTCATCCCCTGTACAGGAAAAACAAAAACAAAACCAAAAACAACAACAACAAAAACCAAACCTTAATTATTTCATTACTATTGCACTTAGAAATGTTCTTCTGGTTACTGATCCTCATAGTCTGTGAAAGTCCTGCAAGGAATGTATAGTGGCCCACTTGAAGCACTAGCTGAAAGCTCTCAATGCACTTTGAGAAAGCCTGTGTAGGGAAACAACTGCAGTTTGTGCTTCTGCAGAGTACTGCAGTGTTCTTTACCTTAATCCCTGGCATCTATCACCTCCATTTTGTTGGCTTGTCATCAGCATCTCTATCAGAGGAAAACTCCAGTGCATGTAGCAAGAAACGAAGCATGGAAGGGAAAAACATAAAGGCTCTTGACTGAAATAGTACTTTAACTTATTAACAGACAAGTGTGCATGTCAGAAAAACACACTTGTTTGCTGTGAGTATATGCAATAGCTGATGGGTAAAGAAACAGAAACCTTAATTGCTGCTCGAGCTTAGGTCACTGTTCATTCATTCATTCATTGCCGGAGCTATAAACTATTCATATGTTGCCACAGCATGTTACTTACACACGACTGAGGGTGAAGGAAGTAAGAGCTAAGATGCTTCATAGACATCGACATCGGGGGGATTAACATGTCTGCTTCATTAATATATATGTGCATACTTTAATGTTGGAGTATTGAAACTGTTTCAAATGAGATTAAGAACTGTATCTCTTAAGGTCTTCTATAGTGCTTAGAAACATGTACATTTTTTGCATCAGTCTTGCCAGTTTCCTCCCATTTTACTTTTCCTGTGCCAGTGGGGTACAAGTGCAGACACAGTACTCGTCGCTTTCCGGCTGCCTGGCTTTCTGTTGTTTTTCCTTAGCTAGATCTGCTCTCTGTACTTGCTAGCCATCATTAAGCATATATGAAACTCCGTAGAGTGGCAGGCGTGGATTCTGAGTGACATTTCTGGCAGCATTTTCCTTGTATATGGCACTGGGCCTGATTCTCTGAAATTTTAAGCATGTATGATCTGTATTTGCTTCAGCTGAATCTGTAGGTACTCTGTCCTTTTGGAAAACAGTCTGCTCTGTGCTAAACCTTGGGCAGTTAAGAGACGAGAAAGTCCTGGAAATTTAACTAACTGCCATATGACTTGGTTCTGGAGAGCAGCAAGAGTACAGCCAGTGCAAAGGCATTGCCACTCCGACTGTGTTAATTACTAACTCAGTAATCGCCCCCTGTGAAACGAGGCTTGGAGATCAGTACTGAATTGTTCAGTAATGTTTATTGGAGCACTTTAAAATATATTTGCAATATATAAAACACTTTGATATATAGAAGCTCGCATTCTAATAAGATTACATTAAGTATCCTAATAAGATCAAGGCTTGAAATTATGTTTTTCCGGATTTGAGTGATATAAATTAATTTTAGTTTAAACCAGTGTCAGTGTTCTTAGATGTTCATTGTAAATACTCTGCAGTGTATGTGGGTCTGTGTTTGAGTTAAAAAAATAAATAAATAAATAAAATCTCCTATTAATACAAGAATTATTTTCTCATCTTCTCATTCCAGTATTCTGTAGCTACAGATTATCAAGGCAATGCTGTAATTATTAAACTCAACCAGTAAATACTATAGAGAATAACAGAGGCTGATCACTGAACTCTGGCCTTTCATTTCTCATTGATGTCTAGCCAATTATATATGTAGGTCACTCTGAAAGTAATGCCTCCTATTTATTTACATGGAAACTACAACAGATAGAAAGAGAACAATAAATCTGTTTAATAGAGCAAATTCTCACAAAGAAATAACTACTTTTCAATATAGACGCCACTATTATTTCACCAATGAAGACCCTGTTTGCTGTGCTTGTAGGTAGATGTGGCCCACTATTGCCACTTCTAAAACACACCTTCCTCTTCTTCTTCACTCTGCTCACATCCACTGTTCGGTCTCCAAAAATGTTCAGCAAGCATCAATTAATGTCAATGGGTGCCATTTCTTCCACTTGGAGGAATTGAGTGACACACCTATTCTTCATACACACTCCCATGCAAGCCGCCATTTTACCAGACTGCTCAACTGCTCTCTGTCATTTGGCAACAACATCTAATGGAATATTGGTGAGAAGGTTCAACCTCTACTGTGGTAGCATCAACGTTCACCTCTGACATCGTCAGCTGGCATAATTTAATAGGAGAAATTATTTTCATAGCGGCCATTGCAAAATGAATTATTCTCAGTTTAGATCACTTGTGGAGGCTAATCACAAAGCCATTCAACAAGAAAGTGAATTCTCTTCAGGAAGACTTTACAAGTACTTGCAAAAATAAAATATGCGCAAAACTTTCAGTACAAATAAAATTAATTGTTCATTACAGTAACAGTCTGATCAGGGTGAAATATTGGATTAGTTCAAAGGGGACTCACCACAATAGTAGAATTCTCCTGTGAAATGTTAGTTTTTTCCTCCTACATTTTATTTTGTTGCTAATTCTTCTATTTCTGTAAACCGTTACACAATAATGTGAATGAGTTTTTTAACACTGATAATAATAATGATAAAGTTTGATATTCAAAGTCAGGGAAAAATCTTGGCTAATTTCAACAGCTTCATGTTTCTCTTCTTTGTGGTCTGGATGGAGATACCCTTGGGACTCCGATAAATTGTCCACCAGGTGGGCCAACTGGGCAAAGATCCTAACTGGTTTACGCCTAACTGTGTGTACATATGTAGGTAAATTATGTGGTTATAATCACTCTTCAAGGTGCACCACCTGCTGTATCAGATTGTTATGTAAGGTGATATCTAGGAACAGTAAATATTCCTTGAGTTTATGACTAAGATATCATTTTTAGTATGCTAGCATTCAGTTTCGGATTGTGGTTAATATGACGATTCAGTCTTATGATTTATCTGATAACACTGGTTTCCAGCCATGTTTCTATCAGATCAAATTATTTAATAATTAAATATTGTGTTAATTTCTTGTTTATATATTTAATGTTAAATTTAAAATGCAGGATACTTTGGAAATGTGAGTCTACCCTTCCCCATTAAGAAGCAGTCATCGCTCACAGCTTGGGCTGGTTTTGTTTATTTTATTGTTTCCATAAAATATGAGGCTCTATTAACTTCTTTGAGAAGTTAATATTGTAGAACCGAGTAGCCATCTTTATTTCTTGTTACCTTTTAATTCACCAGAAATAAACATATTGCCTATTAGCTACATTTACTCTACTGAACCTGACAAACATTTCAAGGGCAGGATACAAAAAGCATAACTCTAGAGAAGATCTATTCCAGTTTTATGTGCAGGATAATAGCTGGGAAGAGTTGATTCATTCCATTTACCATCAACTATCTAAGATTTCCCTCTGTCCTGTCCAAATAGTGCTGAATGTGTTTTTATGGGCACCTCAACATAATCAAAAGCAGTGCATTTTACTGTCCATTTGGTAAAAAGCAGTCGATACTGTGTAAAATTAGTTCTGTATTTGAATTCCTTCAGAGTGTCAGGCACAGATCTTGTCAGATTCTTTACTACTTTGTTTGCTTAAAGAATTTATCTTGAGCCATGGAGCAAGAATAGTAATGACCTTCAAACTCAGTTTTCTGATACTGAGTTTACACTGTAAGTTAAAAAATCTAGTTCTGTTTCATGACTCCACCTGCCTCATTGTCAAGTAAGAAATCTATTATATTTTTTTTGTGAATTTATTATGTCTTTTTCTTTTAGACATTGTTTCTCTTAGAGTGTGCAGAAATAGTTTAATTCATATTTTTTCATTATACCGGACTAAGAATGTTAGCAGTTTTGTCTCTATAAACATATTTAAAATTTCAGGGAGGGTTTAAATATTTATGAAAATATAAAAGGTAACTTAAAGATAATATGTTTGTCTTGGAAACTTGTGGCCGGAACTTATCTGCACACAAATTACTTTTGGGAAAAGAGAGGAGCATACTTACAGTCAGCTTTAATATTTTTAATGGCTTTCACTTTGTACTTTGTGAATTGTATAAAGCCTTCAAATATTAATATATATTCAAGATTAGGGATTTATAGGCTTCTTTTGTTGCTATACATTGCTTGTCCGTGAAATTTTCATGGTCTTCTGATTCATCTGAACCCTAGTTATTGTACAAGCAGAGAGACAGCTGATGCAGCTCCAAACTCTTCATTGCATTAGTATGTGAAACTTTTAGCTCAAGGATAACAAAAACCATTCAATTCTTCAAAAATAGCCTGCAAGTGGAAAGCATGTATGCTGCAGAAAAGAACCAAAAAAAAAAAGCAAACACCTTTTTTGCTATGGGTTTCAGTTTCGTAGCTATTGCTCTTCTGATATGGGAAGTATGCTGACTTCAAGTATTTGTCCTTGTCTTATATATTTATTTTTCTGAGATCGTTAGCTTCCTTTGAAACCTCAATATTTCATATAGATAGTTATAGATACCTAGTTACAGATAGCATATCTGAAAGAGTAATAGTGATGAACTTATTTAATCATGACATAGTTTTGTGGAAAGGTGATTTTTAAAGAATCTTTCTGCATTATTTATGTCATTTAACTGTCGACCTAGTATTTATGTAAAGAAAGAATGTAAAAGACTCTATTACTCCTGTTTTCAGAAGTACACTGGACATGACTCAACTGAATTCCTCTATCCTATTGTGAGACTTTGTGATTTTGCACTGACACTCTTGTAAAGCCTAATCCTCACTGTAGCCTTTCTTATCTTGCACTGCAATACAGGGCATTACAAACTGAGACATTCCATATCAGAAAGCCACCAGCAGAAAAGGTGGAAATTCTTGAAATTAATCTTACATTACTTTCTATATTTGAACTGGGTTTTTTTGTTTGTTTGTTTTTTGTTGGTTTTTTTTTTTTTTTTGTTTTTGTTTTTTATGCTTATAAATCAGTGCTAGCTATTCTAATACAGTGCTTCTTCTTTTAAATATAGACAAATATTTTCCAAAGTACATGCTTAGTAGATGTCCTGCATGGCAAATATTCAAAGGTTTCAAGGAATAGCTGTAGCAATTGCAGGAGAGGTGTATAAATTACCATCTCTTTTGGTATTTTTCCTCCTCTCTGTACATCTTTTACTATAATTAGACAGCATTTAACAGCAAATGTTTGCTTTGGTTAAATTATTCAGAACATTTATTTTACTTGTCAAAGGTTAGATCAGGTTGTTGTTTGAACTGGTAATTAAATGCAGCCTAATACATGGTCGTATTTATATGCACTATCAGCCCTGTTTCCTCCTTATTCTGTATAATTTTATAATAGTAAAGGCTGACATTTAGACATGAAACTCAAATGCTGTTTTCTTGTAAAGGGAGCTAAGATTTTGCTTCTATGTTGCATACATCTGTATGCTCAAGAAAATTAAGATTAGACTGTGAAATATCACAGCTATAGATTTCCTTTTTGTAAAATGAACATTCCTTATTGCTGCATTGTGAAGGCCTTTTAATGTATTTTAATTCATTTGTTTCAGAAAGTCATTACACAGCATCTGGCATGTATTAATTATTTTTCAGAGATGAAGATAAGGTGGATAAGTGCAGAACAGTCCTTTGCTAGGAATCCAGAGGGCCACAAGTATAATCAGTGGGCTGGAGCACCTCTCCTGTGAAGATGGGCTGAGGGAGCTGAGCTTGTTCAGTCTGGAGAAGAGAGTGCTCTAGAAAGATCATGTTGGGTCTACAGGAAAGCTGGAGGGGGACTTTTAATTGGGGAATATTTAACTTGGAGAAAAAAGTTTTAGAGGTTTAGGTTAGACCTTAGGAAGAAATTCTTTACTCAGACAACAGTGAGGCACTGGCATAGGCTGTCCAGTGAAGCTGTGGATGCTCCATGCCTGGAGGATTTCAAAGCTATGTTGGATGGGGCCTTGGGCAGCCTAAGCTGGTGGGTGGCAGCCCTGCTCACAGCAGGGGGTTGGATCTATTAGGGTTTTAAGGTCTGTTCCAACCCAAACCGTTCTGTAATTCTAATGGAATACCCAAAAAAATCACAGTAACCTATAGTGTATTTAAATTGCATTACAAAATCCTTACTAGAAATACACATGATGCTACAATGCAGAAGACTTCTTAAAATTAATTCTGATTATTGCCTAATAAAGAGAATTAAAATGATTGCATAGTTGAATCAAATGAGCAAGCAAAGTCCAAATGTGAGAACTTTTTGTGAATTGTACATTTACATTACAGCACTGAGACAACCTATCTAGCCTAATAAAATCAATGGGAGTTTTGAAGAGGCCAGAATTTGGTCTATAGTCTCTCATAACAAGTTCACAAACTATTTTTATCACAATGAAATTACAGTCTCTTAATTGAATAGTCATCCAAATAATGTATTCCTTTGTTTTTCATTTCTGCAATCAGTGTTTATTATGTTAAATTTGAAAAAGAAGAGTAAATTATAGAGCTTTTTTGAGCTTTTATGCTCATATGCTTAATATGGTCCGATGTATGTGAAAGGAGGAACATTTTTGTCCAGAAATAAGTGTTATAGTGAAGGACTGAATTTTCAGCAATTTCTTTCTTCCTGCCTTATGTAGACAAGTGTTCCTGTCTTTTTTTCAGTACTTTTTTTTTTGTTCCAGCTTTCTCTTTGTGAGACTAATGTAGTGATATATATACATTTCAACCTACCTTATTTCTGAGCATTTCTAAAACATTCTTGAAAATTCCTAGCTATTGTACTTAATGTATTGAAAATGCAGTTTTTAAAGTCTCATAGTTCTGTCAAATCAGAACAGCACTGATTCATATCTTGTTAAAAAACAATTCAGACTTCATGGTAGTGAAATTCTAATTTATCCACTGTCATGGTGATCCCCCAGACTATATTATGTGGTTGCAAAAGCTGAGATAGTGTCTATGTCTTTTTTCTTTTTTCTATCTTAGAAAGCCGAAATTGACAACTTAGTTCCTACATATGTGATCTCAGAGTAGCAGAATTTATTATATTTTTCACCTTTCCTTGTTGTAATCATATTTTGTAATAAAGCTGGCATAGGCCACCAAGAGTTTCAATATAGAAAGAATAAAGAGTAAAAACAGAGTTAAAAGTTGAAGAGAATTCTTGATTATAATTATAGCATTCCTAGCACGACACTAAAGAAACTCGATCTATGGTGTTCTATTTGTCGTTCTACAGCTTGTTAAATTTTTATACTTCGTGGCTGTGGGAGGTAGCTAAAAACAAGAAAATACACTGTGCTCTTACAGAAATTATTTTGACCCCTAGGTAAAGTACATTTATTTGTGTATACATCGTCTGAACTGTGAGCTGTTGATTGATGTAATAGATTGCATATACATATGGTATACAAAGGACCTAGGTTAGGCTAGAGTTCTGGGCTCTTTCATGATGGACTAGCTAAATATAGATAGAATCAAAATGATTAATTTGATTTTAAGTTGTACGTGTCATCTGGGTGTAAGTTGTGAGACAGAAATGACAGGCTGCATTAGGAAAACTGGTCTTAAGTTAAATAATTGCTGTATTAAAATGGCAGAAGTATTTCCATGTCAGTTTGTACAAGGACTACGTGGAGATGAAAACCAGTGTTGTTCTTTCAGATGATGTCTTTAAGACTGTTGATAAAATGAGTGTTGACTGAATTATTTTGTGTGTGAACCAAGGAGTTTGGTAACTACATAGTATTTCGATGGCAAAAGAGTGAACCAACCAAAATGAAAATCTCCATTCCTTTCCTCCATGTCTCTCCTGACCATTCCTAGTGGATCAAAATAAGTAAATAAGTAACCTAAATCATTCCTCCTCCTCCCCTATTAAAAGCTTCACAAAACACAAAGGCAATCTTGAATTTAAAGGAGGCAAGGTAATAGTAGAACAGTTATATGGACAAGCAAGCAGAGGATCTGGTTCCTTCCTGAGAAATCCTGGAACTTCAAGCCTTCCTGGAAATGTGGAATTGCTGGATTTCTTTGACAGAGAATACTCACCTCAGCTAGTCAGTCTGTCTGTCACCTCTCCTTTGAAGGAAGATCCGTTGTCTGCTTTTTCCTTACTTACCTCTAGGAAGATAAGGACACCTTCTACTGCCATCTTCTGTCTTTCTTTTAAGAGAAAAAGAAAGATGAGTAATACAAGGGGTGCTCTGAAAGTAATGCCTCCTGTTTTATTATTTTGGTCTACAATGTCAGAGGCAGATGATGGTGATATGGCAGTAGAGGTTGAACCTTCCTACCAGTATTCCATCACATGTTGTTCCTGTGCAACGGATTGCAGCAGAGGAGCAATCTGACAAAATGGTGTCTGACCAGGAAGTGAGATAAATTCCACCATGTGGAGAAAATGGTACCCACTGACATTTATCGGTGCTTGCTGAACATCTGTGGATGCCAAACAGTGGATGTGAGCACAGTGAGACATAGTATGATGCATTTCAGCAGTGGCAACAGCGGCATGAAAAACAAGCCATGTTACATACAAGTATGCACACCTATCACACCACAAAATGAAGAATGTCTCAGTCAGTTCATTCGCACAAATTGGCTAATGGCAGTGACTATGTTGAAAAATAGTGTTGTATAGCTGAGAATTTGCTTGGTCAGATAATGTTATAGTGCTTTTTTATATGTTGTAGTATCCATGGAAATGGATAGGATGCATTAATTTAGGAGCAGCCAATATTCAAATGTTACCACTAATTTTAGCTGCTTCAAGATGCACAGCCTTCCTGTTAAGTAAAAAATCAAGAGAGAGCTGATCACACCTGTATTCTTTATGCTTAGTTTCTTTCTATTTCCTTCTGGATCCTGTTCAAAATTCTGATTTCACTGTCTTTATTTCTCTAAGCATTCCATAGCCTGGCCACTTTGCATCACATCCATATCTGAGCTACTGATAGAAATGCAACCACACAGCAAAAAGTACATCTTCCTAGATTTTTGCATGTGACCAGTTTCCCATGACCAGTTTAAGAATTTAGGTGTGAGATCATAGAGAGCCTTTACCAGGATAAAAAATGTGAAATAAATTTGTTGTTAATTGACATTTCTTACATTTCAAGAGAAAGAAATTAAAATTTGACAGAAGGACCAAAAAATGAAACAAACAAATGCAAAACCAAAAGAATTGGAAATTATATGAAAGCAACTGTTTGCCCAGGAAGGTTGTCAGTGGTAATGGCCATCATGGCTATCACTGTTTGTAATTTATACATTAAATATTATTAAATAGTCATAGTTTTCTTCTCTCTGTGTTAGATGAACTACTATCTGCAAAGGCTTTCTAAAAACAAATGGAAAAATTTAATCAAGGAGGTATCTAACCATATCTTGTTTACATCTGTTATATTCTTTTAATAAAATAGGCTTAAAAGCTTAGCCTCAAAGGTGTTGCAAGCTTTCTATAAAGTGTAATGACAGCTGTTGTTCCAGTGCAATTCTTCAAATCTTTTCACAGTTTCTTGGGGATTCCATTTTGTTTTTGCTGGTTACATACACGTAATGATATTCAGACAGCATGAGAAGAAGTTTCAGCCATGTCATAGCGACTGGTGAATTAGTGATACCTCTATGCCTCTCAACTAAGCTTAGCATGTTTATGAGTCATCAATCTATTGTATCACCTATTAAAAATCAAGAAGTTTTAAAAAATCTTATCTGTGGATTTGCTCTACTTCCTTAGAGCAGAACATACACAATTCTCAAGGCAGCCCTTAGCCTCCTGCTACTTGTGGTGGTATTGTCTAAGGTCTCACCCTGATACTGATGTGCCGACTAAGTGTTGTGTGAAGTAAAGCTTCTGGGTCTTATTGTGTGGTGTGTGCTTAATCCACTTCTAAGGCAAAGTAACCCTGGGATTTAGTGTAAGGAGAATAGAACTTGATGGTGGCAGCTGTTTGTGATGAAACAAATTTAGTGCCAAACCAAAAAGACCTTTAACTAATTAATTGTGCCTCAGTTCTATTAATACTTTCACCTTCAGACATTATCTTTAATTCTGAATTGGTTTATATTAAACATTCTTATTTGTGCCGTAAATTGTAGGGTACATTTCTAACATTCTGCAGAATTAAATATTTCTTTGTAGATCCAGACTTTTCTTTCTCTACAAACTTGCAAAGTACTGCTTTCCTACTTGCTGCTTAGGTCCTGCATCCGATTCGGTTTTGGAGGCACTTTTGCCAGTGTGTGTTTGATACATCATACTGCTTGTTCTGGTGACTTCTATGCTTGTGTTTTATGTTCTCTGGCAACTAGCAGAAACTGCTCAGAAAATATTATAGGGGGAGCAGGTGCCTCCAAGTAACAGTGCATTGTAGAAACCATACTACAGCAGCTATGTCTGCCTTGCTTCTCTGTGTTTGAAGACTTCAGCAGTACCACTTGTTCCCTTGACAGCTTTATGTGCATCTACAGGAAAGCAAAGAACATATCATCCAACTGCTCAGATATTTGAATAGAATATAGGAGAAAGAGGGGATAGGAAAATGAGTCATAACTGATAACACTGTATTAGGAGATCAAGAATTTAAAGAAGGAAGGGTATTGCACTGTAATTTTATACAGTATTTATAATATTGCGAACCCTGACAGGAATTAGTACTGTGAGTTACTGAACACCGGAAACAGAAGAAATGCAGCACCAAAGTTCTCTATCTGAAAAACAAAGAAAAATTTGCCTTGTCATCGTCTTAGTAATGTGGAACACAGTAGTACATTCATAGTAAAATAACCAGTGAAATGTTAATCACAGCAGGAGTGATACCTTGGTGCAAAGTGCTTTCATGCAGTCAACTGCCAGCACGGTTAGCACAGTTCATCTCTACCTTGTGTTTCCAAGTCTTAGGGGTTTTCTGCTTTTCAAGTATTTTATTTTGTTTTGCTTTATTTAGGAATTGCTATGCGAACTGAATTAGATGTCAGCACTTTGTCTTGGCTTTCCTCTTCCACACAGTTTTCCTCAGCAGCTCTGCTCATTTGCATTCAATCACAGAGACTGAATTGTGTACGTGAACATAACTTGTGGTTCTTCACATTGCTAACTTTGTAAGATGCAAGGCAAATTCTGGCTCTTTTTGCTTCTTTGAAAGTGGCTATGAAATTTTGTCCTTTTTTCCTTAGCTAGTGGAGCTTACACCAGCTTCCTTTGTACCTCAGTGTGAGGCCATGCTGCTTTAGTATCTGCATATCTAGAAGAGAAATATTTGATGTAAATGCCTCCGTGAGTGCATGAGCACGCTGGTGTTTCTATAAAAATTGTCAGCCCCTGTAGGAAACCGTTTTCTAAAAATAGTGGAAGAATAAAGGCTGAATCCTAGATTAATTGCTTAGTACTCTAAAGCTGTGATATCCTAGAAACTTACTTCATTGAATACACTTTTAGTGTCTAAGCTAGTTACTATCATTTCGGGTAAGGCTGCAGGCTAAGCTGCCATTTTTTCCAGCTCACTGTTTTGATGATTTCTTTCAGCCTTGACATTTTTTGGCCCTTTGAGTTACATATGTATTACTAAAACATAAAGTGTGTAGCATAGCATGGTGCCTGTGTGTTTCTGAAAGTAAAACTCTTAAATAGTTAAAAGCAGTCATTTTCATATCATAAACAACTGTAAACTACTTTAATGTCTTAACTACGTTTGGAAGGACAGTGCTTTAATTACAGTTGTATTGAATTGTTTTGTAACTAGGTAAATAAAATGCATTCTAAAATAGAATAAACAAGCAGATTGTTTGATATAATGGGTTTCCAATTTTGTTGATTCATTTTAATATGAATAAAGTTTTCAGCACTTCTAGGTTAATGTAAAAGAAGGGAGTGGATTCAAAGTTAAATAATATAAAGGTCTGAAATCTGTTGGTATATTTATTTTCCTTCACACCTGTCTTTCTTCCACTGATGAAAAACATTTTGACTTTTCAATCATGCCACAGGCTGTACTTTCTAGGTTTGCAAGACTATCCTACAGACTACCTCTCTATCTACACCAGCCAGGTATTGACTCTCCTAGGCTATCCATGTAAACATGGATACTCTACTGCAGCTTAGATCTTACCAGCATCACATGATGGAAGATGTAGCTGTACTTACAGATATATGTAGTGAATCTCAGTTTTCTTTTGGTTGTTTTGAAGTAATATGATATTGTTGACTCACTTTCAAATTGTAATCCACTTGTTCATATCCATTCTCTCACAGAATTCCTTTGTGCTAAGGGCAAGGCCTTCATTGCTGCTAGTTAAAATTCTGATTAATCTGTCAGTAAGATACCTTTGACTCAGCAAAGTCAACTGACCTGTTTCCATGCAGGTACATTTGTCTGTAGTGGGAAAGTGGCACCAGTAGTCAGTTAAACTACACATTTTGAGAGCAGTATCAATTTAGTCAAAGCTACTATATGAAATGGAATTACTTTAAGCTGAATTGTATTTGATTGTTTGAAAATAACTCATTTACCTTCTCTTTAATCTTTTTTTGAGCTATCCCGTGTATAGTTTAAATGGTGCTGTGTCAGTAATCTGATTTTCAATGGAATCGTTTAGCAAAGAGTAAAGCATAAGACACTTCACCTGCCTTTCCATCTTTGATAAATCTATTTTTACTTAAAATAAGAGATCAAATCTCTTCATTGTTTTCTTCTTCCAACTGAACTGTATGTATGTGTATATTTACGTGATAAATGAAGAATATTTAGTTCTTGTTCCTTGTGTTCCTTGTTCATTTTCTTCCTGATTTGACCTATGACTTTGTGCTTCTATATACACAACCTGCATTATTTGGTCTTTTTACTTAGAGTGCTTTCTGCTCCAGCTTCAGGTCACTCGTGGTTTAGCTAAGTTCATGTAATTCTGTCCTCTCTCCTTCCTGTGCATTAGAATAGACTACATATAATATAAGAGAGCTCTCTCAAAGGGTTGGCCATGTTTCCTGAGTTCCTGTCTTCCCTTGGCTTTGTTTCTTTCCTAAAATAATATTAATTTATTGAAATTTGCTTTGTTGAAATCTTGTATTTCTTATTACCGTGTTTTTTCACCTCTTTCCTAAGAATCGTAAACTTAGTGCTTCTAAGATCACTTCTATTAGAAACTGTCATCTTTTTCAGTTAATTTCTACCTGTGGCTTAGAATCCAGTTCATTTTAATCCAGTGACCTACCTCTCTGCTTTTTCCAGTTTTTTTCTCTAAACAGAAACAAGTGAAATGTAAGTTATCTTTCCCCAGCTTATTCCAAAAACCTACTGAATAGACATTGTCCTGCCAGTTTCCATTTCTGTTATGTCTTCTACAGTGTCCTCCTTTTCATCTTTTATTATCCCTATTTTCAGCCTTCTCCTGCATTCCAAGTTTCCAAGTAAATGGAGATGTCTGTTTGCAAGGTACCACTCTCACTCTTTTGACTGGTATATGCTTTGTGAGCAAATAATTCTGCTCTTTATTACTATTCTAGTAATGATTTATTTCATTAAATCTTACTTGTTATGACAGGTTATAATTTTGATCACATGTAAGGATTATCAGCTCCTCTTGTTTATTCCCTAAATTATTGTTGTTGGTAAACAGACTTTAGCTATGCTAAAAAGATTGGACTACTCTCACTGCCTTTCCTCTTCTTTCCTCTTTTGGAATACACAGTTCCAAACCTACTGAACTGTAGCACTGGGAACTTAAAATGGTTGATATAATATAACTTACTTATGATAGCTTTGTTGGTTTACTTTACATTTTATATTTTAATTCACAGCATAAAAAAAAAAAAAAAGCTTTGAACTATCATGTGAATTACCAAGAGAATACACTGTCACGATCCCCAGCTATTTATGCTGTTTCTTATCCATGACATTTTAATTCACTGCTGAATTTATACTTTGCATGTTTAAGTACTGTTACGACATGAAAAACGTAGGGTTAAATCTGTAGACAGTGCTTTAAAGCTCCTATGATAATTGTTCTTAGGTATGTATTCCTTTACTGTGGCTCTTGAGACAACTGTTTAATAGACAACATTTGAATAATACAAATGTGCGGTTGGTAAAAATGGATTAGGGTTTCAGGGTGGTACCAATGGGTGATATTTAATATTGAATGACATGTATTAAGACAAATGCTTTTATATATAATTTATTTGGCAT
This sequence comes from Callipepla californica brunnescens, assembly GCA_023055505.1. Taxonomy (NCBI): domain Eukaryota; kingdom Metazoa; phylum Chordata; class Aves; order Galliformes; family Odontophoridae; genus Callipepla; species Callipepla californica. The sequence goes on from JALIRH010000064.1 coordinate 918,593, forward strand.
TGTAAATGCATTTATCTTGTGAGATACAGACCCCCTGTTGCCACATGAAGTATTCTGGAAAGGTTCAGAGTAAATAAATAATAAAACCACTTTGATATACAATCTAACAATATTAAATATTAAGACTTTCACATGATTGATTTTAATACTTAATTAACTTATTTAAAGTCCAATGTAACTCTGTTTTTGTATTAAAGATTAGACAGGCAGAAGTTAAAATGCAGGAAATGTTATTAAATGGGACAAAATTAATTGCATTTCATGATCTTCAGACTCACTGGCTGTTAACCTGTCCATCAGTGCAATGATCTTGTTTGTTTTGTTCCGGATCCCAGCTGATGGTAATGTTAATCAGCTTTACCATGTCAGTCCATTTTTATGTTTGCATCATTCTATTTTAATGATACATAATCTGATGCATTTTATAAAAGAAAACAAACTTGCTTTATGCTAGTCAAAGTTTGTCAAGTTGTGCATTTTTCTTCAGAGTTAGTAAATGTTCCTCCTGAAAGATGTTTCCTCAAAGTGTTAACAACCTGTGGAAGTGGCTGAGTACCATCCCTGCTGGGTTTCATCCCAGCTGGTTTTAACCCAGGCAGAAGGTCTTCTGTTTATAAATAGAGGTGGTGGCAGTGAAGGGTTGTATGTTCTGTAAGAGGTGGGTTTAAATGAGGGGCAGCAGAATTGCTCCAGCACCCTCTCCTGCTCAGCCTTCTACTGAGAGTAAACCTGGGATCTGGAACTGCTTCTAGATTATTTGCAAGTCATCTACACTTCATTGCTTTACATGTATATGATGAATGTTTATCCTCCTAATATTTAATTTCATATCTGTTGTAAAATGTTATTTCCATTCTGCCCTCACTTCAGTGTGCTAACATGCTTGATTACTTCATAAGCTGCAAATGAGGGGCAGAATTGTGAACCCTCATAACATGATGCTGTCAAACTCAACAAAACGTGCACAAGACCATTACGACATCAGACACTTGCTTTCAGTCAGGTCATTTTAATCAATTTGACTTCATAGGGCAGCTAATTTATCACTTAGCTAAACAAGTATTTCCTCTTCTTGTCATCAATTTAAGTAATTAAAATGGTAAACTTTGCTATATGGCATGAAATAAAGACCCAAAGATAATTTGAAGAAGGTAGATGATACAGTCTAATAGAATGAATGCAAAGTATTATTTAAATACTTTGCTGCACTTCAGTAGTTTTCAGAAAAAGTCATATTCCAGTGACACTGCTAGTACTGATATATATCCTTATATACTGATTTTCATCCTTAGCACATCCAACATGAAAAATCGTTGCTTGGTATCTTTCTCTAAGATAGGGCATTCGTTTGTTTCCTTGCTTCACGCATTATAATTTTCACTTTCTTGCTTAATTGTTTGGGGACCAGAAGATGACAGAAAACACGAGTGAGACAAGTTTTCAGGAATGTACCTTGTTAGTTAAAGTAAGCATGCAGACCTGACATTGTATCCTCTCAGCAATTTTAGTTTTCTTCAGAGTGTTATCAAGTTATACAGGAAGCTGATTTGGAGACTTGAGTTGGAATTTGTGCAGTTTGCACCACAAGGGGAAGGGAAGAGTGAGCAAATGGGCAACAGAAGTGCTCATGACTGCCCATTTCTGTTTTTCATGTTCAGTTTCACTTTCTAAACAACCATTCTCATTTTGCCCAAACAAAATGAACATTCCTCACTAGATATTAGTTTTTGGTATGTTTTGGTTTATTTTGTGCATGCAATTTGATTAAATCATTTTAAATCTCTATGTAGACATAGATGATAAAGGGAAACATTTTAGAATTGTTTCATTTTATTTTTTAATTGAAATCATTTATGAACTATTTTTGAAACAAAGTGTGTTACCCATATTTGTTTCAATAGTTATTACAAATTAAGGTCTTATGGCTTGAAATAAAGTATAATGTTCATGTTTAGATTGTGATTTTTTCTTTAATTAATACTGATTCTGAATTTACCATAATTTTTTACAATAGTCTTGTATTTTGCTCCTATGGCAATGAATAGTGTTGCTGCTTTAAAACACAAACAAACAAACAAAAACACCTCTTTTAAGTTTGTTTTTATTACAAATGTTTCAACTTCTGATTGAACATTCATTATGATTAGTATATCACATGACCATTGATTATATCACAGAGGACTATGCTGTTTTGTACTCTTCAGGCTATAGTGATATTCTTCTATGTTTATGTAGTACATGCTTTCCCATGTTTTGCCCAGTTCCTGTCCAGGTGACAAGCACATCATTTACATTTCACCTAATATATAATCAGGTCTCATGGTAATTTTTGACTTAGTCTTGTATTTATAGCTAGCAGATAATTAATAGAGCAGGTAGTTATGCAGGTGGAAGTGTTAGTAAAGTTTTTCCTAATGGAAGTAGGCAGATATTTTGTGCTGTGCTATGAACTGTGGAGGAGACCATGTGGGAGAGTATTTGTCATGGTTTTATCGTTTTTGGTACTGGTATTCCACATCATGACATCATGTAGTGCATTGGGAGTTAAAGAATTAATGTTCCAGCTCCATGGATCATTGGTAGCTCTGGGTATACCTGTCTCAGAAGAGAAGAACTACATTCCCCAGAGGGCTTTGCATTGCTTTGCATTTTTCCGTTTTCCGCTCAGAGGGAAAGATAAAAACTACTTTCCTTTTGGACTGACGCAGCAGCGGGTGCTCACTGGCTGTCTCACCTTCAGTGTTTAGTGTAACACCTTTTTTTTTTTTTTTCAGACACACTCTTCCTCATTTTATTTTATTTATTAGCTTCAATTCAAATTATATTGTGTTATTTTGCATTCCGGTATCTTATTGATTAAATTAACTTTCCTCCTCAGATCATTGACGCTGCTTTGTTTCTAGGCCCACCTCCCTTTCCCAAGGTGTGGGTCTGTGGGTCCCCCACCCCAGTTGTCACAGAACCGGGCCAAACCAGCCCTTAAACCGTTGACAGTATTATAAGACAGTATCTCCAGATTGTCCTTTTTATATCCAGTAGATTTGTATATGTTTGTGCCTTTAAGCAAATTTAATGGGATTTTTTATTATTTCTGTTGAGAGGCCACACAGGCAGATCGCAGGTGTACCAACAAGCTGTCTTTTCTACTGCTGAAAACCAGACTGGGATCATTCAATGTGTGCTGGTCAGCGAGGAGCTGATATGAGGTGCTGCCATCAGTGGAGGCACCCTGTGGCATCTGAGCTCTGGGCCGTGTGCTAGATACATCCAGAAATACTGCAGGGCTCTCTCTACTCTCATGCTTAGACAGGAAAGCTAAACACAAAGCTTATCTGCCTCGGACTCACGGGTGGGTTCATGTCTCTTTTCATTCCCCTAAACAAGATAAATGTTTCATATGCAGCCCTAATTATGTTTCCATGTATATTAAAGAATAGTGGAACTCCCAGCGCTGGGAAGGGTGCCTGCTCTTCGTCTTTTTTAGCCCATCATCTAAATTAGTAGGAATATATAACAGTGTCACTGTTAGCTTTGACTGAGAGTCTAGGTAGGCAGGATCAAGTCTTATAAGCTAATTGAATTTCAGAGGATTTTAATAACATTTTTATTGTTTCACATTGAAAATGCTTTTAACTTACATCTTACTTAATATGAGCAATATGTTATAGGCCATTACAAATCAACCACAAACCTGTAAAGAATTAATCTTTCTCAGAGTAAGATCCCAAGAGTAATCATAATTATTTAATAGTTTGCTTTGTTCTTTCTTAGGAGAGCTGAAAAGAACTTAAGTATGGAACTATAAAGGAAATGGCTTGGACTATCACTAAAGCTAATAGTTAGTGATATTTTTTTAAAACGCTAATCAAATGTATCCATAAACAAACACAAGTAACTGATTAAATCACCGTTTGAGTATCGGAAGTAAATCTCTTTAGCTTTAAAACTGCTGCGTCTGTAAAGTAAATTATAGCTCTTATATGTTGTAAAGGCATGGTATTTGTGGAGTATTAAAAAAAAAGAAAAGGGGGAGAGATGTTAAAAACAGGCAAAAAAGGAGAACAAACTTACTGGAGCCAATTTCTTACTGTAATACTGATATAAGAAAATGTAAGTCTGAAGAACATTTTGTCTTGAAGTAGTGGCTGCTATTTTGAGCCCAATTCTCAATCTGAAAAGCTAGTAGCACTGTGTCTTATTTAGATATGCCATGAATAACCATAACAACATAAAGTTAAACTCTATCAGAACAGTAAATGGGCCTTTAAGGCTTGTGAAGACGAAATCAAAAGATAAGTAAAAAGGTAGCAACAATGATACAGCAAAGACAACAGGAGAAGCAACTGGAATTCCAACAGGACAAAAGTGTAAACATATTTTTCTACAAATTTTTCTTTAAATAAATAATCAGCTTTTAATTCTTACAAGTTTTTCATTCATTTATTTAAAATATCAAGTAATTATAAACATCTGCCTGTATTATGTAGTCATAAGACTGCAGGCAAACATTGAAATATTTTTTAAATGGCTAGAAAGTTTTTTAATGCTTCTCTCCAAGTTATTATTCATGTATTTTCTGTGATTATGGTTAATAAATCACATACAAAACACATGAAGTGTACTTGCATTCATAATGTGTTTTTTGAGAATGTCCAAAGACTTGTTAATAGCCTTTCTGTACTTGTGGTGCATTTTCTCTAAAGCCGTGATTATTTGATTGTAATAATTTGCCATTAATTTTGCACCACTGCAAATGCAGGCAGTCCTGCCTTCCCTCAGTTCCAAGGGCCATCAGATAATCTGTTTCAGTGAAAAAGTAGTAAGATTGTCATTCATTTATTGTTACTAAACTGAAGACATTAACCGTATGTGGTCAGTGGCTTATAGGAATCATAGGAAAAGCATATTTAAAGTGATTTTTGAATTGGTAATGCACCAATCCTGAAACTGTAGGAACATATCTCTTTATATATTTCTTCTTAAATATAGTTTTCTTGGAGATAGAAATTTAAATACTGTTAACTAAGCAGCTACAGGAAGTGATACTTAAAACTCAATTGGCAGCCACTGGTCTGTGTTGCAGGTTAGCTCCATCACTTTCAAGCTGTTAATGAATTATTATATACTGACCAAAATGCTATCTTGAAAAATGTATTCTTGCATTGTGATAATGCTCTGCAAAGGTCATTTTTCTGTCTTACCTCTCTGACCATAACACTATCTGCTTCTCTCTTTTCCTTTTTATTGGCATCCTGTTATTCACTGCAGCAAATATTAGCTTAAAACATACCTCACATGTGCTTCTAACATTGTTCTTCATCACTCATGTGTTATTGATTTGTATTCCATTCCGCCTGTGATGATGAATTTGTATAAGCCACTTTCTGGGTTTTCATTTATATGCTTTCTCTATTTTTTTTCTTAATTTGGGGAAGAACTTCTTTATAAATATTCACTTAACAGCTGATCAAGTTTCTTCAAATGTTTCCTTAACATGGTCTTACTACAAAGCTAATAGAAATCTTGATTAAACTGAAATCACCCATCATACCAATCAATATTGTCTCATTCATTTCTGTATGTGTCTGCCTTTCTCTGCCTCTTGACTTATATTTGGCCTAAGGTTTCTAAAATGTAAATATGGTTAAAAGAAAAATATTTTTCTAGAATGAGGAGTCCTGAATCCAGAAGGACGTGAAGATGGCTGTTACCTCAGCTTTGCTCTACAACGTTCATTGTCCCCATGGCCTAGCATCAGTTTTCTCTGTAATGAGACTGAAATATGAGTTGAGAAAGCTAGAAAAGGAAGGAGAGAGGCTCCTGTCCCAACTCATGGTCCCTCAAAACCATACCTGCATTTTATTTGCATGGTTTATTTGCATTTTTGAGAGCTACTATAGCAATTCATTTGGACTTTGAATAATAAAATACTTGAATGGAAGTACCGTTATTCTTCTATTTCAAATCTAATGGTGATTTTCTGTCTGAAAGTAAGGAAAGGTTTTGAAGCATTTTAAATGTCAAATTGAGTTATTGCAAAGTTCTTAAAGAAACACTGTTTCTGCTTTTCTTCCAGATAAATATCCTTCAGTGGAAATTACTGCCAATATGTATCAGTCTGTATCTGAAACCAGTCACCCTTTGCAAACAGAGGAACAAGAAGTAGGCATTGATCCCTTGCAGAGTTACCTGATCAAAACAGAGGAAGGTGAGTTTTGTATTTCTGTGGGCTTTTTTTTTTTCAATTTTAACTTTATACCTAAAAACATAGTGTGTCATGATAACTGTGCCTGTCATAATTTGTTTAATTATTTCAGTGAAGTTGAACAAGGCAACTTAAAGATCATTTCAGTGTGTGAAATGAGTGTGTGTAGAATCCTCTGACACTAATGAAAACCATGAAAAGTCAACTTTCAATTACAGACAGAAACAATTAGCCAAATGTTTAATGCTGTCATTCTTTTTTCATCATAAACCAAACACTGAGTTCAGCATAAGAATATTGAAGTAAAGCATGGCTTTGTGTTCCTTTTCGAAAGATGGGTGCCTTTCACATTGCTATGGTTCTAGGCTTTTTTTCCTCTTTGTTTGTTTAAACTGTGGTACACTGAAATGCCTTAATTTAGTAGAGTTTATACAAGTAAAAAGGACAATTTCCATATTTTGTTTGACCTTCTTTCCATAAGAATATTTTCAAATATTCTTATTCTAAGAAATACTAAAAGTTGAGGTAGAATGAATAGATTCTTGATAGTAGAAGCTACAGTGTAACCTGAAGTAAATTAATAAAATGCAGTGTTCGGAAGACTGATGAACAGTGAGAGCAAAATGCTTGCATAAACCAATGCATGTCTGCATTGCTTGTATATTCGACTTCTTTGCTAGTGGTGACAATATAGTTGTTTTGAGAAAAGTGATAAGCTTAACAAGAAGCCAAGATCCTTGTCATGAAAACATTCCTCAAAAACTCAGTTATATACAATGTCACCTTAACTACCTGTAATTTTCCAGTCATTGAACACATGTACCAGGAGGGCAAACTAAAAAATGTGTTTTAAATTACAGAGTTGAAACAACTTTGTCACACTTCTTAAGTCCCTCACCCACATCAACCATTCTTTGTGGGTGTATGTGTCTATAAATCTTCAGTTTACTAGTGCATAATAAAAAAAGCTTTGTCAAGATGTGCTTAGTTTTACTACTTCATTTTATAAGAAGCTGATGTTTTGGTTTAAAATGCATGGGTAAAACTTCATTTTTCCTTTGTGATTTTTTTTTGTTTGTTTGTTCTTTCTTCATGGCTTTATAAAGCTTTTTCAGTATCAAGAAGTTATAATGAACATCTAGGGGGGGAAGTATTTTATAACATGGCAATGAAATAAAATAGCTTTTCCAGGTCAGTGTTCCTCTTCTATTATATTTGACATCTTAACAATATATAAAGCCATTTTGATTTGATAAACTAAAAGTATTTTTATACATATTTTTAGAACTTTGAAAATAATCCTTAGCAGAAACCTAAAATAATAATCATTTTCCTGCGGAACATAGCTTGCTTCTAGTTTACACCAATCAAGAAAGATGAGCTTTTTCTTCCGATCTTTTTCCCTGAAAATATTGGAAATTCTCTCAATTTAATTTCAAGGAAAATCAAGATTTTTATTCTGTTAAAAAACACAGTAAATTAATTTTAGCCTTTATTGTGCCCAGAAGTGATCAGTTACCTTGACTGAAAAGGTTTCTCATTTTTATCCCAACCTTAACATTTCTATGACATACAAAGTTATTAGTATTGAATTGATGTTTAAAAGTGCCATTAATTCATTTACCCCAAATGTTCATTAACAATGTAAATGTATGCTGATGTTCTATGAGACAAGGAAGTGACTAATGACTCTTCGCACTAACAACACTTAAAATGAATAGAAACTTTAGATAGCTAATCTTGAAGTAATCAAGACCCTCATTCAGCTTGGCATCTCTGTATGCTCTAAAACAGCTGTCAACTGTTAAAAATATATACACAACACCACATACGCACATGCGAAGATAAAGATATGTAAATACATGGTTCCCCAAGTCATAAAGGTTACCAACTATGGTACATTTTTGATGTTCTATCTATGTAAATATTTTATATAAAGCATCCATTTCATCTTCGTTTTTGTGGTGGTTTTCTTTTTTTTTTTTTACAGTGAGACGCATACTGCATTTTAATTTGAAACTTTATATATCCAAACTAAATATTTGAAGTTTTAATATTTAATTTTAAATAAAACATGTATTTAGAAAGTGCTTGCTATTTGAGCATAGAAGTATAAAGTCATTTTTGTCCATCTGGCCTGGTTAGAAGTTCAGAATAAGGAGGTAATCTGTGTTTTGCAAAGGAAGTAAGTAACTGTTGAAACAAATTAATACTTAGGAGATGGAAGGTGAATTGTCTTGTTTCATATTATCTTATAATATACACAGGCTTTCTCCCTTTTGCCCATGAAGTTTTCTAGCAGTAGCTCTGCAGCATATTAGAAAATTGTGTGAATCCTCATCTCATTGAAGAAAATTGTGAAGTTCCACTTAAAAATACTGTGGGATACAGTAACGATGGGGAAGATGCAGCCATTTCTTGAGTACATAAAAGACCTTGCAGAAGTGAAATTGCTTGAATGTAGTAAAAGATTCTGGTTTCTTAACGCTGTGTTTCAGCAAACCTACTAATGCTTTAGTTAAGAAAAATTGATTGGTGTTCTGTATAAGATGAAATACTAGGACATGTTAATTATTTTTTTGAAGCTGAACTGAGTGCTTAAAGGATTACCTAGGAGACAAAGTTATAGAAGTCTTCACTGAGATGATGTAATAAAGCACACCACTGATAAGTACATTGAAAATAAGTACATAATAATAGAGCTAGTATGATTTGCTAATGGTTGCAGCGGAGTGTTTTTTTGTTTGTAACTGATACTGAAACTTGATATAGAACCAGGAGATGTAGTGTCCAGTTGAAATTGTCTCCCAAGGCACTCACAGAGAAGAAAGCTTGGAAATATGTGGATCACTGTTAAGTATAGCTGGCTGGAAATGTATACATAGATTAGGTTTTATTCATTTACTGTCAGCGTGGAAGTATGTAGTGGATTCCAGAAAGATATTTATTGACTCTAGCAGTACTCGGAGCTTTTATTAAAATCTGTGTGAAGTTACAGAGGGAAACCGTGTTTTAAGACTGTTGGCTTAATGGAGGGCTAACATAGGATTTGAAGTATTTTTGAGATTTTAGGTAAGTACCCTGTGAATGATAATACATAGTTCAGCAGGAAGATTTAATGCTAGGCAGGAGACAGTTCTCTGTCTGAACAAATGAAACTAGAACACAATAGATGAGGAAAGTTTAGAGAAAGATCCGGGCATTCACAACAATCCAAGTTTTCTTTTAACTGTGACTGAGAATCTTGAGTTATGATGAGTCATGACAATCTGCTTGCTTGCAATTTTACAAAGTCAAAATAGGCTACTAACTAGTTAACAGTGAAGTTTTTTTTTATTCTCGTGCAACACGTTAATATTAAATAAATAAATAAAAAGATACATTATTTTGATCTTTTTCTGATGGCTTATTTACTCTGTATTCTTTTCGTTTTGATTTTTTTTTTCAAGACAAAAAAATGCACATTCATTGAATACATGTAACCATTTATGCTTTTAAATAGCATTTTTAATAACTGGCAATAATGATGAGACTCAGATTCTCATTTTTGCAGTCTAATTATTCAAACTGATTTTTTAAAATATTTTAGGAAAATTTTATTTGGGTTTATAACTTTTGGATCTTGGTGTATTGTCATTTACATGTTTCTACCTATACATGCCTTTTTTCCTTACTTTTGACTATAATAGTTTGGCGTTATCTTAATTCTTTTTGTGTTCAAAAGGTTTCCATGGTATTGTTCATTTTATTTATTTTATTTTGTATGATTCTAGTTATATTCATCAGAATAATATGATGAATCTTTTTTGTCTGCAGCAGACACTTTAAACAGGGAATATAGGAAGGGAAATTTCAGAAACTTTGCAATTCTACTTTCTCACTCTGTGCTACATCTAACAAATATTTTGTTCATTTCTAAATGCTTCAGGTTTATACGACATTTGAACAGATTAATTAGGGTAACTGTTTCTGAGCTGCATTAAATTTTTACTCAAAGTTATAGAACTCTCCACATTCTGGTGCAAGTTTTGAAGAATGTAGTAGGTAGTATTCCCATTTCATTCATGTAATGAGAAAGTTGATCCTCTAAGGACAGACTGGAACAATGCATTTAATACTCTTCAATTTAATTTGCTCAATATCACAATTAATACAATTAAGGTCACTTGAAACTATTAACGAATTGGGTAATTTACTTTAACAATGTCAGTGTGTTCTCACAATTACATTTGCTTTAATTAGTGTACAAGCTATTATTTAATAGCATACTTCAGATAGAAAAATGTAATGTGTTCTTTGTTCTTAGTAGAAGAAAAGGGGAAACCTTTAATGGGTATGAGTGTTTTGGATTTTCTATTCGGGGGGTATATTTCTTGTCTAACAGCTTTAACAGATCATGAGAACAGAGAAGGATGATGTAGCTGGAAGGACAAAGATAACTATTGAAGTGTGTGGTTGATATTAATCTAGTTGAAATAGGTCAGTTGCCCGCCTTAAATTTACCATTGCATCCCTTGCGATTCTCAAGGATGTCATGAAAAAAAAAGTGAGATAATAAAAGAACATTCATATTTCTATTACTCTGTGTGCTTCCATTTCTCCTTTTGGAAGAATTTTGCTGTTCTAGTATAAACCTCAATACCTTGATCACTACAGAGTGTTGCCATATGGAAGTATACCTTATATCATACTTCGAATTGATGTCATGTTATGCAGAAAACATGCAGAAAGCAGAGGGAAATGAAGTAACAAAGTGTTTACCTTCTCAGAATCTAAGAAGACACATGTGCTGTCAAATAGTTTCCCCAAATCTTAAGTATAATTCACATGGGGACTATTTTGGTCTCAGGTGCATCCTTTTAACAGTCATTCTGAAGTTAAGAGAGTTACTGGTGGCAGAAAATTATTGTCTACAATTCAGTCAGTAGCTATTCAGTGTTATGGGTTGGTTTTCTGCCCTTAAAATCCTCCTCAGTCACGTTGCCCTGTATAGACTTCATCTACATCTGTGTTTTGAGAAATCACCTCAGTGGTTACATGTATAAGAAATAACAACAGAGGTTCAGACCTTTCTGTGTGAGAAGTACTTTTCCTAGGTGAAAGCAACTGAGAAAACAAATACTGTGAGTAGTGGAAGCTTTTTTAATTTTATATGAAATTTTTTTTTACAGTGTGTTGTATGACATCATGTATGTCACATAATGTATGTTCTTTTATCTTCTCTCCACGGAAGGAAATGTATGTGAGATATGGCTTTATTTTTAAGATGCCTCACTGTGCCCCAGCTGCATGGCTCTTCTTAGTGCTCATCATTCAGAGCTGTTGGGGCTTCACTGCCCAGGCTTTGCTCCTTCATCACAGGCACAGTTGTAAAGTTTGGAGCTGTGGTAGAGAGAATAGTACTGTCTTTGGTTTGCTTTGTACTTGATGAATAAAAACCAGGAAGGTTTTTACATCCTCGAGCACCATATGCTAACATAACAAGCATTTGAATATTAATTTATTAATAACAACTGCTGTTCAGTTTGCTTTCAGCTGAGCAGCGACAGGAGTGTAGTGACAAAGGCTATTGGAGCTACATGGTATGTCTTGAGCTAACTCAGTCTGTCACTAGCTCCTTCCATAAGACTCTTCATTGTCTCTTTAGTATTTAGTTATTCTATAGAGTTCTCACTATGCAGATGTAAACTGTGTGCATGCCCTAAGTGATGTGTGTCAAACACAGCTTCAGAGTAGAAGTCCTCAAACTGAAGTCCTATTAGGGCCTGCTGGTTCAGAGAGGGTGGAAGCAAGCTGCCTGCTGCTCACCTTGGGCATGAATTGCTGCCATGCTGCCATGGCCTTGCATAAGTGAAAAGTAAGTTGTCAGCTATGAGCCCTTGGAACTGATTGCCTTGCTGTAAATGCATGTTTTAGGAGCTTGGAGGCTGGGATTGGTTTCGGTGCTCTTAGCTGTGGCTGTGTGTGTGGGTTGCCAGGATCCAGGACCTGACTTTTCTTTCTAGTAGTTTATCTCGACTTTAATGGCTTCACGTGAGTTGCCTGCTACGTTAACTCCAGTTTGGAGATTGCAGTGTGTCATAGATAATCTGCACAAGCACCAGGGAGGGAACCTGCATTCAGTGGTTTGTAAGGCAGATATAAGAAAACACCATTTGATTGGCAGTGTCTGTTGAAGAAATCTAAACTGCTCATTTTGAAAGTTCTCTGTGTCTGTCTAAAGAAAGTAAAACCGACCTCACAGGTAACATTGGGAATCTGGTCAGTCTTGTCAGCTGGGGTTTTCCATTTCTTTCCAGCGGCAGGCCTGCCCAAATATTGGCATAAATTAATCAGTCTCATCATTCTGCTAACTCCTCCTATCCTTAGCTTAGGAAAAATCTGGTTTCACTGTTTCTTTTTGTTCTTAGCTTCTTCCAAATACAGGTTAAGGCTTAACTAACTGACTCTCATCTTGTTTCCTATTATATCTGTAGTACATGTGCTATATGAACAAATGGTGCAAGTTGAATGAAAAAGAAAAAAAAGATTTAACTAAATTTGATATGCTGATTTAAGCTTAAAATACCAAGCAGAAAATTTTAACCATAATAACCTCTTGAACAACATTCAAAGAGAAGAACCTTTTTAATAAAAACTTTGTACATGTAAAAACTACTTCATTATTAGTAAGTTACACAGAAGACAATGTTGAGAATAAAATTGTTCTTTGAACATTGTACTCAGATTTGATATAGAAACGTAATATGAAGGCCAGTATATGTAAACACTTCCCATATTAAGTGTTGGATGCAATGATCAAATTATGTTAAATGGCTGTATCTCCTACATATGGAAAAGGCAGATTCTCTTAATTTAAAAAAATTGAACTGTACAAGCCCGATTTTCTTTGTGTATGTATAATAAAGGGCTAGTAAATCAGAATTCTAGCTGAGGCCAGCTTGATTGGTACAGGATAATAATTAAATGTTTGTGTTCCTGTCTGTCCTTTCATACAGAAGACTGTAATTTACAAAGCTGTTTGTAAATTGTATGCAGCTCACTGATGTTACATATGTCTGTACCTGAGATTGAATGTATGTTAAAATACTTTGAAAGAGTTAAACTGCCACAGATTTGATTGTATTAGAAATTGATTGCTCTATGTAACAGAAATATGTCAGCATAGACAGGATCTTTCCTATCTTTCATATTTGTGGACATTTGTAAAAACCTGGAATTTCTTATTTAAAAAATTGAAAAGTTTGACATGCTTTTATTTAAGTGATATCACCGCAACACTGCAAAGCTTCAATTTTTGGCTTCTGATTAACTTGTAAGCCTTATTCTTCATCCACCTTGAATGCCCCTGTCATTGCCCTTTGCGTACATGCAGAGTTCAGAGATGTGGAAGGGGAAATAAAGTACCATCGTACCAGATAATTTTGCACTACTTAAAATAAGTTAAATGTGTATTATTTATTGACAATCTGGCCTTTTAACAAAGAAAAATAGGCCTACGGTTAGGTTGCCACTGCTACAAACTAAACAGCTGATACTTTAATGAACAACATACTGAGGGCCATCCAGGACATAAGGCAAATTAAGCAGGTTACAAACTGCATATCTTCTGTTTAGATATAGGAGATCTCCCCAGCTCTGACAATTAGCTCTACTGATCAGGCAAGCAGACAGACAGAAACAGAAGGAGGCCATTTGTATCAATTTGAGGAACAGAACTAGTAATGAAGTAAAATATTCCTACCAGATATTTTCAACTCTGCTTTGGAACAGATACTTCTAACTGCTGGTTTCATCTTAACAATAACAAATAAATAAATATGTGCTCCTTAACAAAAGCGTATTTTCAGTTGTTTACAAATTGAGAGCAAAGGAATAATAATACTTCTAACCCAGAGGGTTTTTTAAAAAGGAGAAAACATTTTCTGGACATACAAACAAATACGGATCTTGGTAACCTGACAGCTTTGTTTAAACGTTGAATTTGAGTTTCCTTTCATGAAAATCTTTTCAAAGTACAGCAATTCAGCTGTGAAAACCTGAATACATTAATGATGACAAAGAACCTCTGGAATGAGCCAACATTTGTTTTTGTTCTTCTACAACATTTTCTGATGAATTGCACATACAGAAAGTGTTGCAGGTTATTTTAATTTTCCTTTCTTACTTTGATAATAAATGTCTCCGCTGTTTACCTTTTCAGTTAAGGTACCTTATTATTACTAATCATCTTTAATTATTTATAACAAAATGACTGTGAAAGATTTTTCTTTGATGTAGAAAAAGTCAGGGACCTGATCCTGATCCTATTAAAATTAATGGCAGGGTTCCAAATGACAGTAAAGGCAACAAGCCTGAGTGCCCTTATTGCTTAGGTGAAGCAATCATTCAGCCCACAATACTGAATTGTCATTCAGTATCTGGAGTTCCTTAATTTTGGTAGTGTCCAGATTCCAAGCATTTGGTCTCAAAATTTGATTGCTCAGAAGCAAGAGTACATATGACTTCTAAAGCCCCGCTCCTCATTTTATACATCAGATATAGGGAAAAAAAAAAAAAGAAAAAAAAAAAAGGAAAAGGCTAAAAATACAGGATAGTTGGAGATTGTCTTATCTCTAAACAACAATGAAGTCTAAAACAGGGGGAGTGAGAGAAATGTGCAGACACTTACTACTTTTATTTTATGTTCCCAGTAAATAAAATAGCAAACCGACCTAATCTAAAACAGTAGAACCATGTAGATGTGGCACTGAGGGACGTGGTTTGGTGGGCATGGTGAGCGTGGGTTGGCAGTTGGACTCAGTGACCACAGAGGCCTTTTCCAACTTTAATGATTCTGTGGCTTTAAATTATACCTGGATATTAAATGTGATATCTCAGATGCCTGTATGTGAGCTAATGTTTAAGTCATTTTATATTTAAGTGAACCAGTACTGGGTTTTGTTTCTATATATTCAAAGCTTAAGAGTTATATCTATGTGTATATACACACTGTGAAAATACTGAATACTTCTGTCAGAGTCTAGAATATGTTCTAGTTATTCAGAAGTACCCTCTGTTCAGCTTTTTCATCACATCGGAAGTATAGGTCACTGCATCAGTAATAATGTGACTATAATGTTTCAAGTTCAGCATAGATTACACTAAAGAATATAGCAAGATACATTTATTTTTACTGTTTGTGACAATCACACAATCTTATGATGCAATTTATGCCCCACAGCTTGATCTGTTTATAAAGGGCAGCAGAATATTAGGTTTTCTTTTGCATCTCTGTGCTTACTTCATCTTGTTAGAAACTGTCACATACCAAAGAATCTAAGACATTAATTATCATAGCAATATATGTAATAAAAGGACTCTATGTTCTTATACAATCAGAAATCTGAAACAGACAAAATGATAGGACTGATTCATACATGAAGTCAGGGGCAGAAACTGAACCCAGATCATTCAAGGCTCGGAGATCTACCTTAATGACCATGCTGTTCTTTGTTTCATGCTTTCATTAGTCAGGTAGCTAATTCACTGAAAAAAAAATCGTAAATTTGGTACATATCAAAATACACCCACAACATTTTCATGTTTTGTTTGCAGACTTGCAATAAATATGCACTTGTCAGTCTTCATGAATTTCAGCTAAAACTATTTTTTATAACGGTTTTATGGAAAATATTTTCAAAGAAGCAGATTAATGTCACCTTTTCAGTATTACAAGTCATCAAATAAAGTTAAAATGTTTTAAACTATTCTTTAAACTTTGGTAAACCATGGCACAGTATAGACAAGTGTTACTATTAATTTGGCCACAACCTTAAGGAATGCTGCTCCAACCTGATGAAATAGTTATCAAGGTTGATTTGGTTTTATGTCATTATTTTCAATCTTGTCATTGCTACCTCCTGTCTTAGGAAGAGTTAAAATACTAGAATTTCCTAAGAGAATTTTCAAAGTAAGCACTGCATGCTGCTCTTCCTGTTTCCTAATGCCTTTTGGTACTGTGGGCATTGACATACTGTGCTGGCTGGACATACCTACCACTCAGTGTAAGTTGTGAATCAGTTAACATAATACTAGCTTCATGCTTCCCCTGAAACTCCTCTTGAGGTAAATGGAATGCCTATGTCTTTGATATTTATTGGGTTGTAGGTGGGAAGGTTAAAAATCAAATTTCACATCTGTAAAATATAATAGATGCTTACATAAATAAAAAAATTGCTCTATTTTTTTTGTTTTAAATATCTTAAGTCTGTGCAAACAGCTGGTAATTAAGTGCTTCTGCTTGGATACTGGAGTGATAAGCAACAATAAATAAACACCAGGCTGAAATTTTTGAATAAATCCCAGTCTCTTCAGAGCGACCACATAACCAAAAAACTATCACTAGACCCGTATGTTAAAAATATTGACTAAAATTCTGATATCGCATTACAAATTATTATTCTTGATCTTTCTAGAATTTAAAAGGCACAAACTTCATCTAAATAAAGCTTTTATGGTGGTGCTAATTCTTGTCTTCTGGGAAGCTGGATTTGTAATGGAATCAATGGTTTAACATTAGGAAAAATAAACTATATAGTGTATCAGTGCTAAGTGCAATTGAAAGAATTGAGTTCTCATGTAATACACTTGACGCTATGTTTTTGATGATGTGAAAAGTTTCATTATGATGGATATATACTTTCTGTATATAAGCCATAGTTTTTGAAGACACCATCATTGCTTTTGTTTACTTTTCATTTGAAATATTTAAACGGTGGAGCAACGGAACATAAATATGTCCATTAGTGGACAGTTCTACTTTGCACTCTAATGAATTTTCATCAAATTTGATTTGATGACTGGTGGCCAGAGCAGATGCTATCTTAATGGAAGAGAAAAGCATATTGAGAAACAGGACCACTTGAAAACTTCCCTGACCTAGTATTTACTCACTCTTTATCAAAGTGCAAAAGAAAATACTGCTTTGCAAATGAATACAAAGCTCCATTCTGAATTATTAAGGCAGCATGTCCACAAAATTATCACTGAATTACAGGGATTGGAAGGGACCTTTAAAGAATCAAGTCTAACCCTACTGCTAAAGCAGATTCCCTGCGATAGGTTGCGCAGGTAGGCAGCCAGATGGGTCTTGAATATCTCCATAGAAGGAGACTCCACAACTTGTCTGGGCAACCCAAATCACTTACAGTAAGAGATTTCCTTACCAGAAAATTTTGTAGCATTAATTCTTGGTATTCTAAAAATAATGCTCTTGCAGGTTAGTTTTTTTCTTTTACTTATTTGAATAGAAAAAAGGGATGTAAGTCAAAGGCTGTGGTGTAGAAGATTCCAGTTCTGTGTTGAGATTCTTGTAACTAACCAGTCAGAACTTTTGTTTTGTGTAATCTGAAATTAAAATTGAAGGTTGTCAGCATGATTAATATATTATATAAATTCGGATTTAAGATGAAGACATGACAGTTTCAGCTTCATCATTTGCATGAACTGAAGTTACACCCTTGTATTTGTGCCATTAGAATAACTGTTTGATCAAGAGAATGTTTCTTTAAAGAAGCTGTTTTGTAGTGTACTTCGATCAGAAGTAAATTTCTAACTTGGAAAAACAGTTTAAAGCATGTACTAAGTGCTCCATGACTCTTTCTCATTTTCTTAATTTCTGCAGGGAAAAAAAGATGTTATAAAAGCAGCTGTAAAAGAAAACCACAGTTTGAATTCTGCACATGAAAAATCTGCAGCAGATTTTTCATTTCAGAATTAATATCTTCCTGATAGTACATGTCCTCTAGACACAACAAATCTAGGAAGATACTTGCAGGTTTTCTGTTATTTCAAAGACACTTACTCATAACTGTCAGTTTGAATTTGAGGTTCATATGGAAAAGTAACCCTGCATTTGGTTTACGACTTTAACATTACTTATCTTAATACAATTTTCTGGTTTTGCACGTCAAGAATAATAATTTGTAGTAGGATATCAAAATTTTTGTCAGTAAATTTATCATACAGGGCTACTGATTTTTGGTTATGTGGTCCCATTTCCTCACCAAAACTATAGCTCGGAGCAACAGCTTTGAAACTTTTGAACCTACCTTTTCTTTTTTCTTTTTTTTGCTAAAGTAATACATGAAGTTGAATTTAAAAACTGTGACAAACTGCTAACTATAAAATACAGAAAATTCTGAGGATGTCAAGTTGATTATCAACTGATAATATATATATAAAAATGCGCGCACACACACACACACGCGTTGCTCTGAAAGTAATGCCTCCTATTTATTTCCATGGAAAGTATAACAGAGTCAAAGAGAAAAATAACATTATTTGATTGAGCAAATTGTCAGCTACAAATCAGCATTATTACATCCACTGTTTGGTCTCCATAAACATTCAGCATCTGCTGGTGAATATCAATGGATGCCATTTTTTCCATGTGAAGGAATTCATTTCCATGTCTTTGCTTCATATAAACTTCTATGTGAGATGCCATTCTGTCAGGCTGCCCCTCTGCTGTTGTGTGTCCCATCACAACAACATGTAACAGAATATTGGTGGGAAGGTTCAAACCTCTACTGCCAGACTACCAACATCCACCTCTGATGTCATGGGCCAACATGATAAAGTAGGAGGCATTACTTCTAGAGCAACCCTCTTGTATAACAAAGTAACACTAAATACATTAAAACAGTACTGAATCATAAGATTGAAGTGGTGACATCTGAAAATGATGTAATAAATTACAGTGTTCAGGGGTGGTTTATTATTCTAGCACAAGGGGCCTCTCACCCTTTGGAACCTACTGCAGCACAAATAGTGTCAGTGCTTCCTGAAATTTTGATGTTTTTCAATTTGGGAGCTTAGTGTAATGACAGTGAGTTTTTTCTGCAAGAGGAAAAAACTTGTACTTTATTGATTTGATTCCTCCATGCTACAGTCTTCCTCGGAAAATAGGCACAATTACTAAGAAATATTATGAATCCCACTTTTAAAGTATAATTGAAACTCAAAAGATTTGTTGAGGCACTGGAGGTCGCTGCAAAGGAAATAGAATTGTACCAATACCATGTTCAGACACTTGCCAGAGCCCCTGCTGGCTTACCACCTTATTTACTCTTGGTGACTCAGCCCAAGATGCCAGAAGGTTTGTCTGCCTTATTAATTTTTCCTCTGTTTGAGTCTTTGACCATTATGTTTATAAAGTGACACCATTTTTGCATGAAAAATGATGAATCAGTTTTGAGACATGTTAGCTTGTTTTAGTGGTTCTCATTTACCAGTTGCTATTAAGTCCATACCTTGTTACTGTTTTAATTAAGTTCAGGAAAACTTGAGAGTGTCAGATTGGGTTTGATATCTTCAATTTTCAAACCATTCTTCAGTGCTCCAAAGGCCTGTCCTGTGACTGGTTCGAACAAAATAGAAACACATATGAACACGTAAAAGATCCCATTCTGAGAAATATCTACGAATTTCAGGCAAAAAAAATCTTTTCATTTGGTGTTTACAAATAGCACTTTTTAAACTTTGCCTAGAGGTAGGGAGGGAGTATTTCAAAAATGAGATGTTTAAGTAAAATGACTACAAAAGGGTGTAATCTTCCATTTTAGTGTATTTCTTCTTCTGAATAAGTTATGCTCTAATAAAAATTAAAGAGCAAGTTACATTTTGAAGATCAGGTCATCGTAATTCATTGACATTAGGCCACATAACTGAATAATGTCTTACTTCAGTGAAATACATCAAATGAGATCAACAATTATGACTCATAAACATGCCTCGCAGGCATAAAGCAGCAGGGAATTAGCATGTGAGGCTGATAAATATGCATGTAAATAAGCTCCCAAAGGAATAACATGGGTTTGATTGATAGGTTTAGAATTGGAACATATGTAAACCCCTTTATTCCTCATTCTGGTGTAGCTAAGTAAAGATGCGTTTTACTTGTTAAAAGTTTCAATAACTTTGTAAATCTTAATGCCACATCTGCTTTTGTGTGTGCAGGCACGTGTGGGTGTCACTTGAGAGATTGATTGAATTGTCTACAGGGTAGATGCCCTCACTCAAATTGTAGTGTTTATGTATGTGTACTGTAGTGCTTGAGTATGTGCATGCACATATAGGAGTATTTGAATACTGTGACTATGTGAAGTGGAGCAAAAGTTTATTTGAGGATTATAATCAAGATGTTTAACTTTTGAAGCTTGTTTTGTTAAGTAGAAAATTGAGTTGTGAGTTTTGATATATTCACCAGTATATTTATTTTTTGCAAATCCTTTCTGTATTGAGGGTAATTACTAGTTGTATTACAGAAAGTTCCTCTAGTGCTGCTGTGTTTAAGAGTCTGGCGGGGATTCTTTATAAACTTCCATTTTTGTTGGCGTCTTGCAGCTTGAACTCTTATCTTCAACTTCAAAGTACCTATCGCAACAGTATCTTTATGTTTGATCAGCTCAAGTGCTTATGCTGTGCAGAGATTTCCATCTGTATTGTTAGAGGAGTATATAACATAATTTGTGTTTATAAAACATTAATACCTTGATTTGCCAAATATAGACCAATTGGTTGGCATGTCACATGACCTAGTGTACATCTGTTTTATTACCATTCCCTGCTATCAGGCAATAGAAACTTTTCTAACTGATGCACACTCACTGATGTTACATCATAATATAATTATGCTGAAGTAATCTTAGACCAGTGGCATGCGATATGCAAATACATTTTCAATGTTATGAGGTATGTACAGACTGCAGATTTTAGTTGCGTATGTTTTATAGTGAAAATAGTCATTCTGTGAAATTTAAAATTGAGCTGCTACCAGAGATCATCATGGTTCACACGTGAAAAACTCTGTTCCCTAATACCTGTCTTCAGCTTAGAGATACCTTTCTGTGGAAATAAAGGTTGAGCAAAAAGACTTACGACTGCTCAGATTTATAGAGTAGTAGGGAATATATTTTCCAGTTCTGATCAGTAAATTCAGGAGCTACTGCTTGTATCTGAAAACCAGCCCTTTTTGCTGCTTAAAAATAAAAAAATAAAATTGTAGCACTTACAGAAGTCAGCATTGATTCTCATGTGGGTTCTCATGAAGGAATGTATAACTACCCTGTACAATTTGTATAGAAACATTCCAACAGCATAAACTGCTTAACCCAGAATTTTAACAGGCTGTGACATCAAGAAAAAATAAGTCCTGCATACAGCCATGGAGAGGGGGGCAGCAGGGAGGGGATTTTGTGCAACAGAGATGAATAAGCAGATTGCTGTCTGGAACTCTGATGGACCATGTTTCTAGCTGTGTAGCACTGTCCTTTTTCACAGAGGATGCCTAGATATCTCTTGAGCCAACAGAAATAAAAAATATAACACTTCTTTTTTTTTTTCCCTAACAAAGTGCCCTTTTTACACTCAGGACCTTGACAGACTGTCACTCAGTTTCTGCTCCCCACGAGAAATGCCCTTGAATGGCTCAAGAGAAGCCAGAAAATTGTTACTACGTATTTTTCATTCACCTCTAGAATTTTCCACATTTTATCCAACATGTGTGAAGCCACTGGGAAATATGGTTAAATGAGTTAAGCAGACATCACCCATCTGTGCATCTTAGGGAAAATAAAAACAGTGCTGTCCCTTGGAAATCTTTCTTGGTACATAACCAAAATCAGATGAACAGCCACCAGTTTGAAGCTAAACCTAGACAAGGCTCTTGTGGGAAGAAAGGGAGAAGCACTTTGAAAAAAAGCCTGCTTCTTCTACCTCACCCCAGTCTTCCTGCTGTGTTGCCTTTCAGAATGTAAAGCAGTCCTGGAAACTGGGCTCCTTTAGAATTCCTGCAGGCTGTTGAGCACACAAGAAAGCACCTACAGATCATACCTACTTCAGCCTCAGCTCTGAATTTTAGTCAACAAACGAGCAAAAATTACCTTGTTGTAGGCTTTGCCCTGTTTGTGCAAGTATTATATAATTCTAGATAGAAGACATTTTAAGTACTATACATTTCCAAAATTCTTGAGCCACCCTTTTATACTGTTCATTGCTATCCTTTCTACTACTAAAGTGATTGGTAATTTGTATCTCTCAAGCAGTTCCCACTTGGATTTCTCATGTACTGAAAAGTCAGATGCCTGACATTACTGTGTAAAGTTAAGTGCTTGGGGTTAATGAATGGCATTAAATTTTATGAGGTCATGTCCAGTAGATGTTAAAAGAAGCTTAAGGGAACTTTATCACTGATAGAAATTAACAGTTGGCATGAAAGAATGCCTGAGGGAGCTCAGTTCTAAGCAAAAATAAAATTGGTGGTATAAAAACTAAAATATAGAGTCATTGTGATTAATGTAAACATTTTTGTTAGGTAATTGGTTACGTGTTGCAGTAAAAGAAATGAGACCTCACAGTTTGAAGGGAAAGAATAGTATTGTATTTAAAAAGCAATTAATGTTTCTAGTCAAATAAAAGAAATCTACATCACCTACAATATTTATATTCTTCCAGTAAACATATAACCTTTGGGGCTGTATTTATCAAATAGTCAAGTCCCCACTTATTTACATTAGGTTTTTCTTTGGGTGAAATGTGTTTTCCCTAGTGGAGTATGTTATTTTGTTTCATTAAACCTTTATTTCTACTCACATGCGTTGCTTATATTACAGACCAAATGAGTACATTCTGTGTGCCGAAGTCATCTAAGGTTTGTGTTTTGGAGTGACTGACGGATGGCATGAAAATTCTGTTTAAAAAAGAAAATGGCTACATTAACTTATGGATAGATCTGTTTTGCATAATTATGTGGGGAACTATTCAGTAATTACACTAGTATTCACATGCTGTAATTTTCGTCTTCTTTATTCACTGTCATTCCAATGAGAGGAAACGGAAAACTTATTCAGATATACATCCTTTCTTACTCTGCCTTACAACCTGCAGTCACTGTATATTGTACTTCAGGCAAAGTCTGTACAGGTCAGGTAAAACAACTGTTGTCTTGAATTTGGTACTCACTGTGTGTAAATTCTGCACTGGATCTTCCAGATCTCTAATAAGACCCTTTAGATATGCATAAGTGACCTGTTTTTCACATCAGGTGAGGTCTCTGCTTTCTGGACACTTGGAGGTAACAGTGTCAAACATGATGACAACATAAGGCTTTACAATTGAAGAGTCAGCTTTTGTATGAGAGCTTTTCGTCTCTGGTTGACAGAAAGGTACCTACTCTGATACCCAGTATAGCAAATCATGACCACATCTCTTAATTTGGAAAGGGAAAGATGAAGAAGTGAAAATAGTTTAGAATTTGTTGTCCCTCAGGGCAACTTTTGTGTTTTAGTATGAAGTACATACCTGAATCACACCTTTTCTGATTTTCCTTAGGGTGGAACTTGGTAAAAAAATCTGATGTCCAAAAGTTAGTGTGACCTTCTGCTTCGTGATGTTTTCATTTTGCACCCAGACTGTTATTGCTTTGGCTAATAGATAGGATGTGTTTTCTGTCTTAGTGAGCTGGTGTGACTACCTTGAAAAACTGACTGCTCCTAAACATTTATCCTATTACTGTGTAAAATAATCATCAGCCTTTTAGAAAATTTGAATACAACTGTAGTCAACAAGAAAAATCTAGTCATACTGATCTAATTTTGAAGTCTTGTAATGCTTATAGCTCCAAATATTTTGTACTTGCATCCTTAGTTCCATTTCGAAGCCCCCCCAGGGCTTTACCTAGTCATTGGCCTCACAGGAGGGTAAGAAAGAACAGATATCTGTCCCATGATGTATTTTATACTTCTGCCTGGAAAAGTTTTATGAGGAATTTTTCTCAATACCTACAGCAGTGGGACCGTTGTTCTACAGCCTATCTTACATTATAGAGAATAGAAACATTTTGTCATTCTGGTTGTCACTTAGATATATTTTTATATTCTGACGTTGCTGTGGACTTTCATCTGTTAGACATCTAGAGCTTGCTGCTATGCATATATGCCTTTGCTCTTCAAGTTTTTCCAGATCTGTCATTTACAAAATGCATCTGCTTTTGCACCAGCAAAGTACACAGTTGGTGCTCTCCAATTAACTAAGGCATGATTTAAAATAATTTTGATTAACATCTAGAGTTTCCATTATGTTTTGGCATATTTTGATTTGTCAGTTTAAAAGCCCTAGCTCACTTTTTCCTTTGTGCCATTTGGTGGCATTTTTTTCCACCAGCAAAACTTATGAAAAATGTAGAGTCCTGATCCATTTCAAGGTCCTCTTAGGTATGGGTCTACTGGATACATAATGTATTCTGAAAATTAGCAACTTTAATTAGACAGCCTCATATTATGAACCAAGAGCTTCCTGTTCTCATCTTATACAGCCACATTACACAAAGCTAGGTGGTTTTAGGCTCAGGATTCCTTTTATGGTGCAAGTTCCTCCTACATTGTTGATTTGATTGGCATAAGGCCGTTCCATTCACAGTGGGAGGTTGTTGGCTTTCTTCAGACTATTTTTGTCAAGTGCCACATATTAATGCTGTGATAGGGTGAAGCTTTTTAATTGTTTTACTGTGGACTATGAATGTCTTATGTCTACAATTTGTTATTGATGGAATATCTCCTTTAAGTTTTTCCCACATAACTTTAAACTCTGAAGACTGTGTTGCTTCTTCAAAATCATTTGCATAATAGGCTTTCTTTTGTGTTACAAATTATAGGTAGAGGAAGTAAAAACCATATGAATTTCCAAAGTGTCACGTTCATCTTCAAATAAACCATTGGTAATCTCTTCACTTTTTTAGTGAGTGTGTAATAAATCCATATTAGCCTGTTGGCCCTACTGAAGTGACTGAAGCAATTGTGTGAGAGCCTTGAGAAAGGGTGGAACAGCTGGTGTCAGTGTCCTGGAGCCCTTCTGCTGCTTCCAGCAGTGCAGAATGGAGCTGTGTTAAGGGGGAAGGCAGCACAGCAGTGCCTCCATTGTAGCTCTGGGTGGCTCAGGAGCTGGCTGCTTCCACTTGTAGGATTGCAGTGTTTGACAAATGTTAATGCATTGCCTGCATCTCTGTGACAACTTCATAACATCAAATTTCAGATGTGTTTTCCTCAGAGCTGAAACCAAGAGCTGAGATGCTGACTTGTGGGGATAGTGCCAGCCCCTCCGTGGATGCTAAGCAGCTCCCCAGCTTTTGGTCCTTATATACTTACATTTTCCAAGCTGCTGTAAAGTAGCTTCCTTTAACAGGAAGCTGCAGAGAAAGCAAAAATTCTTCCAGTTCTTTTTTTTAATCTCTGTTCCTGTTTGCCATGAAACCTCCTGACCAAGTGCAGGAGGTGAGGCTGCATGTTACCGCTGTGTGGCTTCTTAGCCAGGCTGGCTTTCCTCCTGATAAACCCATTCTTTTCAGATGAAAAGCTGGCTTCTGGTTGAAAGGGCAATTCTGTTTTAATGTAAGAGCACTTAATCCCTTCTCGTTTGTCTTATACTATCATTTAATCTTGACAAAACAGCAGTGTTCGAAAAGTTCTACTCCATCTTTTTTTTCGGCTCTGTTTTTTCTCCTAGACTCAATGGATTATGCATCATCGCTTTCTGAATATGAAAATCAAACTGTGCTTGCATACAATTTATTATCCTAAACAGACAGATTTCATCTATCTATAAGATACAAATGTGGTTAAAAATAGGATGTAATTGAAGTAAATTAAAGGACAGTAGTAGCCTTCAAACAATAAAGAGGTGGTATGTTTTTCTTATTGTCAGTGTAAATGGTCTCTGGAGACTACCTTCTTACACTGATTGTGCATGTCTAAGATTAAGCAAAGCTGTATGACCAGTGCTATCTCAGGAGGATGCTGAGTCATTAACTCATGTTTATTGCCTCTTGCCATCTTTAGATTATTGCAATTTATAGCTCAAAGGCCTTTTAGGCTGTTTATAAGTTAAAATTAGCTAAATTCTTCTGGATACAAGTGATAAGTCACTCGGCATTTATATATCATGGAATATAAGTTCCTAGCGATGATTCCAGACTGCTACTAAGATATTATTTTTTTTCTGTGCAAAGTCTAATTGTGGTACATGTCCCTACTTGTATATATATTACTCTATCATCTGTTTTGCTAGATCTGCTGTATGCTATTTTGTTATCAGTACATGCCCATAAAAAAATTTATTGAAGTTAGAAATTATGTTATTTATTAAGGCATCTACTTGAACCACTACATTAAAATGTTTCTCACATTTGATGATGACCTAGGAGCTTGTTTGAATTATATATTGTAAACGATCAGCAATGCTAGGTAGCAGGTACAGACTGCAGTTCGGAGCCTATGAACAGAAGTGGGCATAATATGCATTTAGACCAAAGACAGGTGCACTGCGAAAAACAAACACTGAAAATAACATTTGAAGAATCGTGTTTTACCGTATCCTGTGGAGTTGTTTTGTTCTGTTTTGTTTTTTCTTTCACCAGTCTAATTGCTGCTGGTAACAAAATCAGTCCAGGCATTAATGGGCTAAATGCTTCATGACTTCAGTGGAAGTTGCATTTGCTTATATAAGCTAGAATTGTGCATTTCCTATTGAATGGGACGTAAAGCTCTTTTTTCCTGTTATGCACATTTTAAGAGTTTGTATTACACTTAAATTTGCCCTTCCCATCACGCTCAAAGATATCCTGTTAGATAATTTACATCCAGAGGTGCTTTAATGTATTAGTACATAACAGTCACCTGAGAGCTCTTATTAGGCATTCCTATGAATTACTTCAGTGGTATTAGTAAAATTACTTATTCTATGTATTTTACTGTTTTACTTAGAATGCAGTGGATAGTTCAGCTTATTTTAGTAAACACAGAAGCTTAGAAGCTTAATCAGGAAACTGAATGTAATAAATAAGTGCTTTGAACATATTTATTGTTATTTTAAATTGAGCTGCAAGAGACTCCATTCCTTAAACACTGATGCTACATTCTAATATTGAAATCAGTCAAATGGAGTTTTATATACTCTTTCCCATCCGCTGTTGTTCATGCATACATTTTTGCATTTGAAAAAGTGGTACGTAAATGTAGAGGCTAACCTAATGACAGGAAGGTGTTAAGATTTGTGAATGCTCAGAATCAGTTTCACTTAAAATGGAAACCTTTTTATTTTTATATGTCTTAATTTAAACTGAAGTGCATTGATAAAATTATTCCAAACAGAGTATTTGCCTGGAGAAAACACAAAGTTCACTCGTGTAAGCATATCCACATATGCAGTTGTGATTTGGTATGCAAAGATCATAGAAGATGCCACTTGATCGTTGTAAATTGTAAATCAGCAATCCAAAAGACACCAGAAAAGACTGGTCTGGAGCAACATGCAATGCAAGATATTCTTATTATGTCTGTAAGTTTTTGTTCGTAACGGCAAACCAAGTGTCTGCCTATCATATTGTTCAACAGCTCTGCTGCCTTTCTATAGGGCTAAAACAGGCTTTGATTTTGCACCTTTGTGTCAGTGTTGCTTGCTTACTTTCATATGTCACCAGCTTTCACTATTACAAAATTAGCATATGCACGCGTACTCCATTGTGTTTTATTTTGTGTTCCTGTCCTAACTTGTATAAGCTTGAAGAGGAAAAAAACATCATTAATGCTTAGTGTATTTTTTTATACTTATTCCTAAGCATAATCAAATGAAATATTTTACCCCGTGCAAGACTTTTGTACTTCTAATCATAATGTCCTGCAGCTGATTATCATTGAGGTCTGCTAACTAGTACAGTGTATAATTTTATACTTAATTCTTAGCAAATGTTTTAGGGCACGGTAGTTGGAACTGAAATGCTACCAGAATAAATGTTTGTACCAGTCACCGTGTGCTTCCGATGTCAGTCCGTATTGCTAAATCAGTATGAAACGAGGGGCAGAAAGTCAAGTTTGCACCTGAAAGACTGCTCACCAAATTGCATCATATTTGTTTTGGAAAACTTCAGGAACTTTTTCAGACTGAAATGTTCTTCAACTTTCCAACCTAATAATTATTTTATAAATATCAGAAGTGCAGTGCACTTAATTCTTTAGCTGAAGGCATTATTTTCAGTTTCTGTACACTGCTTCAAGCTTGCTCCATTTAATCATTTTAAAAGCTTATTTGGTGCAAATTGAATTTAACACTGTAGTTGCAGGGGTGTTATGTAAAAAGTCCGAGAGATCGCTGCTAGCGAAGGGTTTGTTTTACAACCGATCGAGCTCCAGAGCTGCAGCAGAGGAGGAATCATCCTAAACTCTCCAGCACCCTCTCTTGACACAATACAGCAATGCCGTGTGCAGCACTCCTTTATGGCCAGGAAATCTATCAAAAGACGTAACGGAGAAATCAACAGCTCCGCTACATTTTGGTTTTTTTAAGATCTAGTTTATGTAGCTAAATCTTAATTTACCTTATGTTTGGGGATTAGTTTTCTTTTTCTTTTTATTTCTCCTACTGCCATTCTGGTCTATGCAGTGAACCCGAATCAGAAAGCTTCAGTCATCTTACTCTTCTTGTATTTTTATTTTTATTTTTATTTTTTTTGCTGCAGAGATCCTGAAGACTTTCCAAACTGCATATTTGGTGCAGTCGAAATGCAAATGGTCTGTTCTTTTTTCTTCAATCGTCAGACTGCTCTCTTTCAAAATAATAGAGGAGCTTGGAATCGCCCATGCTAAAATTAAGAATTTATAACTGTATGGAACAGATGTTTTCATAAACATTTGCTATAATTAATTTCAACTAGGGGATTGAAGGAACAAAGCGGTTTTTCCCTCTTCAAAACTTTATTGCCTTTTCCCCGTACAGCAAACTCAGAAATCTTAGCTTTAATATTGTTAATGAAAGAAATTTACTCTTCTGTTTGGTTTTTATTGTGAAAAAAGAAAGCTTAAACTGAAGAAGATACTGACCTTTGGAACAATGGACAGTTATGCTGAATTTCAGTCATTGCGTTTGAAGAATTAAAACACAGACCGTATGTCTTGAGGTGCTCATTTCTGAGACTAAAACTGTGTTGTCAATTGTCAAAGATTCCTACATATTAGAATAAATTTTATGCAGATCACTTTGATGAATATGTATCTGTGGAGTAAATAGTATGAAGGAGTTTTATGTTTGAAGAGTTGTGAACCTTGATGTTAGGAAAAGGAAAAGGAGTCTCGTGGCATTATATATAGTTTTAATGCATAGTAAAATGCTTATTGTATGTTGATTACCCCTTTATACTCACAATAAAGGTCTGCAATCTGTTAAGCAATTTTTTTTTTGTTTGCATTATGTGAGAAACGCATTTTGACTAAAATTATTCTTCCATATTTGTATTGTCACTAGTTTTTCAGAGATACTGCTTGAAATGTATATAGATTAGGATTCGAATTTTGGTGCTATTGTGAAGAAGTAAAAAATACCCATACCTTATTCATCTGTTTGTACTAGTTTCTATATATCATATAAACATCATCTTGGGAGGGAAAAAAATGTTTAAAGTTTTAAAATAAGCACGGCTTAATTGTTTTGCACCTGAAAGAACTGGTGCAGCTGCAAGGATTTTTTGAGCAAAGTAGAATTCCTGACTGATCTGTCATCTATAAAGTGTGCAAAGAAAAATAGGTAGCTGTCATTAAAATTACATTTCAGCTTTCAATAACCATTTAATGAGTAGCGTAATTATATAAGTATGGTACCTCAAGTACTTCACTCAATAATTAAAAATAATCTCATCTTTAAAGTGAAAGCGCTATAATTATTATTTGACTTAACCAGGACCACTGTTATGATCTCCAGTGGCACCTCAGATTGTTCAAAGTGGTTTTGAAAGTATAAATTAAAATTGGATAAATCATTAAATTATTAAGCTTTAAATATCTGAAAATGAATATAGCGTGGAATTTGGAAGTCATGTTGTAAGAACTGACAATCTTATACTGCAGGCATCTATTTGTGTTAAAATTTTCCTTGTCTTTAATCATAAAACACCACTTTAATGATTGGGTGTTTTATATCAGTTTGAACTCGAATTTTCACGATTGTTAAATACCATTTTTAAAGAAGACTTCAGATTAGAATACAAAATAAATACTATGCAGAGTGCAAATGGCAGAGAAGAGAAGAGATCTATATCCATTTTGATACTTGTGAGCAGGGAAATGCAGTTTGATTTCCTAAGTGGGATCACTTTTATCACCAATTCCTAAACTGACAGCCATAAAACCCTTTCATAGTTGATATAAGATTAGTAAATAGTTTATCACTGTATAAATAGAAACGTGTTGTGTACCCAGAAGTAGTCATGCATGTGTGTACATAAAGATGCATACATAGAGAGAAGATATTTTTTCATATCAAAGCGAGAAGAATTTGGATTTCAGTTCTTTTTTAAAAGTTAAATTATATCTATGAAGGAATTTCCCATCTTCACTATGAGGAGTCCTGTCCTGGATTTTTGTATCTCATGTAAGACAGCTCTTTTCAGAGGGTTACTGAAGGAGATGATTGAGCAACCTCTGATCCCCACATGGTTCTTCACAAGCTTTTCCACTCACTGAGCACTAGCCTAAGCTTAAGGTGCTCATTGTGTCTGCTGTGTAACCAGAGCCTTCTCCTGCTCTCAAAATGAGGGGCTCTACAATGCTTCTTACTGACAGAAGTGGAAGTTGTGCACAGTGCCTTGACAAAGCTTTTCTTTGAACTGAGGTTATACTATAGCTTATAAAAAATAAAAATACAAAATAGTGTGCTTATTTGAATTAAGTTTCTTCTTGTTACAGATTCTATGTGTTTTTCAGGTAATACTCAGAAAATGTATTTGGCTTGCTTGTTACTGTGCTTTCATCTATTTTATGTCTATAGTCTCAAACATGTTCTTGAAGAGAAGTTACTGTGGGTAACAAGCATGTGAATCTAGTACAGTATTAAACATATGATTTACAAATACTTCTCCATGCATCTTTGAAATCCAAAGAAGTTGACATTTGAAATGTTCTTTTTCCTTAAATGCATCAATTTCTAGTTCTGCTAATTCTCTTGAAACAGCTTCCAGCTGTGTCGGTAGTTCCAGCTCCCAGCAGCCCAAGTCCCAGTTCCCTTTAGCCCTGAGTCTCCATCTAGAAGCAAAGACAACTGAAATACAGGAATGGAATTGATTTTTTTTCCAGCAGAAAGAATGTTCATTTCCAGACAAGGGAGTTTCTCCAGTTAGATCAGCAACAAGAAAGATATTCAGAAGGCTTTCAGTCCCTGTGAAGGAATTGCCTTGTTTTGTTATTGCATTAAAACCAGTGTTGAAGTAGTGTTGAAAAGATGGGGTCTTCAGCCTTCCTTACTTTGATAATGGTACTTGCTACGGTACTATGTTTCCACTCGCTTTCCTCTGTTAGTATAAGTATGATAAGATTTATTTTTACTTTTTACTTTGTTCTCCAGCTATTGCATTTGAAGTTTAGAAACCTTCATGGGATGATTGGAACAGGGTTGTCAGAGCATCCTTTGTTTCTTCCCATTTTTGAGGCTCAGGATCTAAAGATTAGTGTGTTCCTGATTCAATTAACATTTCTAAAGGAGATCACAAATTCAGTTATGAGTATGATGAATCTGAAATTCATAACTCTTAAGCACACATCCTAATTTGACTTGAAAGTTGGATTGTTATCACTGCAGCTTCAAGTAATCTCCATATTCCACTGGGAGTTTGCCATATCTTTGAAGCACAAGGCTAACTGGAACTTCCCTGAGGAGCGGTGATTCAGGGCATGCACTCCCACGGCTTATTGTCATTAGTTAGTGAAATACGTGTCCAATTCTTCTCATTTATTGCTGACTGTGAAAGCTTACCAGGATTTGCTGGAAAGCCTTTCAGATAACAGTAGGTAAAATTCAAGAAATGCTTATTTAAGTTAATGAGTACTTTCCACTTCGCATTATCATTTTTAGCGATTGTAAGAAAAGGCATTAAACCATCTTTCAAGATATTATTAACAAAAATATCTGTCTTAAAGGGGATTGCATTAGGGGTAAAAAAAGGCCAATTTACTAATTTGTGTTTCTGAAAGAGCTGGAAGTACATACTCCTGGCTAGTTTTGATAACTGCTGCTAACAATAATATGGAACAGCAAACAGAAGGAGCAGTAATTTGTATGAATGAGATTTTTTAATAACAGGTGTACAATTAAGAATGCTGAAGTGCTAAAGTGGTCATTTAAAGGAGGGAAATTATTCTGTTTTTTGTTTTTTTGTTGTTTTTTTCTGAGAGAATACTTCAGAATGAAGAACGATATGTGTAGGGTTGTTTGTGAAGGACAGCTGACTGCAGGCATGTCAGTTAAGTCTTAGTGGATGTATCAGACCCCAGATCTCCCCAAATGTTCCTTGTTTCCTGATGAAAGAAGATACTTTTTACTGAAATTCTGGTTTTCTTCACAGAGTCTAGCTGATGCTTTGGGCAGGACAAATGGTGTAGCAGAAAGATGTTAAAGGCCTTGCATTTTTTGAGATAGTACTTGAAGTAGGAAGATCTTTTTCCCATTCTTTAAAACAGTTCCAGAAGACCTTTTTCAGCATATAAACTTAGCATTGTACATGAGATTCCTTTTCAGTCTGATTTTTCCCTTTTTAACTTTGAAGCTTTCAGAAGTACAATCTGGATAATGGAGCACAAGAATATAGCCAAACTCCCAGAAATAAACATGTGTGTTCTTACCAGTTCCATAGGTGAATTTCCCAATCTCTTCTCTGTTTCTCTTCTGGATCTCATGTCATAAAATATTTACTTATTTTCTCAATATTGTAGAGTGCATTCTGTAACTGTAGTGGAAGAAGGTTTTTTCCCAACAGTTTGTTGATTCTAAATGAGTGAAGAGTGAAGGGAGGAACTGGCATTTCGTAGTTTTGAAATGCTAGGTGTTAAGTTTCTGAATGGTCACTCTTGGATTACTAATTACAAATCAGAATCCAAGTAATCATTTTCTATTTCACACTTAAACAAACAAACAAACACTTTCACACAGCCCTGTCACAAAAGTACAAAAATATCTGAGGTTTCACTGGGGACGTGTTCTTTTGGGGGGACATATTTTCTTGGCACATGGGTTTTTACTTAGATTTTCAAAGTCACTCGTCAAAAAAAAGTGAGTAATTTTGATTTTCACAACTTACTGTTTTTATGGGAAATTTGCCACAACAAGTGCCATCTCTGCACACTACATTTTTTGCCAAGGAAGAGTCAGGCCATCAACATAAAGAGAAGCGTGACAGTCATTTTCATAGACTAAATAGGTTGGAAAAGAACTTCGAGATCAACAGGTCAAACCATCAACTTGACCTAACAAGTCTTATCACTAAACATTAGTGCAACAGCTTCATATCTCTTAAATACCTCCATGGACAGAAATTAACTGGGCAGTCCCTTCCAATCCTCTCTCTTAAGAAATTTATCCTAAGATCCATTGTAAACCTCCCCTGGTGCAACCTGAGACCATTTTATTGTGTTCCATCAATTGTTACCTGAGAAAAGGGACTAGACGCTTTTCTTTCCATTTTGCCCTATGAATCTAATTTGAGTTTATCCACCAAGCTCTGTCACACTCCAAAGACTCAGCAGAGATGAAACAAGACTCATTCGTAGTTCTGGTGATGGTTCTTAATGGCTTTTATTAATTTCTTCACTCAAGCTTTTGCCTCGTCTACAAACAAAAGCATGACACTGAATGTAATTCTCTTTCTGGACTTGCAGCTGATTGTTTTGTGGTTTAATCTGCTAGAAATAGTGTCTTATTGTATCCAGGCATTTTGCTTTGAAGAGAAAAATTGAAAGAACTTAGTAAGCAGAACAGATCCTGTAAAGGTGCGCGGTGCTATCTATAAATGCATTAAGGAAATATAGGAGGACATATAAGAATTATTAAGCTATAGGCAACAATAAATAGTATAAAACAGTGCACGAATAATTTTTATTTGAAAAGTAGATTTCTTCTGGCTTTTAATAATCCTTCAGTAGAAGCATTTATAACAGAGAGGAAGGACTCCTAGTGCTTGCTTTCTCTCAGCTTCACTCTTCTATGTATGCTTTTATATCTCAAGACATAAAACCAGATGTTTTACAGACATATTACTTAGGTAATTTCAGAGAAACTTTGAACATCTGCTATGAAAAAAAAGTACTGCTGTTACACAGCCAGCTCAACGTTTTTCACAATATAGATGAACTTTTACATTCTTTGTAAAATCATAGTCATTTATTTATGTAGTATAACTCTTTGGCTTTATTCTAGTAAAATTGCTTAGTAAGTTCAGAAGGGCCTTGAGTGAAACTTGCAGTAATAGTAAGTCTTAGATTGCCAGAACAGTCAGGCTCCAAATCGAACGTAGTGGCTAGTTGTTTCTGTTGCCTGCTGTAAGAATTTGAAGTTGCAAAACTGAGCCTTGACTAAGTAAGTTTTGTCATAAACTGAAATTAACATGCATTAAAATCAGTTGTGACACTTACATTATTTATTATCGTGATCTGTGTTATAACAAAGGCTTCTCAATTTTATTTTTTATTAGGAGGATCAAATGAGAATGGAAGCACACACCACACCTCAGATTCTGCGGGAACATTTATTTCTTACAGGTTCGTAATTTTTGATACAAATTTTCTAGTTTTAATAAGCTTGAATATAATAAGCAACATAATCTATTTAACGCAAAAGAACAGGTCTGTATTTTTCAAGATTATTGTACAACCTAAATTACAACAGTATATAGACTGAAGACTAAGGATTTGATTAAGAATGATCTAAAAAACTTGATTTCTATATCATTATTTTTTGAGAAAGTTTTTCAAAATATTCAATTAACGAAATTTTTTTGATGTCTGTAAGCCTAAATTCTTTCTTTCCTAAGGTATTCAGTAAAGTAGAAATTCGCAGCTAATAGAAGCTAAATGTTGAAATCTTTAACTGATCAGGGTCACCTGATCTTCTCAAAAAAAAAAAAACAAAAAAACACCTGCATTTGTGGGCAGCATGGAACTCTATTTGTTAGTTAATAATATAAAACAAAACCATAGGATTTACTAAATTCTGGGACTAATATTTCAATTCCATTCATAGTAAATACCAGCTAAAGAGGCATGGTACTGAGCAGCTTTGCACGGCACTGTCAGCAAGCTTGAGTCTTGTTTGGGTAAATACCAAGGGATGTCTTGTACTTGAAAGCAAAGCAAGGTAATTGGCAGATCTGTAGTTTCATCTTTCAGCCAGCAAAATACTGCCTCTGCTACAAATGCTAAATCTTTGTCCTTGTGACTGATAATTAATAGTAAGATTTGTGCTAACTAGAATTACTGCCTCTGATTTCAGTGCTTAAGTATGTAAAAATAAAACAAGCCTACCATCAGATTATTTTGTATTCATTGAAGTAAACTATGATGAATGGCATCTATTTATTTCTCTGTTTGTAGTCTGCTGTAGCCTGTGCTTCAGAAGGATGGGGCAGGCAGGAGGAACCTGCGTGTTTGCCCCGTGTTGTCTGTGGATAGGTAGGAATGTAATACACTCCTTGGCCATCAATCTGTGCTCGGTACAAGGTTACCCTCAGGTTGGGATGACTAGTAGAGGACACAGGTGGAGAACTTGTTGCAGACTGGTGACAGATAGCTGACAACAGCAGGGAGAAAGCAGCCTTGCCCTGAAGATGTTAAAATGACTTTCCATGGTGACCTACAGGGAACAGCCAAGAGCTTGATGCAATTCAGACACCCAAGAGAAAGTTTCTGGGCTGAGAACAAGGCTGGAAAAAGGATGGATATATTTGGCCAGTGGAATCCTTGCAATTTTCTGTATGCTAGAAAGTCCATAGTTCTGTCTTATGTTCTGATGAAACGTACTTTGGATGATAAAAAAACCTTAGTCCAGTTAGGACTTTCATTTTAAGAATACTGTGTTAGCACATCCATTTCTGGGTTCTTCCTTACTCAGTTTTGTGTTGTATTTCTGTTCTCTAACTTATGCAGCATACAATTTTATTTAAATTACAGTCTCAAAAATACCACCAATAATTTCTGTTCTTTTCAGATGAGAAGCCTGAACAAATACAGCAACCATGTGCTGGTTTTGACTAGGAGAGGGTTAATTTTCTTTAGGGCTCAAACACTACTATGTTCTGTGATGAAAATAGTGTTGATTACACTGGGATGTTTTAGCTGTTGCTGAGCAGTGCTTACACAGAGCCAAGACCTTTCTGATTCTTGTGCTGCCCTGCCAGCAAGGATCTGAGTGTGCACAAGGATCTAGGAGGATACACAGCCAGGACAGCTGACCCAGGCTGGCCAAAGGGATATTTCATACCATATGGCGTCGTACTGAACCATAAAACTAAGGGAAAAGAGGAAAAGGCGAGGACATTCACAGTTACGGTGTTTATCTTCCCAAGTAACCATTAGATGCGATGAAACCCTGCTTTCCTGGAAATGGCTGAACATCTGCCTGCCGATGGGAAGAAGTGAATGAATTCCATATTTTTCCTTGCAGGCACAGCTTTTGCTTTACTTACTAAGCTGTCTTTATTTCAACACAAGTGTTTTCTCAGTTTATCTTTCCAGTTCTTTCCCCCATCTCTGTGAGGTGGAATGAGCGAGTGACTGTGGGGCACTTATATCCCTGATGGTTTGGTCAAGCTATGAAGCAGCTTCTCAAAAGTAGGCAAGACATAATTTAGCCAGATTAGCAAAAGGAAAAAGTTGAGAGCTCTTCTCTGCCATTAATTCCAGGACACTTATAACTGAAAGCTGTTAACTCCAGAGACAGCTGTTGTATCTGCCAAAGTAAAGTTTGGGGAAGAAGCCAGCTGCAGCTAGACTCTGGTTCCAAGGGCTGTGCTGTGAGTCTGGGGTCCTAACCCTCTCATCCTACCCCTGGCACTCACCTGTTGTTGAGCTTGTCCAAGGGACAGAACTAGGCCATTTAGGGTGAGCTTTGTGATGATTTATTTCATGGTGTCATCCTGCTGAAAGTTCGACTGAGTCCTAGTGCCAGGGGAAGGAAAGCAGCTGGAACATACAGCTAGGAGTAAGTGGTTGGACAGAGAATGGCATCATTTCCTTCAGTTAGCCTAAACCATAGCAAATCTCCAGTTGAGTCAGTCTGTCGTTCATTGATGGAGGCTGTGCAGCCCAAGACACTATCAGAGCAGAATCCCATGGTTTGATCAGGCATAAAACACCCAGACTGTACACTGTGCAGCATCTCCTTTGCATTGATTCAGTCAAGTAGGTGATGGGTAATTAATACAGTGCTGGAGAATTTGATGTTTAAAACTGTCAGTCTCAGAACTTACACATATATGCTTATGGATCTGATGCATAAATATTTTCAATACTTTTTGAATGTTATGCCTTGTTACTACAGACATAATTAGAACAATTCTTACAGGGCCCTAAACTTACGCCAGTGTTCTAAACCATCTTTAATGCCCCACAAGTAAGTAGAGGAAAAAGCTTGCTGTTGTATCTCCATATTCCTCAGTCCAGAGTGCATATAATAAATAAACATGACGTTGACAATGAATTCCACTGGAAAATAATCATATTCTGTCAGAGAAGATTACAACACAACTTACAAAACTGAAGTCAATTAACATTTTAAAAGGAGCCCCATATATCACTGCCAGAGTATTATTGTTGCAATTAGGGGCAAGATGATAAAGCAAGATAGTACGGTATGTATATGTGTATGCATATGTGTATGTGTATATATATATACACA
Organism: Callipepla californica brunnescens; assembly: GCA_023055505.1. Classification (NCBI taxonomy): domain Eukaryota; kingdom Metazoa; phylum Chordata; class Aves; order Galliformes; family Odontophoridae; genus Callipepla; species Callipepla californica. Next base: position 956,538 of record JALIRH010000064.1, read on the forward strand.
TATATGAAGCATCTAGCTTTTAATAGTTACCAGACTAGAACCATTTTTAAGTAATATTACAGTGTTGAAGTTGTGAATGTTTTCTGCTCAGTGGCAAGTTAACTGCCATCATTCTATGAGACAGGCTGTAAATTTGCTGGTTGAGTTGAATATTGTATTGATCGTTACAATTCTGGGCTGCATGTTATGTAAAAATGAACAGCTAATACCTTACGAAGGATTAAAAGTGAATTTTAAACTACCTTGAAAGTTAACGATGGTAAATGCATGTTATTTCTTTAAGGACTCATTAGAGATTTTGATTTAACTGTCAATGAATATTGTTTCAGTAAATTACTCATTTGATAAAACTGATGATAGTCTTGTTTATCCAATGTGTTTCAGTCTACTCTACTTAGAAGAAATTGGCTAGTGGATTTTACTGTAAAAGAGACAAAGCCTTCTTTGGATTTTCATAGATGTCATGATTGCAGAAGGCTAGCAGATGCAAATTCTAAGAGAATTTTTCACTACTGAAGCTGTTTTAAGGTTTTTTTTCAGTTTGTTATGGGGAAGAGGGACTTTTTAATACGATGGTGTCATCTTAGAGTGTGTGGATCTTGCTTGCGTTGTTCACAGCACAGATTTAATGCTGCTTATGTTCAGATAGTAAGCATTTCCCTCCGGGTCATAAAGTTTTTAAGTAATGTAAGTGAAAAGCATGTGTGAGTGGCATGTATTCCTAAATATCCTGCAAGTATGAATTCATCCTGTTAGGTCACAGAGAATTTTCTAATTGGTCGTCTGGTTCTGATGGAAAAGTTTGTGCTCTTGAGGTAATGATATATGGAAATGATTTCCTAGAACTTTGCTATCAAAATTTTGAAGTTCACTATTAGAAAATATATATATATATATTTAGACATTTCATAACTCTTGCCTTTGAAACGTAAGAAACTTAGGGAAAATTCAGTTTCAGTGTGCTGTATTATTTCATTACTATGAATGAAGCCTGGTCTGGATGTGCAAATTGACTGGACTTTGCCAAAAGGAAAAGAAAAATGGTGTGCATGCCTAGTTTCAGTATCTGCAATGCAGTGCCACTGGAAAGTAGAAATACTGTCTTTCTCTTGCCTTCCCAAGGGCAGCTGACCTTCTCCTCGCCAAAGAGGTGAACCCCTTGCCAGCACATATGACTACAGACTATTACATTAATCTGTTTAGCCTCAGTACCAGCTGCTTGCATGTTTTTAATTATCTTATTAGATGGTATAACAGTGACCTATGAAATAAAATGAAGGTGAGTATTTTTTAACTTTATTTTACAGGCTATTTTTCTAAATATATTTTAATGACCTAATTATGACTTTTAGGGAGAGCCATTGATGCAGACATTCAATTTGCCTGATAGAATCTAACATCCCAAGGACACTTATTTTCTTCCAAGGTGGATTTGTACATTAATGCTCCTTCTAATAAACATATAGCCTAAGAAAAACTCAGTTTTCATACTTGTGTTGGTGCTTTATGATTCAGAGACCCCTGACTACTATGCTGGATAATTTCTTACATCTTTGCACTTGTATGTAGATTCAATTTATACCCCATGTATCAAGATTAAGTTCTTTCCTGTGCGACTTAAATTCCATGTTTAAACATGGAATGATTGCACAAAGTTTAGGGATATATAGTTAGTGTATATTCTTCATTCTGCTGATATTTAATATCGGCAGCAGGTCTGGTGTAAGAAATACTTTGTTGTTCCATTTTCTTCCCCTGACTTCTTACAGATTCTGCTTACCAGATGTTTTCTCTGTTACTGCAAAAAGGCAATGTGGTCCTGCTGGCTGAGGCATGTTTCTTGTGCACCAGCCAACTCCAGGACTGATACTGAGCATACAGAAGAAAGACGGCAAGGGGTGCAAGCTGTTTCTCCCGGTTTCCACCCCTTTCCAAAAGTGGGTGGAGAAACTTGTTTGTCTCCTGTTTGACCTATGGCTTTTCTTAGCAGCCGAGTGAGAAGTCACTGCATAGCTTCTGTTCTTATATGCAAAGATGTAGGCAACATATGCCTCCGCCTTGCAAAAAATTCTTGTTTTAATTTGATAGGAAACAACGTTTTCCCATCTACACACACCTATTCTATACTTCTTAGTTCAAAAGTGTGTTCCTTTATTGTTTTACCTTTAAGATGTGCTCATGCTAGTGTAACCTATTTTTCCTGAGTTTATATGCTGTGTGACTACTCATAATCAAGAGCTAGAATATGCTTTATTATTTTCTTTGGAGATTTAAAATATTTTAAGATTCAAAATAAAAGGTGAGACACTTCTGTTCTATAAGGAGAATTCTCAGCACTTACATCTTTCTGCTCTTTCCACAGTGCAGTGGTAAAACTGGCATTCATGTTTGTTTTGTCTCACCAAGGAAAAATTTTTGGACAGCATCCTGGTTGATGCCAATTACTTGCAGAGAGGTCTTTTCACTAGAAGTCTATTTTGTCTGAGCCTCTGAAATTCAGAATGACTGTGTTCTTATAATCTTTTTCTGGATGTAGTGGTCTGTGCCAGTTTGTGAAGAAGTTTGCAAATCCATCTTACAGATCTCTTATTTCCAGCAAGAGAAAGTGTCTTTTTGTGCTGTTAACAGTTTTCTTCCAGAAGTCTTTTTTTTTTTTTTTCCAAATCCAAGAAGACCACTGCAGCACCTACTCAGAGCTTGGAAGATTTTCATTTTCTTCCGAATATTTTAAAATTATTTTCCTTACTTTTCCTGTTCACGGGCCCTCAGTGTAAAAGAATTTTGCTGTACATCTAACCTAAATCTATCCTCTTTGAGTTTGAAACCATTTCCCCTTTTTCTGTCACCACAGACCCTGTTAAAGAGTCTGTCCCCTTCTTTTCTGTACCTTCCCTTTGATATTGAAAGATCGCTATCAGGTCACCTTGCAGCCTTCTCTTCTTCAAGCTGGACAGCCACAGCTTTCTCAGCCTGTCATCATAGGAGAGGTGTTCCATCCCTTGGGTCATTTTTGTGGTCCTTCTCTGTGTGCACTTCAACAGATCTGTATCTCTTCTGTACTGAGGACTCTGCATCTGGAAGCATTACTCCGGGTGAGGTCTCACCATCACAGAGTAGAGGGGCATAATCACTTCCCTCAGAGTGCTGGCCATGCATCTTTGGATGCAGCTCAAGATAAGTTTGGCTTTCTGGGCCGCAAGGGCATATTCTTGGCTCATATCCAGATTGCTACCCACCCAGGTCTTTCTTGTCAGGGCTATGCTCAATCCTTTCATCCTCCAGCTTGTATTGGCAGTGGGAGTTGCCTTGACCCAGGTGCAAGACCTTCCCCTTGGATTTGTTGAACCTCATGATGTTCACCTGGGCCCACTGCTCAAGCCTGTCTAGATCCCTCTGGAAATGTCATCCCATCCCTCTGGTGCGCCAACTTGGTGTTATCTGCAAACTAGCTGAGGGTGCACTCAACCTCACTGTCAGTGTCACTAATGAAGATATTAAAGAATATCGGTCCCAGCATGAACCCCTGGGGGACACCATTCATCACTGATCTCCATCCAGACATTGAGCCACTGACCACCACTCTCTGGACTCAATCCTGCAGCCAGTTCTTCATCCATTGAACAGTCTACCCATCAAATCCATATCTATCTAATTAGGAGAAAAGGATGTTATGGAGTCCCATGTCAAAGGCCTTAATGAAGTCCAGGTAGTTGACGTCAGGTGCTCTTCCACTGTCCATTGATGGAATGTCACCATCATAAAAGACCACTAGGTTGGTCAAACAGGATTTGCTCTCTCTGAAACCAGGCTGGTTCTCCTGTATGAGACCCCTGTCTTCCATGTTCCTTAGCATTGCTTCTACAAAGTATAAACAAGACCAGGGTTAGAAGGGAGGTGTTGTCCCCATTCATGACCCATGCCAGAGATGAATGAAAATGAAGTTTTGAGTACAGAGTTCTGTGCCCGATGCACTGCTGCTGCAGGTAGAGTCCTGCTGACTGCAAAGACTTGTGTCTCTTCTCTAGACTGCACTGCACACATGCTATCAGCTTCAATAATGTTAAGTTTTTGCTTATGTTCAGGAAATAATTTTTCCTTTCTTTATCCAAACCTTTCTTACTCTATGTCAGCCAAAATTAGGTGAAACCTTAAAAGTTTAGAAAACCTGGCCTTTGAATTTTGAGCCTCCCAGCAGTGCAGCTATGAGGAGCAACAGAAAAAATATACGTATATTTTCCAAACAGCGCAATAAGCTTTCACTTGAAAGCATTCAAGTAGATTTTCTGGGTATCAAATATAAATCTGTGTATTTCAGGAATGTTTATGTTTTAGAAACTTTCTGCTTATTATTTGATACTACATTTCAATTGCTTTTTTCAGGTTTTTATAGAATAAACTCTGCTTTCATTACACTCCTGGCTTTTGCTTCACTTTTTTCTAAAATGTTTTTTTATGGCCTAATAAATAATACTAACTATGTATGCTTCTTGGATGAATGCAGCACGTTTGAACAGTGCTATTGCCTGTGATTGTAGATACTCCATTCACTTACTGATAAAGACCTCTTATTGCAAAACATAGGACATGATAATTAGAGATCTTGCCTTCTTTGTGATGACCTGTTCAGTAGCCTGTTGCTTCATTGGGTGCCTCTCAGGAGCTGAGTTTGAGTCTCACTTTTTTAAAGTATATTCAGAGGATAAATACGTAAGACAAAATAACTATACACACTGTATAATGAGCTGTCAGGAACTGGTTTCTTCATTACCTGTTGTTTCAAATGAAATTTAAGTAATCATGGCTAGTGACATTTAGCCAATAGGTCCTAGCCCTTGCAGTCCCAGGATGTAATCTTTATTCTTTTCAGTGGCATAGATTTTAATTCAGTGTGCTTGTTCCTCATTTACATTTCTACATTTTTATGAGTTTTAGTGTCTTCCCTGGTGTTTGATGTTGTTTGAACACCACAGTACAAAAATATTTTTTATACTAGTGTTAAACTTCGGAAGAATCTGCATTTGTACGCATCAGCAGCTTTATTTCATGTATCAGTACATATAGAAGTTAGCTGGCATTGTTTGCCAGAATATCTTTGCCATTAACAATTTTCCTCTTTTGTCTTTCTTCCTCTTCTCAAAAGACTGTTTATTTTGTAATCAGCTGAGTGGACTAAGGTTGTATTCTGCATATCTGTCATTGGTGTATAGGTTTTACCGTTATATTGCAGACGAAAATTTAGCAGAAGTCCTTAAGGCTGGTATATTCCACTAAAGGCTCTCAGTGGAAGATTGTCTTTGTTACCTATACCCCAAAACTCCCAAAGCTCACCATTGCCTTAGTAAAACTCCAGGAATTGTTATTCCAGAATTGTTTTCTAGGCTTCTTGTTCCCTTCCTTACAATGCGCAGTCAGACAGTGACACTTCTCTTCGAAATCATCAGATTTTTTTTCCCTCAAAATCTAATGGTTTTAATTGTCTAAACAACTATTATAGTTCTAAAATATATCCTAAGACATATCCCACTGGAAAGAAAGAAAGGAATAATCCTGTTGGAAAGAAAAGAATAAGTGGATATGGTTTGCTGGGAGATAAATCTCATTTCTAAAAACCAAAAAAGCATGTGTGCTAGAACAGACCTGAACATAAAATTCTTTCACAGACAGACTCAAACTCTACCATGCTTCTGGTAGAAATGTGTGCTTCAGGAGATTAGAACTATGAAAAAAGCCCTGCCGAACAAATCTGCAGCCTTCATCCCCTCCATTTTGCTTGCTTTCTCATCTAAATAATCCAACTGTCTCAATAAATATTTTGCATTGGGCTTTCACTGTATAGATATACTACATGAAATTCAGTTTTTTAAAGATTAATCTAATTACTTTTTTCCCCCATAGGTCGTACATTAGAGTTTACAGTATGCACCACAACCTGTTAGACTGCATATCTAAACATGCGAGAATGTAAAATAAAAATGTATACAAAGTAACCAGAAAGCAGTAACATTTATATCTGCCTATATTTTAATTGTGCAGCTTAAAGGTGATAATATAACACAAGATTATGCATTTATCTTTTTAGTTTGTTTGGAAACAATTGCATGTTCTTATTCACTGTTTAAGTTGCTCCAACTGGCTCTAGGATTCTCTCACTTCAGTGAAGCAAATGTGATGTGGTAGGCTTGATTTGCAGTTGTTATTGCTCACTTCCCTTTGACCAATGAGATTTCTACAAGCCTGGGTTAGTTTACAGAGCAGGGCCCTATCATTTCTGAAGTTATTCTTTTGGAATTGAAAGCTTGTTGATATTGCACGGTGTTGCCATTATTAAAACAGTCTCTAAAATTAGGAGGTTTCATTTATTACCCTTAATTCAAAATATTTGAGAAACAAATTAGTGAATGCTCTTCAGAAAGGATTTTAGATATCATTTAGCTTTCCTAAAACTGAGGCAGATTCCAACTTTTATTTACACAAAAGTCTTTTTTTCTGTCACATATAACTTTTCTTTTCAGTTATCCCAGCAGCCAAGGCAGGATGGAGAGGAGATATAATCTTGCCAAATTTCTTTTGGCTGTTTTAAATGTAATTTTGTTCAAAATATGTTTGGAATTGCATTAGAAGTTTCTTTTAAAAAGCATAGTGTCATCTGCACTAATACAATTTAACAAGTGTTGAAATTACTGCGTAGCAATCACTCTCAGCAGTTGGTGAGAAAAATAACCTTTAGAGATTTTTTCCTCTCCATCCTCTCTGTTTACAGTTACACTGGTTCAAACCTTTTACTGACTGAGCTGGCATTCCAGTATTTTGAATGACTTTGTAGAATGTAGCCCACTTTTAGAACAATGTGAATAACTTCAGAATTCGACCTATTTTGCGCAGAGGGAAATGCATCACTCTCAAAGCACTGCTACCTTAGGGAGGCAGCTTGGCAGAAGTTATAATGGCCAATGATGCTACAAAATTTACAATGGCAAATGAAGAATATTATACATGATAGAAACAGGAGGGTTATTTAGATAGGCATAATATACTGTAGTTACTGAAGTATAAATGACTATCAAAGAAAGGGCCAGATTTTTCTCAAGCTGTGTCTGCTATATACCATACGCTGTATTTAAAGGAAGCAGAATTGTGGTAAACAATCATAGGCAGCTCACTGCAGAAGACTGAGATGTATAAGAGATACAGAAGGAGTGAAATGACTGGATAGGCTTTCTGACTACAGAGTAGGGGATGTGGTAGCAAGGAAGTTGCCCCACACTTCTGTAGTTACTAGCTGCTATTTTAGTTGCCTGGGAATATTGGTAGCAAAAGCTAAAGGAAGCCTTACCTCTTTCAAGCTAACCCTGCTTCAGACAACTTTGTTCTTATTCCAAGTACATTTGCTTTTCAGTTAATTAATAATTATTAATCAAGATCTGGAAATAAACAACCATTTTTTTGGAAAACTGCAGAATCATAGAATCCCCAAGGTTGGAAAAGACCTGCAAGATCATCTAGTCCAACCATGATGGTCCTAGCTGAAAGGTGATGGCGCATTCACAAGTACAAGTGTAGTCCTAGCAGGGATGATGAATTTCCTCCTGTCTCAGAGGAGCAGGAACATAATGGTATGATCCATTCTCCATCTACTCCCAGCAATTGTATCTTAGAATTCTTTTTCAGAAACTGCACAAGATCTACCTTAAACAAGGCTTTAAAAATGTCCTCCTCACAACTCAGCATAAAAGGCTAGAAACTATCTACAACTATCTACATTTAGCTTGCATATGTTTAGGGCCATTTTTAAAGCTAGTATTTGTTGCTATTTAGTATAACCTATTCTGTGACTTTAACTGCTAAAGGAAGACTTTAAACTGGTGAGATCTTACCCTGGAGTCACAATAGTAGTTTCCCTCTTTCTGGTTTCATTTGGTCTCCCAGGGAGAAGTAATAGTCTCCCTTGTGACAGTCAGAGAAGGAGATGTTCACCTTAAGGACATGCAATGAAAATAAATCAGAAACACATTTCCTTGCACATAGCCTAGCTCTTTCCATTGTAGTTGCCATTAGAATTTAAGAGGGGATGCAGAATGTCTGTAAGCAAGTCTTGGTCTACCAGGACCATCGTGTGAGCTTATACTGTTCTTGAGATTTGTTTCAGTAGAAGGTGCAGGAAATATAGATTTAATTCTTTTATTCAAGCTCAGTAGATGGTTTGGGACAATTAATTTCCAATTGTTTCCCAGTAGAACAGATTTACTTGTATATTAATGAGGCACAGGTGTTAGGCCCCTGGTGCCTGCATGCCTGGGAGGCATATTTAGGTTGTTTATCTAGTCAGCCATAGGTACTGCAAGGTACTCAAGCTTGCCTTTAACAGTTTATACAGTGAAGCTTTTTAATTTTTTGATGTTTTTTTAAATTTGCTAGCACCTGTTAAAATTTTAAAACTGATCATGTAGAAAGAAGTAGGAGTGATTTCAATAGTAAATAGCACTAAATGTTAAAGAAAGTCATCTTCTATTATGCTTAACTGCCCGGCTTGACATTAAGAAGAAAAGAAGGTTCATTTAAGCAAATATGTCATGTGAGGAGCTAATACAGTCAACAGTACACTTTTCTGTTGCATATTTTTGGAATAGGTACTTCTTTGTCTAGAGCTGAAACATGAATGTGCTTATATTAATATTCATTTTTCTTGTTTATTCACTGAACTGCAGTACCAACATTTTAGAGGAAATGGAATAGCCTCCATAGACATTATGAATTTCAGTAGCTGGCATAATTATAGCGATCTACATATTCATTAAATCCAAAGAAGAAATGTGTCCAAAAAGACAGCCATGCGTTTAGAAATGGTACACAACTAAATATATACATTTTAAAAGAGTTACTTTCCTCTCCTTATCCAAAGTCGTGTAGTGTCATATAGTCCTTAAATCAGCTATTGCTTTTTTTTTTTTTTTTTCTTGCGTAAATGTTCATTCCTTTTGCTTTTGCACACAGTAAAGAATGGGAAGAACTATTTGTAAACAACAATTACTTGGCAACTATACGGCTGAAGGGGATTAATGGGCAGCTGAGAAGCAGCAGGTTCCGTAGTGTTTGCTGGAAGGTAAGAAGAGAAAATATTTATTTACAGTTTGTGGTTGCAATATATCAACACATTACCTGATGCGCTGGAAGATTATTGATGCAAAGAATCATGAATTTTCCAGGAGACTTCATCCCAATGTTTTCCTCCTCGTTTTTGTAATTCATAGGACATTTGCTAATCATATTGAGTTGCCTTAAAGCTGAATTGTAAGTCATAGCAAAAGATTCCTTGGAGACTATCTTTGTGTTGGGTGGTATCTTTCAAATTGAGAGCTGCGCAGCCTTCCCTCCTGTCAGTGTACTTTGAAACCATGAAATGGAAGTAAAAAGGTTTGTCTCAGGATTTACATTTTGTGCTATGGAACTTTGAACTCCTTTAAAATCAGTTGGATGTTTCTCCTCGAAACTTCTTCCCAGATAAATGAGAAAATGGGGACCAATCCCTCTTTTAATGACTGGAGAGGGAAAGCAGAAACAACAAAAATCCTTAGAGGTTCCTCGCTACGTTTTTCAATAGTTGCAAGGTAAGGTAGAGAGAAATAAAGCAAAGTAGCACTGAGATGCTGTATCATGTCCAAAAGAGCTGTGTTGCGCTGCATCCGTTTCTTCTTGTGCCTCTAAATTTAAAGGCCTTAACTCAGAAACTCGAAGTAACAGAAGAGTTAAGTCCCTCACTATCCACTGATTAAATCAGGGAGTGGTTTCATTTTAGAAATGAGACTGGTTTAATTTTGCACATCCTGTTTTGATTTAGGGCTCTCTTTGAAATTGTTTATTCTGAAGATACCATCAATGCTTTCATTAATTTCTGAAATACTTATAATATTTTTAGCAATTTGGAAATGTTTTTTTTTTCTTTTTGTCAATATTTGCTGTTTCATAACCCTTTATAATATGTACGTGAAAGCATATTTGAAAAAAACGCTCTATTTTTCTTGATTATATATGCAATTAAATATCATTTTCCAATAGATGTCTTTCTAGCCCCATTTAAACCAAAATCTGAAAGAACTGAGATGTAGATATCCTCAAGGATTTTTTGCACAATTAAATTTTTTATGTTACTCATGTCTTTCTTTTGTATAGACTAAGATTTTCACTTTCCTCGTTTCTCAGGTAGAGTCTACCTCTCAGTGGTTAGTTTCTGCTCAGCATTCATGCTTGGTTTTAGGCATGTTGCATCAGCTTCTCAATGTTATGTAAATAGCCCAGAGAATTATATATTTATTTTCGTCCCTTCTTTGCATTTTGTTTCTGCCTTGGGAGACATAGTTAACTGTACTGGAGCTGCTACACCTTACGCAGCTTGACACTGTGGTCTCCATAATACCTAATGCTTTCTGTTGTTTAATGGAACTGTATTTGTTTCTAGCTTCTTTATTTGCTGACCGGATAGTTCTAAAGTCTGAACTATTCCCTAGGTCTTTACTTCTTTCTCCTCAAGTGTAGAATACTTTTCTTCCTTCGTTCTTCAGATTATGCTATCTGGTAGGATTTATACGAAAAGCTGTATTATACTGATTGAATTAATTGGTTTTGTTTTGTTTTGTTTTGTTAATAGTTGTTTCTGGAGGTTCTACCACAAGACAGAAGTCAATGGATTAAAAACACATCAGAATTAAGAACTTCATATAATAAGATAAAAGAAATTGTAAGTTGGTTAAAATAGATTCTCATAATTTGATGTAGGTACTAATGTTTGGAGTATAGTGCAAGAGGATATGAATTTTTTCTGTTCTTATCCAGCACATTACAAACCCTCGGAAAGCGGGACAGCAAGATCTGATAATCAACAATCCGCTCTCTCAGGATGAGGGGGTAAGTTGAACTTCTGTTCTATTAATGTATGTGCTACGACAGTTATCATCATCATCACTGTGACATCTCTAATAAGAATGCAGAACATATTTTCAAAGTCACGATACTTCACTGAAGATGTAATTTTAGGCAACTTTTTTGTTACATTGCTTTTTTACTCCAGTTTATTCTACATGAGAAGGTATTTAGTACTTTATATGACATATCTTCAAGCATTTCTGCTAATTATAATTTTTTGGCTTTTTAGCATTTTTGAAAATTCTTTTATTACCAAATTTTCTAAATAACTTAATGTGATTAAAATATTTTTTTTTGCTGTATTTAAAATATTTACACCTAGAAAGACTTTCACAAATCTCTCTGATTGAGGGGTACTTCTTTCTTCACAAACAGAAGCCCATAGTGCAGTTCTCTGCTTCATATTTAATGCAGAAGGAGAGGTGTTTGAATAGGTCTGCTTGCCGAAGAATGCAACCATTGGTCACAGGCACGTTTGTGGTTCTGCAGTCAGTATGACTGTACATGCCATCAAACCAGTCTTGAATGCTTGTGTACAGAAAATTGTGTCACATGGCAAAAGATTTAAAGTGGTCTTGCTGTAGTTTGTGATTATACTCAGCAACACAACCTTCTTTCTGTCTATGATATCTTTAGAAGAGAGAAAATAAAAGTTGACACGTAAGGAGCATAGTCTGTAAAACAAAGCCACAGGACAAATCAAACATCAGGATGAAGAGCTGAGCACCTTTCAGCCTCGGTTTTGCTTCCCTTTTTGCTATCAAGATTCTGTTTCCTTTGTATTTTGGTTTGATTAACTGTTTGCAAGGGGGGGGAGAGGGAAATAGAGTTTCAAAATGTGATCTAGGTGCAGTTAAAAAGATAATCGATTTGCATGTGACATTGTCAAGGATACTTATTAGTTTTAAAGTTTTGGGGTTTTCTTCATGTTTTGTAAGGCAAATATAGATACTAATTAACATTTTACTTTCTATTATTTTACCTGTCTTCTGCTAGCTAAGACTGATATACTTTCCCTTTTCTTTCTACGGATCATAAGCCAATCAATTGTTTACAGAGAAGGAAGACATTCTGCAAGTGTTGTAACCACTCTGTATCGTATTGCATTCAATGATGCAGCTTCTGCTATTATCTGAATACAAATCTAAGTGAAAAGACTGCTGTAGATTTTGTTCCTTCTATACATTGATCAATAAGGCCAAGCTACCATTCCTTTACAACATTTTCTCAGGCATACAAACAACATTTGCTGACACCTTACAGGTTAGCTTTTGCAAAAGCAAGCCATGGAAAGCAAAAAAAGATAATGGAAATGATCATAAATACAAATGTAGAAGAAACTAAACATGCTTCAGACTGTTATTTAATATTTTTAACGTTGACAATGAGCTTCAAAGGTTCTGATTTTACATGTAAGAGCCTTTCTAGAATAGCCAGTTTTGATCTGCTCTTTCTATTTGTACAATTAGAATGATATCATTTTCATAATAGGTATTTAATCATCGTACATTCCTTATTTGGTTTTGCCTTCACTAAGACAAAGTACCTTGCTTTCAAACAGTTTCCTAGCATGGAAATTATTGCAGCTTCTAATTAGAGTCCATACACTCATAGGAGAAATGTAGTAGAGTGAACTAGACCTTCTTCAGTTCAGCTGTTGGTTGTTGTAATTTTCAATTTACTCCACTTAATATTCTTACAGAAACCTGCAGCCATCCACCAAACAAATGCAGTAAGCAAAGAATTAGGACCCAGGAACTTACATGTTTTTATCTCTGATCTAAACTGACATTCTATGACACTGTAGGCATATCACTAATGTTCTTTTTCACCTACCAAAAAATGATGTGCATTTCCAGGAATTGTAAGGATTAATTAGTTAATATTTGTACAGTGCTTTGTTGTACAAAGCAAAGCCTTATGTATTAGTACAGGCCTTTGTTTCATTTAATTATTTTTCCTTATTTCAGAGTCTTTGGAATAAATTTTTCCAGGATAAAGAGCTTCGAGCAATGATTGAACAAGATGTAACAAGAACGTATGTAGATCTTTAAAGAAATTTCTAAATATAAATGTAAATTCTGCATTTTTATGTGGTATATAGTGTTTTCCTGACTTAGGATAGTGTAAATGTCAGGATTGCAGAACATGGATGTGTAGAAACATACATTAAATGTATAAAAATACAGCTTGCTGGGAGTGAAGAAAGAGAAAATTGAGTTAAACATTAAACCCTGGAGATTTATGGGTATCATTGAAGAAAAGCTCTTCTAAATTAAGATATTAGGAAATGTATTACGTTATGAAATTTAACATAGAGTTTTCCATGTGAAGCTGAGAGAAGTTAAGAGAAACAGAAAGGTCTTTCAACTAAATTATTATCATAATAGAAGATTGAGCAGATGAGTTTCTGTAATTCTTAACACTTATTCAATCAATAATTAAAAAAGTAATGTGTAATTAGAAGGAGAAATGTCATTCTTATAGAGAAGTTAAGCATTTCTATTTTTATTTATCACTTTTCTATTGTTATTTGTCACTTATTCCTTTTGTCCTGTGACTGTCATTCTGACTTCCTGACCCTTAGGTCATTCCTGTGCAGGAGCCTTTTCTCAGATTGAACATTCAGTTTGTGAAAACATTTCTTTTTAGAATTGTAGCACTGACTGATGTATAAATCTAATCCTGTTCAGTTACTGTTTTGCTACCATATAAAATTTTACTGTATTGCAAATATTTTTTTCCTGGAACTTGAAAATTGTGATGGTTGTCTTAGACTGTGCAAATCCCAAGCTCACACATTTTCATTTACAGAAACAAAATCAAGCAGAAGAAATCATTGCTCTCTGGTTTTCAAATATTTTATATGTCTGTCCCTAGACCCAATCGTGAATGCATTTTTGCCGTGAGATGTATAATTAAAATCTGAGTATGTTTTCGTGTACATTCTCACAGATGGCATTTTTTGTTTGTTAAAGGGAACAGTTCAGGATGTTCTAAGATTAATATATATATATATCTAAAATGTAATTGTAGAATGAAAAGTTGTGTGGAGGGTGTTTTTAATGTAAGATTATTTTTAAAAATGCTTATATGAAGATCAGGCACTCTCTCTGGCAAATGGTAGAGTGAGTAATGTTCAGTAATGCCAGTAATAGGCACTAACAAAATGACTATTTATTTATTAATATTAAATATTGTACTTGAAACAGTAGCAGAATATGCATCATCAATATCAAAATAAGTCAAACAAGAAGCAAAATTTATTAGTACCATGATGTTATTTTGCAGAGTATATGCATTTATTTGTGTACTATATAATCTATATATTTCATATTTATATGCTAATCATAAAACATTTTATGTATATATGTAAAGGTATATTATGTATATAAATATAGGTGTAAACTTGTATTGTTGTAAGAAGTGATAAGTTCTGTGTTCCTTGGATCTGTTCCTTGTCTTCAGTTTTGTACTTCACATTTCTATTCTCTGAATAAATTCCTGGAGTTACAACATAAAGATACGGCAATAAATTACAGTGCTGTTCATTATAGTTTAAAGTGCTTATTATATTCAATTATCAACATCAACACCTTGTAAATTGTATTTCTTACTAAAGATTAGCTTTTAATACTTTGTCACTACATTCAATACTCCATCCAGAGGCATTAGCAGTGCTCAGTAGTGTGATGGTCACACTGTATCACATCACAGAGTCCTATGTTTGGTTTAGAGCCTCTTTTCTGTCTGCCCCCAAATTTGTTATAGGAAGTATTTGTGCATTCTTTTATTTGGTTGCCAGCCTAAGTTTCTTCATTATCAAAGTTTGGCTGACACCCATGGAAGTGGCTCCTAAAAGGACAAAACTAATGTTTTTAAAAAATAACTAATTCACACTGTTGTTTTTTTTTAATTAACAGTTAGGGCGAAACATTTTAGTAAAATCCCCGTTCCCTTGTGCTGTATTTCTCAGAGATATAATTAAATGTAATATTCTAGTATTCATAGAAAGTGGTATTCTTGCCTTGCCTGGCTTGAGGATACTGTATTTCCAAAATAGTGCTTTAATCAAAAAATGACATTCTCCATAAAAATCCGTCATGAACTAAGAGTTCCCTCATGATCTCTTGTATTTACATTTGCCATAATTAATACTTCAGCCAGCTTATTCATGAGTTTTTTATTATCCTCTCTTTCACAATCTCTGGTATTACTAGATCCTCACAGATATCTCTGTGTATTTTTGAGTTTTCTTTGTTAGTCTTCTCTTCCTAAAACTCATAGGGCAGCACTGAATAACAGTCCTTCAGAAATAATCTCTTCAAACCCCTAAATTATGTCGATTGCCATCTGCTGTAATGCACCTTTTTGGTCTCAGCTGTGTCCTTCCTCTACAGTAATGTGATTAGTACAAGTGCATACAAGTATCCAAATGTTGGTCTACCATTACCCCCATCAGGTGCCAGAAAAACGTTACACTATTCATCCCAGTGCTTGTCTCAGTACTTCCACTTTACTGTGTTTAAACCATACTGTCTTCTGAGGTTTGGCTCTTGCATCAGATCTTTCATCAATAGATTTCAAAGCACTCTTCTAGTCATTTCTCTGCTTCCTTGTTACTGCCTCTGTGAGATAAACATAGTATTTATTAAAGTTTATGGTTTTATTGCATTGTAATTTCTTATGTTGTTTCTCTGTGATAGGCTTCAAAACAGTCTTAATATAAGTGGTCTAAAGTTTAGCACTGTAGCTCAGACTTTGGAAGCAGGCGAGGCAAACTTTGCTTGAAGAAAATTACCTTCAGTCTGTATGAATTCATTTTAAAATTGATAATATAATAACCTTTATATCAGAAGTCTATTGTGAATCCCACCATACTGTCATCAGTTTTCCCATGTCCAAATTTACCCTTTTCTTTCTTTTTGTTATTACACCTTTCTAGATTTATTTTATTTTTTTATTTACTACTGCTACTATACATATTTGGATGTGGTTTGGTGTGTTCGCTTTATAAAATATTTTTGCCATCGGGTTACCTGTTCAGTAAGTATGGGAACACTTTTGTTTGTACACTTACTCATTAAAGTGCATCCTGCATAACCAGTTTCTTCCCTGCTTCCAACAGTCAATGAGCAGGATGTATGAGTGAAAGTAGCTTCACAATAGTAACAGATTCCAAAACTTCCATTTTCCTAAATAGCAAGATTTTCCCAGAAGCTTTTTTTCCCTTTCCTCACACTAAAACTACTTCATATTTACTCTGCCGTAGTATCCAGTCTTTTTGTAATTTTATTTGAGATAGCTGCTAAAGACAGTGAAGTGCCTAATAATGTTACATAACGAAATATGCCAGTAAGATATATTGGAGCTTCCTTGGAGCTGCAGAAAATCAGGATGCCAGTTTTCATGTCTACAATGAAATATTTTAATAATGTTGTTTTTAATATGCTTGTAATTTTTCAAATATTCATGAAATATTGCAACTTTATATGTATGCTTCTTCTGGCATTCTCTCTTCCATTTCATTCCAGCTTAGAACTGGAAATTGTATAAATTCTTTAATATACTGGAACTTCTGTATTCTTATTCTGCCCAACTTTGATCCTAAGAGGAATCAAGAGCAGTTGCAGGAAAGACTGATTCATAAAGACAGCTGTCAGCAGCCCAACATAGAAGAATAAAATATGAGAATTTTGTAAAGTTGTGCTAATGTCTATGGAGATTTTTTTTTTGGTGCTTAATTTTCCAGTACCTGAATCATGTTAATCAACTGTTTTGGGAGGGAGTTGGTGTTTGGGTGTTGGGCTTTTCTGATCACACATCCAGAAGTTTTAGTTCTAATGTTGTGGGACTCACAGCCAGTCCAACACTGTCTTGGAGTTGCTACTTTCGGGATGCTGTGCTTCCTGGGTCCAGAGCTATCTGGGCTAATGGGTTTAACAGTACTCATACAGGATATTTGCTTCAGGATCATTGTCTGCATACAGGATCTTTGCTCCAGTCATTGCCTCTTATTCTTCCTCCTTTCATTCTGTTTTAGCCCAATTTGTGTTCATAACATGGAATTTGAGGAACAAAAGGATCTTGATCCTCTAGGTACCTTGGAAGGACTTACAGGAGACATTGTTTTATTTCATTTTGTTCTTGCATCTCTCTTGCTTTCAAAATGATGAAAGACATTGTGCATTTAAACATAACTACTGATATCATCATGTAATAAACTGATGTACATTAAAGAACATTGTTCAGAAATTTGGTTTCAAAACGAATAAAACAAGTCCTTCCAAGTATTTGTATTCCAACAGCCACAGTTCATATTCAAAGAGAGATAGGAAAGCACACAGGAGATGTTCTGTTTTACCTAAAAATACTTGTAAAACACCAGTGGCTGAGATTTTCTGGGTTATATTGTTTACTGTTGTTGTGTTTCTTCATTTTCAGTTTTCCTGAAATGCAGTATTTCCAGCAGGAGAATGTGAGGAAAATTCTTACAGATGTTCTGTTCTGCTATGCCAGAGAAAATGAGCAGTTGCTTTATAAACAGGTAATGAAAATATAGTACAGGTGGCATTCATTTACTCAACATCTTCTGTATGGTTTGACAATAATGTAGTTCTTTTACATCTGAAGTTGTATCCTAATGCTATAGTAATCAAAGAGCTGCTTGTCAGCTGTACAGTGAGAAAAATAACATTGAATAACATATGCTTTTTCTTCATCAGGCAGTCCCTCAAGTGGTTTTCTTTAAGGTTTCTTAGTCATCTAACTTCAAAATCCTTCATAAACAACATCCTCTTCTACAATGTTGGTAAAACAAAAAGAATAAGAACAAGCTTTCTGTGCTTAGGTTGAAAGAGAAGGTATCCAGCAACATTAAAAATGTTACTAAAAATGAATAAACAGAAAGCACTAATAGGGACTTCTGAAATAATCAAAATAATCAAAATTTCCTACTTTGTTTTATATAGTATTTTAAGTTCTTCCTCAAAGTGATGGCGCTATGCTAAATAAAAGATAGCCATGCAGCAACCAAATGCAGTGCAGCTGATAAATGCCTGATGGCTGAAGAACAAGGGTGCTAACACTTTTACAGCACTGACACAAGAGACTGCTCGCACCATTTTTGGTAAAGTGGTAAAGGTAGCCTTTAAAACTGCACTGACTATACATCCAGATGTGATGAAAAGAAATTTAATATTTCTTCTGAATGTTTTGAAGTGATTATGAGCTTGATACTAAATTAATGTAGCAAGACAAATATGCAAAATTATAGATGTAAGTATATTTGTATTTGTTTCCCCAGGTTATTAACTGTGGGGAGAGTATGGACTGTCAAACTGAGGGATGCTAAGTGCATGAGCAAAAGCTAAGCTGTAGAGCACCAAGCATTAGGTAGGACAAAATCTTCAGTAAATGTGAAGAGTTTTATAACACACTATATGCTCTCAAGTGTGGTCTGTGACCATCCTGTCCCTAGCCAGGAAATTAGCTGTGATTTGTGACAAGTCCTATACATGTGAGGTGAAGGAACAGTTACTTAAATCAAAAATCAAATATATAGTTATCAAACATTGAATCTCCATCAACCAGTTACTTTTCATGTCTGACAGACTGTGAGCAAGGAAATGTCTTGTACAATAATAAGAAAAATGAGATTAGTTAGCTGTGTTTTGAAGGGCACTGCTACAGGAAACATTTCAACAGTATTCAGCCTCCTCTTTCTAGTGAATGTAGGCCAGAGTACTGATAATGGGAAAACAGGAGAACACATTCTGGTTAATATAGTCTATCATTTATAGAACAAGAAGTATTATTTTGTTCTTTGATATGACTTAGAAGGACTTAATTACCCTCTGTTCATATTTAAAATCCTCTTGACTCCTCACTAAGAAATAATACCTTCCTACATAAGAATGGAATATTTAGCCAAATCAAATTTTAAAAAAAGAAAGCCCCGAGTTTCATCACAAGCTGTTAAAGCTATTATTTTCTACTAGGTGACACCCCGTTTAACATAGACCATATTGTTAATAGTTATGGGATTTTATTGAATTAATGAGATTGTTATCATGTAGTAGAATGTCTTGCTGAGTTAATTGAAACTGCAGAGATTATATAAATGGTATTAATGAACTTTGACTGCCTGATGCCTCAGCTTTAATAAAGACTGCTTGGTGGGCTAAATGAACATAGGCAGATAAAAGAACAGGTTCAATTTTGCGAGCCTACAGGCTGTTGACAAAGAAAACTACCTCTGTTTTCAACTAGTGTTTGTTGCATCAGTAATGCAGTAATTTCAGAAGGTGTCACTACAGAACTAATACATTTTGCCATCTTTAAAGTGCAGAAAGTGAAATAAATGTCGATTATGAAAAGCTGTGTATTTATTATCTCTCATATAATCCAAGTCTTGTGGTGCCATGCCAAGTCCACAAAATAGCAAATGGCTGTGGTTTTCCTCTCCCTTTATGAACATGTCAGTTTTATCATAAGCTTACTCTTTTTCTTCATTCAGAAAGGCCTTTTCTTTCACTGTTGATGAGCTTGTACTGGTAACAATCCTGTTTTTTTCTCCACAACTTCTTCTCTGTTAGATACCATTTCTTTAATGACCATCAGTACCCTTCTAAGAATTAGCTAATAATAAACAGAATTTGTGGTGGTAACAGGATATATCTTTTTCTTTTTTATTAAATATCTATGCAGTAGTCAGCCTTCCTGTCCTACCAGTTTGCTTGATTGTTTTTGCCATTTACTTACCATAATAAGTCCAACTAAATGAAAGCATGGTGTATTTTCTTGAAGATAATAAAAGTTCATCAGTAAAGGATCACTTCCAAGATGCTGTCTCTGCAGTAAACTAAAAAACCAAACCAAACCAAATTCTGAATTTTGTTTTCATATTCAGTACCCATCACAGGTATATCTCTTGCACTTGTATTACCACGTGGAAGAGCTATGTTTGTCTATCATCATTATGACACTTGACAATAAATGACAACTTATTCCCATTAACATCTGTTTCTCTCCCAAATATGTGTAAAAAGCTCTAGTTCCTTGAGAATTTGCATTCCTATAAAGAGAACTAACATTTATAATATTCTATTGAAATAATTACATAGCACCAGTATATATTCTTAGAAGAATCAGTGTTTGCTTAATATGCATATATTCATGAAAGTTGTCTTTGTAGTAGACTTTGTGGTTTTTTGACCAGCATGGAGTAGAATTTTATTTGATGGAGAAAGAGGCATTTCTGTCCCTAGTCAAATGGAATGGAATGTTGTGAAACTGTATTAGAGATCTTAAAGACAGAATCCTCACTGGGATCATCGAATTTTTAAATAGCAACTGTAAATACAACATTAAAAGAGAATAGTATATTGTACTTGAGAATGAGTAAAATTTGCTATTAGCACTCTTCTGTAATACTGGTGCCAAAATTCTGGTTATAGTTACAATGAAAAGAAATAATGATAGTTAGGCTAAATCACTAGGATGACCATTATTCACTCATGTTTTGATTGACCTTAGAGAAATCAATATAATTTTGAAAGGCATTGATTTACTTTTCATAGTAGAAATGCTGTATTTCTGGTTTTCTTTCTAAACCATAGACTGCATATGAAATAAATATTTTGTTGCATCTGGGAAGTGTCATAAAATTATCTGAGCTCTGTCAACTTATTTATTAACACTAAAGAGTTTTAGTAAACTGCAGCATTGAAAAAATATGTGTATGCATATTACATTGGTGGCTTTTCTTGCCAAGTTAAAAATCTCTAAACATTTGAAGTATTCTTGTAACTGAAAGATCAGAGGTATCTTTTTGAAATCCTGATATTTCATCATCTGTTTGTTTTGTTTTTGTTGTATGTGGGCATCCACATTAAGATTCTGCTTTATTATATATTTGATACATTATTATGTTGGAAGAATGCATGATGTGCTTTTATCTTCTATAACTAATTCTTATTTTATGTCCTCTTTCTTTTTCTTCAACTTCTATGTTTACAGCTTAGGTGGTAGTTTTATTAGAGAGTCAAGTTTTTGGCATTTCCATTTCTCTTATTTCATGTTAGTACGTGAAGGTGAATAAAATAGTAGACGTGTAGCTGTTAATTATCTGAGGTCTCTGAATATATGTGGGAGTACAGCTCATGTCATCTACTGTTTATTTAAGTATTTTTGCCATTTCTATTTATCTTCTAATTGTGGACCTATCTCCCTGTCTCTCCTATTTCTTTCTTGGTACCACCATAAGACTTTCAGAAATCTGAAGCTCTCAATTTGTTGCCTAAACTGTATTGTAGTGTTCAGGAATTTTATTTCAGCTCTTGAAATCAAGTGGCTACATGAGAGTCTTGGGTTTCATCTTTTTTGTTTATTGGCTTTATTTCAATTTAATTTCTATTTAGTCTTCATCTTTCAAAGAAGTCCCTAAAGGTTCAGAAATCAGAAGGGAAAGGAGAACTCCAGTCTTCAGTAGCCTAGCTGATTTTAGTTTTGTCTAGTGGCTATTGTGGCAGCCTGACAATTGAGGCTATATGAGCAGTTATATCAGTTCTGAAGTTTCCTTGGATTTCAGCTGACAGCAGACAAAGATATTTACATTATTTACATCACCACCACCACCTATTTTTTTTTGTCATTACTGCCAAATATTGGAATGTCCTCTTATGAACAAATAAGATTCACTAACATGCATTAGAAATAGATGAATAGATATGATAGACAGCAATCTTCCACATCTGTCTGAGCCCTATTAGTTCAGTTTGAACTGCTTCAGGAAAATCTCCAATATTTCCAAAAAAAGTTGAAGAGTGTTTCAGTGGTACTGAATCTGTCTAATATGTATGATGTTGGTTTTAAATGTTACATGTCAAATCACAGTTCTGCAGCAGACTTAGATCTTTTGGAGAATGTTCCTAGAGTTCTAATCATATTCTCTTTAACTGAGATCTTAATAATATGCAAAGATACTTCCCCAACAAAAAGGTCAGAGAATCCCCCCAAAAAACAAAAAATATAAATTTGCTAAGATTCTGACTGCACAAACCAAGTCCATAGCAAGTATAGAAGAGCCAGTCTCAGAATCCAGAAGTTCTAGAAAATGTACAAGATTTTGGAGGCTGAGGTCTGCAGTTCCCTTCTATTGGAGCATACAGAGGCAGCCAGACACAGTTCTATGATTCTATGATGTATATTTGATCGTATATCCCTTTCCTCACTTCTTTCTTATGGCTGAGCCCCACCGTGGCCTTACATATTTTCTAGCTGCCTTTCTAATCCACCACTGGGAGACCAACTTACCAGCCATATCCAGATCTTCTAGGTTTTATTTGTCCCTGATCTGACGTGAGGGAAGGGGATGAATATGTTCTACAACTGAGATTTCGTTCTGCCAGCAAATGTTTTACCTTCCAGTGCATTCCTGTTTGCTAACAGCTGGATCTCTTGTGTCCTGAAGCAGCTGCTTCTGCACTGATGAGCTCCAGGTGAACCAAGGCAAGCCAGGACTCTTTTTTTGCACCTGGTGAGCTCCAGGTGGAGTCACCAATGGGTTGCCCTGCTATGCTTCTAATCCCAGCCAATTCCTCAACTCACCACCACTATTTTTTCACTCTGATTCCTGCATGTTGTGTTTGGTCTAGTCTAGTCTGGTCTGTATCTGGTTGTAGAATGTCTTGGATTGAAAGAGACATTGAAGACCATCCAGATCAAGCTGCCAAAATCCCCCTCCAAACTGGCCTTGAATGCCTCCAGGAATGGGGAGACCACAGCTTCTCTGGGCAACATATTCCAGTGCCCCACAGCCCTCTGAGTATTAGATTGTGTATATATAAATACAGGTCTGTAATGGAACAGTTCTAGATCTGCTATGTATTGTGCTAATAATGAGCTTATTTTTAATATTAACATAATGACTTTCTAAATGCTATATTTAAAAAAAAAAAGGTGAAAAAGACTTCTTTTTTCATGTCCACAGCAATGGAATTTTAATTTTTTAATTACCCATATAGCTGCCCTAATCTCTTCTACTGTTATGCTGGTTTTGGAACGTATTCAAGTAAAGCACAATTATAAATTTTGTAATTTGTCCTTATTGCAGATCTTTGTACTATGGATCGTGATTGTAATTAACATAAATAAAATTTATATTTATGAATATAGATCTTGGAGTAAATTGCCAGGTGCAGGGTTGCCTACCATTGCCAATTTGCTGTCTGTTGCCTTAGAAAAAGGGGGAATAACTTGTTTTCTCATATTTTAGCAGAATAAACACTTGTATTTAATCAGAATTTAAAATAAAAATCATTGTATATGAAACCATTTTTTAGGAGTGCAAATGGTCATGCTTTTACTTCATCTGCACCTGGTGCTACTGGCTGTTTGATGTTGTGCCTTATGAACATGAATGAAAAGTCTTACTATACTTTTGCATCTTTTTATGTTTAGGGTATGCATGAACTCCTAGCTCCTATTGTCTTTATCCTGCATTGTGATCACCAAGCTTTTTCACATGCCAGCGAAGCTGCACAACCAAGGCAAGAATACTTTTTTGTTCCAAAAATATTGAATATTTTTCTTCTTTTAATAAAATTCATAAGGTTTGCTGGACTGGAACTTACGTGTTCTTATATTTTATAATTAATAAATAGACCTAAAAAAAACTTTTACATTCATGTGCTTTTATGTGAATGCTCTTATTTCATTTTCCCTACCACAGCTTCTGAAGGGGGTTTTTGAAGTGTAGGAAGTGGTAAGTTCACAGCTATTAGCCAGAGAAGACAACAAACCTTAATCAAAAAGCCTATGTACCTACCATTTCACCTCATTGTTTCTTATTGCCAGGAGCCATTTAGTTTTGTCACTGCAGATGGAAAGTGGAGTACAAAAAGTCTTAGAATGCACATATTAACAACTTAATTTTTTCGTATCTTAGAAGATAAAATAATCGATGTAGATAAGTTGCTATGACTGTTATTTCTTTCTGTAGCTGCAATACCTGACTATGGTTTGTCGTGGTAGAAACATTAAGTTTAGGTATTGTTTCTCCATTTCAATCAAGCTGTGTGTGCACATATTCATTCACTTATGCATAAAGTTCTGCATCACATATGCTTGTCTACTAACCAAATTGAGATGCTTTTTTTCTTCCTTTATGTGTAAATCTTTAAAGAAAACTAACAAAGCACTGATTTTCTGCTTGAATCATTTGTGATATTTGACCAGTTTGTTTACATTTGTCTTTTTTGTCATTACTTAAGGAGTCTCCTGGTAAAGAAAAAACAATGATTACATATGGTATATAACATTGTACCCCACAATATGATTGTCCAAAGGTAGTATTAGTGTAAGGATGGAATTTATTTACAAGTACATATTTTATTCTGCGTATGTCTTCAGATATCCTGAAATTACCTAGAAGATGTTCTTCAGTGCAATGTAACTCAAAATTATCCTGTGTTATGCAGAGCATTCTGTTTCATTGCCACTGAAAAAGTAGAGCTACACAGCAAAGTAGATGGAAAAGAGGTGCTGTCACTGATTAATTGCTGTTAAAGTACAATAAAATACAGGCTATTAAAACAAAATAAATTAATGTTTTCATACTGCATATTTGACCAGTAACTGTATTTTTTTTTTTGTTTTGGACAAACAGTGATAGATTGTGCAGCAATCAATTATTCTAGATCAAGCTTTCTCAAATAATACATTGTGACATTCAGTAATTTGTTATTTGGAATAATTAGATGGTTACTTCATTGTAGTGCAGACAAGGCAGCTAATTTGTTTTTGATCTTTATAAAAAGGAAAGACTTCATTTGTTCAATGGAGTTGCTCTTTTTAATTAAAAAGGCTAGTTTTCTCATTTGCTCTTTATATGAAAGTTGGCTTATAAATACATAATATTGCATGCAGAATGCTGACCAAAAATAAACATTCACATTTAGATTGTTCACTGTTGATTTTTCAGTGAGGAAATGAAAGTTCTTCTGAATCCTGAATATCTGGAACATGATGCCTAGTAAGTTTAAACAACTTCCTTTACATTTAATTTACTCTGCTTAGTAATACATTATTTAACAGCACGTTTCTGGATTTTACCCTTTTAGTGCAATGTTCACACGTCTTATGAAAACTGCAGAACATTGGTTTTCAACTTTTGAGCATGATGGTCAGAAGGTAAATATTACTTTAATGAGTATTTTTTTAATTTTTAAGCAAATGTGATTTTGGATTGAAGTAATTTGAAGATGATAATGTATGTTATCTTAAAGTGCTTTTTTTTCTCATAGCCATTTCTTTTTGTTGATTATTTTCTTTTCCTTAATTTTTTTTCTTCTTGGCCTGAGCATGTTCTAAGGTAGCGTGTCTTTAGATCACATGTATAGCTTTCAGATGTCATTGTATTTAGTATGTTTCTTCTTCCCATGGAAAAACTTTTTCTGTGTTCAGTTCTACAGAACTTTATGTTTTCTATCATTTCTCCTGCCCTCTCTGAACTCTTTGCAGGGCCATCTAGTCCTTGCCTGTAACCATTTTTCATGCATGGCAGATTTAACAATTCCTTATGCCCATTTTGCTTCAGTCAAGTGCTTAAATTTTCTTTCATTACATATTTTCTGTTGTCACATCACACCCTCGAGAGAAAGGATGAAGTTACCAGATACACAAAGATTCTTTTACTCTTTTTGTACCATCTTCTTTAACTCTGAAAAATGTCTTATTGCTGGAGCAGAGATAGAAGACTGTGGCAAAACATCCGTATTACAGGTGTCCAAGAATTTGTACTAAAACAATTAGCCTCCAAACTCAGTTCCTGCTTGATTTACTTAAGCATTTTTCACTGAAACCATGGGATGTAAAGTAAAGTCAATGAAAAAAATAGTAAGAATTTGGTCATTTTTGATGCCTGCATCTGTGTAGTGCACTAATTTTACAGGTGGTTTGGTCTATCAGTTAAAGAAAGAGATAGTCACCCAAGTGTCATATAAAGGCTTCTTTGGTATTTAAAGGCTTCTTTGGCATTTAAATTTTTAAATGTGTTTGTGTATATATTTTACACAACGTGAAGTGTTGGTATCTTAAGTCCAAGAAGGTATACCCCCCATAGCGAGCAATACAGTGAACAAGGAAAAGGCTGAGATACTCAACAACTTTTTTCCTCAATCTTCATTGGTATCTGCTCTTTACACATCTCGAGCGGATGGTTTGGAAGGTGAGAGGGGCTGAGGGAGCAACATTCTTCCCACTGTAAGTGAAGATCAGGTTTGCAACCACCTGAGGAGCCCGAACATCTGTTAAGTCTATGGGTCCCAATGAGATGTATTCCAGAGTGCTGAGGGAATTGGCTGACATGGTCACTGAGCCACTCTCAATGATATTTAAAAAATCATGGTGTTCAGGTGAAGTCTCTGATGACAGGAAAAAGGCAGTATAGAAGCCATTTTTAAGATGGGTAGAAAGGATGGCCTGGGGAACTACAGCCTGTCAGCCTTATCTCTGTGCCAGTGAAGGTCATGGAACAGATTCTCCTGGAAGCTATGGAGGCACATGGAAGATGGGGAGGTGATATGGGATAACCAGCTTGGCTTCATGAAGGGGAAGTCCTGCCTGGCCAACCTAGTGGCCTTTTATGGTGGCATAACTGCATAAGTGAATGAGGGAGTAGTCACTAATGTCATCTATCTGGGCTTACATTAAAGCCTTTGATGCTGTACCCAACAACCTTCTCTCCAAATTGGAAAGATATGGATTTGATGGATGAATGGCTAGATGGATAAGGGACTGGTTCCAAGATCATACCAAGAGAGTGGTGGTCAATGGCTTAAGATCTGAATGGAGATCAGGGTTGAGTTGTGTCCTTCAGGGGTCAGTACTAGGAGTAGTGCTCATCAGCATTTTCATCAACAGTGGAATCGAGTATACTGTTCACAAGTTTGCAAATGACACTGAGCTGTGAGGAGCAGTTGGCACACCTGAGAGATAAGATGCCATTCAGAGAGATCTAGAGAGGCTTGAGAATTGGGCCCATGTGAATCCCATGAGGTTCGATAAATCCAAATGCAAAGTCTTGTACCTGGCTCATGGCAAGCCCTGGTGTCAGTACAAACCCGGACATGTAACAATAGAGTACAGCCCTGACAAAAAGGACTTGGGGGTACTGGTGGCTGTCAGCTGGATGTGAAACAACAGTGTGCCCTTGCAGCCCAGAGGCATCAAAAGAAGGGTGGCCAGTAGGTCAAGAGAGGTGACTCTGCACCTCTCCTCTGCATTGTTGTCCCCATTCATTGCAGGAGAGTTGGACCAGATGACCTTTAAAGGTGTCTTCCAACTCAAACAATTCTGATTCCATTATTCTCTATAGATATAAATTACCATTTGGATTTAGGTTTGCATAATTTCCAGTAACTACAGATAAAGCATATGAGATACAAATTTTATGAACTTATTACACAGTCACTTTTGTTCTAACAGCAAAGCTGTGAGACACTTTTCTGAGCGTAGCTTTTCAGAATTCAGTGTATTCAAACATATTTGTTCCAATTTCTGTCACAAAAGTGGTGAAGTCTGAGGATGAATTTTGTTCCAGGAAATAACTAGGTTGGCTTGCAGATATACAGTGCTTGTGTAGAAGGTAAAAGTTTACACTGCCCTTTCTAGCCCTTTCATGGCATAAAAAATTAAGAATGCAAAGCACAAGGACTAATATCTAACTGCTTGTTCTTCTTTGCAAACATGTATAATCTTTAATAATCCTTTCTTGTACGTATGCTTTTTACAATCATGACTTTGCGGATTGGCTACATAATAAAGTCTGAATCTTCACAAATGGAGCAATGAAAGCATGTGCTCTGAGATACGTGTTACATTTTATGGCCTCTAACAGTTGGTTCCATTACTCCCAATTGCCATTAGAGTTGCTTCTCCAGCTATGGCATTCCCTAGTGGTTAATGAGAGAAATCTGTCCACATTTTATACTTGCGCTATGTCCTAGCCTCTCTTTACAACTGTCACATTTGTTTCCTGAGTGCATGAATATATAAGTTGTATTAATATCTAATACCAGATGTTACAATTCATATTCTGTTAGGTAATGTTCTGTGGCAGGATTTGGTGATTCTGTTCCTAATACTTAATCTAAAGTTTTCATTTGCATATCACTGATATCCATATTTAAACTGTTAGAAGTGAGTATGATGCTGTCCTGTAAACAGCGTGGCAGATCTCTGAGCTGTCCTTTTTGTCTTTTACAGTGAACTGCATTCCTTCGGGATTGATAATGTATATTTAATGGTAGCAGTACATGGCTAATCCTGTGTAAGATTTTCCAAGACTTAGAAGCTCACAAAAAGAGAACAAGTGTTTTGTCCCTTGTGGCAAGTTAATAAGTACTGAGTATGAGCGTGGGCACAGATATCCACTTAGATTTTGAACTTTAGGAAGAGACTCTGCAAGTCATTTCTAGTGAATCATTTTCTTGTGTCTGTTGTATTAGTTTATTTGAGCATGTTTCTGTTTGGGCACTCTTTCATACGTGTTTGATGTGATTTTTTGGAGCAATTTCAATTGACTAAATTTATCATTATTTTCTCAGACAAACTGTATAAGAGGAGGGTGTGAAACTCATCTTACAGACTCTAGTCATTCACCAGACACCATCATGATGTGCCCTAAATCAGGAGGCACAGACAGTCAGTGCATTGATCATTGCCTGCAACTTCTGCCCACAGAGGTTGTCATGCTTTGAAGATTTCTGTTAATTGAGTTAATTTCAGGGGTGCTAATGAACTACATTTTGATGGATACCATTTACTTTGTGCTTTTAAAAACTGTAAGCCAGCATATATTATTTGGTGCTCTTAACCATGTTAACAATCGCAGACAGCAGTGTGTCCATGCTGAATTATGCACAAATGTTGCAAGGTACAAATAACTTGGGTTTTGTCACTCTTCCTTAGAAGGAAGTCTGCATTAGTTTTGATAATCTGAATCCTTTGACACTTGAGTCTGTCTTATAATTTTGTAAAGATGGCTATAAACCCATAGACAACTAATGGTGTAAAGACTGATCTAGGCAACTGCCTACTCTTTCTTTGAAAGATCTAATAGTTTGAAAGATTATAATGTTGAGATTTCAAGATAAGAACTTACACCTATACAAATTTGAAAGTACAGACATTTTAGAACATCATACTTCCGGATGGTCAAGCTAAAGTTAGATTCAACTAGAATAAATAAAAATAATGTACACAGCACAGATGGGTGTCAACTGATGGAACATTCACAGGCTGAATACATACAGTTCTGGGTTTTTGTGATTAGTTTCAAAGATAAGCAGGTATGTTTATACAGAAAGTCACAATAGACCGGTGCTCTAACATCTGAACAAGAAGATAATAAACTCTAAGATGCTAGAAGTTTTATTTGAAATTTCTGTTTGGCAGAACATAAAAGGTTTTGAATGAAACAGTCCCATTTCACTGAGCTTTGTGTGACAGATTGTGAGGGAGCTTTGGTCAAGTGATTGGTTGGGGCACCTGAGTTGAATATCTCTTGCTACTGCATAAGCATTGCAAAACCACTGTACTGTAATAGACAGATCGGTTCCTTTGCTGAAATTGTCATAGCAAAGCAAAAATGACGCAGATTTTAAGATACAATTTATAATTTATCAGATCCTTAACTAAAAGCATTTTGCCTGAAATCGGTGTTCAGCATCACACAGTATTTTCTGCAGTACAGAAATGGAATAATTAAGATCAAATATTTCAAGCAAAGGAGATCAACAAAAGCCTGTTTTTGTGAGCTTTTTGATAGAAATTATTATTAAATGTTAAGCACTTGAATATTAAACCATGTTATAAATAATTGTAAAATATGTGTACTACTTTTCTTTCCTCTTAAAATGCTGATAGAGAGAGAATATGATTGAAGAGGGGACTATAACCATAGGAAATAACCTTGAGAATAGTTTATACGACATAAAAAAAACTTTCTTCGTTATGGAGTGTTAGAAAGAATGTACTCTTCACTGAAATGAACCAAGTGAATTTGTCTTTCAACAGTTCTAGCAATAATTAAATCTTCTTAAAATATTAACCCTTTGACCTTGATAACATTTCTCTATCAATATAATGAGCAAAAATACATAAAAATAAGAACTATTTTTAAAATGAAGCTTTCAGTTCTGTGAGCCACAATTACAAATTGAAACAGTCTTTTTAAAATCTCCTTGCTATTCCAATTTTCCTTTGTCTATTACTTTAGCATTGTTCCTAACAGGTTAATTCATCATTTCCCTTTCCCCTGTCTTTCTCTTGTAATGTCTGATTTATTCATTTTGTTTCTCACCCCACTTTTTACATTTCCTATTCAGGAAGCTCCAGTAGTTTTCTTCCTCTGTTTTTGTCAGCACAATTGTGGCATAGCACAACTTTTGAGTCCAGGCAGCTGTAATCTTGTGCTTAAGTTCGTCTTAGTGCTCTATTTCTTTTTGGTTTTAAAGATTTTAAATCTGTTTATATGTTGAAGTACAACCATATGATTTTGCAAGGAAAGTCTGTTTAGAATGATTATTTAAGAGTAAGTTATTTGCTGTTTGGAATACAACTTACTGTCCTCTGAGGGCATGTATTCTCTACTGCTCATCTGCATTTCTCTGGGCTGACAAGTACTGCTTGCATTAAAACTAATTATTCTAGCTGTCAACACTTTATCAGTATGTGAAACGTAAAGTATGTACGTAAATTTGACTTGGAGGGTAAGGGAGTGGAATGCCCAGGGAGGAGACACCCACAATAGGTGCCACAGAAGTGGTTACTTGAGATTTTTCTTTTCCTGGAGAAGAAGAAGGCAACTGATATTTTTATATTCATTTGGTCACCAAAGATTGTAAGTCAACATATTTCTTTAACATAATTAAACAGTAAGGAATGTTCTTGTTTTGTGTGTGTGTTTTCCGTGCCTACAGGAGAAAGATGTGATGTTTACACCTATGCCTTTTGCAAGACCACAGGACTTAGGCCCATCTATTGCCATTGTAACTAAAGTAAACCAAATTCAGGATCATCTGCTGAAGAAACATGATATTGAGCTGTACATGCATCTGAACCGACTGGAAATTGCTCCACAGATTTACGGACTGTAAGTGTTTATATTACTTTACTTAATTCCTTCTAGTTTTATTTCATTGTTTAAGGATGATTTTGTCCTGAAGTTCAGAATTAGGGAAAAGAGGGTAAAAAGTACTTCTTAACTCCTTATTTAACTGACAGCATTGCAGTAAATGAAACCACACAGATGTATTTGTGACAGTGATATTTCCACCACAGATCAAGTCCCTTCAGTTATGTATTGGAGGACTTGTCAAAGATTCCCATTGCGGTTATGAAGTACATACTGAATTGTGAATATTATCACATATTCTACTCGTGGTTTTCTTGAAAGAAGAAGATGGAGCAACGGTACACAAATAAGGGGAGAGGACAAAAATTACCAGCATTGAATAGTTTGTTTGCTTAATTTTGTCACCAATTCACTGTTAGTGAACTTTGTTCTACTGAAGTAATGGAGGTTTGGATACTGGTAATGCTGGTGTCATGGGAGATGTTGAAAGTGGTGATAATAAAATGTCTGTTAGTTAGCTCAGGTGGTCAGATCTGTTCAGCTAGCTTTGTCCTGTGTGACCCCATTCTAAGGGGGCTTCTTGGGTCAGGTGAAACTTTAGAGGTGGCTCTGTGTACACATGTTTTCAGTGTCGCATCCAAACCATTTATGACTGCTATTTTGGTGAATACAAAGCATACAACTTGCATCAGCTATGAGGTATTGTGGGTTAACTGTGATTTTGAGAAAAAATTTTGCCTTTATAACCTGGAATTCTAGACATTCATTCATTTTGATCGTTCCTTAAGGGACAAGTTGTATTTATAGTTGCTGTGATAGAGAAGTGAACTTGTACTTTCTCCAACTTTTTGCAGTGACTTAAAATTAGCATTGAGTTTGCCTTAAATCACAGCAAAAAAAAAAAGTTTCTTACATAGGACTGAATTGCCAAATGTAATTGTGAATTACATTTAACAACTTGGTAGAAAATGTGAAAAGGAAAAGGAGCCTTATTGCAGAACATAACTGCAATACTCAGAAATAAAGTCTAATTTGATGTTATCATAAACTTAAATAATGCTGAGACATAATATGCCTTAAAGAGAAGAGTTAAACTATGGATTAGTCACAGACCTGCGAGAAACATGGGACAGAAAATGTAATTCTACAAAACTCATCTCAGTGATTTTGATATCACTGGACTACAGAAGGAGGAAGAATAAACTAAAGAAACTCAAGGTATTGAAAGTACAAAGACGCCAATTTATCTTATTGAAGTATTTTTTGCATAATGTAGACTTTTGTGTTTTGTTAGTATCTTTGCTAGTCTGGAAGAGAAAGCAGGCATTTCTGATAAACTTCAAGGGTGGTAATGAGTAAGTGGGTGGTGTAAATACCTAGGAAACGAAAAAGACAGTGTTTATTTTTTTTCTGAAGGCTTATGAAAACACACGAAATAAGATACACCTCAGAAATTTGCAAACATATTTTGGGGCAAAAGTAATTTGTACTGCAGATATTCACTTCAGTTGAATATTTTGCCTTTCAGTAAGAGAAATAATTGTTAGACTTTAGCTCAAAAACATGACATTACAATAGCAGAAGAACG
This sequence comes from Callipepla californica brunnescens, assembly GCA_023055505.1. Classification (NCBI taxonomy): domain Eukaryota; kingdom Metazoa; phylum Chordata; class Aves; order Galliformes; family Odontophoridae; genus Callipepla; species Callipepla californica. The sequence goes on from JALIRH010000064.1 coordinate 989,183, forward strand.
ATGCAGTCTGGTGTGGCATAAATAGAACTGAATCTGAATAAAGAAAATTACAGTTAAGGGAATGAATTATGAGAGAGAGCTTCAGGCTGACTATCAGGAAAACCTTACTAACAGCAAACTGTTAGACTGTAAAATAATATTTCAAAATTAACAAAGGAAAAACCATCAGAATATTTTTAACACAGGCTTTTGAGAAGCTCTCTGAAGTAAATAGTATTGTAAAGAATAAATCTGTGTGGGCAAAAAAGGAAAGTGGGTTGCAAGTGAGGTCACATTCTTCTCTGATTTCTGATTTAATATAGAGGACAGGAGAAAAAAAAAGAGAAAGGAACTGGATTGTGTTGTATTATTTGCACCTTTAATGATGTCTAAGCTCTTTGAAATAATAATTGCCAGTAGTGAAATACCTGTCAGAATCAGATGCTGGATGTTTTCTTGTATTTAACGATTCTTAAACTGTTAAAAGTATTTCTTAAACATAATAGATCATTATTAATCACTGAGTATAACCCAAGAGCAGAATCTGTGTGAGGCTTTTATTGAGGCATATTGTTTTGCTGAATTTTGTTGGATTTGCCAACAATGAATATTCATGTGTAATCCTTCAGTCACTCAAAAAAAAAAAAAAAAAAGTACAGGATAGAAGGATGACTATAACTTCCTTCGAAAGATATTAATATGCTGCTGAAGAAGAGTATCGTCACAAAAAGCTTTTATTCAGTGGCAGTCTGCCCTTGCCTGAGCAAGTTACATAGTCTACTTATTTTAAAATGTAGTCATTTCTACTTTGCATCCTTTAATAATCTTTTGAGGTAAGATAGAAATTCACGCTTACTCTTTCTACTTTAATGAAGTTGATTTTAACCTTTAATTTTCACAGGTAGTCATTTCCTTATCAAACAGTGTCAAGAATGATTCTTCTGGGTCATCAGGCACCCCAGACTGTTCTGTAATTTCATGTTCAGAAATGGTCCTTTTAAATAAATTGTAGTTACCTACTTCTTGAAAATATGCTCACTTGATTACAAGAGCAATTTTAACAGACTTTTCTGTACTTGGGGTGTGACTCATTAAATATCATTACTGTCCAGTGGTGCAAAGGTTTTTTATGCCATTTTTATGGTCAGTACATATTGCAGTGTTTATTAGATCAGCTAGTCCTCTGTATACCATGATGTCATTAGCTGTGGTTTAGAAGGAAGGGCTGAGTAGCCTGAGTCTATTCATCCTGGGGAAAAGAAGACTGAGAGGAGATCTGATAAATGGTTATAAATATCTAAAGGGAGGTGAAATGCAAACGGGTGAGGCCAGGCTCTTCTCAACAGCGTGTAGCAATAGGACAAGAAGTAATGCCCTAAAACTTGAACAGAGGAAGTTCCACAAAAGTGTGGAAGAACTTCTGTACAGTGAGGATGACAGAGCACTGGAACATGTTGTCCAGGGAGATTGTGGAGTCTCCTTCTATGGAGATAAATTTAAGACCCGTCTGACCGCCTACCAGTGCAACCTATTGTGGGGTACTTGCTTTAGCAGGGAGTTGGAGTCAAAAGACTCATTGATCTCTTAAGGTTCCTTCCAACCCCTGTGATTCTGTAAAGAGGAGGCTTCTTTTCTCTGGTACTTGCTGTTTTGTGAAGTTTTATCTCATGGGAATGGATTGCTTTATCTTCTGGAAGGCAGCACTGTGCAGGCTTCACATTACCTAGCTATCTCATTTCATTGCTGAGCGGAAAGAGAACTCTGATAGGTCTAGTAAAGTGTATTAGTGCCCTAGCTATGCAATATTTTTGTTCTCTGGTGATGAGAGTTGATGTTATGTGCATTAGCCTTAAGACAGGAATTTCTGTAAGTAGAAATTTTGTGAGACAGCAAATTCATTCACTTGCAGTCATCCACTGCATGGCCCAGTGATAAATATTCAGCTGCTATTAATATCAGCTAAAACTGAACTAGCAATACAGAGATAAGGGCTTTTGTCCTATCATTCTTCAGTCTTCTCTATTTGCCATAGGGTTTTTTTGACCGTAAGATAATGTTTTGTAGAATAACATTGTTTAATGTTCCTGTATCACTGCAAATTGCATGCAGTCTAACCAAACTATAATAATTATCTAATCACATCAAATTTTCTACTTTGTAAAGTACGAGAATAGTTTGAAAGTGAAATTGAATTGGTTACATTAACAGCTCACTGACACGCTTCCTGATAATAAACTTTTCTCTAAATAAAAAAAAAAAAAAAAGCTAAACAAAAAGATTAGGTACTCTGAAAGGCTGACTGTTTGAATATTTAGTTTAATTACAAAATTAGATGAGTTAGAAAAGATTAATGTTCTAGATTATGTAGTATTCTAATGTTAATTTCTTTGACCCTTACTTCTAATTCATGTTAAAGTACAAAATAATTATTGCAAAACCATTCTGCAGCTTCTGCATTGGCCGGTGTTTGGAGTGACAAATTAAGCAGGTCACCTTCTCAGAACAAAGGTTGAAAAAGTCTTCATATATGTGTATTTTAGGATGTTTTCCTCCATTTGCAATAATTTGTAGTAGAGGATTTCATTTAAAAGATTAATCTATAGGGAGAGCCCCTCATAATATCATTATAACTATTTTATGTTCTGAGAGTTTCAAAGTGAATTATATTCATATTACATCAAATGAAATTCTCATAGAACTGCATGTCATAAGTACAACCAGATCATGTAAATATATATTATGTGGTTGTAAAAAAAGAACACACACAACAGTAATGACAAGGCATAAATATAAAGTGCTTTATTTAAGAACAAAATTAACTGATGGCATAAACTCACTAGCTTCTGCATCATAACTCTGATGGCAGATTATATGCCGATGTTATACTGGTTAAGCAAACTCTAAGCACATATCCATCAAACAAAAAAGCACTTGCGGAAGTGAGTGTAAATATTTCATGATAGCTTAATCCCAGAACAAAAGAGGCCTACTCAGAACATTCAGTGCCAGTGACTTTGCCTCCCATTGCCACACTACTTTCTGATGATCAATCAGATAGTTGCACTGTGTGCTGCACTTTGAAATTGTTTCAGTCCTTTAGGCTGATACTGCAATTATACTTCAGGAAGAAAGGTATCTCATGAAGCAAATTAAAAAAAATGAAGAGAAGGTTACAAACCAAGTCACAAGGTACATTTGAAGCTAGCGTTAAAAAGGTTATGTTACAGCAAAGTCAACAGCAGATGTGCTGCTCCACTATTACTATTCTTAGTTGCTTTGCTGTGAGCACTGCTGTGGGGCATCCACCTGTTTTAGTTTCTCTCCCATGCCATTATGGTACCAGGCAGTATTCTTTTCTGTAACCATATTGGTCTCTGGAGGGAGAATTTAAAGGATTTAACCAATTCAGCAAAGAAACATAAATCATATTCATTGTATCCAGAAAAAAAAAAAAAAAAAACTGGAAATATCTTCATGGTCTTCAGAAGAAGTTGAATTAGTTGAATTACCTGTCATTCAAAAAAAAAAAAAAAAAAAAAAAACCTTTGCAGATCATAAATGATGCCTGGATTTGTTTTGGACTTCAACACACTTCAGGCAGAAAGAAAGAAAAAAAAAAAAGGAAAAAAAAATAATATATGGCATGACCAAAACCAATTCCCGTTCCTCTGTAATTTTCAATCCAGTGTCATCAATTAATTGGACAGCAATTACAATGAAACCAACTTTAATCTACTGTGCCTGTAGTAAGAGAGCCACCAAAATCTGGCCTTGCTATGCCTTGCTATTAAAATAAATGAATATTTTAGTATCCAGCAATGACAAAGACTAAGTAAATACAAAGTGTTGATTATAGTAAATAATTCCCTTTAAATTAAGGGAAATTAATTGGGAAATTAATGTCAGTCAGTGGTATTTCTGGTTGGTTCCAGTTCTTAAGTAGGTCACTCTGAAAGTAATGCCTCCTATTTATTTTCATGGAAACAACAACAGATTCAAAGAGGACAATAACACTAGTTAACAGAGCAAATTCCCAGCTGTACAGCACTGTTTTTCACCATAGTCACCACCATTAACTATGCATTTTTGCCAGCGATGAACAAGAGCCTGCATGCTGTGCTTATAAAAATCTGCATAACTATCTGGAACACGGCTTGTCTTTCCTGTTGCTGTCACCAATGCTGAAACACACTACCTATTACCTTACTGTGCTCACATCCACTGTTTGGTTACTGTCAACATTCAGCAAACATCAGTGAATGTCAATGGGTGCCATTATTCCTTTATCAAGGAATTCAGTTACATACCTTTGCTTCATCTGCACTTCTATGTCAGGTGCCATTTTGTCAGAGTGCTTCTCTTCTACCATCTGTCACACAGCAACAAAATGTAACAGAATATTGGCGGGAAGGTTCAACCTCTATTGCAGACCACCAGCATTCACCTCTGACATCATTGGCCAACATAATAAAACAGGAGGCATTACTGCTGTTCTTGTATATTTTCTTTTTAAATTGAAGCATTGCATGTAACAAAGATTTCAATGTCATATATGTCCTAGAATGTCTATCAGTAGAATGTTTGAAAGAGTTTAACATCAGATGGAAAGGCTTTTCTAAGAAAGATTACACTCAGCTGTTGATTCCACAAATTAGAAAAAGATGAAGTCTACTATTATGATTTTTATCTTGTGTAGTGAAATAAGTGTTGTGAGAAGAAGACTCCAAGATGAAAATGAAGTGACAGGGAAAAACAAATCTGAAGCTATTTGAGAGCGTTGCAATATATTTTCATGGAGACAGGAGTTGCCTCACCTGTTGTTGCTTTGCAGTGGTTTACTAACTCTCAAAGGGTTTACTCTATGCAAGTAAATTTTGGGCAGTTCTTGAAGTGTTAATATAGGTATCTCACTTTCAGGAAACAAGGGAACAATACATGCCTCTAGGAGTTGCTTTTCTTGTGCTTTAAAATGTGACTACCTATATTTTGTCCTCTAACAAGATAGATAACTGTTGTTCATTGCTAAGTTTCCCCAGGAAGCTTTCTGGTTTGTTGACTGAAATATTTTTATCATTATTTTTTTGTATTGCTTGTCTTTTCCATTCCTGTTGAATATTACGTTGAAAATTATAGTGATGAGTTTTCAATTTCATCCTTTTTCCCCAATCTCACATGAAATACTGTGGATTTTCTTTAGACTTAAGATTTTAATATATACATAATGTGAATGCCCACTCTATAAACAGAATGAGGGATTGGTTGAGGTGTCAAAAGTGTTGATCTGAGTTTTAGTCTCCTGCCACCTAATTATGTGGTGAGAGGATAATGAATAGTACTGGATGGCTGTGAGGATAGAATGCAGATTTGTCATTATGTTGTTCCTTGATGCAGGTGATGTGCTTCTCACATGAAGCATGGGGAATTGTCTTTATCTGGGAAAGAAACAAGCGAGAAAGTCTCCATTTTTACTTCCATCACACACCCGTTAAAAAATCTGGTCACGTATAATGTAAATAGGCTTACAGACCAGTGGATTTGAATAGAGTAAGTATCTTCTGAGATAAAATGCCTGTGATAAAATCAGGAGAAATATATAGAGGTGTTTCAAAGTCTGTCTTTGTCTTTTTTTTAGTCAGTAGCTATAAAGCAGAAATTTAAGGTGCCCTGTATCAAGTATGGACTTCTTCTTTGCTTTCCTTATAGCTAAATCACATCAGCAATTCAAGTTAATCAGTGCTGTTTAATTTAGTGCATCATTTTGTTTCTTTCAAGGACACAAATCTTACTCAGAGGTAATGCAACAGAGGTTAAGTAGCTGTTGCAGGAAACAATTACCTCAAGCATATGCCTAGAAATGGTATTGAGTTAACATTTCCATGTTGAAGTGGTGTTAGCAGGGAAAATACAGCAGTTTGGGCTAAAGCGTTTGCTGGCAACCAGAGCATTTCCCATAGAATCCAAACTGTGGATAATTCATGGTTTGATTTACCAGTCCTTCATTCTCACTGCTAATTCATAACCCTTCTATCTGATTCAAGTTACTATGGACATGCATGCATACATTACTAGCACACCCTTTATTTTCCTGTCAGGACATAATATTGCTGTTGATAATAAAGTAATGAATGGAACGATGTGCACAGTACAGGAAGGGAAGGTCATACTCTCATCAGTCTCTAAGATAAAGCCGATACTCAAGGGTCTTGATAAACTAAAGACTAATGCCCAGAGAAAAGAGATGTACAAGGATGAGCTTCTACTAGAATACAGAGAAAAGCCTCATCAACAGTAATGACAAGACACTGTAAACACAACTTGGAGACATATTTAAACTGTAAAATTTAAATCGTATACTTTGTTCTTTAAGCACAGCTAGGATCAAATGGATGGTGCAGATTAGAGGAATTTTAATACAAATCTTTCAACAGCTGAGCATGAAATACTTACATGCACAACATAGGCCTATTGGAAGCACAGGAGTTAGATTTCATTTGAAAAAAGAAACATTTTAATATTGTTTTTTTATTCCATGTTAGAACATACTAAGCCATTTTTTATTTTCATGGAAGAGTGAGGAGAGGAATGAAAGGGAACTGCATTTTAGAAAAAAGTGATAGGAAACTGCCTGGAGATATGGGATGACTACTTCAGGGGCAGCATGGTCTTCAATATATCTCCTTTGACCTAGAAGGACATGTCGGTTTGCAAGCTCTTCTTAGTCACTTCCATCTGAGTCCTCAGTTTTAATGGAAATTATATCCTGGAAGCACAATGAAAATGTTATCAAAAATTAATGAAACTGTAATTTTGTAGTAATATAGCCAGTCTACATTTTCTCTAGAAGTGTTTGTTTGCCAAATGGAATGTAGATAACCTGGGAGGGGGAGTGAGGAAAGGCTGTACTATGTCAGCAATTAAGAATGCTGTTTTTCTGCCTTTTGTCCTCACTAAAGTAGTAGTTTGCCAGCAAAACAAGTCAGTCTGCCTGTGATCTGAGAATAGTTCTTGACCAGTGATTTCTATCCCTATGGATAAGTTTCTTTCCCCCTCCAGTCTAACCAAATGTACATACCGAGGAGAGGGATTTTAATTAAAAAAGGTGAGAGAGATGGGAGGAATTCTATATGGAATCTATGTAACATGGATTTTTTATTCTAGTCTTCTCCGACATACTTATTTTACTGAGAGTTCTTGATTTGTATAAACATGTCAGCTTTGGAAATGTATTCAATCTAAAAAGGTCCTGCTCTGAAAATAACACCATAAACTGTACTAAACTCTAAAATGAGCAAGCTCAATAATAGTTCTCCATGACCTTGTGAACCTCTTTCCAACATCTGCTTTAGTTGTAGAAGCTTTAGCAATTTGAAAACAAGAAAAAACTTGCTCCAAATACCTGCCCGCCTTGAGTATCTTTTAAGGTTCCAATGTGTTTTTGAGCAAGAATTTTGAACGTATGCTATGAAATATTAAAGCAGGCCAGCTATATCTGAAGAATAAAATCCATTAACACAGGTTACAGGAATAGGTATCAGGAGTAGTGCTGCTAATTAGGGTGCACAATGTTGTATGACTTTTGCATGTTATATGAATTCACAGCCCTTACTCTAGGTGAAAGATCAGAAGTGATGTTTGGTAAAATTTCTAAAAATAATGTTATGTTACCATACTAACACCAAGAAGATAATCACAGTATTTCATCACATCACATACTGAATGTGATAGTGTGAGGCCTTAAATGGCTGAGTTATATAACTTAGCATGAAGACCACAAAATTTTTGCAGAAAGAGGATATCTGTGCGCAACACTGCAGAATAGAATTGCTCAGTATAAAAGAAAGAAAGCAAACAAGAGCAGGCACTGGTTTCAAACACATTTTAAAATCAATGAGTGAATCATACTTGAATTTTTACTAAAATCAAGGGTGCTGCTCTTCTATTTTCTTCCTCTGAAAATACTCTTAAAATATCATTTGCAGCTTGATATTAACTTCTTATGATATCTTCCTTGAATTTCCAGAGAGTATTGTTTATAAGGAATCAGGCCAGTTGGTACAGCTAGGCGTTGTTACTCAGCACTGGAAGTATTGAAAACAGTACACTAAATCTTCACAGCTTTCATAGTAGCAGTCCTATATAAGGTCAGGAAAATACCAACACTACTTTGGGAAGCACAAAAAAGAGCGTCTCTTTTCATAGGCCTTTCACTGGCATCTGTAATTTTTATTTATCTACTTTTCTTTATTCACGTCATTTTATTTGAAACTAGGACCATGTTAGTGTGCTTCCTGTGATCAGCTTTGTATAAATATTTTTGTTCTTGAAATCTGACCTGTCTAGTAGTGATCTTTGAATGTAGCACAAGCACAATACTTCGCTATTGAGAACAGTGAGAAGGAGAAGAGGTTTATTATCATATTTGTTGTCATTTAAATTTATAATTGAACAGAACACAATATCTATGCTATATAGTGCAGTACGATGAAATCCCCCATGCTCTTGCTTACTCTTACTCCTACTAATAAAATTACCTGGTTTGATTAGCAGAGGATGAGACACCTACAAAAAATAATTTGATACCTCAGATAAATCTGTACACACACCTACATGTATATTGTATCAGCAGAATAACTATAATTTTTTGTATGTTACTAAATATTTTTACAGTACTTAAATCTAAATTTCAGACAGCTAAATACAGTCATTAGTTGTTTACAACTTCCATCAAAAAACACTATGTGAGCTGTTAGATTTTAAGCTCAAACCTTCTGGTTTATTCCCATTCTCCAAACAAGTACATGTGGCAATGCAATGCAAGATTGGCAATATTAAGTAGAAGTATATGGAGTAACTCAAGTCATGCCATTTTTCCCATTGTCTTTCTTATCTATGACGAAAATCACAGGAGTAATCAGACAACAGAAGAGAAGAATTCCCACAGTTTGTAACACTGCAGCATACTTAATGCACAGAAACATTAATGAGGACATATGTACGTATATAGACTGAACAGAAGAAAAGACAATGTGATCTGTGATTTTAGCAATTCTATGTATTAGTATTAATGGTTTGACATGTTACGTACATTGAAAACTTGTTTAAAATAATTGAAATATGTTATTTTTCTGTTCTTTTCTTTTTTTTTCAATAAATTGTAATTAAAAAAAAACTTTTTTAATAGTAATCACATATCCAACCAAAGTAGTTAGCAGTACATATTGCTTTACTGTTCATCTGAGCTCTGGGAATTTCCCACTGAAATAGGTCCTCTGATTTATCTTCTATCTAAACTACTTCTTACATTATGACTGTGCTGCAGTCTTTGATATTCCCTGTGACATCATGAGACAGCTGTGTTACATTGTGTTTAAGCAGTACTAAACCTTTAAACTTTAAACGAATATTTTTCTTCTTGGAGGTATAAATAGAATATGTAATAAGCATCTGTGGGATATGCAATTAATGTCACTTGTGAGGAGAGGCCTTCATGATGCACTTGGGTTTTGGCATTCTTAAATTATGAGCTCTTTACTACACTCATGGGATAAATTCCATATCCCCCAGATGCTTATTATGTATCTTCCATGTCCCTTAATTCCTATTAGCTGGATTAGGAGTTGTTGTGATGCTGAGGTTTATGGTAATTTAACTGGGGTGTTTCTTGGTGATCAATAAATAAACTTCAGAAGTTTAGTAATTTTTATTTTCTAGCAATTCTGAAGTGTATAGATGTAACAATTTACATAACATGCTAGTTCGGTGTACGAAAAATTTTGGTCAGCTGTGAACATTAGTGTATCCATTACCTAATTAAAAAAAAAAAAACAGCAAATATATAAAAGAGAAAGATTTCAATAGGAAAGATTGAACTGAATTGTAAGGTTTTGGGGATTAACCAAGATGGTATTTCCTTTAGCTTCCAAAAATCTTCCAAAAAACAATTTGCCTAGAGAATAAATATTTTGTTGCTCAATGATGATATTATTAATGTTCTAGTCATAGTCATTATCTGGAGAGTTTGTCAAACTGGTACAGAATGGCCTAGATTAGTTATCAACTCAAGAGCAAATAAGATTTTTAAAAGACTCAATAAAGTCCAGTGATTAATTGTTATATATTCTGATTCATGCCTATCCCATTTTATCTAATTTAATAAAAGTCTAAAATGATGATTAATCCTTTCACACCAGCAGTTGCTGGTACATCCATTACATGTCCAATCTGAATTCCTCTGCCAAGGAGTTAACTACTATTTTGAACTTGGTGTGAAAAATATCATTATAAATTTCATTAACCTGATCATCAAATTTAAAAAAGTCAACTCGTAAAATCCATTACTACATATCATGCATCGAAGATTAAAAACTGGTCCTCAGTGGGCAGGAATAGCCAGAATTTAATTCCCATAGCATATGTTTAAAGTGCTCATATGACATTATTGTATCTGTAATTATCAGAATTTTATGTTTATTAACCCAAGTGAATTAAGAATCTTGTTTTGAGTAAAATTTAGCATGCATGCTAAATTGACCATTAATTCTGAGCAAATCAATGTATATGTATTTACAACAAATTAAAGATATTTGTTTAGGATATTGTAATAATTTTAGCATTTAGATGTTCCTGTAATTTTTCCTTCTTGGATGAAATTTACATCTTCAGTGTTTCCAGTTGGCTATCTTGGTGTAACTTCCTATGCCTGACATCGATTTAAATCTTCAGAGAGAAACTTGAAATATTTCATGTTTACACTACATCTCAACTACAAATAAGTATTCATCTTTGATTAGATGTTGTGGGTTGCTTTTTTTTTTTTTTTTCAAATATGTAATATAGCACTGTTGGCCCTCTCTGTGAGAAATTTCTCTATGCTGTGCATTAAATATGCCCGAGGAGGGAAACAGGCACAAAAAGTCACACCTATCTGGAGTTCTGAATGGGTTTGTTAATTGAAGGGTATGATAGAAATTCAGTTAACACGTGAACGATATGCTATCCGAGTTAAACAGTATAGAAAAAAGCTAGCAGTAAAAATAGGAGAATGTTATGAAAGCCTTCGTATATTGCACCTGTGACTTAGATGCAATTTCTTTCAAGAATAACCCACTGCAAATTTCAGTTCACCAGTATAATTCAAATTCACTTATATTCATAGAATTGTAACCCCTAGATTTTGACCAATGCAAAGCACTTTTATAAATATGGTTGGACTTCCCAGTCTTGTTCCACCTAGGAGTTCTGTAGGTATCTCAGATGTTCTTCCCACATAGGCTGTCTCTCCTTTCTATAAGAGGTAGTTGAACGTTGGCCATAGTGTCTCCACAGACAGACCCAGCAGTTGCTTGGGCCATTCTGCAGCTGCCTAGGGAGCACCACACTGCCTGTGGAAGGGAACACAAGCATCCCTGGGGAGGAGCAAAGCAAATGGCAGTCTTTCAGTTTGCCAACTCTTTTTGGTAGGAAACAGTCACTGAAAGGAAAACGCTTGTAAAATACCATATGTAATATACTGCAGAAGGATAGTAGGAGGTATGTAGTTGGGACACAAAGACTTTAAGTAGCTGTTTAAAAACTCTGTTTTTTAACACACAGCTACAAAATACAATCCTTTGCTTGACAATAGGGATAAAAGTCACCTGGTTTGCTCATCACCAAATCTATCTTGTACATATATATATATGTATATTATATATATTATATATAACAGGTGCCTTTGCTGAACCAACTTTGGACTCTGCTGTCTCTACTGGGCACAGTAGGAAGTCATGCAGCTTTACTGCTAGGTGTAGTTTCACCTTACACATCCTTTTATGACCTCTCCCAGTTGTTGTGCCTATTTCACTTGTTCTCTGGAAAGAAAGTGGTAAAGTGAGGAGGAGTGAACCTCTTCTCATCCTCAACCTATCTGCCTGATGAAACACCTTCTTTTTACAGATAACTAGCATCACATCAGCTGCTGATCTCAGCAGTAGAGAAGTGTTTCAGAACAGCCAGGAGACTCATAAGAGATCTTTATTACATGTTTGGATTTGGGAGCATTGGATTTGGAAACATATATTTGTGCATTTCTCCTTGGCATAAAGAAAGGAGAGTGCCCAGATGATTTTTTTCTTGGATGGACTTAAACTTCTTTCTAAGATTCACCTTTAAATCAAAAAAGTTTGTCCATTGTAAAATCCTTGTCTTGGCAACCTTGTTGATTGAGTTATCTTTGATCTATTTTTTGATGTTATCTTTGATCTGAATTATCTTTTGATCTATTAAATGCCAACCTTAGAGAAGCTCTTTCTTCTAACAAATGTTTTAAATGTCTGCAGTACCTCACATAAACTCCACCACCCTGAGTAAAGAAATATTCTACATAGAGGTTGCAGGTAAATGGATACGAAGAAGTAGCATCTCCCAAGATTTCATCTCTGTGTACTCTGTGGACTTGAATAATGCCCAACAATGTTTTGTGGGATCCTAAAAGATTTTGTAACTTGTTTAAGTGTTTGAACATTACAAAAAATTACTTTCTAAGCTTTGTAGAGGAGTTAATTATCACATCTGGGAAAAGAAGAACAGTGCTACATTTCCTTAGGAGACATGTCAGAGGTTAAAGTTAAGGTTACTGATAAAGAGAAATCAAGATTCAAGATTTATTTTACTTTGGTTTTAGTCATAAATATCATTCATTTGCTTTTGGTGTATGTCCATTTCAAAAAAAAAATAGTTTGTTTGTTTTTTTTTTCTGTGGTGCTTTCATTAAATGGCTTTCAGGCAGAGGTAACTACCTTGGCTGCTGAATCACAACAGAAGAGAAATAGTGCAAAATTAAAAGAAAAAAAAATCATGGATATGTCTGAATCTTCCAAGTGCCCATTCATTTATTATTTTTTCTTAAATTTCAAAACTCTAAACAATTACGTGATTTTCACAAAAAGCATAGTAATTTGGGAGCAAATCAAGGAGTCATCAGAATCCAGGACAGTATGGTAAATACACAGTTAGAAAAATGTTAAGAGACTGTTGAACACACATTGAGTGAAGAATTGGGTCAAGGAAGGGAGGAGAATGAGGAAGAAATTAGGTATAGAGGAAAGCCTACATGTAAGGCTACAATTGCTGAATCTAGATAATATAAGTTGCATTTTCAGTGTAGTTTGGACATGAAACAATGCTGGAGGTGTCCAGTTGCAGCACTCATACGGTAGTCAAAAGGGTTAAATTTAATACAGTTGTAAACCTGAACTCAGATCTGTTTATGTCAAATAGGTAAAGAGTAACCTTAAACACATACTACCTCACTCTTTGTGTATGTGTAGGTGTGGGTGAAGCATTACAAATGCATATATTATTAAATATATATATATATGTATTTAGCTAACTCCTTGGTTACATAGTGGTGAAATTAAAAAAAAAATTAGAGATTTAGTTTAACTGATTTTGGTGTGTGTTAGTGGGGAAAGAAAGTTCTTCCTTTTTTCCCTGTTTCCTCCAGTTATAAAAATTACACTGATTACACATCATAAAGCCTATCTGTAATAAAACGCATCAGCTGGCCAAGGTTTTCATCGCTCACTCAATAATCCATTAATACAGCAACGCTGCCCAGGCATCTTTATAATACCAACTCGGAGGTAATTTTAATCAGCTAGACCAGCTGGTATTTAACAGCAGCTGCTGGAGATGCCACAAATATACTCAATAGCTGACATCTTTATTTGCAGTTTTTCAAGGGGAGAAGGGATCCTCCTGTGGTTACTCATATTAAGCTTTTTTTTTATTATTGTTATTATACATATAGGTGTTGGTACTGGAGGGTAATACCTGAATAAAGGAGTGAATAGCTTTTATATAAAAAATAAAATTATACTCTTGGAATCAGAGGGTTTTTCATGAAATCTTCATAAATGAACAAAAAAAATAGAGTAAATGCTGGCTTTGTTGGAGTTTAAAACCTTTTCCTGGTACATTTATGCTAATCTCAGACATTGCTCATAGCATAAAATGTGCTCTGTGGTGCTGCATTGCCCTGTCTTACTGAAGCTTTCCTGTCTCTACAACATAAATACCTGAAAAATAGTGCTTTTGATAGAATAAAGTGATTCATGCTCACATATGTTCAATTTCAACTGGCATGTACTTCTTTTGTCCTCAGTTTTGGTTTAGAGTGTATGCAGGATTATAAATGTATATATATCTATGCTTAACTACATGGATGTTTGTGTTTAATAATACACAATATGTTTATTCGTACTTCTCATCTCTTATAAAGCTTAGTAAAGTGCTGCTTTCTGCAGCAGTAAATGTGGAGTACTATTTCTCATAGGGTTGAGGGGGGAACAAGCAGAGGCAACACGAAGTTAACAGTCACAAACACATTATAAATAAAAATTTAATTACACTTGGGGGAGCTCAGCTTACAAAGCTCACAAATCCATAATGGAGCTTTCTGGTAATAAAGGCCTGATCTGTTTGTTAAACTACAATATCCCTGTTCTTCTGTATCTCTTCTTTTGTATAAAACTTCAGTTTCTCCATTGATTACCAATTGCAAAAAAAGATGTCTTCTCTGGTAAACAGTTTTTTCTGTCAGATACCAAATGCCATCTTTCTTTATTAAGCAAATAGTTATGACTCTTAGGTAGGGCAGGGGAGGTGCAATGAAAAGTGTGAGTGTATCTATTTTTATTGACTATAATAAGGCAGAGTGGATGGAGATGTGTTTAATATCAATTTGACTTGCTGGAGATAGGCTTTTGTTAATGTACAAACAAATTCTAATGTATCAGCTTCTTTGTTACAGAGATAACAGTCATGAATGTGGAAGAAAATGCACTCTTATTAAACTTGTTCAAGATGTAAGTGTTCCTAGAACAGTAAAATGAAAGGTACTAAACAGGTGTGTTTTTTGTTGTTGTTGTTGTTGTTTTCTTTTAGACTCAGAATCATATAAGTCAGCATAGGGAGAAAAAAGGAATGAACTTGAGTACAGGGAAATGAATTCTTAAAAAAATTAGGAGTGATGCTAGTCATTTGTAGGTAACTCACTTATTAGTCTCAGTGAAGTACTTCTCTACTCAAATACGGATGAGTTTGAGTCTGTGACTGACTACTTAAAATTAAAATCCAGTGGTAGAATGGATTACTGCAGTTGTGATTTGACTAAAAAATACTTAGCAAGCATGTTTTCTCTTATTTGTTCTGAAAACCGTCTGTTTAAGTTTGTTTAGTGTGTTTGACAACAGACAGTTTGATATATTGCTGGGCACAGCGGTAGGTTGGACTTGAGTGGTATTAGCTTTCACTGTTTTGATTAATGGTAATCGTTTCAATGAAAAGGCATGTTTTACGTACATCTCATAGTTCTGAAAAACAGAAGTCAACTTGCAAGATCTGTAATTACTGTTCTGAGTTAGCATATAAAAAAAGCTTCAAGAGCACACAGGCAAATCACAGTAGGGCTTTTGTATGTCTGTTTATTTTGTATTGTATTACATTTTTCATTTTGTAGCTTTTAAACAGTAATTTTTGTCTAAGAAAATAAATCTTAGTTTTCATCTCTTGTTGAGTGCTGCAATGTGTTTAAGACATATTTCTGAATTCCACATTGTAATTCAAATCTTAGTATGGTGAATTTTTTTCTTTCCAGTCATCAATAACAATAAGGGAAGGTCAACTTGGAGACTCTCATGTCTCCTCTAATCCCAACAGTCCTACAGGGAAGAAGAATGTATCTGTACACCTTTAAAGACTGTATTCTCTAGCTAGAAAAATACTTACTTATCCCACTCTCAGAATGTATTTCTAGTTTTTTTAAGATACTTTTTTTGTGTGAAAAATAAATATTTCATTTTCAGTATATAGTCAGGAAAAAGGGAAAATCTGATTATTTTTGTATTTAGGTAAATAAAAGATTGTAATGATATGTTTAGATGTAAGGCATACAGTACAGGATGTCAACTATTATTACTAATACCATCTTTCATTTATATAGTACTTTCATCCTAAAAGACTCTAGTTTCTAGAAAATGTAGATTTAAGCCAAAAACACAATTAAAAATATATCTCCTTGTCCCTGCATGTTAGCTTCAAAGTATTGTGTGCCAGTTTAACAGACAGTACCAAAATATCTTTCTTCTACTTTGCAGATGCAAAAATGTACCATGAAATGTGTATTCTGAAAATACTGTTAAACCATCTCTAGAAGAAGAGAAAATTGGTTTTATAGGTTCCCCATTTTATGGCATGCTTTCTTCTCAGATTTTAATATTTTGCAACACGTTCTGAAAGAAGAAATGAATAGATAGTGCTTTTCTACATCTGAAACGTGTAGGGGCATCACAACCTACCTGAATTGTTCCCTAGGCAGTATTAAAAAGAAAGCAGTAATATCTAAATTGTAGAGGGAGGCAACTAGATTTCTAAGTGTGGCGCCAATGTTTGTAGTCAACAATGAGACATAAAAAAATTGTAGCCCATGTTGATAACAGCAGGGTTTGAGGTTTGTATTATTAAAGCTCGCCTAAAAGTATTAACACACAACTCATGTATAGCCTTTGTATAAGCTATGTTCTATTATATATTTTGGGGGGAAATAAAAATCTGTAAAGCATGAAATTGTGGTGTTACAAAACGATTATTTCTAAAAGTGAATTATCTCATCTCATAGTAGTACTAGCTTGGATTTCCATGTTAGATGTCAGGTGGTTTATTTCTGAGCAAAATACAAATTAATAAGTGTACATTTTAATATTTACCTAAACCAGTGACAAGAAAATAAATACTACTTTTTATTTACATTGCAGTTAACAACCATGTTTCATTGTGGCATCTTTTATTGAAAGGAACTTTATTTAAGTAGCATAAACTTGTTGGATGGGCTTCAATTAAATGATGATTTGTTAATGCAAATGTGTAGCGAATGACTGGTAGTACATCTGTCTCTTCATCCATAGGCCATTACTGTGCAGCATTAGCACATGATTGTAAAAAACTGGAAATCATTATATGCAGGTAGTACATATTCAATCAATTCTGACCTTATGTCTCCAACAAAATAAAAAAAAAAGTATGCAATGTAAATGATATTTAATCTGAACCAAAAAAAAAAAAAAAAAAGAGAGAGCGAGAGAGAGAGAAAATCCTTGAATATCTGTGATTCAAGCTGTTAGATGATGTGAGGTGACTGCTGTTTGGGATTGATTGTTATTGGTGGCCCCAGTGGGGAACAGCCAGCACATTAATCCTGTGTTACTCCTCCCTCATGCTCCTCCAATCCAAATAGTATTTTTGTTTATATTAGGAAATAAATAGTGTTCTGTTTATTTGAAAATTCCTCTCGTTTGGAGATTGAAAGGAAAAAGCTCTGTGTTGATGACCAGTGTTAACCAGTTAAGCAGGCAGTGACAATTAATACAACAAAAAATTGTACAATTAGCTTCAGCTCCATAAGTGTCTAATGAGCCATTTGTCAGTCTTTTGGTGAAATAAACTACTCTATCTTAATTCTCCACTCTTGCAGCAAATAAATAGAAGTTATGAAACACCCGGGCACCAATAAAATATAATTTATTTTGCAGGGCATGTCAGAACTCCTTACATATCTAAAATGAGCATGTTATTTACAAACGACTTGTGATACTCATATTTAAAAAAAAAGGATTTCATTCTGCAGTAGATGTTTCCTTCCTGATTTGTTCAATCATTTAAATATATAATTGCTCCTAAAGGCATGTGAGTTAAAATGACTTCTCCTTATGTGATTAACTCATAAAGCCAAAAAGAACCTCAGGAAGGAACCTGTGAAATGCTAGGGATCAGCAGTCTGCAACACAAAACACTGCAAACATTAGGAAGGGCAAAATATTTCCATTTGAAAATACTTCTTTTCTGCTGTTCCATTCTTGCCTTTCGTGAACTTGTGAGGTGTACAGATATTGTGTTATAAAATAACGAACACAGTGGCAATTGCTGTCCAAATACCTTGGTTGGTTTTGATGAAGATGTGGGCCTCAGGAAGGCTGTCCACAAAGCCATTTGTTGTGAAGAGCAAGATAATTCTGCTTTGCTTCCCCATTCAGATAACATCTTTCTAACAGAAACTGGTGTGAATATTTCAGACCACCCAAGTCTTCCTCGCTCATAATGTTCAAGGAAGGTTGTCTATGATTTAGTTCAGTTATGTGATGTCTTTCTCACCTACTGTCTTGCTATGCTGTTTTAAAACTGTTAGTCAATAAGTACTGAATCAAAAGACATAAAAAAGATGGTAGACTGGAACATGACCTGTTTATAGAGCTGTGTTGCTCAGTTTCAGACGGAAGGAATACTCCAAAAGGCAGAAGCTGCAAGGGGATTCAACTCTTACTGAGAGGCCAAGGAAGAAGCACAATGTGACTGCTGTTGTGTGGATCGATGAGGGTCAGGAGGGAATATCAGTGTGAATGGATAAGGGATTTACTTCATGGAACTAGGCTTGAAGAGAGGCTGAGATGTTTTTGGCAGATTGAAGCATATGCATATATATATATGTACAGCCAGTTCCACTACTTCCGCATGGAGATGTACTGCACATAGGAAAGCCATTAGTTTGGTAGTCTAGAAAAGCAATTAGGGAAGCCCATACAGAGACTTTCAAAGCTATATATAATGTTTTGATATAGTGGTCATTTTGAGATGGAGCATTGGTGTGTTTTCTTACTCATTCTCACAGAGGTAACAAGCCAGGTTCAGAGAAATGTTGAATAAAAAGAATCATGCCTAAAGAAAAGTAATCCCAGAAAATTGTGGACAGTTTTAATGCAGGTAGACACTAAACTGGTAGTAGATGGCCCACTGTACAAAACTGGGGCAGACCATTAAATAAATTGCTGTAAGTGGGAAGTCAGCACTTCTGTGGGATCAGTTGAAGTAATTGAAAAGGTTATTGTGCAAGAGGAGTGGGAGAAAGCTGTCCTTGGGGAAAATATGTTAAATTTCTAGTTTATAGAAGTGACTTAACAGATCATTTGTATTCCCAAATGTTTTTGAACTAATCTAAGATATTTATTCTGATGATAAGCTCATATGAAAAGGAGAAACCTGTTGGTCACTTTAGTTATACTATCTTTGTGGCAGGAACGTGTTTTCTCTTGGAGAAACACAAATTCTGAAAATCTTAGTCCAATTCCGGTGCTTATTTAGTAATTGGATCTTCTGAGTGCTCAGTATCCTGTAATTGACCACCACTCTATGATCTAAAGTGTTTGTGTAGCAACCACATTTTAAGAAACTGACCTATATATTGCATATACATAGGTTACATTGAAGTGTTTTTTTTCTTTTTTACGTCTTCTTCTGGAGATAATATTTTCTTATCTGGGGGTAATATTTTTTTTATCTGGAGAGAATGTAGTATATTCTCATATGCAACAGAAGTAGATTAACAGTAGTACATAGATTGTTTTGAAAGTAATGCCTCCTGTTTATTTCCAAAGAAACTACAACAGCTACAAAGAGTACAATAACACTGTTTGGCAGAACAAATTCTCAGCTACAAAGCACTAATTTTAAACATAGTCACCCCCATTAGCTATACACTTTCACCAGCAATGAACAAGAACCTGCTTGCCGTGCTTGTAAACATCTGTACTAGAGGGGGTGACCCACAGTTGCAGTTGCTATGGTGACATTGTTGTTAGCAAAATGTTGCCCATACAGTCCATCTTTCATTGGCCCAAACAGATCAAGTCAGAAGGCATCAAATCCAGACTATACTTTAGATGTACTAGGACAGTCCAGCCAAAACTGGTGGTATGCGTCACAGTCTACAAACTGTTATGGGCCTGGCATTACCATGTTTCAAGGTAAAGCTCTGGTCCAGCTTTGGAAGTTGGAGCTTTCACCTTAGTCAGCACTGCAATGTAGGAGTTAGTTGATGGTTTGTTCAGGTTCCCAGAAATCCAGAATATTCACCCCATTCCTATCTCAAAAGACAGTGCACATCATTTTCCCTCTGAGTGTTTTGTTTTCTTCAGTGCAGAATTCACATGTTGCTGCTCCATGGACTACTGTTTTGATTCTGGCTCATAGTGGTGGGACCACTTCTTGTAACCAGTAATGATGCAGTCCAGGAAACTGTCACCTTCAGACACAATCACGGAATCATAGAATTATGGGGGTTAGAAGGAACCTCAAGGGAAAATTGAGTCCAGTCCCCTGCTAAAGCAGGTACCCTACAATAGGTCACACAGAATATCTCTGAGCAACCTTTTCCCAGTGCTCGGTTACTCTTGTCATAAAGAAGTTCTTTTGCATGTTAGTGTGGAACTTCCTATGTTCAAGTTATAGATCATTACCCATTGTCCTATTGTCACACACCACCAAGAAGAACCTGGCCTCATTCATTCGCCTCCCACCTTTCTTTAGATGTTTATAAACATTTATCAGATCCCCTCTCGGTCTGCCTTTCCTAAACTGAACAGATCGAGGTTACTCAGGTTACTTGCTTCATACGCACTTCCATGTCAGATACCATTTTGTTAGACTACCCCTCTTATGCCATCTGTCACACAGCAACAACATGGAATGGGATATTGGTGGAAAGGTTCAACCGCTACTGCCATGCCACCATCCAGCTCTGATGTCATGGCCCAACATAGTAAAAGAGGAGGCATTACTTTCAAAACAGCCTTCATATATTTACTCTAATGAGGTTTTCCTTAAAGCTGTTGTTACAAAATTAGCTCTTTTGACTAATTCCCTTAGTGTATATGTTACTTTAGTAACAATAATTTACAAATGGCAATTGAAAAGATTTTCAATTGATGCCTACTATACATGTTATATTGTTTTCCATAACAAATAATGTAATTGGAGTTAAAATTCAACTTCTGTTATGAAGTTCTGTTTTCACTGGTCCTTTACTCCAAGTCATCTCCTTTGGAACTTCTCTTGTTCTTAAACCAATTAGTTCTGGAACTTTAAAGGAAATCTGTAACTAGCATTAAGTGAATAGCAGACAGTAGCCTATTTGCAGAATAAAATAAAATAGATGAAATAAAATCAAAAATAAGATGAAGTATAATGAAGTATATATTTAAAGGTACAAATTCTACTGAATTCTACCAAACATAATTCCTTGAATAGACTCAAAGAAGAACTGATCCCATTATTCTTATAAGGTCTTAGTATCTACAAGTTATTGACACTTAAAATATGTCTAAGAATTTTTTTACAAATGCTAAAAACCTGAAAAACTGATTTTTTTTTCTCTAGGTACAGCTTTATTTATATAATGGCACTAAGTGGCAATATTATTTATTTCTGTCCACCAGCAAGATGAGAAATAACTGGCAAAATACAAGTTGATAGAGCATGAGAAATGGTGATATTTTTGTTTTCCACGTGTGTGATAATAGATTGAAAATGAGTAAATGGATAAGCTGTGTGAAGGACATGCTATCAGGCTTCCAGTATTTCCAGAAGAGATAGAAAAGTTTTAGTGCTATTGTAATAAGTACTTTTAGCACCTCATCTGAAATACTTATGCATTTCTGGTTAACTATTCAAGAAGGGTCAACCCAAACTGCTTAAGTATAGCTGCTAGCTCTGAGCTTTCCCATTCTTCTGATCAGCATCATATTAGAAGAGGAGCTTAAGAGAGTCTGACTTTCATGACCAATTCCAGCAGAAGATAAGAAGATGTGATTGGTCTTTAGAAATATGTCAGGGAATAAATACAGGGTAAGAAATTTGGACAGCATTACCAAAAGTAAAATGATGCAAATGGCATCAGATTTATATATTGAATATCTGAAGGTTGCTAACTATTGTAGGAGTGAGATTTATGCTTGTGTGATGACAGGCATAAGAAGTCAGTACAGGATCAGCCTTAATAAAACCTAACCCTACGACACATTGAGCCACAACCACGGTGAAGTGAACTAAATGAGATGGGGCCATCTTCCAATCCACAGATCTTTCTGTCTGTCTCCTAATTGCAGACATTCAGTGTTAATCCAGAGGTAGCATATTCAACTGGTAGTCTTATAAAAGGATCTTAATGTTTATACCTGTATGTTGTAGAATTTGTTTGAAAAACTCCTTCACTGGGGAAAAGTGCTATTTTACAGTTCTGAATGTTAAGATCATGCTTATTACTTACTCTTAGATCAGAAACAGGCATGTGTTGTGTGAAGTGCTTATTTTCAAGAATTCCCACAGGAGAATTCCTGGGAGCTTTTTTTGTGTTTTTCTTTCCACAAACAGTAAAGTTATAATGGGGTTAAAAGATCATACCGAATCTGTGCTAAGGCATCTGCAAAAACTTTCTAGCAGAGCCTAATAAAGCCCTGCCCCATTTGTGACATACCAAATCACATTCTCCTTGCCTGGTCTGACAACCACAGCTCTTAAACAGCTGCTGGGGTAATTTGCATAAAGGAGATTGTAAATGTCTCATTGGAACGCATGCAGCGCAATCCACCCAAAAAACCACTGCCTGAACACCAGGAAAAGAAGATTGTAGTCATAAAAATTGTGGCTCTCATGATTTTAGATTATGGTCTCCACAGTCTTACAGCTTCTGCAAATACCAAGCTTTTGTTCAAAAAAAAAGTTTCATTTACCGATAACAGAACAATACAAACAGATGCCGTGTTGCTCTCTTGACTCAGTCTAGCAGAAAATTGACTTCTGCAGCAAAGGTAGGTGCTGACCCCTCCTCAGTTCTTCACCCCAGTGAATAGTGAATTGGTCCAATTTAAACTATTTATAATAAAATTGGTGAAAAAAAAAATCTTTGTGGTAGTGAAAGGGAAACAAAGGAAACCTAAAATAAACTTTATTCAGTAAGAGGATTCGATAAAGAGTAAACAATGCAGAAGTTGATACAATATGTTAATTGTCTGCATGCATCTGCTATGTTTTATGATGCATATTTTAATATAAATTAATATTAAAGCTATGCATATTTTCATGAAAATCAGAATTATAAGAGATGTACATGCTGAACTAGGGATTTTACAACGTGGAAGGAATTGTCTTTATGCATTTCCTGAGTTTTAATGATGTAAGTTTAAATTACAGCATTGAAGCATTGTTCTTCTTTGTCTTGAATGAACTAGAATGGAGTAGTTTGGCATGACAATGAAACTGTGTTGCTGTTATATATAAACTATACAGTAGAAAACTCATTAAGCTCCGCAGAGGTAGTGACTGCTTCAATTAAAGCCACTAGTTCATTGATTCTGTATTCTGAACCAGAGCTCTGCCCAATTTTTAGTGCAAATTGGAGACTTAATTGGGTGGTGCCTTCCCTTTTAAAGCACTTCCTCCAGCTTCAGATCCTGGAAAAACATTTCATGCTTGCAGTTATACCAGAGTCAGTTGTATCACCCTCATAAGTTCAAATTCACTAGTAGTGATAGAGCATGTTGTCATTCTGCTTTTACTCCAGTTTTTAATCAATCAGAGTGCATAAGTTTATTAACACCCAGATCCCCTATATCTTTGCAATTAAGAGTTTACTTACTATCTCAGTAAACTAGAGTTTCCCATAATTAAATGTTTTGTTTATGTCTGTGCAACGACACAACTGACAGCAATTGTTTCAATGCTGTTGAGTTTTAATATTCACTATCATCACTGAATTAAAGGAGTTTTATAGTCAAAAGGTTATACAAGATGGATACGTTTTAAAAAACCAAAAAAGTGAATTATTTTGTCTTGTGTAAATTCCAACTGGTTTAGAGAAAATTTATCAAGGCACTTGAGAGATTTGACATGTCGTTTTGTATAGCAAGATATTTAAGGCAATGATGGAACTACATCAGTAGTTCCAGTGAGAGTTCAGCATCAGTAGACGTCTTGTCTGACTTCAACAATATAAATGTTAACAATATAAACAATATAAATTTTAAAATAAATTTAACATTGGACATTATTAAGACTCGCCATCAGTACCTCATGAATTTCTCTGAGATGTTAATACTACGCATATTTTCACCACTTGGTTAGGATTATTGAACAAATGCAGTAAATAGAGGAAATACATACCTGAATATACATGCTTCATTTACTCTGACCACTATGTACTCATGCCGTACAGCTCATAATAATGTAACTGAGTAATATTATAGCAAAACAAGATGTGTAAATAGTAATAATCTCATTACTGAAGTAACTTATTTTGAATGGAAAAGTATGCAGGCACTTTTTCTCTTTCTTCAGTTCTGGAGTAGATCTACCATATTAAAAACTCAGGTTTTAGTTAAGGTTATTGCTCTGAGTTGAAGTAGTATCACCTAATCCATTTAGAAAGTATCTGAGTATTGTAAATCTCAAGTGTGAAGCTTGTAACAGGAAATAAACAAACAAAGAAAAGATACTGCTGGAAGGACAGCCCACATCTGAAAAATTATTTTTAAATTCTTTGATCCATGTCAGAGCTATTGCTGACTCAGTCTGCTTTGGGCATCAAAGGTTTGCTAAACTCTTTATGAACAGATCCTTTCCTGTATGAAAGTAAAATCCATAAATGATCGGTAACTGTGATCCTTTAAAAACAGACATGAAATCATAGCTCTAAGACTGTGGAATACCATCTGAGACAGTAAGAAAGTTGGTAATGATGGTTGGCAAGTGTTTTCACAGCCTGGTTCAGCTGACAGAGATAGATGCTACCCCTCAGAGTGTGCATTCTACTTGTCACAGACAACTAAATACTCAATAGCATAATTTCCTTCAAATAAAATATCACATCCCAAGCAATCAGGAGCAAGAATCCTGTAGAGAAGGTGTGCCTAGAGGAAATGTTGAAATTATCAAGATTCAGTGTGTTCAGCTGTAAGAGTTCCTCTCTGTTCCCATTAACTGAAGGAAGTAGTCTGGTGGCCAGTTTCTAATGTTAGATGTTATGTTGCGTGGGATGATCCTTTGTTTAACAGACAAATGCATTTGTCTCCACTAGAACAGTTGCAGCACCAGGTAAATTTCAGGCTTACTACATTTCAGCTATGTCGTGGCATCATTGGTTTGAAACACAGAAGAGCATGTTCAGATAGATGAGCCTTTAGATACAGCTAGCCCCCAGCCCTTCCTTTTCATACCTTGAGTCAGGGATCATTATTTGTGCTTATGGTCACATCCCTCCTCTCCATCTGTGTTTCTTTAGAAAGTCAAGAGCGGTCTGCTGAAGAGCCTACCTCCATTCATGGAAATCCATCCAGTGAACAGGCATTCACCTCTACCCCATGAGATGGATGCTTTCCCTATCTGTATTTGCCAGTCATAGGAAAAGACAGAGGATTTGGATGTCAGATCCATTTAATGCTGCCAAAAAACAATTCTGAAATATCTATTGCGTGCCTCTTTCATCAGCACTGAGTAGCTGTAGCTTCAAAAAAGTGTTTCTCTTCAGAAGTAAGTTAAAATATAGTTTTAAGGAAACATTTCAAAGTATAAGGAGGACAGTAGAATTCAAATTAATACAATTTTGAGATGTCTATTACTTCAAACAAGTGTGCAACAGATTTTCTGTTTCTGAAGTTGTGGACCATCATAATAAAATCAGAGGCATTACTTTCGGAGCATCATTCATATATAGCCTCCCTGTGCAGCACATGCAAGTTCTATAGTACTTCCTAATCTTTTTCATAAGGACTAAATTGTTGCATCCTAACCATGAACAACTAGTCAAGTTTGAAGTGGTCATTGATTGCAGACATTTTGATTTTGAGTGTTTCACAGATGTAAGCACATTTGCACTTACTGATTTGCAAGAAGTGTTAGAGAAGCAGTAAGACTGCAGCTATACTTTCACGAGAAAAAAGGCAGCGTTGCATTGTTATTGAACGTTTAACACTTTTCTTTGTGCATTAGAGAGACATTTAGAGCCTATATTCGGATCACAAAATGAAGGAAAGAACAACTAAAATAAGCATTGTTTTTAACATACATTTTGCACTTTAAGAAAGTAGCTCATGGAATTGTCAGCTTATGTACCTGTCAGTTCAGCTGACCAGAGTGTCATCCTGCAGTCCCTCTGCTTCTAGCTATACATTTCAAGCATGCCATAATATGTAACTCATAGGTGTATAAAATTGTAATAGAACATTTCATCATGTCTAAATAAGGGTAGGTGTGTGCTGTCTGAATGCTTAACCGTTGAAAACATTCAATACAAGGCATTTGACACTAATTTTACTGGTCAAATCCTCCTCTGAAAGAAGCCCTCCTCGACAAGCCATTTGCTAGGATCCTTCTTGCAGAGCGAGCCTGGCTTGATGGGTCGTCACATAAGCTACTTGACATTTGTCCCCAGTCAGACCGGATGCCACATGAAAAATTTACTCAGGCGAGGGGCTCCCAGGAATAAACAGTTCTCTAGTGTTGCTCACAGGGGACTCAGCAAGGTGAGCGGAACTTCAACTTGTCACGGATGCACTGTTCTGACAAACATAAGTAGATGCTAATGGCTAAATCGTGACAGAATAAAGTCCCTCAACCATATGGCTAATTGCCACAACAATATCTTCAGTGTTATTAATCAAGTTTTCATAGTGTGCCATGATAATTGGAATAATTAGAAACAGCGTAGGCATTGCTTGCCTCCGCCACACATACCGCAGACGGGGATGTGGAACAACCACAACTGCACTTTCCGTGTGGCGTTGTTTAATGCTTTCCTTTCCAGCAAATACTATAGTTAATTAATGAATTAGCAGTTTGCCACCAGAGTGTTTTACTGCTAGCAAGCCTTCTGCGGGGTCACGTAGGTAGCTAAATGAGACCACTGAGCCTCTTGTGTACCTCTTAAAAGATGCAGTATTCCCATGCGAATACAGCTACACAACACGGAACTCCATCAGTCATCGGTACTTTGTTTCACAAATACTGGAATTCTTGTAGCTAATACATGGTATTACTTGTTGGGAGCACGTATGAGAAGGATAAAATAACTTGAAATAGGTTGTGGATTTTTTAACTGCTTAGATGAAAAAAGACTTTTGATAACAATACTATAAACTTAAAGGCAAAAGAAGTTAGCAAATGTCAACATACTTGTATAAAAAGAAAACCGTTGCTTACTTTTTTTTTCTTCAAGTGGGAAAAACTGAAACTCTGATTTAGTTGTATCTATGTCTTAATATATCAAGATTGCTAGATGTAAACAGTTACGCCAAATATAACTGCCATACTCTCATTTGCCTTGATAATGGAATCACGCTCCAAACTTATATTATGCCTTTGAACTAAGGTTATAAATAAAGTATCGATTCTAATACTTTTATTTATGTTAAGCAGCTAAATCAACATTTTTATGCTGCCTCTTGGAATAACCTCACTCAATTCTTACATTCAGAGGTATGACAGCAGGGAAAAATGCTTCTTTTTCCTCAGTGCATGTATCAACATGTAGTCGACTGGTCACTAAAACTGGCAGATTGATGATGATGACTCCCTTTGTTGGATATATGAAGGCATTTAGATAGACTAATAGATTGAAATGGACTGCTGCATGTATGGCCTCTGAACAGCTTCTTAATTTACTTTTAGAGCATACAATTGATATTATATTGTATTCAGTAATGGTATAAATCTTCACTCCTCATTTCAAAAAATAAATAAATTTCTTCTCTGCAGTGGAAAGCCACCAGGAGATTTAGAAATGTTCTGTACTTAATTACAAAGAGATCTGCAGAACTAAGTCCTCAGTTCTGGTAGTAGGTAAGAATTCTGTCAATTTTAGGTATATTTTTAACTCTCAAAGGGGAAGTGTCTCTGAAGTGTATCTTACACTGTGATGAGAAGAATAAAAACCCAAATTCTCTCTGCATTGAGGGCTGCTGTTGAGGTGATCTGGCCACTGCAGGCATCAACTAGTCACTAGTATAGTTACTTCATCTACAGAGTTGCTGTAAAGCTGGGTGCACCAGTCATTCATGGGAAATACCCAAACAAAATTCTGCATGCACAGAGATTATTTAAATATGTAAAATTTGAAAGAAAAAAAAATACCCTTGTGTATTGATAAACTGGTGGTAGTCAAAGGTATGTTGCCTTTGTTAGCTTGAATACAACATTTTTCATAGGCAGATAGCTTCTAAAGAATTAAAAGAAATTTTATCTCCTGAAAGTTTTATTGTAATTTTTATTTGGCGTACCCAAAAAAAAAGTTTGTCTGTTATAACATTGCAGTGCAGAGTTGCAGAAAGGTGATTCAGTTGTAGATGTAATTTTTAATGGACAAAAAGGCATTTTATTTAATACTCTCAGAGGTAGAATATGATAATAGAAACTTGGTAATATTTTATCACTACTTTCTTGTTTACTTTAAAGATATTAAAAAGTTCTCC
Organism: Callipepla californica brunnescens; assembly: GCA_023055505.1. Classification (NCBI taxonomy): domain Eukaryota; kingdom Metazoa; phylum Chordata; class Aves; order Galliformes; family Odontophoridae; genus Callipepla; species Callipepla californica. The sequence continues at coordinate 1,017,487 of JALIRH010000064.1, forward strand.
CTCTTCCTTGTATGTTAAAATAGCTTTTAGATGACATCTTGTTCAAGTAGATTTTACAAATACTAGTAGGAGATGTAACATTATGGATCAGGGAAAGATTGTAGGATTCCTATTCTAAAGGGAGATCATACAAAAGGATTTGTGCATCTTTTAAAGCTACTGCATGCATCTTGAATCAATGGATAAAGCTATTAGCAAATTTATTTTATCATCTTAAGAACTGTGCTTCAATTACAACATTGAGAGTTGTTTTTCTAATATAATTTCTCCACTTTAAAACCAAATTTAATCATTGCTGTTTAAAGATGGAAAACTTGGGGGTTGGAGTTCCTAATTGCTAATAGCTGATATCAGTAGGAACTTCACTAATTTAGAAGTGCCTCTTTTGTTTCAATTGCTTTATTGCAGCAAATAGTGTTTAAAATCATTCACCTGTAATTATTTTTGTTAAAAAAAGAAAATGTTTTTGCTACTCTGCAGTGATTTTCCAAACAAATTGTACGTGTCATCATTATTTAGTGCTGTAAGTTTGAATTACACAGATACAAGAGCAGTAAGGATTCAGTAGGCACATCTTCACATTCTTGTATTCTTCTCTTCTGAGTACATATTAGTCATTGAACTGCCACAAGTCCATGGGGCCAGATGGGATCCACCCAAGGGTGCTGAGGGAGCTGGCAGAGGTGATTGCCAAGCCGCTTTCTGCCATCTATCAGCATTCCTGGTCATCTGGAGAGGTCCCGCAAGATTGGAGGCTTGCCGATGTGACTCCCATCTACAAGAAAGGCCGTAAGGAAGATCCGGGGAACTACAGGCCTGTCAGCCTGACCTCGGTATCAGGGAAAGTTATGGAGCAATTGATCTTGAGGGAGATCACACGGCACGTGCATGGCAATCAGGGGATCAGACCCAGCCAGCACGGGTTCACAAAGGGCAGGTCGTGCTTGTCCAACCTCATCTCCTTCTACGACTGGGTGACCAGACTGGTAGATGAGGGAAAGGCTGTTGATGTAGTCTACCTGGACTTCAGCAAAGCCTTTGACACGGTCTCCCACAGTATTCTCCTGCAGAAGCTGGCAGCCCATGGTGTGGACAGGTTCACTCTTCTCTGGGTTGAGAATTGGCTAGAGGGCCGTGCCCAGCGGGTAGTGGTTAATGGAGTCAAGTCCAGCTGGCGTCCTGTCACGAGTGGTGTCCCCCAAGGGTCGGTATTGGGGCCCGTCTTGTTTAATATCTTTATTGATGACCTGGATGAGGGGATTGAGTGTACCCTCAGTAAGTTTGCGGATGACACCAAGTTGGGAGGATGTGTTGATCTGCCTGAGGGTAGGGAGGCCCTTCAGCGGGATCTGGATAGGCTAGACAGTTGGGCTGAGGTCAATGGGATGAGGTTCAATAAGGCGAAGTGCCGGGTCCTGCACTTTGGCCACAATAACCCCATGCAATGCTATAGGCTTGGGGCAGAATGGCTTGAGGAGTGTATAGAGGAAAAGGACCTGGGGGTGTTGGTTGATGCTCGGCTCAGCATGAGCCGGCAGTGTGCCCAGGTGGCCAAGAAGGCCAATGGCATCCTGGCCTGTATTAGGAATAGTGTGGCCAGCAGGAGCAGGGAGGTGATCATCCCCCTGTACTCAGCTCTGGTGCGGCCGCACCTCGAGTACTGTGTTCAGTTTTGGGCCCCTCACTACAAGAGAGACATCGAGGCCCTGGAGCGTGTTCAGAGAAGGGCAACAAAACTGGTGAGGGGTCTGGAGCACAGGTCTTACGAGGAGCGGCTGAAGGAGCTGGGATTGTTTAGTTTGGGGAAAAGGAGGCTCAGAGGAGACCTCATTGCACTCTACCACTTCCTGAAGGGAGGCTGTGGTAAGGAGGGGGTCGGCCTCTTCTCCCAGGTAACTAATGACAGGACGAGAGGGAATGGCCACAAGTTGTGCCGGGGAAGATTTAGATTAGACTTGAGGAAAAATTTTTTCTCTGAGAGAGTGGTCCGGCACTGGAATGGCCTGCCTAGGGAGGTGGTTGAGGCACCGTCCCTAGCGCTGTTCAAGAAGCGTTTAGATGAGGTGCTGAGGGATTTGATTTAGTAGCTTGGTGGGTAGGGATGGTGGTGTGAGGAAGGTTGGACTAGATGATCTTGTAGGTCCTTTCCAACCTAATGTATCTATGAATCTATGAATCTATGAATCTATGAATTAAATTATGTCTTTATCAGAGGTGAAGTCCCAGAGTCCTTGCACTTAATATTTTGCCATTGACTTCTAAAAGGTTTTTTTATTGAAGATTGTATCACTCCCCTTTTGTCTTTCTAGTTTATCACCATAAATTTATCATTCTAAATTTTGCTTTTTAAATCTGGATATTGTTGTTTTACAGAAACACATCAGTATTCTCCAGTGTCTTTCCACTGAATAAAAGCACAGGTTAGCTCAGATAATTTTGAAATGAATCGTAGTATAGCAACTGAATCCTTAGTGTTATTGCAACTGTATTCTGCCCAACATTTGAAAAATGGATGAGTAACCTTGTTCTTTGTTGTCAACTTGACAACAAACTTGACCAAAAAATCTTGACGCATGTCTAGCTCTTACGTCTTTTTAAAAATTAATAAAGGCAGAAAATGTTATTATTATTATGGTCACTCTTGCTGCAGATATCTACTGGAGTAGAACAGTTTTATTCATCGTCCACAGTAATGGCTGGTCAGTGAATTGTTATGTCCCAGTAACTTGATGTGATCTCTTTAGTGATAATACAAACACAGGTGTTGTGCATGTGAAATGCTGAAATTGTTTTACGTTGTGTTTACGAGAAAGGGAAAAGAAACTAAACAATGTTCTGTCCTCCCACTGCAAAGAGTTTTGTTAAATGCTGCCTTCTGTGCAAATCATCCATTTTTCTCTCTGAAAAAAATGGAAAACTTGCTTCTGTTTTTTCTTTACACATGCAGTTTCTTAGCTCTGTTTCTGAAGTGTTTGGTGTTACAGAAAGTCCATTGCAGAATTCTCTATGATTCTAATCAAAACATTTTAAAAATCAGTTAAGAAGCTAATGAGAGAGGGTATTCTTATTCTTCTATTCCATAGAGATGCTGTCTGGTAGTATCTAAAAACAAAATAGCTTCTTAATATGTGGAAATAAGTGTCTGTAACCTAACCAATGCCATAAGGAAGCTAAAACTGATAGAGGTCAGAACTGATAATGGAAGCAGTCATTGTGTTCTTAAAATGTGTTACTGCATAATTACTGTTACAAATAAATTTAGGTGCAAGCTTTTCCAGAAATTGACCATTGTACATTTGATGTGGGAACCATCAACAAAACCTGAAAATAACACTACCTCTTTGAAAAGAATTTGAACATGCAAAGAGACTAGAACTGTCCTAGAGAAAAAAGTCAAAAGAAAGCTCCCCATTTGATAAAGAGCAGGAGAACTATTTTATATATAAGCTAAAGGCTTGTTTGAGTCAGTCATATTTACTGGAGTTTTACACCAAGATCAGTCAAATACTTTCCAAAATCAGGACATCAACTGAAGATTTTAGAGTTCATTATTCTGAATTCCTACTTTTATAAAAAACAATCTCTGATCCAAGATTATTTGCTATTTCAGAATAGAATACAGCAAAGATTCATGTGTGGAAAATAATCAGATATCTTGATTTCTCCAATGGTATACTAATAATTGTGGGATTTTTATATTTGCTTATGGGGTCACTGGGGCACAGCAGAGAGGAGGTGGCTGCTTGTGGTAATCTTTTGGTGTGTGTTTTAGTTGTATTTTTGCTGTATGGTTCTGTGTATTGCTTGTCTAACTCTGCTCGGGATAATACTGAAAATAATTGTAATAGAGTGTGGAAGAGCTCATGTACAGGAAGAGCAGTGCTACTGGCATAATTCTTACTAGGACTTCTTTTTTTCTTATTAATTCTTTACATTTATACTGTTTCCATTTACTCAGTTACCACTGAATAGCTGTGGATTAGGAATGTTCAGTAGAAGTTTAAAATCTGCAATAGATTTTAGTGAGTTCTGTCACTGATATTTTTCTTCGTAAAAAATGCTTACATTAAGCAAGTTCCTTCTCACTAAGGCATCACTGGAGAATAATATGACAGGAGAAATACACTTTGGAATGGCTGTGCGAGGGCGCAAAATGTATCTTTTTTGTCAGCATTAAGTGGATCCTCATAGGCTTGGATGAAGAAACTGTCAAATGTGGAACAGCAAAATGGGACTGTCTCCATTCATAATGGTACAACAGGCTGGGACTGCATCTAAGAGGAAAACCTAGCATGAACATGTAGGGAGATTCACAGCTTTTTCAGGGGCACTACAACAGCAGGTACCATCCCAGGAGGTGGCTGCAGGTTGGCAGCTGCTGTATGTGACTGCAGCAGTCAAGGAAACTTTGCAGTGCAGGGCAGTACTGTTGACAAAACAGGTCACCTAAAGTTAGTTAGTACTGGAACAGAAATCTATCCTACACAGGATAATAGGTTCAATATTTTTAACATAATGTATTCCTAACAGTTATAAGCGTTACTGCTTAAAGATTAGATGGCATATTTTTCATTGAGCGCATTCCTGTAAGTGTGTTACAATTGTTCTGACTTATGACAGCAGTAAGTTTGCCAACAAGAACAAATCACTACGAGGAGAACAAGGGAGATCATTATTAGTATCTCTCTTTTTTAAAGGAAAAAGCTTCTTTAATAAGGAAATGCTTAGTGTCTTCCAAAAACATATTGAATTATTCTTAAATGCAAGACTCAGTTCTCTTTGCTAAACGCATGAAAGAAACCAAACTGGAAAGAGTCAAAGTAACAATTCAGTGCTCCTGTGGAGTAAAGGAGTTTAATTTAAAGAATGTGCTAATCTTTGTTTGATGAAGTAGTTTATATAAATTCATTGCAGGATATGTAGAACATCAGGAATTTTCTTTAGGACAAATCAAAAGTATTATCTGCATTGGAAAGAAGACACCAAAGTATTCTATGTACAGTATTCTTGTTCTTCACTGAGCTTACATTTGATTAGATTTATATTAACAAAGACTTTTTTATTATCATTATTATTTAATTTTAAATATTTATTTTCTGATAGAAAAACCAATGGTAGAGATTGAAACTCGTAATATTGGAAATATCTGATTTATTTCTATCTGTTCTGGTTTCAATACATTTAGACTTAACACACGAGAAACTTCAGAAAATGCACAATCTGATGAGTTTCTGACATAACTTCTTATACCAGTGTTTTGACTATACTGGGATTATGCTGATAGAAGTCTGAATTTTGGAAGGCTTCATTTATTTTAGAACTGTCGCTTAGTTAATTGCATCGCTTAGTATTTCTTCATTTCTTGTAATCTGGGCTCTTTAAGAGCTTCCCACGCACCATGATCAGTACTGCCCTCCCAATAAGACTCTTGTAGAAAAGATTCCCTGGTTAAAAACAAAAAACAAACAAACAAAAAAAAGGTTATGTCTCCTTTGCTGTCTTGTGTTGTTCAAAGGTTTTATTAATCTCTTTAGGACATTCCATACAACATCCCTGAATTGTATAAAACCACAGGAGTCTTAATAAAAACAAGATTTATTAGGAAAGAAGACAGATTGCTGGAGCAATGAACGCTGTAACAGGTCTAGGCTGAAGTGTTTCTAAAACTTGTTTTGGTTGGTCCCCTCTATGACTTTAAAAGAAAGGAAACCACCAGGCATCCTCAGAATTTCACCCTTTTATTGAACTTACCCATCTCCCCTTGGGCTGACATTGGTGACCAGCAAACCAGGGACCATTTCTGGGATCAGATGTCCTCTGTTGAGGGTGCTTTGCTGTGCATTTGCAGCTGTGGTTGCTGTTCTCATCCATACAAGCACTCCCAGCACCACAGCAGCAGCAGAAGCCCTGTGGCAGGAGGTGGGAAGCCTGCTGCTAACACAGCCCACCCAGCATCCCACATAGGAGTCCTCAGGTAGGAAATGCAGATGTCTGACCACAAACTGCAGGCACTGGCTCTGCTCAGAGTAGTACTCACTGCTTGGCGCCAAACTGTTAATTCTTGATTCTCCATAGAGTTTTACATCCTTTTAATATGTTAGGCAAATGTTGCTCCTTGTCCTTTTTCCATATCTTATTTTTATAAAAGCAGATCACAGTTGAAGTCTGTGCTGCTACCCTTTCTCCTAAATTACTGACCATGACTTTACATGGTAAATTGCAATGGCTACAAATGTTTGCTTGAACATAATTCATGGCAGAACTTAAAGAGACCAAGCATACATGTAATTTTCTCAGTCAGTAAACAACTGATGTTAATTTTGGCATTTCTCAGTTTCTGAGTGCTTAGTTTTGATAAGATGGTGTTCTTTTCAATACTTGTTCCGTTTAATTTTTTTTTTTTTTATTTAAAGAAAGCAGTGAAACTTGTACTGAAAATGAAGACATCCTGCAATATTCTACTGACTCTCTCCAGAAGACTTACCCTAGTGAGTCTTGCAGGCAATTGAAACAGGATTGCAGCATCCTCCTCCAGCATAGCATTGAATGGTGCCAGCAATAGCAGGGGACGGCACTGCAGGGAGACAGCACGCACCAGTGCAATTTCCTACACAGGGCACTGGGGTGCAGAGTGAGGTGCATTCTGCAAAGGGATGGCAAATGAGTCAGTGATGAGGTCTAGGAAGAGAGAGAGAACAATCTCTTTGGAAACCTGCATTCTACTGAGCTTGGATCAACCACAGAGTCATCAAATTTGGGCTTTATTTTTTGTTTAATATGCACAGCAAAAGGAAATACCTCAGATGTAATTACTTTCACCTTAGATCTTAACAAACTGGTTGGGGAAATATAGCAAGGGCAGAATTATTTTTTTACCTTGTTCTAATGAAAAGTATCAATGAATTTAAAAAATCAAGCTACAAGCAGAGGCTTGAGGTGGGAGTTGTACAGAAGACTAAATTGAATGAAAATATAACTGGCTGAAAACAGACTCTTACAGTAGAAGTTTTTAGGCAACTTACTGAAAATTCACGGGTTCCGCATAGAATCATTCTCAAATAGCTGCAGAATGAATGAGGAGCAGCTGCAGTGTGCACTCCATGTCCCAGGCCATGCCTGGCCTCTCCTGAGATGGTGGTTTATCAGACTCCTGCTGATTTTTTGGTGCTGTTTTGTCCTTAAAAACACTTCTAAGCTCTCTGCAGTGCCTTGTGTGGAACCATTACTTAGGCTTATTTATTTTTCTTAAGAATTCTCTACTCTCCAAAAAGAGAGAAGATAACCAGCTACATACATGCAGCAGTTAAGCTGTCTTTAGTTAAAATAAGTTAATTTTATCAATGCTTGGAGAATAGTCTGATAAGTCTCTGTCAATACGGTTGTAGTTTTAGTTAAAACTGATAAGGCTGGATCATTGCCTTGTTTAATGGCTTTACTAGAGCACAGTTTTCTCCTGCTTTTTCTGTGTGTAGGGTCATTAATGAATCATTATCTATTGCCAGCAATTACTGATGTCTTGAGAATATTGTTTTAATTATATTGAAATTAAAAGTAGAAGATACAGTTACATATGCTACAGTGTAGGTGGTAGTACATTGGTACATTATGGCTTTAAAGAATCTGTGTTTTTTGCAGATTTTAATGGCTATGGGTGCCTGATAAAATATGAATTATTGTACGATAGCATGCAATAAAAGATATACTGTTGTGAGCCTCATAGTCTGCAGGTGTAACAGATGTAAGGCAAGATTAACAGGACAGAACAATAATTAAACCACAGACAGCCATCTCAAAAAAAAAAAAAAAGGATTTTCATGTCCAATGCTATCATTAAGTGTTTCCGAAATTCTCTGCAAATATTTATAAAAGCAGAAGAAATGTGTTCACTTGAAAGACAGCTTTTCAGAATGGACACTTACTTTAAGGAATTAAGAACCTTTATTTGGAATATAAAAAGCTGCCTGAAGTCCTGTGACAGCACAGTTCATAGGCAATACAGTCCTTGGTTTATTGATGCTATGAACTAAACACTGCTTAAGAAAAAAAAAGATAGCAATTAGTACATATGCATTTAGAACAGTATGAGTTGCATACTCCCTTTAGGACAGGAGCATTCAAATAATTAACGATAATATTATGGTTGCAAAAGGAAGTCCAGTTGTTCTTCAGCAGCCTACATCTGTGAAACATGATACCTCTGGGGACTGAGAATTAATTTTCCCAGGAGAAAGTGTAAAAGCAGGAGAAAAAAAGGAATGACTTCTGCTCGAGCAGAATAAACCTGCATCTACAAACGATTAACACTGCATAATGAAGTAGTAAAGAAGCAAAAGAGATTTCTAATAAAAGACTAATAACAAATCCCATTACACCATGGTGTATTTTTCCCTTGAAGTGTATTAGACTGTTAGCAAAGCTTCTGCATGAGATCTGGGTAGTTGCAGGCAAAGTCAGCTCGAATGCTTCAAGCTTAGCTGCAATTCTGTTCCTAACAGTTTGTTTAACATTAAAGTTGTGGTTTTACAGGTGGGAGGGGTTGTTAATGCAAGTAATAGGCTTCACACAGAGTTTGGGTAATGTTTGTGTCACCATAGGATAATAGTCTCCTGTGGGCTAGACACTGTAGGGTAATGTGCTGCTATGTGGTAAAATCCTGTAGGTAGAGCAGACATGGTATTAAATGTACACAAGTCACTCCAAAAGTAATGCCTCCTATTTATTCCCATGAAAACTGCAGCAGACACAAAGAGCACAATAACACTGTTTCATAAGCTAATTCTCAGCTACAAAATACTTCTTTTCAATACAGTCACTACCATTTGCAGTACATTTTCACCAGCAATAGACAAGAGCCTGCATGTCATCCTTTGTAAAAATCTGCACCAGTGGAGGTGACCCACTGTTGCCACTGCTGAAACACACCACCCAGTGCTTCACTACATTCACATCCACTGTTTAATCTCCATAAACGTTCAGCAAGCATCAGTGAATGTCAATGGGTGCCATTTTTTCTGCACAGAGGAATTCAGTCCCCCACCTCTGCTTCATATGCACTTCCACGTCAGACACCATTCTATCTGACTGCCCCTCTGCTGCCATCTATTGCACAGCAACAAAATATAAGGGAATATTGTCGGGAACATTCAGCCTCCGTTGCCGTACCACCAACATCCTCTGATGTCATGGGCCAACATAAATAAATAGGACACATTATTTTCAGAGCAGCCCTCCTAGTAGATAAGCTTTTTTGTTAATAGGTCTCCCGACCTTTCTGCAGCCTGAAAATATGTCCTTCTAGGAAAGGGGTTAGAGAGACAAATACCAGAGTTTGGGTTTTGTCACGTAATATTGTCGCCATTATAATTACTACGCTAAAAGAAGTTACAAGAACATACTTAGAACATAAATGTTTGATGTAGAGATAATAAGAATTAGATGAGACATTTTTGAAATCACTAATTTTTTTCTTTTAAAGGGGAATATTCTTTCAGGGAATAATGTTCTGTGAAGTGATCTTCATATCTGTAACATGGGCATTTTTATGGGTTACATATACAGTTCCTGTGGCAGAGCGTACGGTAGTTTGAATGAACAAAGCCTCAATTAACAAAACAGAAGCCTACAGTTTCTGTTGTAAGAGAGTACAGATCATCATTCACCTGACATGGTGAAATCCATTTGTGCAGCGGTGAATTTATATTACTGGAATCAGAAAAAATAAACCCACAGATTCCTTAAAACGGTGAGTTCTGGTACAAAAGTGGTTAAACACAAATCCTTACAAGTGAAACTAATCTTGATGAAATTTCTGGTTGCCTTTTTAGAAAGTTTCACGAATTTTACAGAATGACTCAATTTGCTTAGCAGAAATTCACAATCTTTTTTTGTCACTGAATAAACAGATTCTGCATGCGTAATAATTTGCATATCCCAGCTATAAATGTAATTCATTATTTTTAAGTCCATTTTGTAATACTTATTGTAGGATTGTTGTGCTAACTCTTCTTCAGCTTTTACATTTGCAACCTTAGATAATTCTTGCTAGCTAAAAGGATACAGAAGTAGTGGTTCTTTTCAGGGTTGGGAAAGAGAAGTGCCTGTCTCAAGGTCAGCAGGTAGGTGAGTGTAAGGGCTGGAACTGGGAATGAGAAAGCTTGAGAAATTTTCTACCACATCTGAATCTTCTAGTCTCAAGTAAATGTTGCCTTAATAAGATAGATTTTCACTTTTTTCTATGTCTGAAAACAGTGGAGATATGATCAGGAGTTAATGGTGTAGCCTACTTGCAGATTATCACTAAATCTGGTAAAGTTTAAAATTATGTTTATTCAAAAAAGAATCCTTAGCATATTTTGCACGGAGCTGCAAACACTGTTTTCAAAAACAGAGAGGAAGGCTCTTCTGAGCAAGTGTGGCCTGATCCATTTTCACTGCTGTTTGTCATCTGCCTTCAACTGGCTCTCACTTGCCAGGGCTTTTCAGGGCTTTTATAAACCACTGGCTTCACCCGACTTCCCTGTTCCAGGCCATTCTTGCATAACATGATCTCACTTCCATCTTCAATGAGTGTCACATCAATTGCTCAAAAGTACGGTATGTAGGATTGATATGATCTTTCCTTTCAGGTTAACTTATGTAATAGTAATCAGTAAAACCACTACAGTCAGTAATGTATTGCTTCCCTTAATGTAGATACAGTAACATTTCCAAAATGACAATTAGGTACTTCTCATAGATGTGCATAATTTACAAAATCTGCTGGTAAAATACTTTAGATTGTAGTTGCTCCTGTGGTGTATACACTGCCTTCCTGATATTTGTCAAAACGAAAGGATGCAACTCACGTCTTTTCCTTTTTTTCAGGCGGTGGGTAAGGCTCCTCTTTGGACGTGAATTCCCACTCCAGGACCTTCTTGTTGTCTGGGATGCTCTGTTTGCTGACAGTATCACTCTGAATTTAGTTGACTACATTTTTGTAGCCATGTTGTTATATATTAGAGATGCCTGTGAGTATCACTTATCTCATGATCATTTAAGAATGCCAACCTATTTTTCCCAGAAAAAGAGGGCTCAAGAAATGCTAAATTTCATTGTGATTTTTTTAACAAACTGAAAATCCTTTCAGATGCGATGAGAGGAGCCATTTGTTTTCAGATGCAGTCTGCTGTATTTATGAAACAAATTGTATCTGAGAGTTAAATGCAGGTTTCTTTCCTGAGTAGTTCTATGTTTTTCTGTGGAGTTGCGGACTGTTTATGTAGGAAGTGACTCGGGTATGTATAGAGCTCCACCTTCTGACAAAGCTGATGAATTGAGTAAAGCCACTGGTGCTGGAAATGCATCTTTTCTGTGAAAATGCGTAAGACAATGACTCATAATTTTCCAAGTTATGTCTTAAAGGAAATGTCCATGAAAAGATGAGTAACAATTACAAAATACACGTATTCTATGCAAGAGTGCTGTCGTTAAAAAACCAATGATTTCTTTTTATTCTGTTTCATTATGCATGAAATTATGTGCTAAGGTAAATCTTACGGGCTGCTGATGAGCAAAAAATACACAAAGTTGAGTCAAAGGAAAATCCCCAAAATGTCACTAGTTTATGTAACTGAACAAGAGGAAGAAGATATAAAGTATTATTTAAAAGATTTATATTTATGCCTCATCATATTCTGCAGAAAATTCTATATATGAGTTTACCGCAGCAAAGTGTGTGTTCTGCAGTCAGATGCATGTCTGTCATTAAATATATGAATTCTTTAGCATGCTGTTCAGTGTTAATTATATACAATCTGTAAGTTTTAGCTTCTAACAAGGTCACGTATTTGACACAATTTTGTATTCTAGGACACATAAAGTTTTCAGCTTCTGTGGTTCCTATTTTAGGGCCGAATCTTGAAAATATAACTTGCATGTACTTTACACATAGTGTCATTTCATTGCCTGCCGTAGGACTTCTTGTGGGTTTTTTTGCTGCTTTTTAATAAACATTTAGCATATAGAGCTGCCTTACGTTCATCTCAAAGTGGATGTTTAATTCAGCATAGAGATTTCAAAACAAGTGGTTCGACTTCAGGATTATCTAATTCTAAATCATGGTCTGAAATTTCAATCTGGTTTATGCATTAAACCAAAATAATCTTTAAAATTTTGTTTTAGCTATAAGATGCAGATCCATGTAAAAATATTTCTTAATATCAGCATTTTATTTTTTGCCATCATTTCTTTCTAAAAAAAATTCTTGAAATATATTTGTAAGCACTCTCTCTCCTAGGGGAGAGAAGATTGTTTTGGAGTTGTTTTATTTTGTTTTGTCTTGCTCACACAGAAGTATCTGTACGAAGTAACTGAAAAAGTGAGCTAAAAATGTATTGCAGGCATTTTTATGAAAATGTCTCCCTTTTTTCTCTGGAATCCCAGCTTTAACAAATAAAGTAGTAAGTAGCTTTAACATTGAGTACATTTGCTTGACTGGTAGACAAAGACATCTCGTCTGGACAGCTGATATTAAGTACATTTCTTTCCATAGTTGGACTTACTCAGTTAATCTAAGCTTGGTAGGATGGGGAAACAAAATACCCCATCAGAAGTACTGTAAAGATGAGTATATTGATAACTTCAAACTCAGAGATTTCTTGATTTTATAAAAGACAGATTTTCTTACCTATCTGTAAAAGATTTTTTTTTCCATTTTCCCTCCTATTTATACTGTTAGTATTTGACATTTTTAAAAACATTTTCAGATAAGTTTCTTAAAACTTCTGTTCATTTGCTGAAAGGAAATGTTAACTCAAAATCCTCCATAATCATCTGGAAACTTTCCATTTAAAACAATTGAAACAATGAATATAATTAGTCCTAAGAATTTACGTTACAAGAAATACCAAACATAAGCAATAATAATACTATATTACTGAAAGCATTCGAGAGTTTAAAAGTGATGCAGACCCTTTTACACCAGCACATTTGGGACTGGGGAAGGAGTTTAGGAATTACGGGATCTTTTTTGGTTTTCATATTGTATTGTCATGGACATGGTTTTAAGAAAGTAGCTTATCTGCTATTTTTTTTTATTCTATTACACAAATTATGTATTATTTAATGAATGTAACATTTTGATTGCTAGATTACTGTACATACACAAAACATAGTTGAAATGACTTGATCATTTTAAAGACTGCCGATACGTAGTGATGTATACAGCCATTCTGTAAACGGCTCTGTTCATTTTAACATATGTATCCATGCAGAGCTTTGCAGTCATAATCCTCATAAACAAAGTCTACAGTCATTTACCAAAGTATCAGTGAGTTTTAATAAATGATTTTCTGGGATTCTTTGAAAAAAAAGTCAAGGGAAAAAAAAACACTTTTGTTTAAAAATCTTTCAAATCTGAACTGTGTGTCACTGATTTTTCACTGATATGAACATGAGCAGTTGTTTGTGAAATCATAATGGAAGGGAGGGCTCAGTGCAAAGAAAGTGTATGTATTTATCTTGTATACTTTCCTTCTCTTGAAAAAGGATAAAAATGAACACACCTGGAAGGCCTGTCTACTTTTTGTGTGTTATTTGCTATTATCTCACAGGGATCTAATTTTGACTGATGAGTGTTTGAATAAGCATACTTCTATCAAGTTCCCACTTGATAAGAAAACTAGTTATGAGCATTATTAGCATATATTTTTTCTTACCTAAAAGCACCCTGAATATTTTAAGAGAAATAAAGGAGCTTCTTAGAGGAGCTGATTTGTTATTTTTGTTATAGTGCAAGATGTTCGCATAATTTATGTTTAACTCAATTTAAGGCTACTAAATAGGACATAGCAATGCATGAAGCAGCAGGGAAAATAGTCACACCATTCCTGGGTTAGAAAGTCATCTTCATACAGGATTGGCAGCATCAAACATGAAACTCTGAACAAATGACAGGTGGCAGGAAATTAGGACTTGATTGAGGACAGGTACAGTTAGCTTTCTGCATTTTTTACTGGTGCTTGCATCCAAGAATGGTTCTTGGACCAAGAGAGAAAAATCAGTCTCATCTAAAGCAGAAGAGAGAAGGCAACTTCATGTTCCTCTGGGCACTGCATAACAAGTATTAATCAAAAGGCAGTAAGGTTGATTTCTCTGTAAGAGTTTGCTGCATTCCCTAGAAATAGCAATCTCATTCTTCTTTGGCAAAGTGAGAACTGTTTTTTTGCAGTATGAGTTAGATCCAGATGGGACTCTTGCAAAGGTGGACTAAAGGACAAGCACAGAGAGGCAAGCATCATGCCTGTATGACAAAGCAGAGGATGGTCTTTTGCCCTTGTGCAGTAACACCATCCAGCTACTGCTGAGACAGGAGAAGTTGGTATTGCACAGTCTTCCAGAAACTTCATCCTGGGTTTCATTCTTAGAAATGCTGTAAACTCTTCATTTACAGAGAGGAGGGCTTGGGTTTTTTTATCTGTTATTTCTGCATTGTTTTCAGAAAATTGCCATTTTCTTAGATATTATCAAACATTTTGTCCTTAAAAGCTAAAGATTGCTCACTCTTGAAACAAAGAAAAACACCAAGAGATGTTTCACCAAATTCATCCCATTAACCTAAAATTCTCCAGCAAATAGAGCACTGGCAACAATGTTATCTTCTGTAATAATTTCTGCATGAAAAAGGGAGAGCTGAATGTCTGAGAAAGTCCCAAAAGATAAAACAAATAAAAAAGTTAGCAGGCCTTCCTTATTGAAGTCTGAGGCTTTAAAACATATCTGTGATGGCAAGAATTCATTTTAATATTCAGCTTCTAGGGAGAATAGCAGACTAAGGTCGTGACTAAAAAGTTTTATCTTTTTCAATTGTTCAGTTGTTTCTCTATTCTACATTTCAAAAAATTAGTAATTAGAGTAAGTGCCTTCTGGTTGAAAACACCAGTTTTTGTCAGGGTTCAAATCTGCACCATTAAAAGAAAACTGATTTTTTAATATTTACTTTTCTCTGTATTGGTGAGACAGCAAATAATTCTTACAGGAGAAATAAAGGAAGAATAATTTTAATCAATTTTCCATTGCAAAAGAGAACACATACTGATATGCTCAAAACAGGAATGTGTTGGTTTTAATACCTATCATTTATAGAAGTACACATAATTTGCTATCCATTGTCAGTATTTTTATTTGCTTTGGTAAAAAGGTATAATCATAACTGCAGTACAGTATCTGAAATTTGATTTACATGTGGGAATTGGATTGGTTATGTAATATACGGTGCTGGTATTATGCTCCTCTGAAATCTCCGACTGAGACCATTGTGTTGTGTTCATTATGCCAGCTCTGTGACTTCAAGAAGAAAAAAACAGGTACCTGAATATGAACAAGAAAAACAAAGGATCAGAAAAAAGCAGGCAGAACAGATAAAGAATGAGTAGGATAAGTGAGTGCTTTACAAATGAAAGCAGATGTATGAAATTACAAGCTGTCGGATCAGCAACGGAAATGAAGATGATAAAGTGGTTCCCTACACAGATTATAATTATTCATTTTGCCCAGTCCTGCATCCTTCCCCCATAATCCTCTTGTTGAAGGGGGAAAGGTACGGGAGGATATGAGGCTTATTCACATGAAAGAAAAAAATATGTTAAGTATTTAAATCTCTCTGTCCACAGAACAATCATATATTTTGTCTTTTATTGATTCAAAATAAGTCTGTGTTTGCAAGGATCGTTTTTGGTACAGAGGCCCGATGAGAGGTATTTTTTGTTACAACTGAAGTTCTCAGAATAGTAGTTTGTTAAAAATTTCCTTATAATTATTAGCGTTTGAGTCTGTCTTTATACTGCACAGTGCTAGCATCAGTAACAGGCATTGCTTTGACAGCTGTGGCAGATGGATTGCCTGGATTTAGATGGTGCAAAAGAAATGAAGTAGTTTACACAGACCTGCCTGAAAAGATGTCTTTAATAATTATTGCACTCATAATGAGATTGATTTGGAAAAAAAAAAAAAAAAAAAAAGAAAGAAACAGAAGATGACAATGACAAGCGAAGAACCGTATAGAATATACTTACATAGGTTCAGAAAAAATCAGCTGCCCAAAAGTTTCCAAATAAGTAAAAAAATTCTACCAAAGTTAGCAGTGTATTTTCATTCTAGGTATTTCTGAAATGCAAATCTAACCTTTTCTCTTTGTACTTAACATTCCATATAAAGTTTTTTGATTTACTAGAAAACAAGGAGTTGTTTACCTCAGTTTATATTTGCATATGAATGTGTGTTTACATGTGTGAGTGCATATATCTGTCTATGTACATAAGAATATGATAAAAGATATTTCAGCAAAGAATTGTCAGAATGGGGAAAACTTATCATAAAAGCAGTAATGGAAGTACAGTTTATTCACAGATTAACACCTTTAGATATAATGTCCACAGTGAGTGGCTGAAAAGCCAGTGTCCACTTTGGGTTTTTTACCTCCACTGACAGTATTTCCCCCATCTCCACTGGCTCTGGCTGAGTTTCAGTGCACACCTCACATAGAAGTGTCTAAACTTAGGCATCTAAATCTGGAACTGAATCTTAATATAAATGTCTATGAAATAAAGTCAGTGGTAGGTTTAAGATTGACCCTAATGATAATGGATCAAGCATAGTCAAATGACTTGATAATAGTGTATTGTCTTTTAGTTTGAGCACTGCTTGAGTTCTGAGAGTCTTCATGTGGGAAAAGGCAGCAAAATCTGAACTGTGATGAACTTACAGGAAATAGTGTAGTAATATTTCACTTTTTTCTCTTTCATTGTAGTGATATCAAGTAATTATCAGACCTGTTTGGGACTTCTGATGCATTACCCACCCATTGGAGATGTTCACTCCCTTATCCTAAGAGCACTTTTCCTTCGAGATCCAAAGGTGAGAGGGTGGATTTGTAAGCATGGGAAATGAGTTTCTGTAATAGAATGTTCTAAATGCCATGACATTAATAGCAACTTACATTTTGATGGATAGACTATAGTTTCAAGTTTCTTCTTCCTTGACAAGCTGAAGAAAGGGACTGATAACCAGGAATGGAATAAAGTTTCTTTACTCTTAGAAGAATTTTGTCCTATTAATGCACTAAACTTCTCCAGAAGCTCAGGTAAGTGCAGATGTTAATGCTCCTTTGCTTGGTATTCTGCACAGACATAGTTCATTGTAAAGTACACTATTGAGGTTAACTAGTATTTGATGTACTAAACCTAGTAACTGCCTTGTGATTTCATCTGTAAAACCTTTTTCTTGAGTTGTCTGCAGATGAATCACTGTTAATCCTCAAAACACTACCCATGTACAGTATATGTTACATGATGACTTTCAATTAAAAACGAGAATCTACTGTTACAATCTGAAAAGATTCACAGAAATAAACATATTAATAAAGTTTGTGATGCACTTAACTATAAAAATAATAAATAATAAAATAATATAAAAAATGCAATAATTTCTTGCTAATCTAGCAGGGTGTCAATGGTTTACCGGGCTGGTATATATATAATTATCACACACACTCTGTATGCACAACATAGTAGATAAAGTGTTTGAGTCAAAGCTGCATATGATATTCTTTTCAGTATTCAGATTTTTGGCAGACAGCAGAATTTGTGCTGCCGGTTTTGAACTGTCTTGGAGTGTGTCCTATTAGTAGGCTGCCAGTGTAAAGTCTGATTTCCCTCATCTCTTGATTCAAGTCACCTTTGAAATTGGAAAAATTCAGTACTTCTACACTCTGACTGTCTTCTGCAAAATTTCATTCAATACCAATGTTTACACTTTCGCAGATTAAGAAAAAATTGTCTCTTTGTTTCTGTATCAGTTTTTTGCAGAAATCAGCTTTCTTTACAGCTGCTTTCTTTACAGCTGTTTTCTTCATTCCTCTTGGGCACAAAGATTTCTTTCATGACGAGAAGTATATCATCTTTTAAGTGTGTAAGAAAGTTTGTAATGTTAGATCTCAAGAATTCTTCTTAAGATGTAGGCAGCAGTCTGTGAAATCAAACTGCCAGCATGTATTTAAGTACTCTATGAGCAAAACAAGATAGAACTATTTTTTAGAGGGAAGATGTAGATGTAGAGGGAGGGAAATTGTGCTGAGATATCAAGCTCAATTTATATGTAATCTATTGTTTAACAAAGGGATATGTTAAAAGAAAGAAAAATTACTGATTATTCAACTGTCTTCCAAGCATCCTAGGCAGTATACAAGCTATACAACCATCAAAACTGACCAAAATAAACAGCCAGCATCCTATGAAAGAAGCTTGAGCACTGTTTTGTTCACTCTTGTCTGAAGCGGAGTGAAGTTGTCAGGCTCGTAAGGCCTCACTGTCCTGATAATTCACGTTCTCAGATGCACCTGAAATCCCTTTCAGAGTAATGATGGATGTAGGACCTTATGGTGTCTTTCAGGTAGTTCTCCCTTCAGTCATGTTAATAAGCCCTTAACACTCTTTCCTGCAAAGACAGCTAGCTCTTTTGTCAGTCTATGTTCCTTCTTTTTCAGCTATACTTCGCAGTTTGGGATATACTGTAAAGGTTAGAAAGCTAGGATTTCCAGAGAATAGAGAGCCCAAAGGGCTGCTTCTCATTTTACACTGGGTTTTTGGGTTGAGACTATATTAACAAGTTTAGACTTCTTCTAGTAAGAAAGGAAGGTTTTCTGTTCAAAAGGATTTCTCTAAAAGAAAAAGTACCTCTTGCTCAGAAAAAGAAGCATATTTCCAATGCAGTAAAATAAGTACCTGTTTTTTTGTTGTTGTTGTTGTTTTTGTGTTTGTTGTTGTTGTTTGTCTTTATCTAGAGGTAATTTAAGATTTCACTTATGTGTCTCTAAGCATATGTTAGTTCAACTCAACATATCTCTGAAATGGGAGTCTGCCTACTGGGACTTGTTATTCTATGTGGTCCTACTTATAAGCATTTTTCCAGTCTGTCAAAATTTTTCATAAGAGAAAATGAAAGAGAAGACTCAACAAGACATCATGGATGTTGTAGGAGTCTAAATCAGTACACAGATTATGTACCGGTATAAGTGGGAAAATTAAAAATACCATTTTTTTGCTCTCTGCATAAAGATAATTCAGTTTGCCTTTATTCCCTGAGCAGATAAAAGTAGATTGGAAGAGAAGACAAGGAGATTTTAGTCAGTAGTGTAACTTGTAAGCAATGATTAGCAAATCCATTGCTTAATGATTTTTCTTCTTTCTTTGATGTTTTCCTGTGCATTTCTCCGTTACCACCTTCTAGCTTCTAATGGGAAATTACATTTAGTTCAGTGCAATTTCCATCTCTTGAACCAGAGCTGAATTGTTCTGTATTGCATTTCTTCCAGGATTTTGCTTGGTTTTCAATGTGTGATGTGGGATATTGCTGCATGGTCCAGTGGCTTATTTCATTATTTGTTGAACATAACAAGTATGTTTAGTGTCATCCCAAATATCTGAGGCAAGTTTGCTCTCTGCCCCTTGGAGCTTTGATTTTGTAGTTGGGCAGGAAATACAGTAGAGAAATCATGGATAGGTGCAAACAGTAATCTGCCTTTGAAGAGTTTGTTAGTAAATGTTATATTTGGGATTATTTCTGCAGATGGTTAAATGGCAAATAATCTCACTGAGGGGAAGATGTGGGTGTTTGGACTAAGGGAGTTTGATGACATGAACACAGATCTGATAGATTCTTGAGAAGTAATTCTCTCATATGTTCTGAAGTAGTTCATATGGAGCTGATAGGGCCTTCTCATCCATAACTTCTGATTCTGGAGATAATCAGAATTTGCTCCTCTGATACCTTCCATTATTTCTACTTCTCTTTCCTTCATCTGTCATAACAGATAACTTCACCTCACTTATTTGCCTTGTAGATAATCAGGAAAGGTAAACTTTGGCTTGATGGAACCATCGTTTTTTGTTTGCTGTATTTCACTGCAGTCCTCACTAGGAGAACAACCTGAATATCAAAAGAAAACTAGACTATTTTTTTTTCTTACAGATGAACAAATAACATTTTCTGACCTTCTGTGGAATCAAACTTCAGCAGAAATCTTAGCATTATCCTGTAATAACCGTAATACGAAAAGCCATTTGTGCTTGCCCTTACAGCAGCTGTTTACATCAGTGGACTTAGTGGACCCTGGTTGGCAGTTGAGATGGGAGGACATTTTCAGTTCTACATCTCCGATATATTCTAGTGCCACTGAAGGGAAATACAGAATTCTGTAATAGCTGGAAACAATTAAACACACCCGTCTCTGAAAGGTGGGTTGAAAGATACTGATTTTATAGCTTTGAGCATGGATCAATGTAGAACAATTGTATTTAATCTCAGTTAATGAAAACCTCAAATCAACATTGTTGTCTTTGCATAGGGCAATACTGTTAAACTGCTTAGCAGAGTATTTGCTTCACATCTCTGCTCTTTGAACAGATTATTACCTCAATTATTGATATGAAAGTTAGTTCTGTGAAAGTCCTTTCAAATCTTTAAGTAGAGTTCCTCATGAGAGAATGGGATTTTGTAAGTATATTTATGTGAAATGAAAAAACAAAGCAAGGTTTTTTCTGAAGGTATGTATCTGTGTGTTTAATATTCCATGATATTTTTTTCAATTTTTTTCTCTTATCTAAACCATTGAGTCCTGTTAATTTTCAAAGCAAAATCTGCAAAATTAAGAAGCAGATATACAGAGGTAGGGCATTGGAAAAATATAAAGTGATTAAAAAACATAGTTCTAACTAAAGTTGTTCAAATAAAAAAAAATTAAAAAACCCAATTAGAAACAAAAGTCATAGAAAATGTGAACATATTGTGTTCCTTAAATAACCAGATGTTCTTTCCTTCCTGAAGGCAGCCAGGGCTAGGAATAAAAGGTTTAAAACTATTGTTTTAAGTTAACTGTGAATTTTGCAAATCTGTTTTCACCCTTTAGCAAATAAAATTCTAATACAGCAACATAAGCAAAGTAATTTTCATCTTTGGGTGTGCTTATTTCTGTGTTGTTCTGTGTTGAAGTGTTAACCTTATCACAATGACTTATTACAAATCTAAAGCACTACATAGAGCATTTCCATTTCACATTGCATACTAAGAGCCTGACAACCATCCTTTGTCTGAAAGTGTACTGTATTCTTAATATTTTGTCAAGTATATTTGCTTTCAGATATTTTAACATGGTGAATTACACTGTCAAACAAGCTACTTAGGAGTCTTATTCAATGGAGACACTGCTCATCAGTGAGCAGTGAAAAAGGGAAAAAGAAAGGGGCTATACTTGGCCAATGAAAATTAATGCTACTTATGCTAATAATATTATCATTACAGCCGCTGCTATTTTTTCAACATTGTATTTTAAGGTATTTGCTGACATTGAAAATGGTGATATAAATTTTACAGACTGTTAAATTCTAACTAAATCCATAATGAAATGTACATGACATTTAAAATAAGTTGTATTACCTCATCATAACTGAAGTTACAGGGACTGACAGAAAACTTAAGCAATAATATATGGTCATGATCACTCCTGTAATGATCAGCTGGAGAAATTTACATTCCTATTTTTAACACTTTCCAGAATCTGAGCAATAAATGACAAGGGGAAAACCTATTACTGAAATTTTGAACTGAACTCTTTCTTTGTACATGAATTTTCAGCTGAATTTCCTTCTTAAGTAGCTGCCACCGTCTCAGAGTTTTCTCCAAGCTAGTTTCATGTGCCTGAAAGGCTGTTGAGTTTCACTTTCTTCTTCTTCAGATGGATCCTTTTCTATACACTCATTAACTGAGGTGCTGCTGCAGAGCTGCAACTGGCCTTTGAAAGCTGCCGTTATGTCAATGTTGTTTGTTTCGCTGTTTGTGGCAGGAGAAAAACAGGTTTGGGGTTGTTTTGTTTGTTTGTTAGCATTGTGTATGCAATCTGGCATTAATTACCTCTCTTTAATGACCAGATTTCAGCCAATCAGAAGTTAGAATCTGGCAGTGTTTGGACATTAGCAGCTCATTAATTTGTACCAACTCAAGAAGATAGTGTGTGGAGGTGGTTAGTCCATTTCGTTAGAGAAGTACCAAAAGAAGGAGGGAGAGCTGAACAAATGGTTTATTTTCCCTTTTTTCTTTCTTTATTTTCAATCATAATGAATGAGACTTATTTTTCAGAAAATTCACAACAGTACATCAGGAGTTTAAGCATTTTTAGTCAACCTGGGATGACGAGTATCTCAAAGCATTAGGAGATGCTGATATGAGTACGGTCATCTGTGCTTTAGAAGAAAGTCGCTTTCACAGGGGCTATGACTGGTAAAGGAAATGAGGTGTTCCAGTACAGATAAGCATATGTCTTTTCATTTGGGAGGAGGGAATTAGGAGAAACAGACAAATGCATTTTCTTTTAGTGATTCAGTGGCATTACACAGTGAACTTCTGTTACCCTTAATGTCTGAAAGATTAAGGTCTTGGCTGTTTAATAGATAGATCTTAATGAAAATGTGTCAGGATCTGGTTTTACAACCACATCATGTTTCTTGTAGCGAACCTAGGTATTTTGATGGTCTTATTTCCCAGTTTGGAGGTACAAGGTTAGATATAATCCCAAACACTTCCTTTTCAATGAATTGATGTTTTTTTCTTTAATTGAATGGTAGGCTTTTTAATGAAGGCCTATACAACTTCAGGACTGCGTATATTTTATGTGATATTAATTTACTCTGTATGTTCTTGAAATCAGAAAGTTTTGCTTTCCAATAAAAAAGTTATTGTGCTTCATTAATAGAATAAGATATGACAGGCAGCTATGAGTTTAAGGATAAATTACTTGGAATAACTATGTTGCTATAGTACCACATAAAAATAGTTTACCATGGATTAAAAATCCTCTTTGTTTTTGTATAGTTATCTCAAAACCTGTGTTCCCATTGTACCTATGCATTTTAAAATATAAAACATATCTTGTGTGTTCAGTACTCATAGTATAGTGCCTTTTTTATCTATCTCAGAGTTAATTCACAGAGTCATAGAATCATAGAATTGTTAAGGTTAGGAAAGACCTCTAAGATCACCTATACCAACTGTTCACCTGCCTCCAATATTGTGCACTAAACCATGGCTCTAAGTCCTATATCTGCCCTTTCTTTAAACACCTCCAGGGACTGCGACTCCACCGCCTCCAAGGGCAGCCTATTCCAAGAACTCTCTGCTCTTTCAGATAATGTTTTTCCTAATATCCATCCTGAATCTCCCCAGGCATAACTTGAGGGCATTCTTTCTCTTCCTATTGCTGTTACCTGGGAGAAGAGCCCACCCCTCACCTTACCACAACCTTCTTTCAGGATTCTGTAGAGATCTAGAATGTCTCCCAATCCCCCTCTTCTCCAGACTGAACAACCCCAGTTCCCTCAGCCACTCCTGATAAGGCTTTAGTTCCAGATGCCTCACCAGCTTTATTGCCCTTATCAGGGCAACAGTCCAATTCCAATTACTCTAAATTCTGTTCTCTCCTTTAATCCTTATTAACGCTTTAATCAATAGTCACCATCTTCAATTTATCGTGCATATCACAAGTAATATTTTCCCAAAAACATTATTGGAAAGTAAGTAGTTTGTTAGTCATCCAGTCAAGACTTTGTGCATGAGAAATCCTTCAAAGTTCTCTTCTTTCCTCAGTTTCATGCATAACATAGTAGTCATCAAGCTAAGGAGAAAGCTGATAGTAATTAGCAACGAAAGCACGAAGTGCAGCAACATCCTGTTCATCCAGAGGGCTGATGAAGGAAGAATTTGGAAGTGGGAAAGGAATTATTCTTCTATGTTGATAAGCCTTCCTGTAGATATTCCCTTGGATTTCATAAGCTCAGTCATGTAGCTTTTCAGGTTGGAAGAGAAAGTTTTACTTGGAAGCTGAAACTTCAAAATGTTCCTTCTCTTTGTGCAAGGCAATACCCTTAGTAGCAAACTAAAAGCAATTCTGATTGTATTTGATGTTGAAGTAAGAAATTGAAGCACTTTAAGCTCTTAATTACTCTAGTTACCAGTAAAACTTACTGCTCGTGAATTTCTTGGGGCTGCTCCTTTCAGGTGATTGGTTTGCTTCTGTTTAAAAAGTCGACTGAAGCTACTGACCCTATTCTAAAGAGTAATTATATTATCTATAAAATTCCACATTAAAGTGTATTTAACAGTGTGAGAGTGAGCTGATTATGGTTCTTGTGTGCAAACTGACAATTCAATTAATCACTTCTAGTTTGCAAGGTAGTTTGTCAAAAGGATGCACTTAAAACACTTAAAGCACTCTCACTCTACCTAATCAAAAGTTCTCTGTATCATAATTTATTTATTTGAGTAAAACTGCAAAACACAAACTGTGAATTGTGTAAAAATAGATTCATAATTTTCCAATAATCTACGGAAGATTAGCTAGTGAATCATATCCAATCTAATAGGATGGAATTTAAGTTGTCTCTTCTGATATAAATATAGTTATACTGATGGTGTATTCGCACAGCCTATATGAATTTATTAATTGTCTTCTACAAAAGCTATTTGAATCTGTTTGACATGTGGAATGCTTTTAAAAAAGCAAAATATTTTCAAGATAGAAGTGCGACTGATGTGGTTTCTCCTTCGCCAATAGTTTTTATGGGAAATTATATTCAGGGAATTAAGGTAGGCTTCTTGGTCCTTGTTAAGAAGCACAGTGGTAAAAATGGTTCTCCCATGCCTGGAATCACAAAATGAAAGGAATTGCTTATCCCGCAGCACCAGGAACTTACCGAGTCCCTTCTGTTTTAGAGGAAAGGATACCAATGTCGTATCCCTTCTATTGTGTAGTGCACATGAGGCTCTTTGAAAAAGCCTTTTTCACCCCCTAGGGACCTTTTTCAAGTGTTCTACTTGGCACATCATGTAGAGATCATAAATTATTCTGTTTCTTTTCCACACAGCAGACATAACCAAATATCACCTTAAGAACATTCTGTTGTTTTTTTTCCAGGTGTATGGGATTTATGTACAAGCACGTGTCTGGGGAAGACATAATACCAAAAGTGTGGTTAACAAGGGTTTTATCAGTATAAGCCTAGAATAACTGCATTACTCACACAACCATCAGTGAGTTATGCAGGTTGTCCAAAACGAGTGCCAATAAAACTATAATATGGTAGCTTTTCTGTACATAAAGATGTCATATTTTAAATATCATAATTTGGAACACTTCAGGGTTTAAAGCAAGGCTTGCTGTGTGTTCTCTTGAAAACCCCCGATCTTTCCTCCACAATGTTGTAAAACTCTTGTTTTAACCGCGCAGGGCTGCAAGATGCCAGTGTGTAAATCTGTCATGGGGTAGGGCTGAGCGCTGTCAGATTTATACCTAACTATTTAGTTAATTTATTTCTTAAAACTAAGGGTTCAGTTGAAAAGTAGATGACTAAATTAAGAGGCAGATTTAAAAGGTACTTAAGTGATCCTGTTTATGCAAGATGGGGATTTTACACAGGTTATGAACTTCAGCATTGGCAAGTTGGAGTCTTTTTGTCTGGAATATCAGTAAAAGCTGATGTGGGATCATTTGATCTACCCGTTAAAATGCAATATGGTGTAAAATGATAAAAAAAAAAAGGGCTTCCGAGTAAGGTAGGACAATGATCCTAAACTGACAACTAGAAATTTCTTTCAGTCAAGTCACTGAAGTATTTTTAAATCTCGCTTGTCATTTTTTTCATTTCTTTATCTCTTGTCATAGAATACCCATGTGAGAGAAAGCATGTGTGCGTGAAGTTAAAAACAGACCATAATGTACAGTATTTAAAATATCATCCTGGTATTTGAATTTTCTAGTTGCCAGGGGGATGAAGGGTTGTCACAGAACAAAACTGGAGATAATTTATTTCAGATTGATCTGAGTTTGGGGGTTTCTTCCTGCTTTGACCCAATTACCAGAATTTCTTTCCTTCTCAGTTCTTTCTGTGATTTTTTCTTATTTTTGAAAAATAGTGCTCCCTAATTTTAGTTCATAAGCAATTAAATATGATAATACTTCATGCTGTTATTGCATTGTAAATAACAAGTTCTGCGACTGAGACCCACAGATTCTTTCTGAAAAATGTAAACAGGAAGTATTATTCCCAGTTTGAGGATTATGTTTCTGTGCCAAAGCCAGTATTAGTGCACAGATCTCCTGACTCCTGTGACTGAAGAAGTTCTTTATTATTTCTGTGCATGATATTTTCCATGCTGTTCTACTATCATATCTAGGAATGATAGATGCAGACCATCAGCCTGTGTTTTGGATAATATTTAACTATTGACATTGAACCACTTTAAAATTGGCCAGAGCACATTAGGTCCTCTAATGCATTACAGCTGTTTGGTTCTTTTTTCTCTTTATTAACTACTTTGTGGTTTGTAGGTGGATGATGGAATACTTTCTGTGCTTGGATAAATTGCTTGTTCCAGTGAACGAATAGGTAGGGAGGAGAAAGACAAGAGTTTTGTTATGGGAGTGGCATATACTTTGAATGCTCTAGAGTTTGGGATGGCTTTATTGTTAGTATACAAAATACTTTGTCCTGTTTATGTAATGGGAAGCCATTTGTTACACTGTGTAAGTCTTAGAGTGGAGACAGATTCTTGGATAATTGACAAATGAATAAAAAGAGGAAAGGTTAAATTCTCTCTGCAACTCGACTATTAGGTAATCATTAGTATGCAGTTCATATTAATTATCAGTGAATTATCAGTGAAAAACTGCAGCAGAA
Source organism: Callipepla californica brunnescens (assembly GCA_023055505.1). Classification (NCBI taxonomy): domain Eukaryota; kingdom Metazoa; phylum Chordata; class Aves; order Galliformes; family Odontophoridae; genus Callipepla; species Callipepla californica. The sequence goes on from JALIRH010000064.1 coordinate 1,044,243, forward strand.
CTGACTAACTGCAAAGATGTTTATTTGCCTCTAAGTTGCTGTGTTCCTGCTCTGTTTCCAGACCATTTTTCCCTTCTTTTTGTCTCTTTTATTTAAGAAATAAGTAAAGGTGATGTAGGTGGAAAAGGTATAGCTTTGAGCACCCCTTCATTGTTACTGAATGAAGGTCAGGTGCTCCTGCAATTTCAATTAGAGACAAATGAAAGGAAAAAAAGTCATTTTAATAACAAAGTATTTTGGCCTGTATGAGAATTATGAAAAAGGAAATAATATTGTCCTTTCAGCTAAGAAAGAGAAAAAGGAGCAAAGTGTCTCCTTAAAAGTATGTATTTAAAAAAAAAAAAAAACATTTGATCGTTATCTTTCTCTTCTTTGTATATGTTCAGTTTGTTCTTCGTTCGAGGCTTAAAATATAATTCATTTAGGAAAAAAAAAAACGATGTGTAACAACATTTGTTTAATATATTGAGGAAAACTGCTTAAAAAAAAAAAAACACAAGTCCCGTTTGGCTGTAGTGAGATAATTATTTTAGCTAGAGTATTGCTATGTGGATGTGTAATTCACTGTTGCAGTTCTGTTTGTTTTTTCCTCTGTTTCATTTAGGTTATCTGGTTTCAGATACAATCTATTAAGTGGAGTATTTTTCAGTAGTTGAGGTTTTCCCACCTGTCTACCCTAAAACACCTGCAACATATGTTTGTGTAACCCTGTAATGCTTTGTGTTTTGGGCTTCAGGAAATTCCCCCAGAGCTTTTTGCTTATAAACAGCTGAGCAATTCATTTCTCTAATGACGAGTGCTTTTCCCTCGGCATTGAGGCAATAGCACGTTCACTGAAATAAGTCTCATTTTTCATCAGACATATTGAAAATCTTTTTTCATTGTTGTCTCTTATTCTGGGCCTTCCGATTTTGTGCAGAACTAGATTAGATTTTATTTTTTTTTTCCTGTTAATACACAAGGAAAGGTTGAAAAGGAAGCACCTAGACAAAGAAAAGAATGTTATATACAGTCCTCTGCTAGCACCTGTGTGGAAACTTTTGCAAATAATATGTATTCAGATGGTTACAGCAAACGTAATGCTACAGCATAGTGTGGTTTCCCCAGTGCACTGCAGAGCAATTTGCCTGTGAGTGGCGTCACACAGCTCTGTGGATAGTCCTATACAGTGTGTCCCTGGAGTCCTGTGAGGGAAGGGGTGATACTGTGGAGTTTTATGTGTATGAAGCACAGCCCCTCACTGGTGGGAGATCTGAGAGGTTTTCAGCAGTTTCTGCAAGTTTAAGGAAGCTGCATTCCGTGGGATTCTGACCCCATTCTCAGCTCCCTCACTTGGGAGAGGAGTGGGTATGGGTATGGCTGAGCTCCAGCCCTTTTCCCATAAAGCAAAGCAGAAAGTCCCCAGCAGCTCCCAGGTAGCTTAATGGCTGTTTGGAACAGTACTGTCAACCTGTAAATGAGGGCTTGTATTCTAAAATTAGGATGGACCTGAAACATCCTAAGACATCTTTTCTATTGGAGCTGTGGCTAATATATGCTTAATAGACACATACAAAAAAATATACATATATGTTGCTTTAAAAATGTTAAAGTCCAAAATTGCACCAGTTCCTATATGTGCTTCTATATCTGTATTTAGTGTGCGATTCTTCTGGAAGTGTGAATGTGACAGTTTTCACCAGTTTAAGCTTACTTTAGGTAGAAATGTGAGAATAGAAGTATTATAAAGCCAGCAGACTGCTACCAAAGATGGGTGTGGGAAGAAGGATTTGTAGTACTGGCACAGGCAGCATTTCTCTAGTATTTCTGCACTCTGTTTCCTTTAGAAGAGAAAAAACCTAAATGTGTTAATCTGTTTAATGTCCTTACACAATTTATTAGGAGGTTTCAACAAACTGCTAATGTGAAGGGTTGATTTCACTGTCATTTAAACAAGATTTTCCTCTTAAGAGAAAAGATTTCATCTGAGGAATTAGTCAAAATAATTACACAAATTGGAAAAAAGAAGGAAAAGTTTACTAGCCTAAGTAATTAAAAATATAAATAGGATCATTCTAAATTGCACTATGTAGGAATAAGAATGTGGTTTCTGTGAATATTTTAGACAGAAAAGCTATGTTTTGCTGTAAATAAATTTGTTTAATCTTCTTTTCTAATATATGGTGTATAACATAGAGGATAGCTGAAACTGCATGCTTAGACTGAGGAATTAATTGAAAATTCATAGGGGAGAGATGTAACTGCAGGTTTTTCTTCTTGTTTCTTATATTTATTCTAATGACTTGATTAAAATATAAGATTTAAAGGATGTTATCGTAACAATATGAACATCATAAACCTCATAAAAACATACTTTTTGTTCTCCAAAGTGCTGTTATCAGAATTTTCAACATTTCTGTGGTAGTATTGTGCAGATACTAGTCTGCTAACATGTATATCAAATACTCGTGTTGGCTAGTTTTTAATAATGGACTTTCCTATATGGATGATTTCACAGTGTTACAAAAAGATTTTCAGCAACAACTTGGTATTTACTGTCTTGCACTTCTAATGTTGTTTTTCCAGTATCATTTTTTTCTGAAGGCATTTTTTTTCACTGCATTTAATAGTACTTTAAACTGCCTCTTCCTTTGATATCTTTAAACCTCACAGGAATTTAAATGGTCCCCTGTGAAAGTAATGCTTGAGCTTCATTCATATGTTCGTTAGCTTATTATTCCTATTAATGGCTTGAAGTGCTTAGATAGATAGTAGATCAGTCTTTTGTGCCTTGAATTACTCGTCATTTCTGCATAAATATGTTTCAAGAAACTGGTCTTTTCCTCTTCCTTCTTTAAGTGAAGTTGTTTGTTTGTTTATTGGGTGGTAGAGAACAAATTCCACTGGTTTTGCCAAGTTTAGAATATATATTGAGTTATTGGTCACATTGCAAAACAGAGTAGCAGCTGGTAAAGTAAGTTTTTCAAAGGGCTGCCCTTGGAATTAGAAGTGATAGCTATTCTATTGTTCTTGTGTTCTTGCACCTTGTGGAAATGGGAATCAAATCACATGAAGGAAAAAGTTATTTAATTCACAGGAGAAAAGTTACACTGATTGCTTGCAGAGTAGTCACGGGAACATCAGTTATCCTCCTCACGTCAGTTTGGATTTGATTATCATAGAAATGCATTGAATTACCAAACTAGAGCAATAGTAACTAAAGCTGATTCATTGTTATTGCTGTCAGTTGATGAGGACTGACTTACAAGCCATATGAATGGGTAGAGTTATGCAAATATTGTTTTTATAACAAGAGGAGAAAAATGTACAGCGCCCATTACAATGTGGGTGGTAGAATAGATGAGAATGTTTTTAATGCTTGTCTAATAGCTTTTAGTTTTTGTTTCATTTTTAATGAACCTTACAAACAGGATATATTTTTAAAATGTTTAATGTGTTTCCAAATAAAGGGAACGAGACCTGTCATACAAGATTAAGTCTGGCTACATTAAACAATCTGGAAATTCCCAGCTTTAAGTTTGACCCCAGAAATCATCCTGACCTTTGATACCTACCACCTCCTTACATATCTGTCTCCCGTTGTACACATGAAATAGTTTGGTCTTTAAAATGCAACTCCTGCACCTCTTCCAAAAATAAGAAGGCTTTCAAGGAAAGAGGGTTATCTGCAGTTACATGTGGAAAAGAAGGGAGCATGGATACTACAGCATAAAATGAAATTAGGAGAGTTAGGATACAGTGTGTGACTGACTCCGTGAAGAATGTAATGTGCTTTCAGCTGTGAACAACTATTTCAGAAAGGTCATTGCATAGTTCATTAAAACTATATTTATTATTAACAAGAGATAAGAAGGCAGATCAGAATATAAGGCAACAGCCTATGAATAATCAAATCTTTGAAACAAATAATCAGAAAGTATTAACATCTGTTTTAGCCAGTGTATCTGATCATTACTGTGAATTTTATAATTTTGGTTTCTTTTTCCTACAAGAAGAGTACCTCTAAAGCATTTCTCCTCTAATTCATAATTGCATATACAGGGACTCTGTAGATCTCTGTTGGTTTTGGTTTAAACCATATGCATTTTGTTTTTAGTTCAAAATACTGTCATTAAAGTAATTTCTTCCAAATAATGTCTTTCAGGTTGCGCTAGTCAGAACTCTTTATGCATGTACTGCATTCACATCTCTTCAAGTAGTTGTCAAAATACCGTCTCCAGAGATGTTTTCACAACTACTGGGCTCCAGTGGAATAGTTTTATTGTGACGGACAATTACAAATAGCTTCTGATTTCAGTATCAATTACAAAGACTTTGTTACAGGAGAACTATGCTTTGTGGCCTCGGTTTTGGGCAGGGGAAATTTAGACGGAGAAAGTATCCGAGTGCCATCTAGTGGCAGTGCTCGGCTGGGCGCCTTTCTTTGCTTAACCCACATTCACATTTCTACGCGGTTATTGCAATACGTAAGCTCTGCTTTGTCCTTACTGTTATCATTTCCTTTAAAAGCACATCATTTTAGCCTGGAGATGGTAACATTCTGCACCTGAGATAAAGGAATAAATTACATCTGCGTCTGAACTTTGCCAAGAACTACTGCTTTAGTTAGAAGTGCCATCACAGCAGGCAGCAGTGCCTTCCCCGCATGAAACTGATTTGTTAGTGAGGAAAGGGCTTACTGCTAACTTTCAGTATTATTCTAATGATTTTAAGACTGCACATTTGTGTAACTACCATTATTGCCCTTAGAAACAAAGATCTTGGGAAAATGAATTATGGTTTAAATGTGTAATCTTCATTAATAAACAAATTTCTTGTCTTCACTTTAAATCTTTCAGAAAAAAAAAATTAAAGTGTGCTTTTCTTAAAGGATAGTTAATACTACTCTTTTTTTTTTTTTTTTAGAAAAATCCAAGACCAGTGACTCACCAGTTCCAACAAAATTTAGATTATTACAAAGCGCGTGGAGCAGACTTGATGAATAAAACCCGGTAAGCTATTTCTGAAGATGTTTTCACTGAACTAATATCTTACATAAATAAAATGTTTCATAAGTCACTTTTATCCCAAACAATACTTACATAAGCAGTGCTAAAAGCATGTGATCAGTTCATGACATTTATTTTGAATCTTTTTTTTAATGAAAAATTAAGGTTGCATAATAATTGGTCAGCTCACTGGCTTTTTGTTTTAAGGCTAAGTTACACAATGGCACATTTACTAAAAGCAGGGGGTAAAACATTCAGCCAACGTGAGTTATGTAGCTGAGATACTTCCAATAGCGCATCTAATTGCAATCTGTAGTATCAATGTAACAGAAGCTATATGAGTTAACTTAATGTAAATCCAGTTTGAATTAATTTTTACTGAAACTTTTTGCAGCATCCTTTCCTCACTTTTTTCTTAAATGGCTTCTATCAATAACATTTTATCTGTTGGTGAGTTATCTAATGGTGCCCATGCTCCAGCACAATAGCCAAAGCATCAGTGCAGATGGCTGACACCTTTTCCTGATGACAGGAACTATTGCACTCCATCACATTTATTTAATTTTTAATGGTTCCAAGCTTTGGAAAAAATAATAATAATAATTTGAAAAAATCTAAAGAAAAACATTTCAAAGATTTTTTGGGGAAGAAAATCACAAAGCCCAACCTGGAATTACACCTGTTGGAAACTTCATTTCTAAGGAAACAAATGACCATTAAATCTGTCAATTGTGCACTGAAGAAACTGCTTAGAATAGTTCACATAGGGCAATAACTAAGAGAAATCTGTCTCAACAGAGAACTGTTTAGAGTAGGTCAGACATGGTAAATCTGGTCAAGATTCGACTAAAGAGGAAATGAGAAGATGTGACATTAGGAAATGTTTCATCAGTGAGCAGAGAGATGGGTTAGAGAAGCAACCAGGTCTTTTTCATCTTCAATTCCGCAGATTCAATAGTATATTTAAAATATCTTTACAACTCTGTAGCATTTATTGCTTATATATATTTAAAATATCTTCACAGATCTCTAGTATGTATTACTTATTTTATCATATATAAAACCTTTTAATCTGTCATATTCATAATTTTTTCTCTCATCTCTCATAATGGCTGCTTACTGAAAATAAAAATGCCTTTGCATAAGGCTGGCTTAAAACAAAACATTTTCATCTTAGCAAAAACTGCAGAGATTGAATCATCTTCCCACTGCTAGTTTAAAAATACACCATTCATAGTCAAGGTCAATGATGCTTATTGTGATGGAACAAAATTGTTTGCTTCGTAGATGGAATTCACATCTCCTTGATATTCATATTTTTAAACTGAGGCCTTACTTTTAAATGCATCTGCTGATAACTCTACAACGTAATCAATCAGCATTTTTCTTGTAATTGTTGTGCATGTCTGGTACATTTAGATGGCTAAAATGTAGACATTGATCTGTGCTTAATGACTGTAATCGTCCTTTGTGTTTATATATCAGACATTTAAACAGTAAGAATGCATTGTTCTTCTTTTCCTGAACTTCAGCTTAGATTAATATACCTTTTCCAGAGATATAACACCTTGCTATTGTTCATTTTCTGAAGCTGTAATTCAGAGAAATCATACAGTGAATGTTACTTACAGATACTTTTGTTAAGATCACATCTCAACAAGTACTACAGATAGCAACACTACTCATTTTTCACATATATGCATGTATACTGAGCTGCTCATTAGCAGTCTCAGTTTAGAGCTGAGTCACAGGCAGGGATTAGGAACTGCAGAGGCTACCCTTTCTAATTCTCAAATAATCATGGGACATTATTGCATATTGTTGTTGAAAACATTTTTTTAAACATACTTTGAACATAATGGCTTAGATAATTTGTTCTGTGTTTATTGGTTGTTTGGTGCATTCGAAAAATCCAGATAAACTAACTTATCTACATGTGTGTGAAAGAAATAAGTTAAACAGCTTAGAAAGATAAATATTTTTTTTTTTTATTAAGAAAACCTTTTTCTTTTTTTTTTTAAAGCAACATGCTGACAGACACAAATACACAAAGAGACAAAGCTTAGAGTTTCCATAATCTCAACATTTTATCCTATTCTCTTTGCTTCTTTACAAAAGCTTTCTCTCGTGCATCCATGGACCATCAAGATTCCAATGGTGCAGTTAACTCAAAGCATTCAGTGGCTTTGTTGCCTGAGTAGCTTCTCAGAGAAAGAGATTTCTTCTGTTAAATACCAGCTCTTGTGCTGTCAACATTTTTTTTTTTAACTGTCAACACTCCAGACATAGAGGCAAAAGAAACCTAGGACTTACTGTAGAAGTCATTATCTTTGTTCAAAGTTGATAGTTCAGGTGAGTGATATATATCGCCTTGATTTTTATTGAACAGTTTGAACAGACCAAGGGGGAAAAATGCCAAATACACTGATGTTAAGGTTCTGAATCTCAATAAAGTTATTACTGGCATGCCCCCTAAAATTGATGCTATAATTAGATTAATTGCAGACTATTCATATTTGCTTGATATCTGCTAAAGCAGCATTTGTTATTTCTTCCACCTTCATAGCTACAGCCTGTTTTCTTTCTGGAATTAAGAAATAATTTAACAAAAATCCCTGTGTTGACTCTTCTGATGCCACATATATATCAAGAAAATGAGAAAACCTTCCCTTGTTGCTTCCTTAAGTGTCCCTGCATTGTTACATGCAAGTGGTGAAATATCACTGGGGGTGTTCAAGAAACATGTAGATGTGGCACTGAAGGATTTGGTTTAGTGTGGTGGGTTGATAGTTGGACTTGATCTTAGAGGTCTTCTTCAGCGTGAATGCTTATATATTCTGATTAATGATCAATTCTGCTTTTTTCAGAAAAAAGAATAGTAAACAGGATAGCATGTCCCCTTTTAAAAATCATTAGAAATATTCATTTGCTTTTGAAACCATTTGGGACTCCTGCAGGGACATTTTATAAGTCTGCAAATACTCTTTTTAAATTCAGTTTATCAGTCACTCTGAAGTGACTACAGAAAGACTTTTGTAATATCAGCAACAATAAAATGTGGAGATGTGTAAACATACTGCAGTCAGTAACCAGAAATTATTCCAGCTTCCTTAAATTGGGAAGCAACACTAGGAATTCGTGTATTTGAAATATATATATATATATGAAGGCAAATTAGGAAATGATATGATAAGAAAAAGCAAAATTATTTTTTCAGGCACAAGTTACAAGTCACCTATATTAATTTATTTGTAATTCGTTTTTAATTAAACTTCCCCAAAACATTTTGAAACTGTTTTTTCCCAGTACAATTATTGCATTGTCCTTAATTGAATATATTTCTTCAACTGTCTTAAACACGGCTATTTATATCACCAATGTGTATATCAGTAAAATAAAACTTCAGGAGTGGAAAGATCTCTGTGACTGTGATATATTTCTGTGCAGGGTATTTCAAGCATTAATTATATAAAACAGAAAAATACTGCATGAACAAATAGTAGTGGCATTGCTGATCTCTGGGTTATGTGAACACCTCTACTGGGAATTAGAAGCTGCTTTGCCTCTTTATTTTAGACAGATTAAATGGTTTAGTAATTTCCTCATTCTTAATGTTGCATGTAACTGAAGTGAATTAAATTTCCACTGTAGTTAAAAATAAAAGGTAACAGTGATAAGGATAGCGACCCAGTATGTGTTATATCCTGAAGCCATTCTTCAGCCAAAACCACTTTTGCAGTCAGGATTCACTTAATAAAGCACTTGGCTAGAAATGGCTGGCATGAGCAAAGGGTGACATAAGAGCAAAATTCACCTAGCTTTGCCAACCTAAAATACAGCCTGGTGATAGTTTAATTTGTTACAAGAATTGTTTAGGTTTTAGTTATTTTAAACACTTAAGAAAATATAATCCAACAGAAGTAAATACTAAATTAGTCTTGGAATTAGAAGTGTAAAAATTCCAAGTTTTCTGATGTTTCTGATCCTTCGGAGCATGGATTGCTTGCTGACACTTTCTTATATCTTTTTCCATGTAAGAAGCCTAATTAAGGAAAGTGGCACAACTGCCTTAGGTTTAGTCTGTGTTTTTCAGGAAGAAAGGACCAAAAGAATTTGTCCACTACTGGTTGGGAAAAACCCACACCATGCTGTCCCCGTGACTCCTGTGTATGTTTCATCGTAAAACACACTGTTTGTGATGCTCAGCACTTGTATTACTTTTGCTCCATTTTGAAAAACAGTGTGTACATTCCTACATCTGTCAGAACCATTGGCAGTGCTTATGTGGATGTGATGATTTGTTTTATTCTCCTTTCAGTGCCAGTGCTAAGGCTGCCCCACTGAACATCAATAAAGTCTCCAACAGCTTACTGAACTTTGGGCGAAAGCTGATAGCTCCAGCCATGGCTTCAGGTAGCACTGGAGGCCCTGCTGCCGGGGCAGGAAGCTTCCCTCCAACAATAGGACCCACCCGTGGAACAGCAGAAGCCCCCCAGTACCACCAGCACCAGGCGCAGCAGCAGAGAATGATGAAATCTGAAAGCATGCCAGTCCAGCTGGGCAAAGGTAACAGCAAAAATTATGACAGCGCTACAGCAGGAAAAGTCATTTTATTGATGCAGTAAGTTTGTATCTGGAGGGATTAGAAGAGGCAGAATTCTGTTTAAAAGGATGTTTGCAATGTAACATAGAATTAGATGTTATGACAAGAAGGTGAAAATACTAGGAAGTTTTGAACCTTTAAAAAATATTAACAAATTACTTGAGACGTACCAGCAAACTCTATTGTTACTGTAAACATTAACTATCTTCCTTTACATTAATTTTCCAGCCTTTTAAATGCACCATAATTTAACTGCAAGACTAATTTCATATCATTTTTTTTCAGGTTATTGGCACAAATCCCGTGCATAACAATATTAGCTAAATATGAGTGCAGGATGTTAGATCAATTACAAAGTAATTCTTAACAAACAAAATCTTATTCCCTTTAGGAGCTGGGGAGCTTATTTCAGAAGATACTTGAACAATGACATGTATTTGCCTTTTAATAATTCGTGATGCCCCCATGCGTTTTCTCAGTTTGATAAGTACTATTTTTTTTTTTTTTTTTTTGGAGCCTTTTTTGTATTTCTCAAGGACGGTTTATTTGAAGAACAAAGTCAGCGAGCTCAGCTTTGGTAAATGCTTTCTGTGGTCTGCTAGGCTCAAGGCATATTTCTGCTTTTCATCTTCAAACAGCCTATGGGAGTGTGGTCTTTGAAAGGAATGTGTAGCACTCTACTTATGTATCTCCTGTTTCTAGTTGTAGTTCATAATAAGTAGTGGTTTTAAGTTTGAGGGTTGTCCGAGGTGCTGACAGCCCTAACTGTTGTGTCATATTTTTCACCAGATTTGGAGGTGTATGAGGAAAGAAATAACACTTCCATGGCTCAGACTGATATTCTTTCCCTTTCCCATGTCATCCCTTTTCTCCAAAGTCAGTCCTTCCATGATGCATCGCATTCCCAGGAGATACTGGGAGAACAGCATTTGGGGGTATAACTGTTCTCACGAAGCAGAGAGATGCAGGTGGTTTTGTAAAGACTGCTACATCAGCTTGGCAAAATCCAGATTTGTAGCTTATCCCAGAATCCTAGAACCATTTCCAGAACTGCTCCAGCACAGGTTTTGAAAGTCCCCAACACTGTGCAAATATGAAACTGACATGTAGTAATTTCTCTGCTGTGCAGTGGCCTCATTTGAGTTGTATTTACTAATGATGAGTATGCTCCTATTTGAATCCTTGATTTAAACCCTGTTCAAGTCAATGGAAGGAAAATTAGGTCTAGAAGGAAATTGTTTCCACAGTTTTGGACAGGCTCTTTCATTTGCTTTAAACAAAAGAAATCCATAGTAATGTTATCACATGCCTTACTTTATATCATTTCAGTTGAAAATTGATCTTCAGGTGGTGATTTCCTTTTCCTCGCTTAATATGAAAAAAATGTAAAATTTGAAGCAGCTTATAAAAGTAGAATCAGTTACAGCTTAATACTGATCTATCCAATCATGGATGTCCCTCTTTATGCTTGTATACAGTAACTAATTTGCTAAGTAGTCCAGAAATTGACCTGCCACTTTCCATGTAACAATCAGAATAAAAATTGTAGATAGGCTTTGGTGATTGTCATGCAAAAACAGTGCACATATTTCTGTATAAATATTATATCCATATTTGGTGCAATGCTTGAAATTTGATTTAAAGGCAACAAAATGTAAGTGTACTCTTTTAATCAGTTGAGGTGACAGTGAGTTTTATCTTACATATTAGTGCCATGCTTGTTGTTCCAGATCAATTATCAGTACTTTGGACAGAAATTTTGAATGATGGCAGCTAAGTACAAGTGCTGACACAGCACATAGTGTCGTCTCTATCATGTCTTAAAAGTCAGTTTTTTTAAGTTTTTGCAAGATGATGGTATCTGTACCTCCAACAAAGTGCTGTGGACAATGGGTTCACGTTGGGTGAGGGTACTTCTCAGCAGCTCTGAGCAAAGTGCTTCAGAAGACAGGGATTAGGACAGAAAAGCCCTGATTCTGCTCCATCTGTTTGTCCTGTAAGTACCTTCTGACTTGGTGCTCTGGCTTTTATCAAACTGAATTCTGCTCCAGCTTCTAAATTTCTCAAAGATGGTTGATGTGGTTTGTAACCATAAGGCTCCTAACTGACAAACTGTATCTAACTTTCTGATGTTCCTATTCATCACCATGTTTTCCGCTCATCTTAGCCTTTTGGAGCTTAGTCATTTAGCTGAGGTAGGCAGAGGGAAGCATTTTGCATTTAAATTGATAGTCATTTGCACTTCCAGTCAATCTACTACTCATAGATGCTGAGTTGGACATTACAACCAAAAGACCAAAGTACTGTGAGTCTGACAGGGATCAAGTCAGTAGAGGAAGTTATCCATTTTCTCTCAGTGTATTAGTCCTTTCAGGTTTTGAATGCTCAAGTAGTTTTGATCATTTAAATTAATATGTACAGTGCTGTGAATTTGAAGAGATTAAGTTCAGTGCCTAATCTACTTTGTATTGTGGAGAAGTCATCGGTGACAAAATGTCTTGAAGGATGGCAAAATAATCCTACCCCAGTTCTTACAGCTGTGCTTTGGCACTGATAGCACTCACTGCCGTTCACAAAGCTGCAGCAGTGATGGACATCACTCACCCCTCCATGAGTGCTGTGCTCTGTGTGAGGGATGGTTGTTTTATATCATCGATAGGAATTGTTTTGCATTCCAAAGTTTTTGCACTTGCTGAATTTCTTTGAGAAAAACATGCATATAATTTAGAGAATGTACACAAAAAAACAGTAGGCAGACATTAAAAAAACCCTAATTGCAAGCCTGTAATTCCAGATGAGTCTTCAACATTACAAATCACAGTTGAACGAAATATCCAGACACCTAATTGGAAAATCAGTTCCTTCTAATAATATATTAATCCCATTCAGCCTGTCCTCAGCACAGAAGGCCGGGTGTCATTACTGATTACTTCTGTGAGGCAGCGTGCTAATACAAAAGGGATTAAAATATTCTTTTGATCCTACACAGTGAAAGAATTCATAGGCACAAAGGTTAAATTTATATCTAGATTTCATTGGATTGTCAACTGTGTTTGTAGTCTTGAGAGGCAAAACCACTGATAATGAAAATAATTGGGAAGAAAAAAAAGCAGAATCGTTGCCATCAGCGTTTCACCAGATTCTTGAACATTCAGAAACTGTGCAATCTTTGCCTACCAAATGATAATGTACAAGCAAAATAAATAAATTAATTAATTAAAGTAAAGTAAAGTAAAATAGAAAGAAAGAAAAAAAATATATTTCACTTCTTCCCTCACCATGAAAAATAAATTTTCCTTCCAGGTCCTTTCTCAGTGAAACCCAAAAGGCTTTTCTTTTGAATGCCACTTTATCAGAAGGACACATTAGAGGACCAATCTGAAGATGTTCTGCCAAAATTGTGATCAGCTGTTTAAAGTGTTTCCAGACTTTTTCTGTTTGTTTTTATGAGTTGATACTTCTGAGGAATTCGTTATTGTATGAATAGAGTTTCCACAGTCACCTAATATGCCCTAAAGAAATGATCTCCATCTTTAGAATTACTAACTAGAAAGAGTATGTTTTTCCTGAAGGAAAAAAAAGAGAAGTTGTCTGTACTGATAGCAGAATTCAAATAAATAAAAGTGAAATAAGATGCTGTATTAAAAAATGCTTTATTTTTCATAAAAAAAAAAAAAAGACAAAAACATACATATCCTTAGGTAGTGATACAATTTTTCCAACAGCATGAATATTGTACTCCCCAGCCAGCTTTTCCACAGGCAACAAATAACACAGCAATTGCCCAAATGCCCTGTAGGATTTTGCCAAAACATCGCATCAGGTGCCGCCAAGCCCCGATTCAGGATTCAGGCTGGAGTCCCACACTAATATGTCTCTTTGCTTGGCAGGCGATGCCGCCGGTGGCGATGCTGCGCTGCCCGGCCCCGCGCAGAACCCCACTGCGCTCCCAGGTACGGACATGCAGCAGCATCCTGGGCTAAATCCTGTGGGATCCCTGGGATACTCCATCCGTGGCGTCTCCATCCGCCTTCACTGCCATTGTCCATCCACCGAGTGGCACTGTTGTGTAGAAATTAAAACAGCAGCTCCGCTTCATCCCTCAGTGCCGCGTATTGCTCACATTCCCCATGCAAACCCGCACTTGCTTTGTATGTTGTGGTCCATCCCACACTTGGTCATGGGGGGCGATGTGACCATCAGTTTCTCTTTTACCTGTGTCACTTCCCTGTTGTTGTGTTTGAGGCGATATTTTGAGCAAAACGCTGACATTAATGCTTTTAACCAAAGAGAAGCTTACTGGACTCACAGCAAATTAATAGCCCTGCACATGTGCGTGATGAGGTGGTTTGAATGAGTGTTAGAAATGCTGGAAGCCTTTGTTCCCATTTCACTGTAGGAAAAGAAAAGAAGAGAAGAGAAGAGAAGAGAAGAGAAGAGAAGAGAAGAGAAGAGAAGAGAAGAGAAGAGAAGAGAAGAGAAGAGAAGAGAAGAGAAGAGAAGAGAAGAGAAGAGAAGAGAAGAGAAGAGAAGAGAAGAGAAGAGAAGAGAAGAGAAGAGAAGAGAAGAGAAGAGAAGAGAAGAGAAGAGAAAGAAGAGAAAAGAAAAGAAGAGAAAAGAAAAGAAGAGAAAAGAGAAGAGAAAAGAGGAAGAGAGAGAAAAGAAAGAGAAAAGAGAAAAGAAACTAATTCATCTGAAGTTTGGAAGTTTTACAAAACTCACACCATAATTTTTGAAAATATTAATATTCTGCATCCTGACTGTGGCAAGTGCAGAGTAATAGATGAGCAGTTCTGAATGGTTTTGAATTATAGATCTTGCCTTGTTTCTGTTCTTCCTGGTAACTTTGTCCTTCATTCTCTTTATAACTATGAAAGTGATTCTTTTCCTCTTTCCAAATAGAGAGCAAGCCATTGGTTTTGTATGCCATTTGCTCATGTCTTCTTTGATTCTTCTTATATCCTCCTATACCTGTGGAGGTAGAGGCCTGCAAAATTCATGGTTATCTCCCTTCTAACTAAACTCAAACTTAGTAAGCTTGCTTTTCCTGTATTGTAAGTCTTCCCCACTCCTTTTGTCATCTCTTTTCCACTTCATTACAGATACTTATTATAGATCACATTATTTTTAAACTTTCCCTCTCCTTTTCAAGATACTGCACTTCTCCACACCCTCTACCCTGTTGACAGTACAACACTACCACATCTGTGTATTTTATAACTGGTTTTGAAACAGTGCATTTGTGACCCTAGTGGCAGCCACAGTGATCTTCATCAGCAGGCAAGTAGGGAACCAGTTTGAGGACAGCACATGGAGGCTGCATTGCTCCTTTTTGCCCCTTGAAGGGTATGTATTTTTAGTGCATGATACCCTGCGTTTCATTACTGTAAAGCACTTGTGAATTTTTGTGTACATAAATATATTTCAAGGCATTCTATGCAACAGTGTGTTCTGACCACTGTTAACATCAGAGGTTCTTAGCTTTTGATTCTGTATTCCTTGTAAAATTTATTTGATTTCCATTATTGTGGTTTCTTCAGCCTTATTCATTTTGGCTTTATGACTGTCTGGTATGTGTTTAGGTAGTCAGAGATTAGAATAAGAACTCTTCTCTCTAATCTTTTAAGGAGGCATAATGCATTTATCTGTGATCATTAGAATAAGCAGAAGAAATTGAAAGATACAGTGAAGTGATGATCTCAGTTTGGTGACTGAGCTGCTAAAGAAGAATGAGATGTGTTTGGTTGGTTATAAAATATAGTTTGTTGTATCACATTATATATTTGTTTGTATACTGAGAGTAAGCATTCTGCTCTTCTTTTGCTTTTTTTAGAGCCACAGAATGGCCTGGGTTGAAAAGGACGTCAAAGATCATGTAGTTTCAACCTCACTGCCATGGGCAGGGTGGCCAATCACTAGACCAGGCTGCCCAGAGCCACGTTCAACCTTGCCTTGAATGCTTCCAGGGATGGGACATCCACAACCTCTCTGGGCAACCTGTTCAAGTGCGTCATCACCATCTGAGTGAAAAACTTCCTCCTAACATCTAGCCCAAATCTCTCCTGTCTTAGTTTAAAACCATTCCCCCTTGTCCCGTCATTATCAACCCATGTAAACAGGATTTTATTACTGAATAACACTCCAAAACTCTCTCAAATTATGGTGAGGTGCTGGCACAGGTTGACCAGAGAAGCTGTGGATGCCTCATCCCTGGAGGTGTCCAAGCCCAGGTTGGATTGGGCCCTGGGCAGCATGATGCAGTGTCTGAGTTAGTGATTGGCAGCCCTGCCCCTGGGAGGAGGGTTGGAACTAGGTGATCTTTGAGGTCCCTTCTAACCCAAGCTGTTCTTTGATTCTATGGTTCATTCTATGACTTTGAGCTATTGAGTGTGGAGAACATGTCATGCTGTTTGATAAGAAACATGCTGATTCAAGAAACATGGCATTTTAATCAACCTTAGATCATGAAATCTTAGCATTGGTAATATACTGTGCTTTCAAACTTACATTAAGGCTTCTAATAACTTAAAAATTGGTATTGCATAATACATCTTCAGAAGCATTGTGGTGACTTCAGTCAGCTGTCCCTGCTGTAGCTTCACTAAGCTTCTGTGTTGGAAGAATCATAGGCAGCTTTCTTTTCAGACTAAGGAAAGTAGTTGCAATTGGTATGAACTGGTAAGAATCGTCTTTCAGCTTTCTTATTTCTTATAATTGATTACCACTCTGAATTTTAGAAAAGCCTGCTACAATGCAAGAACTCTGCCTTATGACTTGTGACACACTCATTCTTCATGCTGTTCTTTGTCTTATGAAATTACTATTCAGATTCCCTGAATAATCCGTGACACAGTGTAGTTCACATGGTTAGAGTCAGCGCAAAAAATTAAGTTTCCTGATGATAATTGCCTCAGACCTGTTTACTGACACAGCAGAGTCAGATTAGAATCCCAAGCTTTCTTCTTACCTTTGATTTAGTATAAAACATACAGAAATAGTAATTTATCCCTTCTGTTCTACTGTATCTCCATCTTAGTTTCATTGCATCTAGTGTTGCGTTTATTTTTAATCTTTTTTATAATTTACAGTTTATAAAAACTCTTGGTATTATTTGAACAAATGCCATCTTGTAGCAGTTTTTCTCTCCACAAAATCTCAACCGTATGTATTTCTTCTCGTTTGATTATGCAAGTAGGTGCATACTCCATTTCTTTAAACTGACACAAGCATAGTTCACTGTCTTTTAAGTTTACCTGGAGATGTATGTTAAATACTTATATTGCTCTCTTTATTATTTTTTTTTGTTGTTGTTGTTTCTAATCTTATGTGAAAACTATCTTATTATTACTAAGATAAGAAAAAGAGCCCATTTGGTCTTATTATGCATAATTATTTTTTCATTGTACTTTATACATCTTCTAGGGTTTCTGGTACATAATCTGTGACTAGGGGAGATCTGAGAAGCAGCAGAAAAATGCAATTGAAAGAAGAATAAGGAAAAGAAAAAGTGGGAAAAAGGAAGTCTTTCAGTACCTAAAGGGGGACTATAAGAGTGGGATAGACTCTTGAGCTGAATTTGTTGTGACAGGATAAGGGATATGGCTTCAGATTAAAAGAGGGGAGATTTAGATTGGACATGAGGAAGAAGTTTCTTACAGTGAAGGTGGTGAGGCTCTGGAACAGGCTGCCCAGAGAGGTGTTGGAAGCCCCGTCCCTGAAGACCCTCAGAGTCAGGGTCGATGGGATTCTGAGCAACCTCATCTAGCTGTAGTCAACAAAAAGATAAAGTAAAAGTGTCTGAAGAGGAAGAAGAGATAGTCAGAGAAATGTCCACAGAAGAAGCAGAATATAAAATGTAGGAGAGTCGTGAGAAAGAAAAGCAAAATAAAGCAATAGAGAATGAGGGAGAAAATACGAAACAGTTTATATGTCACTTCTCTTCATGAAAGCTTTAAGAATGTTAAACTCAGGTCCATTCTTCTTTTTTGTCCTTTCTCATCTGTTTTGTCAAATGGGATGTTTTATTCTTTGCAAGATCAATCTGTTAGTCTTCTTGTTAAGATGATATTTTAAGTGGATCTGTATTTATTCCCTTTAAAAAATGTGAATTGCTGGTTTCATGTGGCTGTGGCTGTGCAGTATGTGTCATGTAGGGCAAATGCTGCAGAGAACTTGGCTCGGACTCTATCTCCACCCTGCAGGTGGCCCTGGCACTACTGCCATGCACACCGCTTTGAGGACAGCCACTGTTCTAGAGCTTAAGTGACTGAATAATGTTAAAATTTGTGAGTAGTTCCTTCTAGTTCCTACCCTTAGTTTGAAATGTTTGAATTCAGTCTACATGGTCTGCTTTTGTATCTAAATCTGAATTTGTGTGTTTTCTACAGCCTTTTTTTTTCATTTCTTTGTCTTCAGTGTTCTTTCATTTCTTCAGAAACCTATATCATGGGAGAAGACCATAGTGCATAATGGAGGGTAGACTTACTCATTCTAGAAAGGGAGTTAGTGTTGCATTTTCAGAATTGGTTGTACACCCACAATGACAAAAAGTGAACCAAAATGTACACTGAGTTCATTGGGAGATCTGTGCATTAATACATGGCATCTTTGAGAATAAAACTGGTTTGAATGGAAGCAGATCATTAAGGAAGGATGGAACTCTGGAATTTTATTGTGGTCTCGCAGAGGGGATAAATTTGCACCTTTAACATCTGAATGATTTCATCTGGTGGATTGTTCTTGAGGCTATAAAAAGAAGCATGAAAAGTACTCCCTAAAGAAAGCAAACGAAAAAGGAGAAGCTGAACAGAAATGTCAACTGGCATAGCCAAGAAAGCAGGAAAAGGGAAGAATTATGAACCTTAGTTCCACATGTTACTTTACTTTTTCTCAAAATGGCAAGTTCTACAACTGTGTGGTCACAGTGGATTGACTTCCTCAGATAGTTTAGGTTATTTTTTTAAAACCAGCATCTGTCTTAACACAACATTTTCATAATTAAAGTTAATGAAAACTGTTGTATGAGTTGTATTTTCTTCTGGAGCTGTTCAAATAAAAATTTATATTACATATTTCAAAATTCTTTGTGGGCCTCAACTGGAATTAATAGTCTTTGTCATAAACTGCCTGATCACTTGCAGCGATACAGCGTCACGGAGAAATGTGCATGGGTGTACACAAGTGTGCTCACTATGAGAGTGGACAGCACTAACTTCTTTAGAAAGAATGCTTAATTAAAACTATCAGGTAAAATGGCCTTAAAACTGGATACATGAGATTTTATATTCGTTCTCAAACACAACTTACTGTTTTCTGTTGCAAGTCTAGAAATTGTCATCTAGATATTAAATGTTAAACCCATTCTTGTAATCCAGTGTTTTTGTTCTCAGTTTTCTTTGTCAAGTTATATTGTGTGTTTGTTGAGTGACAAAGGGTTTCCTCTGCAGTGTTGATGAGGTGAAATTTTTTTTATTATGAGGTGTACTTTTGCTCATTATGCATCATATGGAATCTTCCCAGTTTGTATATATATCATGTACTTGTTGGGAAAATATTTGTATACATATATGTTCATTTATTTATAAAGATACTTATATGTAGATAAATGTATAGATAAATAGATGTACAGCACATATACAAGGGATGCTGAGAAAGTAATACCTTCTATTTTATTATGATGGCCCACAACACTAGAGTCTAACTGTGGTGGTTTGGCAATAGAGGATGAACCTTCCCACTAATGTTCCATTACACATTGCCATGCGACAAATGGCAGCAGAGGGGCAGTCTGTCAGAGTGGTGTCTGACATAGAAGTGCATATGAAGCAAAAATGTTTCACTAGATTCCTCCATGAAGAGCATCCCTGATGCCTATTGGGTGTTTTTGGAGTCCAACCAGTGGATGTGAGCACAGTGAGGCGATGGGTAGTACATTTCGTCAGCAATGACAGCAACAGTGGGTCCCTTATGCTGGTGCATATTTTTACAAGTATAGCATGCAGGCTTTTGTTCATCTCTGGCAAAAATGCAGTGCTAAGGGTGGAGACTATGTTGAAAAATAGTGTTAATGTCTGAAAATTTGCTCTATTGCATAGCGTTAATATGGTCTTAGTATGTGTCATAGTTTCCATGGGTATAAATAGGAAGCATTACTTTCAGAGCAACCTACGTGTATACTATGTGGTGTATGTATATATATATACCTAGGTATACATTAAGATTCGTGTTTTTCTCTCATACAAAAATCAAGTTCTGTGTATGTTGGAATATTTCTTCAATTTTAGTGCATGCTGACACACTTCAACATTTAGTTGAGTGTTGAACTATCTATGAATCTCAGCGTATATCAATTAAAACAATGATGATGTATGTACAGAGAAAATAAACGGCTCACTGATTAATTTTCATCTTACTTTACACTTCTTTCATAGGTCAAAGTTCAAAAATCAGCTCATCTCCAAGCATAGAGAGCTTGCCTGGGGGACGTGAGTTTACAGGATCTCCACCTTTGTCCGCATCAAAAAAGGATTCGTTTTTCAGTACCATCTCCCGTTCTCGTTCCCAAAGCAAGACTATGAGCAGAAAAGAGTCTGTGAGTTCCTTAACTTTTTTTAAGCTATTATAATGTCACACAGCATTACATGTTACAGCCATCACTTCTCTCGTTCATTAAGCACTCGTACTTGAAAATGTTTCCCTTGGTTCATATTAATGGCAAAAGAAGAAATAAGCTATTTAAACTGTTTCTGTTGAGTAACACCTCCATAATGGATTCCATTCCATAATTCTACTGGAAATGAAACTGTGAAACAGACTGAGTCCTCTAAAAAGGAGGGAAGAACTCCTGTAAGTTGCTTTGCTTTGTTAGACTTTTGGTGTAGCCCTGAAGTTAATAAACAGTTCAGTGAGGAGCATGAATGCTCAGCAGATCCAAACATGTCCATCTGTTGTGCCTGAAATTCCTTAATACATCAGAGATTTCCCAGTGTCTGTAGCATCTGTAGTCACAGTTTTATTTCTTGCACAGTCCTGATCTTCCATTTGGCCACAAGACAGAATGTTTTCAGCCAAGAAGATGAGTACAAATTTTTCATAGGTGTGTTCCAAAGAAATTCTCATCTAATAAGGGATATTATAGGAGTACTAATTTAATAAACCTCATATGCTTTGGAGCCAGAGGATTCTTGTTTATTCTGCATACCAGTTCCCCATTGATTTTCTGCTGATTAAAATCCAGCTGTGTAGGTGGAAAAAAGTTGTGGTTTTTTTGTGAGATTAAGCCAGTTCTCCATTCCATTTTTGCTAGTGTATGTTCGTATACTTTCCCATTGATTTAAATAAAAACAAATAGCTATATTTCTGTATTAGAGCATTCTTTGGGTATTCAAAAATCTTAGAAACAGATCTAAATGTGGTATTGAAATCTAATATGAATATCTCAGCACTTTTATCTTCAAATAGCAACGTCTTTATTAGTCATATCATATTTTTGGTTTGATATTTGAAATGTTTTGATGAAATGCCTAATTTTACAGAACACTTCTCAGTGGTTAGTTGGCAACAAGCCTTATGTTTGTTTGTATTTATTTAGGGCATATCAAACTGAATTTAAAGCTAAACTGACAATATATTTCTACTTGTACTCATGAGTTAAAGAAAAATTAATATACCAATATTCAAATTCTGTTTTACACAGTTTAACAAGATCTAAATCCAAATTTTGCATACAACTTTTATCCCAGCCAGCACTTGTTTTGTTTTGCACCAAGAGTTCTTTAATAGAAAACACAGAAAAATTTTTCATGATAACACTCAGTTAATTTCAATTTTCAGGTAAATAGCTTCTCTAATTTGTAAAATCTTATTTGTCTCTTCTCATTGATTTTTAACAAAATCATTGATTCATGCAGATTTCTAGTCATTATGATATTTTTCAGTAGATCAGTAGTCATGGTGATCTAAGATGAACATTATATTTCCAAAACATTCTTGGAACTGCACTACTTTATATTGTAACATTATATGATTAGACAGCTAGAAAAGGTTTTAGGCTAGCAAAATCTGTTTCCTTATGTTTGCCTTCTTGACGATTTTCAATATAGAAATTTACCCTAACTCTTAGTAGAAAGGTTTGTTTAAATCCATTCCTGGTTCCTCAAGATAAGGTTTGTTTTCATTTTCCTGTAAATTTCATGTTGTCTAGTGTTCCATTTAAAGAAAAGAAGATGTTCATCCTGAGTTCCCGAAGTAGTTGCATCATAATTATCCAGTCTTACAGTTGTTTCCTTTACAGATGTTTTCTGAAGCACCTCCCTACCAAAAAAAAAGAAGAAAAAATAGAACTGAAGGCAAAATGGTCTCACATCTTTGTTTTATTTATAAAAACTCAACTTCTTTACATTTGTGTCTAATAATCACAGAGATTATGTTATTAAGCACAAAGGAAATTATCATTATTGGAACATGCCATGCATCTATCACTTCTTAAAAAGATTATTTTAAATACGGTCAGATGGGCTCTGAGGTCCCTGCCAACTTTAACCAGTCTGTGATTCTGAGACAGTATGAACTGTAATATGATTTAAATTCTTTCCCAAAGTCTGTTCAACAAGATGGACTGTCTTTTGAAGAGTTGTGATCAAAATTGATAATTGATTCACTGCCTTCAGGAATGAGATGACTCAATTTCTCATATTATAAGAACTCTTTAAGATATTAACATCTGTCTCGTATTTTGTCTTCTGTTTTGTTTTTGTTTTTCTTTTCAAATACAAAGATCAATGGAATGACTTTTTTACTACTGTTGACAGAAATAGATGTCCTCAATTTTATTTAAAGCTGTGAATTTGTAGCCTCAGGGCTGAATCCAACATATCAGATCATGTTTTGGCAGTCTATGGAAGCCTGATGTAATTCACATTATAATTGAGTGGCATTAAGCTATATGCTAATGTGAGGCCCGCTAGAAGTGTTTGAAAGTCTGTTTTGTGCTCAGCAGTGAAATGCCTCTACACCTCTTTATATAGCTTACTGCTTTCTGACACATTGAAGTTTCTGGATCTGTTTTCCTATAAACAAGAACAGGAACATACTAATATATAATCATGCAGGCCATTGCCCATTATCTTCAGGCTGGGTTAGTTTTTCTGGAATAAAGTCCTAGAAAATTTCCTCTCGTAGCCTACTTACTGCCACCTCCTCTTCAGCAGAGGAAACTTGGTGTATTTGTGGTCCATTTATTTCTGATGATGTTACATTTTCTTGTCCAGCAAACATGAATGAGAATCTCTTTTCAGCAAATAGCAAAGTGGATTAGAACTTGATTTAGCAAATATGGTGTCAACATTCTGGCAGAAAATTCTGTAAATGGCTTTCAGCTACAGAGATGTGCCAGAGGGGGATCCTTGAATCAAACAATGTAAACTTTTTTGAAAACGTTCACGAACATAAGCAGGAGGAAGATATTTGTGACTGAAAATAAGGTTTTGATCTAGATAAATATTATATAAGAAGTATATTTTATATATAAAGTAAGTATCTCAACAAAAACCAAATGGTCCATTTGGAAAGTGTGTTGATTAAAATACTCCCAAGAAAAAAATATTTCTAAGAAAAACACGGAGAGGTTTATTTTCTTTACCAAAATAATTTGGTCCATCAGAATCCTCATTTCTTAGCAAATAAATAGGCCTGAATAAAAATATTGTGCGACATAATGGTTTTGATTGCATAGACTTCCAAGTGAAGTCAAATTTGACAACATATGCTGTTGTCCTTACAAGCAGGTAGAAGAAACTGTTACTGTCGGTGATTTACATGGCTAGTTTGAGTGATTTGGAGTTAGTTAAGAATAGCTCTGCAGATTAGAAAATTAATTTATGGCGTCATTTTCAATTAAGTAGGCATCTGCTTTGCTGATTTTGAAGCCTGTTTTAAGCATACAAGCTTGACAGTTCTGCTCAAGTAGAGATAGTATAAGAAAATGAAAGGGATTAAAGAGGGTAGATTTAGGTTGGATATAAGGAAAAAGTCAGTTACAGTGAGGGTGGTGAGGCACTGGAACAGGTTGCCCAGTGTTGTAGTTGATGCCCATCCCTTGAAACTTTCAAGGCAAGGCTGGATAAGGCTGTGGGCAACCAGATCTGGCAGCACATGTCCCTGATGACTGCAGGGGAGTTGGACTAGATGACTTTAAGGGTTCCATACAACTCTGAGAATTCTATGATTCTATTCTATAATAAACTAGAACTAGAGAATTACACATAAAAACTCATGCATACAAAAAGTCCTTTAAAGAAAAGCATACCTTTTGTGCATAATGACATGTCATGGAAACCTTGGATTCCTATGTATCTTCTCTCTGACATTATTTTTTTAAATCTGTTTAAAAGGCTTCAATCAGAATATTTATACCAGTTCATATTTCATAATGCTGAATATTTGTTTGGAAATACAAATGCGTAAATATGACTGAGTAAAGGACCCTTTTTAGTTACACATCATAATGTGTGGCCAGAATAAATTAGTGCCTGTGTTCAACAGCTAATTGCTTGATCAGTGTATATCAAGCCTAAATTTAAAGACATGACGATTGTTTCTGAGTGCCTTAAGTTTAATGAACTTCAGAGCCTTAACATTTAACTGCTGTTAATGCTTTAGGGCACTTGCTTTTGTTATTTTGGTGCGACAGGGCAATAAGACACCTGAAAAATGTAATTTATTTAGTATTTCAGCTTGTCTAATTTTAGAGGTAGACGAGAAGAATAGTAAATCAGAGGTGCTGCCAGGTGTCACGTGAGCACAGTTCATAGAAGAACCTCTTAGATGCTTAGGAAGTGTGATATTTTTCTCAGTTTCCTTCCTCAGGCAATCACAGCATGCTGTGACTCAAAAGAGCTGAAAACAATATGAGGAAAAATAAGCTGCCTTTTTAAGTTTTTATTAGAAATACTTGCATGTTTCATATAATTTTGTAAAAAGACAGCTGTATGCATGAGTGGCAGCTTTGAATTCTAATGCTCCTTATCTTTTCTGGAGTGATTCATTTCAGGGAAAATAAACTGTACTGTGATAAAAGCAGGAAGTTAATTGTTTAGAAAAAAAAATAAGATGAATAAAAATCCGAGTGGCTCGGCATTGCTTTTTCTGTCATAATATGACAGTCAGTACATATACTGAACAGATCTGTGGGCCATTTGGAAGATTTTAAAAACATCATTGTAAACTGTTGTATTTCCCTGGTACAGGAGATTGAGATATGTGCAGCTATATTTGAGTTTCCAGTGACTTCTGCATGGAAGCAAATTAGAATTATGTAAGGTAGTGTAAAATCTTTTTTAGTTATCGAAGCACCCTTTGTAACAGTGAAGGAAAATTTGAAAAACATCAAAATCTGGAGTGACTGAGACTAAAAGCAATAGGAGGATCAAAGTGACTGAGGAGCCAAGAAACATGATAATTTACTCCCTTGCAATCATGTTATCTGCAGCTCCGCAGGTACAGGAACTAGCTCTGTGCATGGTCTTTCCACCCATTAATCATGAAGTTAATGTTTCAGCATCCCAGTGGCAGAGAGAAATGCATCTGGAGATGCTGGTGGTTTGAGCTGCCCTTTTTTCCTATAAAATGGAAATCTCTTGCCTTCATCCCGTTCTTTGAAGATAACAGCACAAAATTACTGTCCATTTCTGTGAAGATCTCAGAGACCTGTACTGAACTCTCAACAAAAGCATTTCCATCTCTATATCAGGCTATTCTTATAATTGGCTTGGGGTTTTTTTGTTTATTTGTTCCTTTTGACTGGAAATGGTTTATGTGTTTGAGGATTTTTTTGTTTTTTCCAGTGTGCAATGGTTTATAGGTGTACACTTAAATTTAGAGTAGTTGGATTCTTATTTAGTCAGTTTGGTTAAATCTTTCCCTTTAAAAAGGACAGAATTTGTACTACTTTTAATAAGGTTGTATAAATGTTTTCATCTGTATCTTTTTATTGTCTCTACATAATCATTATACTTAAGTTTTACCCTCCTTAAACTCAGAGTTTCTAAATAATAATATCCTAATCTGGCTTGTATTCTGAATCATGGTAGGAGTTATATCAAAGGTCAAACACATCTAGACTAAATAAAGAAGAGTTCAGTGGAACTTCTGCGACTGATGCCTAAAACAACTTTAACTGAAGATGAGTTGAACAAAAAGTATACTGTAAGAGTCCTTCATAAAGGACTTAGTGTATGTTAAACTGTGTATGTATACATACTTACTGAGACAGCAAAATTAGGAAGCATAATTGCATATGTATATCCTTCTTAACTGGCCACTTCATTCAACCAAATACTTCAGTAACCTAATACTGAAACATGGAATGTGAACTTTATTCGATGTAGAATATCAGTGTATTCATCATTCCTTATTCATTCAAGAATAATTATGGCATTATTTCAGAGAACTCTAAATTCAGGAGAAAAAAAAAGTTTCTTTTTTTTCTTCTGCTCACATTTCTCTTACATTTGCACTAATGGTCTGTGCAGTATTAATGCCAGTCAGATGTGATGCCAACCAATAACTGAGGAACTCATTTACGTATGTCTCTATTTATAGGCATTTCCAAACTAAATAAGTGTCACAAATTTATTCTTTATACTGAAATACCTCAATATGATTAATTCAGTGGTTTCAGCAGCAGCACTGAT
This sequence comes from Callipepla californica brunnescens, assembly GCA_023055505.1. Taxonomy (NCBI): domain Eukaryota; kingdom Metazoa; phylum Chordata; class Aves; order Galliformes; family Odontophoridae; genus Callipepla; species Callipepla californica. The sequence goes on from JALIRH010000064.1 coordinate 1,070,525, forward strand.
AGGAACTTTCTATCAGTATTTATATTTAAAGGGATAATTTCTATTTTCTTACAGCTCTTTCTGTTGTCATACCTTGATTTGTTGCATTACATAATTCTTCCAGCAATTCATGGATTTTGTTCTTAAACTGGGCAGTGCCAGAAGTCACAAGTCCCTCATGTCCTGTGTTTACTCCAGCAATGCCATGTGCTGGGGTTTGGCTCTGTAACAGTGTGGTTAGTGTACCTGGAATCTGTTCCAGTAATACACGCACCTGTGGGAACTGCTTCAGAAAACACTAAACCACTTTGCCACTTACCATCTCCAGGCAAGGTAAAGGTGGCACACTAAATTGGTTTCAACAGCATGATCATGGCTAATAGGATTTGTTTGAATTGCTAAGATGGAAATTCAACATTAAGGCCTGGTGGTTAGAAGCTGTGAGCCAGTTTCAGCTAGGTTCGTTATTTTAATTAAAATGAAATAGGTATGATAGACAGCTTGTGAGAGATCCTGTGGGGTTCCATCTTTTGTTTTCTTCCAGGCATCTATACTGTTATGTAAATAATTTAGTTTTGTTTTGAAAGAGAGTAAATCATATAAATAAATAATTATAAATCAACACAATTAAATACGTATTTTTCCTCAGTCATTAGCATTTCGGTGGAGGCTATAAACTATTTTTTTTACCCTTCTGTCCCAATAAAAGCTGTAGTCTGCTTTAAGTTAACATATTCTACATCAATCCATTTGTTCATAAAACAAGAGGGCAAGAGGAAAGAATGAAGAGTTACTCTGGTTTGAAAGAAGATGAGAAATAGTTGACCACTGGTTATTATTCCTTATGTTCAGAAAAAGCTATAGATACACAGTACAATAAAATACACGCATATCTGTTTCATACACCATTAAATTTAAAGAGAGTAAGAAAAGCATATTTTTGTTGCATTTGAAAAGTGTTGGTCTCCTTAGGCAATAAAAATTCTAAATTGTTACAAACTTTAATATTGGCAGAGAGAATTCCTTGGTCATTGACCATACTGAAATAGAGTTCAAATGCTTTCAGTTTTTATGGGCTTTGTTCTCTTTTTTATATTTCTTCTAGTACAGAAAGTCTGAAGTATTTGTTTTTATTTCTTTTTTTTATTATTCATTCATTATTTAGTCATTTACCAATAATCCATTGTTTCTATTTTCATGTGCAAAACTTGGGAAAGAATTGTTTGACACCAGGCCTATATGTGTTATTACTGAAAACATGCAGAGGAAAGTCAGGGTTATGCTAGTATCAAAAAACTTGTGCAGGTGAGTGCCTTCTAGAATTTTGATTTATTGGCAAACTTGTCATGGTCTCATCCTGGTTGATCATTTCTATCTGTATTGTAAAAATCCTTTCTTATTTCTGGTACTTGCTTTCAGTCAGTGCCCTCTGAACAAAATAGTTTAGTACTTTTTTGCAGTGTTGATGCATAACCTGATTTAGTTGAACTCCCAGCAGCCACACTGAGTATGAGTATTTTGTTGACTTTTCTTACGCCCTTTGTTATAGTTTCTTTTTTTTTTTTTTTTTTACTCACCACTTCCAGAGAGTTGTCACTGATATATCTTCACTAAAGACTATGCAGTGGTAGTTCTGTTTCAGATTTAAACTAGTCAGTTTTTCTGAATCCACTTCTTTGAGCAAACTGATTCATCATGCTCTGCAGTGTTTAACTTTCATGGTACTGTATTTTGATCCAGACTTCTAGGATTCCTTTTTACCTCATTCACTTGTGCCTGCTCTTATGTCCCTTGATGGTTTTGGAGACAAGTAGTTCCAGAGAGCAGAACTGTTTTGGAAAGGAACGAGTCAAAATAAGGGTCAAGGCAAATGAGAAAATGGGAGTGGGTGGAAAGTATGCTTCTGTAGGTTTTATGTTCCCCTTAATATGCTTTAATGCAGATAACTACACCACCACTTCCTTAATTAATCTCACAGAGACTCTGTACTTTAAGGAGCACATTACAATAAATAGGTAACTATCAGTAAGTGTATCATACCTATAGGCATGATACACATGGTTGGCACCTATGCCTACCAGGAACAGTTAAATAGAGGGTTTAAAAGATGTTTCTTTAAAGCCAGGAAAGAAACATTTCCACTTAAGCTGCATTATACCATCCTGGGATAATTCAAGCAGTCTGGAAGCAGTTAAAATGATTTGAAATAAAAACATGAGTCAAGTTCACCATGCATGCAATACATATGAAAAACTATGTTTTGTAAGATTTATCTGAAAATACTGTGCTTAAAATGTTGAATATTGATGATAATATACTCAAATTAATGAAAAAAATGGGCAGTAATGAAGATGTCAAAAATACAAATCACGACTAAGTTGTATTTGGCAATGTATAGTAATACCTCAACTAGTACAGGAACAAAGAAATATTGGGGTAATAGTTCAGCTCTGGAAATCTTTACGTAATCTCTATTTCTACAAGAATTAGTACAAAGGGGCAGTGTCAAAAGTTGTGTACTTTCAGAGTAATAAATTCACATCTGAAATAATTCTGAATTGTGTGAACATTTCATAAGCAATAAAATTCTCAAGGTAAATGTAACAATATATACGCCATCTGTCACATCCTGGATGAACTTCATCAAGTAAAAGTAACTGTGCTCACATCTAATCGTTCCATATCCACTTCCATGAAGAAAAAGCTTTCTCTAAACATCAGCAAAACAAATGCTTTATGATTCTTCAAAAAAACTCTGGAAACTTCCTGTTTTCCATTGGCAACAGTTTGGTTCTTAGCATACTGAAGCCATGTCTATAAGACTAACTAATATCACCGTATTGTTTCCATGTCCTCTCCATATGTGTTTCTGTAGCCATCTGTTGTCTCTTGGCTTACTCTGTAAAGTCCTTTAGAATAAGGGTTTTTTATTTATGCTTGTATGGCACCAAGCAGGATGAGATGTTGTTCATGATGGGGGTCTGGATCTGATGCAATTAAATAATACATAAGTTAAATTTAAAAGTTTTTTGAAGTATTTCATTGTTCAGAAATGGTGATTTCTGGTTTAAGTGTCAGCATATGCTGTGATCTGTGGCTGGCATAGATCATAAATTCTGTGGGTGCCAACCAATATTCAACTATCTGGGGTTCAAGATTAGTAAGTTAAATCTTATATTTAATTACGTTTAGCTGTTAGATAGAAAAATTAAAAGTAAATTTGAAGTAAATTTTCACAAAATGAAAACAGTAACCAATATTTGTTTTCTCGAGGGAAATTTGAATAAAATTAAATGAGAAAGCAATTTATGCCATGCATCTGAATTTTATTTGACATGTAAAATTCTACCAATATCCTAGGGGTATACCTTGTGTATGTTTTATGAATAAGCACTTTAGTACTGGTAAGACTCTGAGCAAGTCCCCGGCTTTAGAATTTCCCTGATTCAGTGTCATTTTTGCAGTTACTTTTCTCTGAATATTTCAGTACTTCATCAGAATTATTTTCTAATTTGCTCCGTCAATTTGCCAAGTGCTCAGGGGTTTACTCTTCATGTTTTTACTACGAGTACTGAATGAGTGGAAAATGTGATGAAGCAAATTAATATAGGGAAATCCGAAGTCTTACTTACAGTCTGTGATGGTACTCTGGGAGAGTATTCTGGGCAGTACCACTACATGATTATATTCTTAGATACTTTTTTCATTGCATTTCACCCTACCCATCACTGACCGCCATAAGACGGTAAGACCAGTAAGACTGGACTTTTATTCCAGCAGAATTCTATCACTTCTTGCATTGTGTTTTTAATCGCAACATTCTTTCATAAGCACCTTAGGTACTTTGAAATAGTCTTAAAGACAGTTTATTTTCCACTGTATGGTAACACTTGATAGTGCTGCCATGCTGATTGACATGATTGACTTCATGAGCCATTCAGTTCATACCCGGATGAAATTTTGCCTGAATGTTCAGGAGTGAAATACTGGGACATATATAATTGTAAGCCACTGATAACAGAGTATACTTCTTGAGTTTCTACATGAATAAGGCAGACAAAACTAATTTTTCATTCAAATGCTGAATAGTAATTCTGAAAACTTACTGTTAGTATGAAAGATATTACAGACCTGAATTTGTGCATTGATATTCCCATTTTTCTAGTTCTATGTTAAGCTACATGTCATATATTTGAAAGAAAGCTTGCTTGAACTGGTAAAAACAAGGTTGAAAAAGAATGGCTTCTGCCAAAACTATTTTTCTTTAGACCTTGGCTTCTGTAGGATGATAAATTCCAGTGACCTTAATCATTTTTGCAAACCTTATTGCAGCTTGTAAAGTGATGAACTGTAAAAGAGTAGTATTATTCTGTCAAAACCGTAAAACTTGCTGTAATCTCTTCTTGAAGGTGATGACCACTTTCAGTTAGTTAGTTATACCTGTTTTCCTCAAACAGTAAAAACTGTTGAAAAAGTAAGTATGGTGGAAGACCTCATTTGAGTCCACATAGCTCAGGAGAAGAGGAAGGATATAAAAATTTTATTTCCTGAGCTGTCTTTGTAAAGGTGAGAAGATAGATGAAAGGAAAGGTAATAAAAAGGAAAGGATGAGCTTGGACAAAATGGAGAGCACTAGAACTGTATAGATTTTTTAAAAATAGGGGATAAATGACAGAAGATTCATCATAAAGAAATCAGTTTTGTGAGCAAAAGTAACGTGGAGATGTAACAATGTAAGCAAAGATCTGGATACGGATATGGAGAAAGATAAATAAGAGAAACTTGTACGTAAACCAGTTTTATTTCTTTTTTTTTTTTCAGATTCAGTTTTACCAAAAGGAAAATAGTTGGAGATGTGCATATGGAGTTATTTGAATAAATTCTTTCTTTGATTAGAGATGTAAATTCTACCATAACTTATATGGTTTGTGAAATATAAATCAGTGTGCCATCACAAATAACCTAGTTCCTTTTCATTCTCATGTTAAATTAATTACTGATCATCTTTAAGGCTCTAAATCATCAGTAATACTGAAAGTGTTGGAAAGCTTTTGAGGATCCTGGGACTAAACTTTCAGGCAATATCGTTAATATGTCTTACTGTAAAATAACATTATTTAATTTGCACATCCATTGCAATGATCCATTTATTTGCTGCTTGTTTTAGATTTCTTCCTCGTTATACAGCTCGTAATACTTACATGCTTTATAGGACATTGTTCTCAATAATTTGGCAATGAGTTTTTGTTCTGATAATTATTTAGATTGTTTCTTAATTTTGTGATCAACTGGTTAACCTTTGAAAGCTGTGGCTGAACAAGTTTGAATCACTGCTCATGTTTCTGGTACTGCATCTGACAGATCAGATGGAAGGTCAGCTTCTTAAGGGAAGTTGGACCTTAATGTTTTCCTTTTAACGTACATTTGGCCAGTTCAAAGAATGTATGGGTCTTTGCTCATGGAATCAAATCCTCAATGCTTCTTTGTACACAAAATAAAAATGGTATCTAGGGAACTCACAGTCTCTGCACAGTGTAGCACAGAAGTTGGCACTTGCAGAAAGGAGCAGCAAATAGTGTCTAGACAAGAATTGACAGCATCTGCACAATAGCAGCTATAAATCAGTTGCTTCATTTATTGTTGCCAAAGAATTTGACTTAGTACTGAAAAAAGACGTGCTTTTTCTGGAGTGCTTTTTGGTTTTGCTGCTTACCTTCACAAAGCTGTAAAACATTCATAATTTGCAGAATAATTTTTGAAAGATACTGCAGGTAGGTTGGTTTTAGAAATGTTGATTGAGCAGTACAGTCACTGACATTGGATCAGGTCACTGGCATTGAATAGGAGCTCTACCAGTTCTGAGTAATCTCTTCTTGTGCTGCACTGCTCTCCTAATGGAGATCTTTTTCCTAATGACCAATTTGAACCTTGTAAGAGGCAGTTTTTGGCCTTCTGTATCATCTGCCACTGTTCGGAATTTTTGTACGTCATCTTTGTAACTCCGCGTTGTTGCAGCTCCTAGTATCCATTTTAGTCTTCTGTTTGCCAAAATAAACAAGTCCCTTAGGCTATCCTCCACACCCATAACCATCACAGTAGCCCTACATTGGACCTTCTCCAGTTTCTCAGCATCCTTCTGGATGGAGCAGAGGCCTTACGAAGAATGGCTGAGGGAGCTGGAATTGATCAGTCTGGAGAAGAGGAAGCTCAGGGGAGACCTTATTGTTCTCTATAACTACCAGAAGGGAGGTTGTAGTGAGCTGGGAGTTGGCCTCTTCTCTTTTGTAACTAGTGATAGGACTAGAGGGAATGGGTTCAAGTTGTGCCAGGGAGGATTCAGACTGGATGTTAGGAAATATTTCTCTGAAAGAGAGGACAGGCACTGGAATGGGCTGCCTAGGGAGGTGGTAGAGTCAGTTACCCTGGAGGTATTCAAGGAATGTTTAGACACTGTGTTGAGGAACATGGTTTAGTGAGAACTATTGGTGGTTGGTGGACGGTTGGGCTCGATGATCTTGTAGGTCTTTTCCAACCTTGGTGATCCCATGATTCTATGATTCTACGATTCTGTGATTCTATGGTTCTTGAACTGATGGCCTAAAACATTAATCACGGCCTGGAGAGCACTGAATAGAAGGGAGTATTGACTTTCCTGGATCTGCTGACCACATTCCTCCTAATGTAGCCCAGAGCACTGTTTGCACTAGTTGTGGTGAGTGTACTTTGTTAGTTCTAACAGAGCCCAAAAGACACTACAGTGTCCTTGTTCTTTTCAACAGGCCTGAAGCACAGCTTGTTCTTTTCCTATCTTTACTGGTGCATTGTTTGTTTGTCTCTTTGTTTTTCCCGGGTGCTGAATTTTGTACTTGTTAAAGTTTCTTGAACAGGAACCTCAAAAAAATTTAGTTTGCTTAGGCCTCCAATGTCTCATGGTCTTTCTGAAGTGAAATTCTCACTGCATGGCAAACACAACTCCCAGTTTTTCATCATCTGAAAATCTAGTGAGTTTATGTTCTGTTTCCTCAAATGGGCTATCAATGAAGATATTAACCAGTATCTCTGTGACACTCCATGGGTTACTGTACTCATTTCCAACCACCAACTAGATGTCATGCCATTGACTCAACTATTTGAGCTTGATGCATCTGACCAGTTTTCAGCCCACCTATAATCTTTTGGTTCAGCCCATACTTCCTTACCTTGTTAATTATAAAGCGTTTGGAAATGTGTTAACAGCCTAACTAAATATATTGCATCCACTTCTCTCCATTCATCTGCATGGCCAGTCATTTCATCATACCAGGCAATCAGATGGGCCAAGCATGATTTGCTCTTGGTAAATCCTTGTCGACCTTTCTTGATTATTGTCTTGTCCTTTTACATGTTGGAAATTGTTTCCAAGAGGACACACTCCACGATTTTTCCAAGGACTAAGGTGAGGCCAACTATTACACAGTTTCTTAGATCCTCTTTGTATTTTCTTCAATATGAATGTAAAATTAACCTTTCTCCAGTCATCAAGATTATCCTGTGATAGCAGTGATTTTTTATGAATGATAGCCAGAGGTGTTACAGCCACTTCATCAGCTCTCTCAGCACCCATGGGTGTAACTCACATTATCTCAGGTATTCGAATGCATTTGACCTCTTAAGGTACTCACTAACCTTCCCAAGCTGTACATGCAGAGGTCTGGGAGTAGGTGTTGCTTAAAATGCTACAGGCAAAAATGATACTGCTGCAGACTTTTCCATATTGCCCATCATTTTGTTATCTCCCCTAATAAGCAGCATGCCTACATTTTCTTAAAACCTTCTTTTGTTGCTCTCATACTTTCAAAGTTCCTTCTTGTTACCCTTTCTTGTCCTGCATTATTTTTAGCTCTAGCTGGGCTTTGTCCTTCCGCGTGTTGTTCTTGTGCCCAAACAATGTTTGTGCGTTTGCCTTCGTTTCCTGTCATTGTTTCCACATATGTGTTCTCCACTTCCACCATTTCCATTTGAATATATGCTTTTATCATTTTAGTTCATTAAGAAACTCCTTGCTCAGCCAGGTGGGCCTTCAACATACTTTCTCTGCAAGTGCTGCTATCCAGGCTTTTTCCTTTCTTCTATAGGATTAAAGAGAAACAATACAAGGATTCCTGTTCCATTCACCCTTGTTCATTTTTAAGGTAAAATGATATAATATCACCATGTAATTGGTGTCTGCATGAAAAAGCAGAAAGAAATCAGAACACTTAAGTGATCCCAAATAGTCTTTCTGCAACATGGACGTTGCACCATAGGGCAGTCTTCCTGCTGCCAAAAGCCACAAGTTTCTGTCCTTAAGAGTGCATGTCTTCTTCCCATTTTGTCAAGCCTCAGTTGCACCTTCCCTGTCCACGTGATAAACGCTTACACTTTGAAAGATCCTGACAGTCTCCTGTTAGTCATCAAAACACACTGGCCACTCCTCACCTGCTGCTGTGGTAACTAGAGAGCAAACCTCCCTCTCAAACGATCACTCTCAGGGGACAGTTACCTGCCACAGTGCTGCAGTTGACTTTCCCAACCAGGCACTGTCTTCTAGCACATCATCACCATCTGGGTGTTGTCTTCTTATGGAAACAGTACATCTGTGTCTGTTGTGTGTCAAATGCAAAGTTAACTGTCCTGCTTATTTGTTCATCCTGCTGGCAGTGCTCCTTGGTGCCGGTCCTGAGGGTGCCAGATAAATAAGAAACTCAAAGTGCATTTGTTCACTCAGCCTTTTGCAAGATTTCACACTTGGCAGGAAACCTCTTGCACTGTCTGTGAGTTTCTGGCCACGCTACCCTCCTTTGTGAGCACTGGGTATGCTGAACACTTCTGCCCATGCTAGATGCCAGCTGAGCTGAATGATCAATGTACTCAGCATCAGTCTCACATGCCAGATGACAAAGTACTTCTGTGTCATTGAAAAGGTTAGTTTTGATATCTGCTCAAGTGGGTAGAGCTGTCCAAAAACATTTAAAAATCAATTTACTGCTGTCACGATCCTTGAATAAGAAGAAATAGTGTGGGAAACATGGAAATATAAATTACCAGATGTTTTATTTTGTGCAAGATGAACTGGGCTTCAATTACTAATATTTGTATGATGTTGAAAATATTGTTTTATAGCAGGATACTCAAATACTGCATCCTCTCCCCATCTTATAGCTAGAGTTGCAGCTGGAAATTTAAAACTTATGATAGATTATTTCTTGCAATCATTAGCTATATATACAAGGTCTTCTGCAGAGACTAATTGAGTAGAAATGCAGATATGCATGTGTAGGCTGTAACAGAACTGCAGGCTTTGAATGAGGCTAATCTTTCAGAAACAATAAATTGCCAGCATCAACTCAATCCCTTTGAGGCTTAAGTTCTCAAAAGCATGAGGGATGAGTAAAATAAGGTGAGGGCTTATTAACATAAGAAAATAGTAGTGAAAAATTATTTAATATCTGTGGATTGTAGGTGTGATGAAAAAGCGCATAGCCAGAAAATGATATTGCTGGATCTTGCAAAATGCTACCATTAAATTTCTTTTTATTAAAAATCAGTTGCTTTGGGATAGATGCTGTATTACTGCTGTTTCCTTGCCTTGCCTCTGCATCTCAGTTTGTGGTGGAGATTAAGATCACTTGTATGTGTAAAACAAGACTGATTCATTGTCTTTATTCTTGATGACCAGTTTTGCATTTGTTTCATTTGATACATAATTCGCATTCTAATACTCAGCAGTCTCCATCAAAAAGAGTATGATAAAACTGTAAATCTCCTAAGAAAAACAGCCTGCTCAAAAGTTACTTTGCCTTCGTCTTCTTTAATTGAGTTGTGTTCTAAAGCAAACAAACAAAAAAACTGCTTTTAGAGTATGTCTAAGCTTTAAAAGAATTTTTTTTTAAAGAAGCAGTGAACTTTCTCCCAGTATTGTCTTCAAAGTTGAGAATGGATGCATTTGTAAACAGCAAATGAATTTCAAAGGTCAGAGTCCAAAGAGAAATTCTTGGTTGATGTAGTTTCTTTTTCAGATATGAGTCGTGGCTTAGGACTAGGCCTTAAAATGATTTTTCTTAATTGTATTTCAAATTATACTCCGTGCATGTTTATTAAATAACTTGATAATGTTGAATGTTGATAATACTAACAGTATTACAGTATGTGGGTTGAAATTAGTTTTCACATAACTGCTACGCAAAAAGTTTTATGGAATTCTAGTTGCCCTGGCAAGTTTTTCATACAGATAGAGCATATGCGACACGATAAAATATCCAAAAATATGGTAGTTTATCATTAATATGTCTTGAAATAAAGAAATAATTTTTCTGACCTTTTAAAGGAATTGTTGTAAAAATTACTCTGACAGAAGAGTGAATTCTTCTCTTTGATGAGTTTTTCAGCCATTGCTATTGTACTATGTTTATGCAAGCAAAAACAAGTAAGTAACCTGTATAATAAATGTGAACTCTTAATGCTTCCTGGATAACACATGGGAATGTAGGCAGGGTTTTTTTAGACTCTTTAGATGAAAAAGTAATATTAACAAAAGCTTAACTGAAACATTAAGACCAAACCCTATATCTGTGAAATAACCAAACAATTTAGAAGTCTTTCAATAATTACATACATTCATTTCCAAAATTTGCTCAAGAACAAAGAAGTAGGAAAAAGTAGAAGACATCTAAACATTTCAGGAGATGTATAACCAATTTTACTATATATCATATAAAGATTTTTTTTTTTAATACTTATTATAGGAGGAGGAGTTGGAGGCCCAAATTTCATTTCTACAAGGACAGCTAAACGACTTGGAAGCCATGTGCAAATATTGTGCAAAGATGATGAACACACATCTTGGTAAGTGCCATACTCTGTATTAACCTGATAATCTTTGCAAAGGCTCTTCTCATGTTTGTTTTAGAACAAAAATAATATTTATGTAGTACACTGCATACTTTACAAGTCACAAAGAAAATTAAATTAATGTATGCTGTTGTTCTATCAGATACTGCCAACCACTCTTTTGGGCTCCCCAGTCCTAAAGAGACAAGGGTCTCCTGGAAGGAGTCCATCAGAGGGCCACAAAGATGGTAAAGGGCTTGGAGCAACTCCTGTATGAGGAAAAGCTGAGTAACCTGGGTCTGTTCAGCTTGTGGAAAAAAAGAGAGAGGGTCTGATAAATGTTTATAAATATCTAAAGGGGATGGGATGCAAATGGTGGGGCCAGGCTCATAGGAGGTTCCATACTAACATGATAAAGAACTTCTTTATGGTCAGGGTGACAAAGCACTGGAGCAGGTTGCCCAAGGAGGCTGTGGAGTCTTCTTCTGTGGAGATATTCAAGTCCTACCTGGATGGCTACATGTGCTATCTATTGCAGGGTACCTGCTTTAGCAGGGTGGTCGGACTCAGTGATCTCTTGAAGTCCTTTCCAACCCCTGAGATTCTGTAATTCGGTATCATACTCTCATGCTGTTAAACTTGGGAGTGTATTAGCCACTGACAATGCTGAAAAAAATGTCATTTTAGTACAGATTGTCTTTCTTCTAAAGATTTTGTGTTTTGTTATAAGTGTGCTGGAGTTCATCTCATTCTCTAAGCCTATTTGCAATTCAGCAGTCCCAGAATCATACTTAGTGCTTGTAGTGATAGTTGTATAAAATCCATATACTTTTATTAAATACAACATCTGCACAGTCTACACTTATCAATTTCATTTTGTAAAAATGTGTTAGTATAGGCTGGCTACTTTGTAGTACTTTGCTTAGATCAGGAGAAATGTATTAAAGTAGAAGCTAGATTGAGAAGAAAATCAACAAATACTCCATTCTATAATTTGATTTATATATTGCCAAGAATAACCAGAAAAAAAAATAAACAAAAAGTTTCAGTTGATTCAGGTATTAAATATATTTAGCTAGGCTTTGATAAAAGCTGTATTTTTATACTGAGTTGAACCGAAGTCTAAAGGTTACTATATTTAGTTATGTGCAAAAAGCACCATTATTAAGAAATCAGAGCACAAGTGCAATAATTGTAAGGTGTATTTATACCCTGCAACATCATAGTTGAAGCAAAATAATTTCAAGTTGAGCATTTCAGTGGGTAGAACTAAATATATGTTACCGAAATTTACCAGGTCAAAAAGATCAAATGTGAAAGCCAAGTTGTACTTGCATTTTCATTTTCTTTTTATGTGTGTCCATATAATTTTAGTAGACACTGTTACGATCCTAGGAAAAGCTATAAATACTGTGTTATTTGAAAGTTTGGAATCACAGCGTTTGAAAGCCAAGTGTAAACCACTAAGCACAACAGCTTTATTCTGCTGTAGTTGTATTGCTTCTGCAAGGGCATCTGGGCAATGAGTTAGACAAATGCACTTAAATCCTTTAGTGATTAACAATTAATTATAATAAATAGAGCACAAGAGAGCCTGAATTGCCACCAACCTTCCCAGTTCCTGCTTTTGCAGCAAAGTGAAGAGGTTAGGTGTCTCCAGAACAGCTAGCAGATGATCCATGGGAAGCAAGGAATATAACTACCAAGATTCTTGCTAGAATGACCTGTGCAAAAATCTGTTAGACGATCCCAGCAGTATACACCAGCAAGCTGACCAAGAAAACTCCCAATAGTACCCCCAAGGATTGTCTCCAGAGTCCTTCCATTACTCATTGCTTCAAGAAATTACAGCAAAATAAAACTCAGAAAATACCTGGTCATTTCTAGGTCTGAGGAAAGGTTAGCAACAGCTGCTGTTGCAACTAGTCTAGTATTCCCCCAGGTATCTTTTACCAATGAAAATTGCTTCATTTCAGAGATCCCAGAGCAGATAACAATGAATTATACACACTTCTAATTATCTGTTGGGACATTAACAAATTAACTTGAGCTATTCTTCTGTAAATATCTGTTTTTCAGACTTCCTCAACCAGCTTATTGCTCTTGAAACTTTCTTGATAGCAAGGTTGAAAATCCTCATGTATCTTAGCTACACATAGTGATCAAAATCTCTCAACAGAGTCTTTGCTTGCTGAAACACTTTTCAATTCAATTGAACAAGTTACTTTTTACAGCAGATTATTTTTATTGTCTTCCTTTGAATTTTTTAGGGCTTCCACATGCTTTTTCTAGTGGGTTAATCAGGTCAGGATGTGCTATATTAGCAGCTGTCACAGCAAAGTGGTCATTTAACAAAGGGAAGGTCATCTCTTCTATGTGATAATTCTTTTTTAAAATGTATCATGCAGCATTACATTAGTACAGTTTTATACAGCGATAGGTTCAGGTGATAATCTACTATGATCTTTAAAATGTTGTGACTCACAGCTTTTTAAGCACAGGATTTTATCCTCTAGATACAATCAGGAAATGTTTATTTCCATATGTGTTCCTTGTATTTGATTATGTTGATATTCACTTGCTGTCTTTTGACTTTTTAGCTAAATAAATCAGGTTATTCTGCAGTGTATTCCTGCTAGCACTCCAAATGCAGACTCTGCTGTCATGCATTTAATAGTTGACTATATTAATAATAAAAACATATGGATATGCAGAACTTAAAGAGTCAGCCAGAATAAATTCCTTCTAAATTCCTTTTAAATCTGAAACAGTTTTTGATGCTTGTTCTAAATAGTTTTACTCAATTGATGGCTTTTTTCCTGCACTGACTACCTTATATTTGTAGCTTACTTTTTAACAAAATTGTATTAATTCTAGATTATGGAAATGTGTATCCAGTGTGCAGCACAGAATTACTCAACTGGCACTATGAATAGAGAGTATCAAACAATTGTAGGATGGGATCCTGACCCATTTCATGACCTGACAGAGATGTCATGTTACAGTTCAGAAATTGTTAAGATAACTAGGAATTCATCTGTTCTGTTTTTCTTGTTACAATCTATTTGCATCAAATATATTACTATTACATATTATGTAGTATTCTTCTATATGATATCTTTTTTACAAAATTATTTTGTTTAAATAAAATCTCAATCAGAATTCTTTTTCGACATATAAAGTCATCATATTTCTTTTTACCAAGAACTTTGTCTTTCTATAGATTTCAGTAAATGCCTCCTATTGGTGCATTTTCTTTCCATAGAGCATGAGGAATGACCACAAGGGATATAAAAACAATTTTTGTTTTGTTCATGTATTCGAAGATGCTTTTATTAAATGTTTATCCACTTCTGTAAATAACACACACAGTGTACCACGCAGCAACGACATAATTAACTGCTTGTAATATCCAGGGATGTTACCATGGTAATGAATGATGATTCTGAAATATTACTACTGGTTGCTACGTGTAGAAATTAGAAATAGGCTTTTGATCATGAATACGGAGGAAAATCATCCTGCATTTTTTGTCTTCTTAGAGCTGTGCATCAGAAAGAGCTTTAATTTTCTTCCCCCTTTCCCTTTACCACTGAAGCACTGCTGAGGTGGAATGCCTTTTAATGCCTCCAAGGATAATTGTTGAAATTTGTGTATGTAGAACTGGCAGACAGGAAGACAGATTTTGCTTCTGTTACCACCCTTTTCCACCAGCTTGTCATAGCTTTCAAAAGAAAGAATTCCGTATGTTCCATTTTTCCATTAATGAAATGAAAATGCATCCAATCTTGTAAGCCTGTCCTGCGGCTTTGTTTGTAATATAAATGCAGAATATTACTCAGCTGACAGTGGAAAAATATATTTGCCATAGCTATTACTGCTCCAGCGTTATCACAGATATATTTTTCTGATGTTTCTTTTTTACATGCACTGTCCTTTTTCAGGGAATAATATTCCCTGTGCCTTCACTAATATAGTAATATTCTCCAGCTTTTTTTTTTCCTGAGGTACTTTTCTGTTAGTGCTCATAAACACCTCAAGGCTCAGTGATTCAGAAAGCTGTAATGTACTAGTTAAATATTGCAGTATTGTAACCTAACATAATGTTACTTACTTTTTGAGTGATTTTAATAGCTTCCTCTTTTCTTTAACTGTGTCAAAAGAAAAGAATTGAGGTAGCAGGTGCAGTCAGAAGTTGTATTTCACCTGTTCAATGATGTGACCTCTGGCTGAAGTCTTAAGAGTAGATCACGAACAATTTCTCTAAGAGGTTTGCACCCAAATGTCACTCCAATGGTCCTACAGTATCTACTGGTGGGCTCCTCTCTTGTCCTTCACATTCAACATGGAGATAAGTTTGAGGTGTTAGTGAAGTTGGTCCAGAGGTTCTCAGACTGCCAAGCTTCATTACATCCCCAGCTTGAGACCACACAGTATTGTTAAGTGGCAGTTCAAATGTCAGCAGGTAATAACAGTGCCTTCTGATACCTTCTGCTTTTCCAGTATCCTTGGGGTTTGTTTTTTGTCAGTACCCACGCAGGATTAAAGCACAGACACTTAACAAAAAGTTAATCAAAACTCTGGAAAAGTATAAACCCTTCATTAGCTGGGTTTATATCATGAGAAGTTGTGAAAGATGTTTATGAGTTTGACAGTTTTGCTCCAGAGAGAAAAGTGATGAATTTTAAAATGTCATCTGTTTATAAGGGACAGGAACCAATCCATTATCACTGTTCTTAAAACTGAAGTACCTAACATTTGTTTCCAGCAGAGATGCAGCTTCAGACCTCCAAGTATGTGAAGGTGTACTAAATAATTACACGTTTAGTACGGCAAGTCCTTTTCATGAGAGGAAATCTAAAGGAACATTGGTTCCAGATTAATTCAGCTATGTGGATCTTTATATAGAAACTGTTCATTTCTGGTGGGTGATTTATCAGGTTGTGAAGGAGTAGAAACTAAGATCATTCCACTCTTGTTTTTGCTCAAGGGCAGGACTGTAAAAATATAGGCAGCGAGGTGGGGTCCAAGAGCAAAATATCTGCTTTCTCACAGCATAGACCCTCTGCTAATAATGCCTGTATATTCTGGAAAGAGGTAGCTCACATGGTTCTACACAAAACCCTAGAAATATGAGCAAAGGTACCCAACACAGATATGAGCAAGGTTATGCAGAATGAATATGTTTGCCTGCTTTTATGAGCTTTATCTTCTTACTGGCTAGAGAATAGTCAACCAACCTTTTGGCTTTTGTGGGCCAAGTTGAGCAAAGAGGAATCGTCTTGGGCCACATATGCATAGGTTGCTCCAAAAGTAATGCCTTCTGTTCATTTCCGTGGAAACTATGACAAAGAGCGCAATAACACTATTTGATAGAGCAATTTCTCAGCTACAGAGTACTCTTTTTTAAACATAAACTCCACCATTAGCTATGCATTTTCACCAGTGAACAAAAGTCTGCATGCCAAGCCCATAAAAATCTGCACCAGCAGAGGTGACTCGCTATCACCACTGTCTAAAGACATTATCCACTGCCTCACTGTGCTCACATCCACTGTTTGGTCTTCATAAATGTTCATCCGGTGTTGATGAATTGCAAATGTGCAAATTTTTCACATGGATGAATTCAGTGATGCACCTCTGCTTCATGCACATTTCCATGTCAAAAGCAATCTTGTCATACTGCCCCTTTTCTGCCAACTATTGTGTGACAACAAAATAGAATGGAATATTGGTGAGAAGGTTCAACCTCTATCACAATACCAACAATATGCACATAGGCCAACATAATAAAATAGGAGGCATTACTTTTGAAGTAGCCCTCATAAAGAATATATAATATAGTTAATGTATATAAGTAACAAAAACTTATTTAAATTTTTATTTTTTTATTAAAACATAAACAAAGGGAAGCAACAAAACCATTAATCTATTGAGATATGTGACCCTGTTTTTGAGAAACCAATGCATCAGGCTGGAAAGGAAGGGAAGGGAAGGAATGGAAGGGAAAGGGAAAGGGAAAGGGAAAGGGAAAGGGAAAGGGAAAGGGAAAGGGAAAGGGAAAGGGAAAGGGAAAGGGAAAGGGAAAGGGAAAGGGAAAGGGAAAGGGAAAGGGAAAGGGAAAGGGAAAGGGAAAGGGAAAGGGAAGGAGAAAGGGAAGGAGAAGGGGAAAGGGAAGGGGAAGGGAAAAAAGATAGAAAAAGATGTAGTGTTTTACTTATCTAGGTGGCTTACTATTCACAGAGAGCACCTTTCTATAAGGTAACAGGACATGTCCCTGCCACAGGCATCAGGAAATGCTGGCTACTGTAAGACTCTCTTACAGTTATGGTGCCTGACATCTCCCGGACAGACATTACTCAGAAGACTCATTAAATATAGTTCAAAGCCACCTTTTCACTGCAATTATTACAAACATGGTGAGCACGATAAGAGAAATAAAAATACAGAACAGAAATTTACAGGATATAGTTGCTAGTATAATTTCACTAGTTGCAGAATGTATGCAATATAAAACTGAATTTTTATTTTATATATCACGTGATAAGATGAAAGGTTTTGAAATTTTTGTAAGGAAAAAATGAAATGGAAATTATTCTGCTGCCCTGAGTTGAAATTAAATAGCTTTTGTTTTTTTTTTTAGGTAATAAGTGCATTAAGTGAGTCTCCTCATGCTCAGGACATAAATAAAACTATCCATACTTTATAAACCCAGAAATGCTGTAAAAGTTAAAAAGGCCACATCAAACACACCTTTTTGAGTCTAAGCAGGTTTCTTCTTTGTTAAGAATAAAGATGTAAAATATTCAATAGAGACCACTGATAAATTAAGTACATTAACAGATTTATTAAAGTAGTTACTGTAAAATAGGTGTTTGTTATGTAACTTTGATTTCAGGCTCTCATTTGTGGTGATGCTCTATTTTTATGTGCAGATACAGATATATATGTGTGTGTTCAGGAAGAATAAAAGTATTATTTTTAGTGCTCCATGAAATTAAAACACCTTTCTGTCCCATGAAGGTGACTCTTAAGGTCTAATACATAGAGTTAACAACTGTGTTAATCCTGAAAGTCCAGCTGTGATAGTCACCTACAGACTCTTTCATCTCAGCAGTCCTGATGAAAATGAGAAGATTAAAATAATGAAGCTTACATACCCCATAATTACCTACATTAAGACCTTTCCTTGCAAGTTTCAGTACATTTCTGTCATGGCATTTATTTCCATCATCTGTAGTTTCATTAACTTTTAGGGAGAGAGCATTTTCCTTATGCTGACTACCATCCACCCTTTCCTTCTCAGCAACTCTTAACTACTAATTTGTCTTCCAGTATCAACTTTGGAGGAATAAAAACTTGATAGATGTTAAATTCTGGCATGACTGAATTGTTGACTTACCCATTATTTCCATAAAGATCTTTGGTATTCTTAACCTTTCGAACCTTATGGTTGTGCTTGTTATTTCCTTCAAGATCTACATTTAATTTAATAAGCCTGGTGAGATGGGGCATATGTGATACATTTCTTTCACTCTTGATACTTTGTTTAGACTTTCATGGTTGCCTATCATGTTGAGATTACTCTTCATCATTAGAGGAAGGACATAGAGCTACTTGAATGATGTCTGAAACAAATTGTTTTCACTGAAGAGGACTTCAGTCAGTAGATGCATCAGCTCATACTGAAAAGTCTCTATCTTCAGAACAGAGCAGCAGCATGACTCAAAATTTTCAGAAGGAGCAGATAGGAAGTCAGTTTGTGCAGATTTGTCAAATCTATAGAAGACATTCAGAAGCGCAGAGGAAAAAAATAAGGCAAACAGAAAAATGGCTTTCCTTTAACACGTGTTTCTAATTATTTTTATTAATGGGAATATAACTGCACTTCACAGCTGGGATTGATGTGCTTTTCAGTTTTAATCTGGGCACAAATTCAGCATTACCGTCAATAATGTTCTCCTAAGGACTTCTTAGTAAGTGATACAAATATGACTCAGAGCTTGCAATATCTTTCTTTTTTAAGTCAAAGCTAATGTGAATTGCTATCTCTTCTACTAGACAAAACAGTTTCATGGGAAACTACTGAATGCTACTGAATTCAACATGCTGTAGAATTCATTCATTTCTGACATCGATCTTCTAGGGAACAAAACAACAGAACATGTAGTCATCTTACTCAAAACCCGTATACACTCCTTGAATAGGTAGAAAGTCTAAAAGAGCATAACATTGGGTTTAGGAGTAGCACTCCACCTTATCGTGTCACAAATAACACTAATTATTTCTATTACAGAAATGCCACAGATGTAAAAATTTAGAAACAACAGTTTGCCATGCACATTGAGACTGAAGTTAACAGCTGACTGATAATCTTAAGTGAAGGAATAATTGAAGCAAACAAAAAAATATCAAAAAATAGTTCACAGAGTCATATTAACAATTGAAACAAAATAGTTTGAGTGATACAGTGAGGTTTGTAAATCATCCTCGTTCATTCTTTCCAGCCTCTGGAGATGGCATTTCAAGTTAGTGTATGTGCTGTATCAGTCTCTATCCAAAAAGAGAACAGAAAGTCCTGTAGTTGTTGTCAAGATCCATAATTTCTCTGTTTATGCTACTTGAAAATTGAAAGCACCTGTATCAAACTGAGTGTTCCTTCTTAATGAAGCCTTTAGTTTGGATGCTTTAGCTTTACTTCCAGGTTAACATATTCCTTTACTGTATGACATGCATCGTAGAAAATGTCCGTAAGTATGTTTTAAATAGAACTTAAGGCTTTTATGGATGTTTGCTGTCAAAACTCTCAATCTATCCAGGTTTTCATGTGGCATTTACCACAACAGTATTTGAGTAAATCATTCTTCTTGTAAAATCAAAATCAGTTTTAATTAATTCAGTCTTACAAGCAGTAGACAACTTTGCATTTTAAAAATCTCTGTGTGTTCTTCAAGAACTGTCTTTTATACAACCATAGCAATTTTTTAGTGTATTGTCTGCAATCTATTGCTATATGAAACGTTTAGATTGTGAGGAAATTAAATAGTATGGTTTTCCCTTAGAATAGGCTGCAATTTCTTGTGGCTATTAAGATTGTCACTTATGCAGAACAAATTGTCATTTGCTTGTCGCTTCACACTACAGTATTTTTTTTTATTTCTAGTGAATGTGAACAGTGATAGGAATACAATCATTCCATAGAAGGAGAGAGAGGAAAAAAAATGCCTTGAACTTTCAGAAAAATATGTTGCTTGGAAGAGCTCAGAGGCTGGTGGTCCTAGTAGGTATTTGTAGTCATGGGTAAAGAAGGATGCACAGGAGACATGCAGATATCATTTGTCTCAACAGTGATTAAGAGTGTATATTCATGTAAGTTAGTGTGGGATAGTACTGTCTATCACCTGAAAAAAATATCATCTCTCTATACCAAAAGCATGCTCTGTCATCTGTCATGGGGAGTGCAGTGTCTGTGCTTTTTCTGTGTTCTCTTTGGAATCACAGGATGTCTGTGTATACACTGTTGTCCTTGGATACCTGAGCATAGACATAAGCATGATATTTATATTAAGCAATATTTGAAAGAACAGATTTTCGTGCTTGAAGTCCAATACACTTCTAGTGGAAAAAAAATATTTGTAGTATTAGTATAAAAAGAGAAAAAAGTGTTATCAGAAGTTAAATGCTCAGTCCATCCTTCAAGCTTTCTAATGCTAGTGAAGAAGAGGTCTTGCTTTTGCTACTATAATATTGGAAATTTTGGAAACATTTTATATAAACTTTATATAAACTCACATTTCATTTTAAAAAAATGATTCAAAACAACTGGAACACATAGACAACAAAAGAGTTTTCTGCATGCCTTGATACATGTGTGAACTTGGGTTGTTTGTTTGTTGTTTTTTTGTTCCTCATTAGAAATACCACTGAGCTGAAGTGGAATACTCATCTCTTCTAAGACCCTGTCAATGAGAATGCCTTTTTGCATTGTGACTTTGAATCAAGGATGAAAAACATAGATTTAACTTTATTCTGGCACTCTTTGTTCACAAATCACTGATCAGGAACTACTACTAGAAAGGCAGCATTCATAATGTAGTTTGCAGCTCTCTGTAGTTAGTTCCTCTCAGCAGAAGGCACCTTCCTGGGGAGGTCACACAGAGGCTGGGTTAAAATGGAAATTTGGATAGAAATCCACTGCAAAAAGTCAATGGTATAGGAGAAAGCAAAGATCCTAAGCGTGAGGGTTTTGAGGTTATTGCCTGATTCGGTCTTCTCCTCCTACACGTGATCTCTGACAGTAGAAAATTAAGTCCAGGTTATACCTTGATCCTTCAAGACTGTAGGCCT
Source organism: Callipepla californica brunnescens (assembly GCA_023055505.1). Taxonomy (NCBI): domain Eukaryota; kingdom Metazoa; phylum Chordata; class Aves; order Galliformes; family Odontophoridae; genus Callipepla; species Callipepla californica. The sequence goes on from JALIRH010000064.1 coordinate 1,091,699, forward strand.
GCGTATCTCCCACCTCCCTGGTGGAAGTGCAGGTTTGTCTTTCACATGTATAGTCATGAGGGGATAGATGCCTGAGATGACCTTGCATATGAAAGACTAGTTTTCCCACTAGTGCTACTCTCTGTCCTCATTTAGCACCACTCTGTGTAGGTTTCTTGCAGTATCAGTACTGAAGGTATGCTTATTTTTCAGTGACTGTGAGTTTACTTAAGGAGCATCTAAAATAATTAGGTGAAGCATTCCACCTTTTCCACCTTCAAAGAGGAAACTTGGTATGTAAATCTAATAGCTTTTGAGAAGCCCCTTTCCCTGGGTGAGGAGCTCAGCAGTGACTCTTCACCATCATGCAATATGTAGCAGTTCAGTCATCAAAGAGCATAATCCTTCTCTAATTTTGCTGCTAGGAGCTGATGTGGATTATCTTTCTCCTTTCATCTTGGTACAGCAAATGATAGTATATCTTCAGTTTAAATTTTAGAATTTAGGGAGAGGAAATAGAAATCTTACTTTTTTGAAGAATTACTTCTACACTGAGTTTGCATGTGAAGTTATTTACAAATTGCAAAAAAAATATAAGAGCAGGAAATTGAAACTATTTCATCTTAACTCTTCAGCTCTTTCAACTAGCCTGTTGCCACCCTAATACTCAATACACTCTTCTCCTATATTTTGTAGAAAAGGACAAAAATTCAATCATCTGCATATCATTCCTCTGTAGTTACAGTTGTCTTTAATATATATCAAAGCATAATCTCCTTAAGGAAATAGTTATTAGCTGATCTGTTATCTATCAAACTGCAATGAATCTTCTCATTTGATAATAAGTTTTCAAAATTAATTCTCATAAATTACATAAAAAACATTTCTTAGCTTATGAGTCTTGATTGAGGACTGCCATTACAGTGCATAATGTTGCTGACTTCTGAGAAGTGCAGAGTCACATTGCCTTTGTGCTTCTTTCCTCTAAGGATTTTATTTTATATTCCTTTCCTCATTAGCCAGGGAAAATGAGTGAGTACTGATCAGTTTGGTCTCCATACTTAGGGTTTATTTGGTAAATATTAAACTTCATTCAAAAAGGATGAGTGTAGCAAATTAGAAGCCATGTGCAGTTCAAGGGTATATTCAGAAGAAGAAAAATCCATTGCCAGTTTCACAGGGAAACCTTCATTCTGTTTCATTGTACTAGAGAAAGACATCCCAATTTATGACCTTATGTCACAACTATTACCAAGGGGAAAAGTGGCTAATTACAGTGATTTGCACGTTGAGACATTTTTCTGTCCTAAGTAGAAGAGTATCCAGAACTGTGCTTCAACAAATTCAGAGTGGGCGTTCTTCCAAAATACATTTTAATGTTTTTAACTGATTAAAAAAAAATAACAATAGGCCCTTTTATCCAAATCATCTTGTACTTGCTAGTTCAAGGCAAAATGTTTGAAATGCGACAGTTCTTTATTAGACAAGTTTGAAACATTTCCAGTGTTTTCTTTCAATCTTTTTTTCTCTGAGACTAATACTAAAATATGGTATTAATCTTCCTAAAGTAAATATGTAATTGCATGAACATTTCTATTGATTTGTACTGCCGACATTCATCATTCCATTCATAATTTCTTAAAAATCTCAATGTTTTTTCACAGTAAAAGCAATTACAGACATTCCTTTTTAAAATAAATACTGACTTAAAAACACCTGTAAAGAAGAGAAATAATAATAGATTATTTTTACATCATAAGGAAGGTCAACTTTTGTTCTCTCTCCCTTATTTTCCAGTTGTTTTCAGATTTCCTTCATTTGATCTCAAGCAGATTTGAAGCTTATCCTGAATTATTTTTCTCATCCATTTGCTTAGTCATTATGCATACCTTAATTTCTAATGCATGTTTGTAAATTATGTGAGGGTTCAGACACTACAGATATGTTGTCCCTTCTAATGCTGAGAAATGGAAATGGAAATGACGGTTGAATTCAGTGATTTGGGCTGTAATTGTGTATTATTTTCCTGCTCATGAAGACTTAGACTTCAGACTTTTGATGTTTAAAGTTCTGAATCTTCTTTTAAAAATAGAAAATTGTTAATGTTTGTTAAACAGTGGGAAACCACTATCTAAAGTATAATTTTATAAGTAAATGTTTACAAATTTTATTTACCAAGCATCAATTCATGATGCTATGTATTTGAGGAAAGATCTAATTCACATTATTCCTAGCATTCATGGAGCAATCTTTCTGATGTATGATTTATACCAGATTTTATTCAATTGTACTGTTTGATTTCATTGCTGCCAGAAAATTCTGCTGTTGTATGATAAATAGTAAGTGCTAAATAGTGTAAACTTGCATCTCCTTGTTAGATGGGCTCTGCGCAAAGCTGAGTCATCCTACCCCATCATTGCTCTTGACCTTAATCATACTCTCTCAGAACTCATCAGTTGTTGCCTTCCACAGCTCTAAGCTCTTTTATTCCTTCTGCTTCACTGGTCGATTCTCTACGAGATCATTTATAGTTTAGATTTGGATCTTTTCCCCTCATTTTCCTTTCTGTTCATCATTTATAGCTACTACTAATTTCTGTCCCACACACAATTTTGATTTTATTTATAGGCGAGTTTTATATATACATTTCTACCTTTGGTCTGTCATCTATTCCAGTCTCCCACATCTCATTCTTTTTCTGTTTCTTCTGTAAACACAAAACTTAAGCCAAATTGCACAATGCCTTTAACTTGAAACCACGTGTGGTATCCAAGTTGTCAGTGTCTTCATATTTATCCTTGTCAGCATTGTTTTTGGTTTACACTGACTGGGGCCCTGAGCCTGTAAGATGGTTTTAATAACAAACAGTTGAAATTTGTGTACAGATTAATGGTACAAAGCTCTAGTTGTTTAGCACCTAGGTTACAGTGAGCAACAAATCTGTGTTCCCAGATGAACATCACTGAAAGATTTGGGCTTAACTCTATATGTGAGTAAGACATCAGTGGCACAAAGAATTTTTCTTTCATTTTCAATTGACTGATACTGTCTCGCATTGTAAATGGGTTACTAAGATTCACTGGTGCTTTCTTAAAGGACTGAGGAGGAAACAAGCAGTTAGGAAGCTGGGAAAAAATCCTGTCATAGATGAAGTTTGCATAGTTCTCTAGGCTGGTCTGGACTACAGCTCAGCATCACGTAGAACTTCCATGGTGTGGAGAAAACCACTGCAGCTCTATATCTGGTGTATATGGCACATGCCATATAGCAGCTTCTTGAAATACATCCTTGAAGGATAACTGTAGAAATAGAAGACAGGTATCATTCTTGTGACAGTATTGCACATCTCCAAAAGGGAGTGAAGCTTTGAGTTGCATTATAAAGAAGAGTATTCCAGTGTTTGCAGTGGCCAGGATCTAGATGAAAATTGCTTCTCCTGCTCAAACTTCTTCTGCAAGCTGCAGCAGATTCCTGTAAATGTTCTCGAGTGCTCTCAAAACATTGTGCAGACTCAAAGATGGGAGTAATTCCATTGGCCACAGAGGCCAGTGTTTTCTTCTAGAGCCCGTAAGCAGTGAGCCCATTGGTACCTTGGGGCAGTGGAGGTCTGGCAGCAGTGCAGGTGCCAGCAGGAGCCTGGCAGCACTGGTGTGTTTCGCTGGCCCCTCTTCCAGAGCTAATAAGGTTGTCAGCCTCCAGGTCTGTCTGAAATTGTGTTTGCAGGTCACAAGGTTTCATTGTAAGGACGTAAATCAGTGGTAAGCTGGCAGCGCATTAGAGGTTATTTAGGGAATATTCTCCCTTTACCTTTTTTTTCTCTTTTGGTGTTGCAGGAAACATTCAGGAAGTCATACTACAAGAACACTTGGAAAAAGAAGATGAAATTCTGGTTTCATTGGCTGGTTTGAAGCAGGTATAACAATTGCTTAACTTAACCTTCTTGTATCCCTCAGCACTAATAATCCTCTCTATTTCCCTTTTTAATTGCATTTGTTTTCTTAATACTAATGCATTAAGCATCACAAAGCACTTTTATTTAGAAAGTAGAACTGAGCTATAGAGAGTTAAACTGACTTGCACGGTGTCTGCTGTCTGAAGAGTTCTGGAGAGGCCTTGAACGAGAGCTGAGGCAACACAGTTCCAACTTCAGCATTTTTCTTAGTGAAACATGTGCATGCTATATAATAATCATGCTTATGTCCCCATTATTTTATGGAGTTGCCACTTGAGTGTCATTCAATCTAAAAAAAAAAAATGCTACATGTCTAAAATGAGAATGCTAATGTGCATCTGAAGCACTGATTTTACTATCCTGTGCTCCCTTGAAATTTATTTTATCAGGAATGATGTGACCTGCTAAATCTATAAGAGAAAATAATATCAGCAGTTTCATTCTCTTTAAATTTGTTTTCCAGATTCTGTAACAACAACATTGCAATTATATTTACATCTTTACATCTTTAGCCTACATAGATGTTAATACTGACTTATTGTCAGAGCAAATGTTGTGGGGGAAATAGTGTTTGAAAGCAGTCTGAATGGAGCTTTAAAAAATTCAGAATTCCTCCAGAATTCTAACTTACAGTCTTTCCTCTCCCATTCAACAACAGATCAAAGATATTCTGAAGGGTTCCCTGCGTTTCAACCAGAGCCAACTGGAAGCTGAAGAAAATGAGCAAATCACAATAGCAGATGACCATTACTGCTCCAACAGTCAGAACAAAGGGACTGGTGATATCTTAAAGGGGCCCGTTGTGACAAAGCAACAGTTCATCTCAGGACGACAGGTAAAATAAAGATATCTCAAACAGTTCACTGATGGAATGAGTCATACTGTTCCCTTTGGCGTGGCCAGACACTACATGAGACACACCATTTTCAGCACACCCACCCTGTAAAAAAAGCTGAGTTCTATCAGAAACACAACTTGTTTCTTTCTGCCTTAAGCAGTGAGACCCAGGATTACTGGTTCGTATGCAATCATAAATAAAAGTTAATGTCTATTTACTCTCTTAATGGCATCAATTTCCTACTATAGCATTATGCTCCACGTACAGATATTTAAGTCAGAGTGTTATGTGTTGTTTGCAGGGAGTAGTTCTTCCATATTTTTGCATCTACTTCACAGGTTGATTTTCTATAAACAGATCTCAAAACTGGATGCAAATGGTTCCATATCAGTAGATTATTCTCATTGTCCTTCTATTACGTAAGAGCTGATTATCTGCATTGCAGTGTATCCTTGGCCAGTGCCAAAAAGGAAATAGCAAGGAGGTAACTCTTACCTTCTATTTCATTCTATTGACTTTCTCCTTGAAGCAGTAAACTTTTCCACATACAAAGCATTCAGTAATAGGACACATTCACACACAAAGTTATTTTTCTGTAAAGGTAAAAGCTCCCCCTTTCTCTAAAACTCAGTCTGACTCAAATGTGATCTTCAAAGCAATTGCTTTTTTATATGCACGTTTCTATATACTTTTAAGTCTTAGAGTCATCTGCTAGGCCACTGCTGACATTCACACCAGTAAACGAGCAGCAGCACTGTCACCAGAGTCTAGCGCAGTCTGCAATCAATTTAACTCCTGACAAGTTTACCTAGCAACTCATTTTCAATTACTTATTTCTCAAATAATACTCAGTTGCTTTGATTTGTGATACACAATCCTGCTGATTTGGACCATTCTATGAATAAACCAATACGAATATTTTAATTATATTTTGGTATTGAAAAAGAATACTATGATTGTATTTTTTTTTTACTCAGTAATGTTAGGTTCACAGAGCCAAGTTCTGCTGGAATCTCACTGATTCTTTAGCTGTTGTATTTCTTCCATAAAAAAGGCTGAAAAAAACTGTTGGTAGCACATTGGAGCAAAATGATCTCCTATTTTTGCATTTTATTTCTCAGCATTTTTACTAAGTATTTTTCACTTCCATGAAGAAATGGCAGGTAGTATTTGTTGCTAAATTACTTGGATTTGTTATAGAAACTGGAAGATATATGAACTATGAACTAACATATGAACTAATAGCATGCAGTATTATTGTGTGCAGACCCTGTTTGTGCTGAAGAAGCCCTAACTCAGACACCTGTCACTCAGCAGAAGTGCTTGGCCATTGCATTCTGAGTGATGGGAGTGGTACAACTGAAGCTTGCTCTGTGCAGGTTTCTTTCCAACTGAAACTTTGTGGTCTCATCCCAGTGTGTAGTCTGGATACATATCTTTAAACTGATCAGCAGTCCCTGGTCCCACAGTTTCACTGTGCTCTGTGAGGCTGCAAGTAAGACAGCTACAAACGATGTGCTTAGAGACTGTACAACGCAAGCTCTATCAGAGCATTTGATGTAGCTTCAACAGTTTGGCATGCATCTGTAGATACAGTGCAGTCATACCCATTTGATAGTTTGTACATCATCATCTGGAAGTCTCGTTGCCTCTGTTCCAGAAAGAGAAATAGAAGATAGAATAGATAGTTAGAAATGCTCGTTGCGCTCCTGGTTGTATCTCCCTGTTCCATACTGTTCCAAGTTCAACTGCAGTGTCTAAAATCAGACAGAAAGAGAAGAGCTTTGGATTCCCTTTATTAAAAACAAAAACAAAACAAAACCTGCTAAATTTAGGAGTCTATGAAATTAAAGTGGTTATTGCTGGTGTTAATTGTTGGCCAAAAATAGGCCACATCCCTGCCTTTTAATTCTCGTGAAGAAAATGGACTGCCCTAGGTCAAACTGGAGCAGTTACGGAGAGCTGCAGGGGGCTTAAAAATTCCAACCATCTCTAGTCCATTTAATAGTTTTCTTGATAAAGAAAATTTACTGCATTTGCAGTTTTTGTGACTTTCATAATGTAAAGTGTGACTTACACTGTAGAGATTTTTCTGTGGTGGAATTATTGGGACAATTCTGGAACAGCTGGAAAAGGTACAGGTGTAGCTATCATGTAATTGAGTCTTTTGTTCGTGGTTGTTACATAAGTATAAGTTATCATCTTCTTTTAAATCTTTTTGCCTCAAGCTCTTTTCTGGAAAGTGAAGATAAGGATACAGCCCTTCTTTGGAAAGGAAAGCTGCAAAATTAAAAATGCAAAAAATGAAGATAAAAGGCTCTGAGAAGTAGAGCATTTGTTGGAATGTTTGGCTTTGGTAGCAGTGTGCAGTTGACAAACAGAAGGCTTCTGTTGCTAAATAATGAATGATAATTAACACATTATCTTGCCTTTATGTCGATTCAGAGAAGGAGGCAAAATGAGCTGCTGTTCTTCTAAGCTTTCTTGAATTGTGTTCTTACAGTTAGTTTTAACTCATTCACAGTATGAAGGCGATTGAAATAAGCCTGGTGCTAGTAGCTGATATTCATCAGGAAAAAATGTTTGGAGAAGCCATATGGCAATGGGCGTAAGGTTGTTAACTTTCAAAGCTACCGGAAGTATAATTCTGTCATTTTTCATTTATTCAGTAGTGGCGGCAGATGGGAGAAAACATGGTTCACGTCAGCATGAGTTTCCTGAAACAGAAATAGGCAGAACAAGGAGGGAGGAGGTATTTTACCTCTGGAAAAAGTACCAAAATATTACTGTGTTGTAGGGGTAAGCAAACATTTACAGGAGGCCCTTTTATATTGTTTTGGAGTCAATATATGCAGTCTGCTGCTTGTCTGATACTTCAGTGATCTCTTGGTCTCTTTAACATAAACAGTATTGTTATAATGAAAAAGTGCTGCAAAATGCAACACTGACAAAACGAATTTGGGATGAGTGGTCTCCTTTTCCTTTCATTAGGAAACAGGATGCTTTTTTTTAATCTGTGCAAGAACAATTTTTTTTTAAGAAGAATTTACGAATTTACACAAAGTGCTTCCAATCAGTGGTGCTTTCTGGGGTTCACTGCCATAAGGAAAACAAGCTGTTTGCCAGCCTTGGAGATGCCAGCAAAGAAAACACTGATCTTGCTGAGCGAGTGTGTCACGAGATAATTCCTGTGTCAGAATCACAGAGAGACTGAGATTGGCAGGGACTTCTGGGTCCATCTGGTCTAACTCCTGCTCACACAAGAACACCCAGAGCAGAATGCCCAGGCCCATGTCCAGGAATGTTTCATCTCTAAGGTGGAGATCCGACAAACTCTTTGAGGAACCTGTGCTAGTGCCCACACAGTCAAGAAGTGTTTCCTTACATTCAGAGAGAACCTCCTGTGTGACAGATTTTACCCTTTGTCTCCTGTCTTGGCACTGGACACCACTGAGAAGAGTCTGGCTCTGTCCTCTTTGCACCCTCCCTGCAAGTCTTTATACATATTAATAAGATCTTTTTGAGTCTCCTTCAGGCTGAGCAGTCCCAGATCTCACAGCCTTCCCTCATAGCAGAGGTTCTCCAGCCCCTTCATTGTCTTTGTGTCCATTTGCTGGCCTCTTTTCAGTACATCCATGTTGCCCTACACAAGAGGAAGCCCTGATGTGAGCTGTAGGACTTACATAACATGATTCTGATAGCTTAGAATAATAAAGTGTATAATTTTGTAAAATGAGGCTATACTGCATTGACTGAGAGCTATTAAATAGAAATGTGGAAAGAAGCCAAGTGAATTATGCAAGGGTTGTTGTTTAAAGGAACATGTGTTTCTTTTGTACAGCGGCAAAATTGCAAAATTTTAACATGGAATTTAGGATTCCCAAAACAACTCCACCTGGTCCTTGTGACTGTGCTGAGTGCCTACAAAGTCAGGCAAATGCTGGCACAAGACTGGAACAGAGCAGTAATGCTGAGTAACCTATGGCCCTGGGCCCTGGAGATGGCATCGCAGACCAGAGGAGAGTAAATGCTAATTAATAACAAATGATGTCGCACGTGACAAGTGCCTAAACAGAGAAGTATCTCTCCTTGTAGATCTCTTTGATTTCATGGAAATTATTTGGAAAATTGTTTATTCACATTTGGACTGCGCTGGTGCTGCACAGTCTGGCATTTGTCTTATATTGGGATCATTAAAACTGAACTTGAGACATTTCCATTTGAATCATAAAGCACTCAAATGAGTTATTTACAAAACAGAGTAATTGACATAATTTTACCTAGATGCTAACTAGGTAACAAAGCAAGCATTTTTATAAATTATAAAAACAGATTATTTAATGCAAAGGGAAATAGGTATTTGAACCCTCATTTGTACAAGTTTTTTAAGGAAACAGGTCACAATTCTGCATTTCAATTTCAGCTAATATTAAGTTTGTGACTTTTAACAGTTTGGAATGAACGTGTAAATAATAATGAAACTTGTAATTCCTTTATTTCATATTACTGTTCCTTCTCAATTACCGGTGGGTGTTTGCTCCCTGAGATCCCTTTCAAGAGTATTCTACTCTATAATTACTAATCAGAGCAATGCAAAATCATTTTCAGCTGTAATAATAAATTTGGCAGAGCAAGTTTTGCTAGAGGCCATAGATATCTTAACTTCAAGTTGTGTCTTGTTGTTACCTGTGACAACCTCTATACTCCAATGTTATGTACTGTGCCTAGAGACTAGCTATATCTCATTCAGTTTTTTTCTGTTTGTCTTTTTTGTTACTGATTCATTCATTTCTCTAATACATGCAACCTGTGTTTTGCATTAAAGTGAATTTACATTCAGTCATAACTAAAGGACTTGTATTTGGCACACACATTTCCATACTTCTCCTTTCCTTCAACCTTGCATTACTGAAATCAGTATATGGATTTTGATATCACACCACTTCAGGACACTTTTCCCACTCTGGCCACTTGATAGGTTGCATTATGGTGCTGATACGTCTGCAACTAAAAAAGCAGTAATATTACTGTTGGAGGAACATAGTGCTGGATAGGAGTTGAATCCATCACTAGCAGAAGAAACTAGAGGCTATTGTCTATTTACATTGCAACCATGCCAATAGATTGCCAGTTTTGTCAGTGTGGGAGAAATCCCACCCTGCGGTATATGGCAGTTTTCCCTTCTAATTACATGCAGCATTGTGTTTTGAAAAGTTGGATTTCTGCTGAATGCATCCAGTTGGAATATAAGATTGTCAGATCATAGAGAATTTTCTGGAACACCAGCATTATTCACAGTCCACTATTGGAATACTCTGGGACACTCATTTCCCAACATCTAGCCAGATAGATTGTGGACTCCCAGACCCAAGTTTTCTTGGTTCTTCAGCCCACAAAGCCAAGTCTTCGGAGTACAAATCTGTCTTGAGCTAAAATGTGATGCACAGCTCAGATTCCCTGATCAGAATTTTACCAGGAAATTTTATATCAAACCACTCTCTTGAAGAACTGCAAGATACCACTGTACATGCAAATCTGCAAAAATTCCTCAATTCGTCTTCATGAACTTCTATAAAAAAGATAACAGCAGTGTGAGTAGATTTGCCTAAAATCTTCACTGCTATGATTTATGCATTGGATGAACAGATACTGTGAGCATAGCATATATGCATCGTTATCAGAAAGCATAGAGGAACTACTGGTACTGTAGAGCTTTTGTACTATTGTCAATAATCATTTAATCAAGAGCTAATAAGTACTTTTTTTTTTTTACCTCTTGATATGGACATTGCTATTTTTGAATAATGATCATTCCTTTATCCCATTCCTGAAGCAATGTAATGTGTTGGAAACCTCTTTTAAGTGATGAAACAGGTACTAACTTACAGTTCCTTCTGTGCTGTTGTCTTACAGACTGCCACTGATTCAAGCGCTAGTGAGAGTAAGAGTGCTGGTGACTGTATTTTGGTTTCCAAAGAAGAAGAAGGAAGCAGAAGTGCTGTCCCAGAGCCAGCTCAGTTGCTTCAGACATTCAAGGAGTCAGCAGCAAAGCCAGAAGCTCCATCTCATCCTTTGGTATTCTCTGACCCTCTGATGGGCTCCATCTCAGCCTCCTCCAGCAACCTGAGTTCCAGTCCTGATGACAACAGTAGTAATAACAGCAAAGATTCTGACTTTGCTATTGTCAGCCCACTGGACATCTAACTAAACTGACTGGGAGAAATTGGAAGGCCAGCTGCTACTCCTCAGCTCGGCTTCCAGTGGTTCTACAGGCTGGACAGTTCTTTGGATTAGAAGGACAGAAAATAGATAAAGGTAACCCATTCAGCTGTCAAAAGACTAGGTTAAAAAAAAGTACAGTTTTTGTTGCAACTCTTCAAAAACAATATACATCTTGTAATGACTGCCTTAAGTAAAAACCCAGTAAAACCTGGTTCTAATATACTGTTATTCTTAGTTATAGATCTGTCTTATTTAGGAGCTTTGTTACTATAGAACTGTTGCTTTCCCAAAACATAGAATAGTATGTGTTAGGTACCATAATGCATTAGGAAATGCATAGGTACTTGACATCAGACCTGAAGAGGCAAAGACAAGCTAGATTTAATATCATCCTTCCGCAAAATATGCTAGACTGGGGTTTTTTGAAAAGGCAAGGGTACTGTTTCTTCAGAGATTGTGATTAAACAAGTAGAGAATGTAAATCAGAAATTAAAAGCGTCGTCCTGGCACTTGTTCTCAGCTGAGGAATCCTAGTTTCTTTGTTTTTATCCAGCAGTAGCATGAGGTGTGTTAAAGGCACAGATCTGTGTAACAGTTCCTCGGCACTGTATTCAAGTAGAATGTGTTACAAATTCCTTGAGAACGGGGACCTATACAACAGAGCCTTATTTCTCTTTGCCTACTATTTTTCCCCTTGAGAGTTCTCAGCTCACCTCTTTCCCTCTTTGTATCTGTGCTTTTACTCCTCTGGCGTGAATTAATTTTGATTTTACCGAGATTACTACCATCAAAGAGTAGGGAAATTACAATATTCCATAGTGTACACCTGAGCCAGTTGATATAAAATTATTTTGAGTATAGTAACTTACCAGGGAAGGGTGCAAAGTGATATAAAATGTTCATGATTAAAAGCACTTTATGTCTCCTTGCTATTATCTTCTATATGTTCTGTTTACATATATGCCTGTATGATTTCCACATTACTAGTCAGAAAAAAATACATACTGGTGGAGCAGCATTAACCAACAGAAAGTTCTTAATTAACCCTAAAACTTGTTCTTCTGTAGAAAAGCATATTTCTTTCCCATCAAGTACATAGTGCTTGCTATATTAGATATAACAGTTCTTTTCAAGCAGATAAGATGGGGCTTCTCTGTACTCACTGATCCCTTTAAACTCTTCTGGAATGTGCAGAAAGAAGCTTCTAGTCAGAGGAATCCTGCTGCTCATGCAGGACCTGCACAATTAACAGCCAGAGGAAGCAATGCTAGAAAATTACTCCATTTCTAACAACAGCACAAAATCTGAATTATTTCCTTTCAAAATACTTATAAAGTGCACCACGCAAGAACACTGTAATTGCATGGCAAAGCTTCTGTTGGTATAGTCTTTTAAATGGTAGTTATTTTGCTGATCAGTCTGTAATTGTCAGTGGGGTTAAGTACAATATCCCAAAGATGAGGTGACGTGGTTTGCTGGTCTTAGATTTTGCAAGGTCTGTATCAGTGGCTGACATTAAGAGATAGCTGTCATGTAACTACGTGGAAGCTGCTATATCCTTACACATTCAGAAGCCACTGTGCAGTTCTTCTGAGATTCTTTGTGCCTTGTAAAATGTTAAAATGCTGGAATGTTGTGAGCAGGTATAGCATCACACGTCTCTGTGGCAGAGTGGTGTGAACAGTCAGATGACTTTGTTTAGATGGGAGACCTTAAACGAGTAATATTTCAGATAGTTGTTTTTTGTGTTGTTTTTTGTGTTTGTTTTTTTCTTTTTTTTTTGTTTAGTTTTAAGCTTCATAGAAAATTACTTTGGAAATAAACACGCATGCCTGTCTTCAGGTTTATTTTATTTCCCTGATTTTGCATGAATGCCAGGGATTAGGTGCCTGTTGTTTTTTTAGGTCTTTCCAGCTTTTCTAGCCTTAACCCATTCAGCGAGGCTTGTGCCACACCACCAACAAAGGGGAATCTGTTCAACCAGTACTTGTGGAAAGTGGAAAGAAATATTCTGGACACAGAAAGACAATTTTTATACTCTGTGATACATAAGCCTTCAGCGATTCCAGAACTTTGGCAGGGGAAAATGTTTTTACTTTTATTATTATTGTTATTATTATTTTAAGAATCATTCTTTTCATTTCTGTTCTGGTTGGTTGTTTCAGGGATCACATTGCTGTTTTCTTGAGCAGTCTCATTGCCATTGGAAGAGTGTGATTTGTACAGTTCTTTTATTTTTGTAAGTTAGTTGTATCTTCAATATTGCATATTTTAAAGCGGCGCTGAAAATATATACAGATTTTTGGAGTTTCTAACCAGTTTTTGCTAAGCAGTGAATACCACTGAGCTGAATGCCTGTCATGCCAAGAGATATAATAAGATCCTTAGAAGGAGAGAGATGATTATGCAAGTAAGATTAGAGCAAGTTTGAGTAAATGAATCTGCTTTGGTTCTATCACCTCCTTCCACTTCACAAATTTGCTGTCTCATACTTAACCATGGTACAGAGATAGTTAAAATTTTCTAATTTCTTTAAGTCAGGTGAGCCTGTAAGTTAGACAGAATATCAAACCTTCACCCTATCTTGCTATGTCTTAGGAGTATACTGAGAAATAAATTGTCATTTAAAATACAAATTATTCTTTTTCCCCAGAAAAGACCTGCTCATAATGTTAATGGATACCAGTAACAAGATAGAAAAATGATACGCGTTGAAAACTACCACTAATATCTAATATGGGATTAAGATGTGTATTGGAGACTGTTGTACTGTATCTTACATCTGTAATTTATGACTGTTTGAAGTCTTTTGCATGTCATATCAGTTGTATGTACTGCAGAGAGGCAGTATGATATTTTGAATGGGTATTCGTTTAGTCGTGGAACTTTGTATCTTTATTCTGGAAGAACATCTAGCCCACTTTATTAAAGAAAGAATTAACTACTTTCCTGGGTTGTGCTTGTGCTGTTTTCACAAAAGGAAAAGCTTTTTTACTAGAATATATGAAGTATGATTTCTCAAAATAAAAGTTATTAGAAACTTTAAAACTATTCCATTATCTATATAAGCAGATATATTATTAATATTTTAATCAAATTTTATGTATTTGATCCAGGGAATCAAACTGTTCATCATTTATCTCACCCAAGTGGTGCAGAACATTTCCTATTTTACCATATTTATTTTATCTGGCATTGCTGTACAAGATTTAAAGTGGTATAACCTTTCTGCTATTTCATTAAACTTGTTACGGTTTCATCATCTCATTTCAGTTCTCATCTCAGTATCTGTACAGTACCTCTCTGAATCTCAATACTTTGTTGCACATTCTTAAATGGTTCCCTTTATTCTGCCATGTGTTTTCCTCGTCAGAGAACACTGAAGCAGAATTTTAAAAGATTAAATTTCAGGTTTAATGTCTGTGGGACACTTGTGCCTGGCAGCTACAATGTCATCTGTTCAAATATAAACACACCAATCTTAACTTGAACAGATCTCCATGTGCTGGGTGTCAGCCCTTAAATAATACATTTGATTCTGTGCTGCATGTGTTGGTCTGGAATGAATGTCTGTAATGGTTTATTAGACTTGAAAAGGTGCAGTTTCATAAAATAAACTTCATTTGGCTCCAGAATAGAGATTACACCGTCTCATAATCTGTGCTGTTCTTTTAAGGGTGAGTCTATACAGTCTGCATTAGTATTTCCTGTGTCGCTAGACTCTCACTTCAGTAGCTAGCTAAATTTAGAGATGAAAGAGCATGAAAGAAGGTCATTGGAGAAACAGCAACTTGAAACGTGCTCACAGGCAACTTGTTTGCCTGCTGCTTGCAGTATCTTTAACCGCTAAAACAGTGTCAGAGGTATTAGGAGGGTTCTGCAAGGGGTGAAGCGTGTTACTCTGGAAACAGGAGACAAATAGCAAGGGATGAACTGTGAGGCTTTTTAAACTATGAATTCTTTGGGCAGGATCCATCCTCTCTGAATTTGTACAGAACTTTGAAAACTGTTGTAATCACAAACACTGTCAAAATGGGGTTAATAATAGTACGTTTATCAATTCAGCAGGTTTTGCTCTTTCAAACAGTAAGCCAGATGAAATCCAATAGTAATAGGTCAGCTGACAGCAGCAGGATCATTTCAGAGAATAATTTTCGTCCCACACTGCTGTACTAAGTGCAATTGAAGAGCATTACATAATTAAATGTAACAAAACAAAAAAGCAGAAAAGTGGGACAACAATGTTGCCGAATACAAAAAGCTTCATTTACCTCAAGGCATACATAAAGTATGGTAACTGTGTCCTACAGTGTGCTGCATGTCTTTATGTACCTTGTTGCACTACGCCAGTTGAGTTGGTACAAACCTGTCTTTTCTTCTAAGTTGACAAGTTAATGCTTAGCTGCAGGATGAACTAAGACATCAACTTTGTGGGGAAGACACTGCCAGCCCCTTGCTATGAATGGTAAGAATTTGATCCTTCAGATCCCACTGCTTTAACACTTCCGCAGCCTTTTGTGGTGACAACATGAAAAGCCCTGCAAGCACTAACTGAGCTCTGCTGCTTAAGTTGTCACGTGCAGTTACAGAGCTTTGAGCTGAGAAAATTTTCACAGCTTTGCCTTTCACTGTGGGTTTCAGGGGCTGTGGTGAGATGAGATAGATAGTTATAAATTTTTAGCTAGTACAAAGAAGCACTCAGAAATGCTCTAAATTACCATGTCAGCTTTTTGGAATATAAATTGCTACATAGTTTTGAGGGAAATAATAGCTGTCACAATATCTTGATCTTCTACCTGCTTCTTTAATTGAATCCAGGAGACAGGGAGAATATAGTAGCAGTTTCAGATCAGCATTAAATGTCTCTTTAAAATGAGAGAAAATATAAAGCACATAGATACTTAAAGGCCGATAGTCAAAGATGTCATGTAGCTTGCTGGATAATGTGTAACCAGGAATATGCCACTTTTTTATCCATGAGTAAACTGGAACACGTGGCAGAAAATGTACGTAAATAAGAGCCTGTTCTTATAAACCCATTTAAAAATATAATTGAAATATATTAAAATGTTAAAAAAAAAGTTTTAATACATGAAAACCTTATTTGGGTTTGCAAAGATTATCAGAATTTGGTAAATATTCACTTGGTTTATAGAAGTGTTTTCTTTAAAGTCTGAATATTTTTGGTTCCACCGTGTAGAATTCCCATTACCTCTTACTCTGCTGTCTAAGTTGCTGCAGTGTTTTCACCCACACACAAGTTTAATGCCCAGCCCACCATCAGCCCACAGCAGGACAGAATTAGGGTATGTCTTGATGGGAGTGCTCCTGATGTTATTTTCTCCAGTTAAGGCCTTGCAGTCCTTATCTATGCTTTCTCTGCAGTTTTTTTTTTTTTAATCCTTATATTGTCCACAAGATTTCTGGCACCACACGTGCATCACATATGCAGCACTGAGTCTCCAGCCTCCAGGTGGTAACACAGGATGTAGTATAAAGGAACGTATGGGTAAGTGTCTGGGGCCAAGATCAACTTTTGTTTCAGAACTGTGCTTCAGGACAATAACTTTCAAAATCTGGAGAAGATTAATTCCAGTATGATGGACAATGAATTGCACATGTTTACTAAGTTGTGAAGAAGTTGTGATGGGGGAACACCCCACCAGTAGATCTTCTTTCTAAATGCCTTTTATTTTCATTTCCCACAGTCTAGTTTGTCTGGCATCTCTGTGATACTGGATATAACCCATAAAATCTTGAGCTGTTTAATTTTCTGAATAAATGAATTCTCAGTCACTGTGATCAAAGTTAAATTTTCCTCATCTGAGGACTCCAACTCCCTCTGCCTGGAGCCCGGCCACCAGCCCAGCCAGGGAGCTCCTTGTTCCAGTGAAAATGTGCAATCTTACACAGATTTCATGATACTTGTACAGCAGGTGGTATCCATATTCACTCCTTGTAATTGTCCTTTATTGTAGGTTTTACTAGCTAATATATTTTTTTTTCTATCTACACTTTCTTACAAACAGGAAAAGAAAACAGAAGAATATTGGCTTGACTCAGAAATGCTTTGCCTTTCTCTTTTCACATACTTCTCCTAGAATACCTTATCTGAGGATTACCTTAAAAACAGCCAAGGTGTATTACAACTGACTATGAGAGAGACTTTTGATCTATTTTGTCTTAAAATGCTGAAGCAATATATTGATTTCTTCACTTTTTTTTCTCAGTAAGTGGAGTTTGTGTCAAGCATCAATATTACAGAACTATAATGGGGCATGGTGCCTATGTTCCTGCAGTCACTCTGCACTGGCGTGTGCCTTGTTATACAAGAATGGAAGGGCTCTTCATTGTGTAAGGGCCACAGAATTGCTAGCAAGGTTGAAGGGTGAGAAGACAGAAATTACTGGTTACTGCCTTTTATCTATCTTTAATTTTCAGCATTAACACAAAAAAAGGAAGGCAGTTGTCCAGCACGGTTAACTTTCTTGGCATTGCAGTCACTACAATGTGCTTTTCTTAGTGTTTTCTTTCTGTGGGAGGCAAAGTTTACATTATAGAGCTGCTTAGGAAGAAAGAAAAATCTTTTTCGCATGTTGGCATTTTTGCTGTATGTGAAAATTAAAAAGAAAAGTTTTGTTAAGAAATGTTTGTGTAAGTCTTCAGAAAGACCTCATCAGCTTCTCTCCTCCTCCATCTCCATATCAGTTATGCTGAAATAAGTGAAAGAGAGGAAGAGAGAGAGAAATAGGAGTTTTAAAATGCTTGTAGTCTAAGTGTTGTTCTTTTTAGACGGTGGGATTGGTGTGGTCAGTACTTCGCACTGAGTGAAACATCTGTGTCTACTAGGACAGCTGGAGAAAGGCAAAGTGCCTACAGTTCTTCAACTACATCAGCACAGGACTGTGTATTTTTTCAGAGCCTATCTAGTTACAGCTGGCCTCACCAGGTAAGTTTATATGATGAATATGGCTTGGACAGATTTTTTTAAAAGAACAAAAATCAGAACATGCTCTTGTTTATAAAGAATGGTGTTGTCTTCAGAAATACTTGAGTTGTTTTTAGTACACATTCAGTGATGCTTCTCTGTGTTGTGATGTTTTTTTTCTTTCCCTGACATCCCCTGCCAGCACAACCTGCATACCCATCTGATCCTCTCACATCTTCACATAAATGTTTGTGAAACTTTCAGTTGTAAATCATTAGGGGAAGACTGCAACAAAGGATATGAAAGAGCTACTTAGCAGTAAGAAGAACCTCGCCATCAAAATCAGGAACCAAGAGCCTCACTTCTAGACCCCTTAAGCACAGGCAAGCATCCCCAAATCCTCTAATTTAAAAAAAATTTAATTAATTAATTAAAAAAAAATTAGGGGGAGCCTATCTTTGCAGGAGGTTGGACCTGGCTATGTAACGTGGTGGGAACTGATCCAAGTGAGATCAGATGGAGGGCAGCCTTCATGCTCACTGACATTTTGTTGTAGGAAAGGTCCCTTTTCCCATCCAGAAGTAGAGAATGGTTCATAAATGAAGTCAAAGGTTGTTTTTTGTAAATGTTCATATGTATGTCTATAAGGCAGAGGATGCTGCACTAATATCAAAATTATTAGCCCTGTGGCTGGCATTCACAGTATTTCAAGTGCAAGAGAGTGTTGGCTTAATCAGAGGTTTTCATCAATCTGCAGGGCACTCTTGAGCTTGACCTCCTAAATCCATGGAGCCAGCAGAGCCGCCTGCCTAGGCCATGTTGCCACAGATGTGGAGCATCACTTCCTCTGGCCCCAGCAGTCACATCAGTGCATTCAGATTGAGGTATGTTCCTCCTGGACCTGGCTTCTGTATGCAACAATCCTCCCAGCTGCTTCAAAATAACACTGCCTTAGCACCTGTTGATCCTGTGTGTTGCTCTGATTTAGGGCACTTGGATGACAATATGTGTCTTTGCCCCATCGAGGGTCACTGCTCCTTGCAGCTGCAGCTCCTCGCCACTCAGTTCTGTCTGCACTTTTGATTTGTGAGTTAGAAGGCTTGTATATGAAACAGAGGCATCAGTATGTGTTAAAACTGTTTCACGCCTCCTCTGCAAGTTGCTTGCCACAGATACTCCCTGTCGGATCTCACCACAGCTGTTAGCAGTGCTAAATCATGTAGCAAAACCCAGCAAGGCTGGTGGCAGCAGCGGTGGTGGCTTCTTGGAAGTCAATGCCTCAGTTCAGGGAGGGTGTGTAGCAGAAAGACTGCAAGTCTTGGGGTCTGACAAACATTTGGGCTCGGTGTCAACAAGGCTGCTAAGGAGGCTGAGGTGCAGAGCCAGCCAGGAGCAGCTGCTGCCTCCATGCCAGGGGATTGATGCTGTGCCTCCTGTTGGGCAAGGAACATCACTTTTAAGGGGCCTCTGTCATGGTAATGGCAAGTTTATACAGGATTTCAGAGGGAGATGGCACTGGGCTTCCTCCATGTCAGTGCCAGTTAATTTTCATTTTGCAGTCAGACTGGGCAGAGGGGAAAGTTTCCATTCTGGCTGCAGTCGGCTTCTTGCAGAACACCTTCATAGAGTTGTTCAGGAGACCTGATCTCTGAAAGACCATAATGCCTTTTATTCTCTCTCTGTTCTTCACTCTTTCCTAGTAAGAATGTGTATCCCATTATGAAATATCCTCTACAGAAAGGCAGTGGGGCCATGTGCTACGCCCTGCAGCCTGGAAATGCCTGAAACACAGATAAATCACTGCTGCTTCAGAGCGAGGTGACCTGAATCAACAGTAAAACAGACCTTGAGATACAAGATTGTGGAAAGGGGAAAGACTTTGTATCAGTTCATAGCCACTGCTGACTTCTGTGTTTTGAACAGATTTTCATCAGTTGATAAGTGTTTAAACACAAAGCTATCTGATTAGACTGTTGTTATGAAGTCTGGGCTTTAACATCATAATTACTGTTGCACTCAGAGTGTTCCTGAATTTCCTTCTGTCACTTTTCTTATCACGTACAGAGAGTGGCAAAGAAATTTCTCAAGAAACTGTGTGTGCAATAGTTGTTATAGGAGGATAACTTTAAGGGATGGTTGGTAACTAGAACACATTTTCTGTTTTGTAAAAAATATTTCTTTTCTAAAAAAGTGTCACATAGTGACTTGTGATTCTGTGACCTGAGGATGTTTTTCTAAAGAAAAGGACGTGGGAGGGAAAAAGAGAAACTAACTGTACCACAATAATTAAGGGAGAGTGTGAGAGCAATGTGAAGACTGTTGATTTCAGTTACCTCAAAATAGATTTACAAGCAGATCAAAGAACAAATTTATATGCACATGAATAACAAATGCATTAGTCACATTAGGGTTTAATGAAATGTTTGTGAAATAGCAGCTTTATATCACTACCCCTTCAAGAGTAATTCACTAAGGTAGAGCTGATGGCACATTCTTGTTTTTCTTTGCCCAGTGTATAAGATGTGCAGGAAGGGCAATGAAGATAGGATGATCACTATTGCTTTAGGATTAGCTACCAGTTGGAGAGAGACGTTAGAAGTTCTGTGGTACTGGTGATTTGCCATATGCTACTTTACCTGCAGTAAACCTATAGAGGCCATTAAAATCAACTGTAGAACCTTCACTGAGCTCAGAATTTCAGACTGTTCTTGGTAGGTACAGTGAAAGGAATGAGGGTTGACCAGGGCAGTTGGTTCATGAGAAGGAGGCTGCCAAACAGTTACTGTTTAATCTGCCCCACTTTGGACACTTATTCATGTTGTTTGTCTTCCTTAAATGAGCTGTGACAGGAATCTGTGATTCTCCAAGGACAAATGGTGCACATTCTGGTATAGTATGAATGAGCATGATGGAAACAGAGAACATGTTGTACTCCCACCCCAGCTCTGTCAAGGTCTACCAGCTCCCCTGAAGTCATTCGGGGAACCAGGGAGTCAAACACTGCACTGCCACTGGAGAGGAGACCAATGTGGAAAGTCAATCAGCCAGCATGGTCAGTCTTGATGGGCAGCCAATGGGTAGAGCTGCACTGAGGATGAGCAGGATCTCTTCATTCCTAGGTTTGGTTGTGACCATGTATAATCCTCACGGGAAGGGCAGGCTGATGGTGAGGTGTTGTCATGGGACCAGACAGAGTTGGCATATGAATGGATCAGGTGCCTAATATTGTAACGCATATTTGGATTTAATAGGAGGAATGCTTTGTTGCTCTGAAAATAATTCTGGCAGCTCTGAACATCTTGTCATTGTTTTTTTCTATATGTCATATTCTGAGCGCAGGAAGGTGGCATTATATCTTTTCTCTAGTATTGCATAAGAAATATAAGAAAAATGGTATCCTCTGCTGCTGAGGTAATGGGAAGAGCCTGCTTTACTTCTTCTTGGTAGCTGGGGTGGGTGTATTGATTCTGGCTTTCCTGATGACTATAAACTTAGAAATGAAAGAAAATGAGTTTTCTACAGGAATAGTGTATAAAGGCACTATACGTATATCATTACTGTCATATACTTGCCAGGATCTTATATCAGCTCTGCAAAGTAAGCTGCAATGGCCTGAATGCTGATAAAATGCTACTCTCTGCTTTGGTTATTTACAGAATTCAAAATTAAGGCCATATTTGAACAACATCCTGTGTCGAAGGTGCAAGCAACAAAAGTAATTGGATGAGCCTGTGTTTGTGACATATAAATAAAGTTTCTGCCATGACAGATCATTCTGTGATGGCAATAACTCTCTAGGCTTAGAAATATAGATTGTTGGATGCATGACTACTTCTGAATTATCTCTTGCCTACGTGTAATAATGCAGAGAACATACACAGTGCTCATTGTTTGCCAGTGACTGGAAAAGTAATTCATGCTGTAGGTTACCTTCGTGGTTTTCAACAATAAAGGCTGGACTTTAATAAGGACTTTATGCATTCATTAAAGAATAAATCCAGCCCAGACAAAAAAGGGTGTTGAATACGTCAGCCTCTGCACTGTTACGTGCCAATTTAGCCAATATCGTGTAGTGCAATCTCTCTGCAGCATGAGAGAATGAAAGAATTTAGAGCAGGTTCCTTCTCAGAGTCTTTCAGAGAATCTCAAGAAAACATAGCTCCAAATCTCTGCAATTCAGCAAAAAGGAAGAAGTAATTTTGTGTTTATCTGTGGTTCATTATTTTGGTGATTTTTTTTATTTCTTTGTATAAGTGCTGAATTTTACTTAGTTTATTTACTTTTCTTATTCTTTAGTTTATTTACTTTTCTAGACAATATTTTTTGCAGGAAAAAAAAGGTGTGTGGTAGAAGTCTGAGCAGTATGCTTCAGTATTTAAAGCTGGGAACAAAAATTTGTCATTTTAGAAAATCTGAGAAAGAACATATATGAAATCTAGCATATGGAATGTCTTCATCCCATCCTCCTTCGCTTGGAAAGCTCTAACAGTAACAGAGAACCTAGTATCTCTGGGGACTGTAAGCAACCCTTTATGCAACGATGAAGGATTTTTGGACAAGAACAACCCATCCAAGATCAAAAAACAGCCTACTCCCAGTTGGATTGAGCAACTTTGGCAGCTGCTATATTTTAATTTGTTCCCCTTGTATGTAAAGAAAACCCTCACTTTTAGTGAGCTTGCAATGTTTACATGATCTTAAGTAAGATATCAGCATCATGTTATTTGACAGTCATCATAATCACAAGGAGAACAGTACCTTGGGCTATTGACTAATTTAAAATGCAAATACCTCTGTGTGTGTTTGATTCAGCAAGATTTTTAGGATGTGGAGTACCTACTGCCAGATGTCTAACATGGTCAAACTGGTCTTTTACTACCCTTTTACCTTGCCAATCGTAATGTTATAACTGGCTACTCATCCTTTCATATCTGAAAGGTACAACATCCCAAATGGATGTTGTATGTTCCATTTTGTCTTCTCATAGCTAAAGCCAGAACTCAGCAAAGAGCACAAGTATTATTTTCTTGGTCCCCACTTATTTTGGGGAAGGCAAAAAATGAGAGGGTTCTGGGGAAGATGAGACATGAGAGGACTCCCTTTATGATGATAAAGGTTCTTGCCAGCATTGAAAGCATTGTTCTTACAGCAGAGAGATCTCTGCCCAAAAGCATTCCCTAAGGCATTCCCTGAAAACCTGTTTTGGAGCAGAGAACTACATAAATGGAACAACAAAATACATGCCGTTTTCCCCAGTTCTTTTATTCTAACTTTCCGTTTGTTTACTACTATTATGTTTCTTACAAAAAGCCCAATTTTAGTACTAATGGTAGAAAGCCTTCCCCTTTTGGATAGTATTACAAACCATTAGATGAGGGCACATGTATTAGATGAGGGTACTTTTATCAGAGGAAATATCACCAGCTGAGAATGTCCTTGATGATATACTATAAAATGTGTCCTTCAGGAAGCAGGGAGATGTTGTCCTTGCTTGTTATCATTCTGTTTTTTAATGTAAGGCTAAGCCTGTTGGTTGGAGTAAATAAGGGTACACCAAGATCACTGCTGAAGGTTATTACAATATTAAATAGCAGGTAGCTCATGTTTTTGGTGTACAAAGTTTCAGGTCCTTAATAGAGTACCAACTCTTTTCACTCAGGCTTAGGTGCTTCTCTGGTACTTGGTTACAATGTGTGTTTCTCTAGGAAAGATTTCTTAAGTATCTTCATGCTTCGATTGTAAATTCTGCACAATGAATAATGTCTGTTGACCAGGAGTTTCAAGTAAAATCTGTGAAAACGCAAAAAATACTTGTTCCTTATCATAGAAAAGCTTTTTCATCCATTAAAATAATTTGTTTAAAGATCCATTTCAGCTAGACCTCTAGAAATTAGGGCACTGAGCTGTAGACTGTACATCCATTTTTTTCATTCATTACCATCAGGGGAAAATAATAGAATCTATGCTTTACTGTCTTTCCACGGTTCATAAGCTCAAGCAGAAGGGCCATCTCTTGCTTTGTTGCATTAAGAATGTCACCATTCATGTGCAGCCTGAACCTTGCACTGATGTTTGAACTCTTACGGCTTTAATTCCAAAGAATCACACAGAATCACAGAATTGTAGGGGTTGGAAGAGAGCTCTAGAGATCACCTAGCCCAACCCCCTGCCAAAGCAGCTCCCTAGCCCAGGTTGCACAGGTAAGCGTCCAGGCGGGTCTGGAACGTCTCCAGAGAAGGAGACTCCACCACCTCTCTGTGCAGCCTGTGCCAGTGCTCCGTCACTGCACTGTGAAGAAGTTCCCACAAACATTTGTGCAGAACTTCCTATGCTTCAGTTTGTGGCCATTTCCTCATGTTCTATCGCCACACACTGCTGAGAAGAGTTCAGCCTTGTCCCTTTGCCTCCCAATCCTTAGATATTTAAAGACATGAATCAGATCCCCCTCTGTGTCTTAAGTTGTCAAGACTGAACAGACCCAGGTCTCTCAACCTTTCCTCATAAGGGAGGTGCTCCACTCAGAAGTCCTGATTTATGACTGTGTGTGACTCAAGGTCCCAGATGCCTGGAGCAGCCCTGATGTACGAGTTCCCACACAGCAGCCATGCCTCACCCCAAAGCTCAATGAAAGATGCTCCATCAATGGGTAACTCTGGGTCTGGATTTCTTCTTTCCTAATGTTGCAGCTGCATCAATGTAACTCTTTTTTTTTAGATCCTTCGTAAGTCTCACATGGTATATTGATAAATAAGGATCTTCTAGGCTCTTCTCATATCTCTGATGTACACAAGCCAAGGAACTGTGCATTTCACCACCCCTGTGTTGCATTCATTGCAGCACTGGTGCAGGAACTGCACTGCTGGTGCTCCTTTTTGCAACAAAGGAGACAGATGTGGCAGAGAGGAAGCAGCCCTCCTGTCGGCATGGTTACCTCATTCTCCACCCTTCTGAATAGGAAACGGACTTTTAAGACTTTTCCAAAACGCAGCGCTGGGATAGTTCACAATTTCCACCTTGGCACATGTTTCCAGAAGGCTCTCAAGAGATCACTGCTAAGGACTTCCAAGTTTTCTTTTTTTATATTTAATGTTACAGGAATAATATTAATAGGGTTTCAGTTTTTGTTTGCTCATTAAGCAGCCAGCAGGAGCTCACTTAATGGAGCACAAACTCACAGTTATTACATTATCACTTAATTATTCGGCACTGACATCACTGCTTCTTCACAGCAGGCACCAGCTCGGAAAGGGGTGGGCTTCCCCTCGGGTAGCAGGAGCGTCTGGAGGCAGCACTGGGGAGGGCTGGTCCTGCTATAAGGCATACAGACCTGTATTCAGAAACAGCCCTCAGCACAGAGGCGTGAGCCACGGGAAGTAATTGTGAAATAGGGCAGCTACAGGGAAGAGTAATCAGGGGAAAGCAGTGGTAAAAATGTCACATTGCTGTACAACTGCGCTTGCTGAGATATTTTTAGGTTGTGTAACAAATAGAGAGGAAGGGAGGGATGGGGTTTTTGCAGAAGCAAAAAAATTGTTCAGGTGAATTTCCTGAAATCTCAACTATTTTGTTGATCCACAAGTAAAACCCTATCAAGCTGCTGCATTTCAATGCGCCTGTTTCTAGTATGGGCTTCTGCAGAGGTCTTGGGGAGTGAGCAGCTTCTGGAGCCTTTTCCAAACAAAAAAACTACACAACAGGTAGGCAACACAGGCCAGGCTACCCCATCTCTGTGAAGTAATACTACAGGAGAACGCTGTTTTCTAAGCAAATCCTTAAGGTTTTATTCTTGCCATGCAGCTTTAATTTCTCTGTTGTCAAACAGCAGAAATAATGAGGTCCAGAGGCCACGAAGTGTAGGAACTGACCAGAGTCCCTTTGTGTTAAGTACCTGCCAACAACTGTGCTGCCAAAGCCAGCTGTTGTTCCAGTGGTGGCACTGAGGTCCTCATGAATTACTGTGTTTCAACAGCATTCAGCTCTGCAGAATGTTCTCTTGGTGTTTTCTATTGGGAAAGGGAAAATCTCTTTGAGCAGTTTTGTCCTTTATGGATGAGGCTGGCAGATTTATCTCAGGTTACTCAGCAGCACATGACTGCAGCTAAGTGATGGCTTTTAGTGTAAGGGAACAACTCTTGCAGAAAGTCCTGAACATGGACTTGTCAGGCATCTTAGCACGTCAGTGTTAAGAATACATCAGGACTTGGGAATTTGTACTTGCCATGGCAAGAAGGAGACCTGTGAAGTCTCTGGCTACAGCTTTACAGGCTACATTTGTTGCTAAGACAATGGCATTTAGAGGTGATTTTAAAGTGTGATGTGCAAAAGGAAAAACAGCTTTGTTCCATTAATGTTATCAAGGTGCTCCACGCTAGCTTTCTTTACAGGGATGGCTCTGCTGATGTTTAACCTAGACATCTGGCTTTTGGATGTAAGCCCTGGGAGTAGCTGGATTCAGGAGCAAGGAACATCACTTTAAAACTGGAGTTTACAGCGTTGTTGTATTCAGCCCTTGCAGACTTAAGGCATTCTGCAGCACCAGTATCTTCCTACCATCCAATGTCTTCATTTTCTGCCCGTTTTTTCTTTTTTTTTATTAATATAAATTTGTCCAGCCACATAGGAACACATTATCTTAATTCAGTTACTCAATAAACCATTTCTGGCTTTCTGTCTACAGTTTTGTTCCAGTGGAAAAACATTTTTTGAAAAAAAAAACACCTTATAAACAGCTAAGGATGGTAATGGCCTGTACTAGCAGCTGACATGAAGGCAGACCTATTTTTGAGAAAAGGAGGAGGCAGCTGATAAACCCAAGACATACTTGGGCATCCCCTGATGCCAGCTGTCCATCAGCTTGAGAAGGCCACAGAAATTTATCAGCGTGCAAATAGTCTTCTGCAAGTAGGCCAGCTTTCTCCAACAGCAGATAGAGCAGGATGCAGAGAGAGGCTGTGCCTGCCTGCAGGAGGACAGGACAATGCCTATTCTGGGTTGTTTGCCTCCTCTACAGGTACTAGTGGAGATCAAGTCAGATCTTGTGTCACCCAGGGGAACTTGCTGTGCTGTGCAGCTGTCCCTGCTGCTGCTCTTCTTGTGGTGGGGATAGCTGAGATCTAAGTGAGTGAAGGGGAATTCCAGAGCCTGCAGCCATTGGGAGACTCAGCCAATAGGTTTGCTACCACCCGTCCAAGTGCTTCTGTTTATGCCATAATGAGATCGTTATTTGCCCAAAGTGTTCACAGGAGAAGGGCTGTTAAGTGGCACATGCCAAAACTGATGCCAGAGCATACAGAATCATAGCTTTATAGGGGTTGGAAGGGATCTCCAGAGATTATCGAGTCCAACCCCCCTGCCAAAGCAGGCTCCCTAGCCCAGGTTGCACAGGTAGGCATCCATGCGGGTCTTGAACATCTCCAGAGAAGAAGACTCCACCACCTCTCTGGGCAGAGATGCATTGTTAGGTTTTTGTCATTTCCATCTATGTGAATATTTCTTTTTTTTTCCTTTTTGCAGCTGCAAGTTCAGAAGTTAATGTGCATAATCTGTGGATGGGGAAAATCACTAAGGGGAGAACAATCTTTAATAACGAAAGTGCAGCAGAGATACCAGCAGTGGTATTTTTCTGACTTTCAACTTTCCCACACTGTTGAGAATCTGTCCCCTTCACGTTTTTTTTTTATTATATTTTGTACCATCACTTTGCCTCTCACCTAAAAACTGCACCTGTTGTGTTCTTTGTTCATTGTGCTCCGATGCCAGTCAGAACTGTGACTTGTGGCCTCTTGTCAGCAGTGGTTAGTGTTTCCTAAAAGCGCATTAGCCCAAACCATTTTCTGCATTATTTCACCACACTGAGATGAAACAATTAACAGTTAGTGGATTGCAAACTACCTCAGAACTGCTCTGCTTTGGGAATTCATCTGCTGCCTTAACTCAGTGTGAAGAAAGACGTCTTCACTGCCTACACGTGTGCAAAGATGTCTAATTGAGCTCTTGTCGTCTCTGCAGCAAATGAGACTTCTGCATTCAGGAGGTGTAGTCTCAAGGGCGCTGTTAATCATCCTGAAGCCTCTCATTTGCCACAGGCCGAAAGAAGGGTAGATGGATCTAGAGACT
Organism: Callipepla californica brunnescens; assembly: GCA_023055505.1. Lineage (NCBI taxonomy): Eukaryota > Metazoa > Chordata > Aves > Galliformes > Odontophoridae > Callipepla > Callipepla californica. The sequence continues at coordinate 1,119,734 of JALIRH010000064.1, forward strand.
GAGAAGTGAAAACAATCTATCTGACAGATATGCCTACAGCCAATAAATAAAGGAGGAAGATCATCTTGCTTTCTGTAAACTTACAGTTAGCACTAGTGAATGCTTAGAGCCTAAAAGAGCTAGGGAATGCAGCTGCCTAAAATGCACAAATAGCAGCACTTTCCCTCACAGAGAGGTGCTTCCCCCTAAAATCCACCAGTGTTTTGAAGCAGGGACCTTCAGAAAGCTGCCCTCCTCCCCTGCAGCAAGAGGAGATGCAGTCTCACTCTGATCCTCTTGCAGCTCCTCTCTACTTTGTTCCTTTAATTTATTCCTTCGAGGCCAGGGCTAACAAGGGGGTGATAATTACATGCTGACTGCTTTATTAATCTTCAGTGACCTGCTGGGCTGCTGGAGCCCCATCCCCTGACTGCAGGGAAGTGACAGCAGTGCTGCGGGTGCCTCAGTCCATGTCCGCTCTCACCTGAGTGCAGCCATCTGTACTACCCTTGATCTAACACATATGAAGTATAAAATTAACATGATAAGACAGCTGGGGGCAGGTTAATTGGAAGCTGCAGACAGGCTTTTTCTTATCCTTTTCTTTTATTCTACTGTTTTCTTACCGAGATCCTTTAAAAGGTTTTTATCTGCCTGCTGCATGATGCTGCTGCTCACCAGAGCTGCTGCTGCTCTTGCAGAAAGCTAACATGCTTCTGCAGGGTATTTAATTTTGATACAGCGACCTCATGCATGGCAGGTCACTGAGCTGTTAGTAGCAGGAGTTAGTGCACTGCGGTTCCTGGCCTCTGGGCTTCAAGAGAGATGGCACTGAATCCCAATGGAAATGTAGGAGCTGCTTTTCAATCAGACGTGGATAGAATGGGGCAGTGAGGACCTGCTGACAGGCTGGTTCTTCTCTTCCAACAGACAATGGGGAGACAAATGCAAGCCGCTTCTTTCATTCCTCTCCACACACAAACAGGCCTCCCAATCCACTCACAAAGGGCTGGTACTGATGAAAATTATTACACTAAGAAGGAGTAATATTGTTCTGCAAACCCTAGCATTGTCCATGACCCTATCCTAAGGCCACCATTCCCAAAAAGCGCAGTCTACCTCTACACAAGATAAAGGTGTGTAGCCCAAATATCTCTATCTGTAAGGTTATCCCAAGCAAGGTTATTGCCATGGTTGCCTGATCTCTCACTGTCAAAGCCCAGCATGCTGTTAATCATTTCTCCTTGCAGGTCAGCCTGATGCTGTTTGCAAGTACAGTGGTGTTTCTCCAGGAATTTTGGACTTAAGCAATGCTCAAGGATCGACTACCTTCTGGTGGCTTATGAGAAGTTCCAGCCACAGGAATTTTACCCAGAAAACGCACAAGTTTCATTCATTAAAAAAAAAAAAAAAGCAGCAGAAGTTGCACGCTACAGCTGACTGTAGATGGGAAGGTAAAGGTGCAAAGGTGCAAAGAATTTGTAGTATTTTTAAGGGTTTATCCAGCCTAATTATCAGGTTTTTTATGGGGTTTTTCCTTCTTGAACAATCCTCCCAAAATGCCGTTAGTAAAGTTCATCAAGTGTGTCATCAACTTAGAAGAAAGCAAATTTGAAACAAGTGATAAATGCTTCCCCTGCTGGCTAGAGTGGCAGGCTGTGTGTGTCTAACCTGCTGTATCAATTAGAGACTGTAGAAAGGCACTTGCATTCTATTCATAAATTATCTATGGATATGTAAGATGGTTTCATGTAAGTCCTCTTCCTACACAGTTGGCTGAATTAACCCTAATTCTCTAATCTTGTCCACACCAGCATGTTTTTCTTCACTGCAAAGCAGCACTTTAATAAGAGCTCTAAGTATCTCAGCAGCGAGGTTAGTTTTAAATATTGTCACAGAGAATGTACAGCTTCATTTTCAGCAGGATCTCCCTTACAGCAAGGGTGTGATAATTCCATGATGACTCTTCCTTTCATCCTTTCATTCTGATATCTACATCTTAGTTTTTATAAAGATGGGGTTGCATGTGGTCAACATGTCTGTTTCTTCATGGAATAGGCTTCTGAACAGGAAGAAAAAAAAAGAAGTTAGGATGTATAGAAGTGCAGTATGAGGCTGTTTTCACAACATACCCTCTCCCACTCCACCCATAAACCCTAAATTACTAATTTTCTTCAGCCACAACGCACGAAAAAAAAAAAAAAGATCAAGGTATTTTAGGTAGGAAGCTTCAAGGAAACAGACTGAAAAAGGGAATTAATAACTTAATCAACTCTTATTTAAGCAATGTTGGTAAAGTTGTTTGAGTGCCTCCTCACGACTTTGCTGAGGAATTTTTCATAATGTTCTATAAGATTAAAGCTAACCTGCACAGCTTTAAATCTCCAGTTTCATGGATGCCATATGCTATCGTTCTTCAAACATATAGAAAAAGAGAGCTGATTAGGGAGCCACACTGAAGACATGACTTTACTGAGTCATCCAGTTTTGAAGAGACATAAAATTGTTGCTTGTTCCTGGGCATTTCTCCTAAAAGGGTGAGTGAACTTATTAGGCTGAACCTGTCATTGCCTCTTTATCGTCCACTGAACAAGTCACTGCCTCTAGCAAGAAGGCAAAGCAGAAATGCTTCAGGCATCTATTTTAACTGCACTTTACTGAAGAAATTATGCAGGATTTGTCTGGCATTGAATCACTGGCTTGTGTAAACACCAGATGTAAGTGAAACACAGTGTCTTAACTAGAATGCTGTGTTTGGGCCAATAAAAGTAATATATTATTATAGACAATGCTCCTGGTAGTTTTATTTGGGCTATTTACCAGCAGCATCTTCTGCCTCCCTGGGCCATGCCAGGGGCTGCTCTGACCCCTGGCTCTGCGGGTTCAGTGCCAGGAAAGGCTGCAGCCGAGGTACATATGCATGTCCTGCTCCTGTGCTTTAACTCAGTGTTCTTTGGTGTCTGCGGAGATCAAATCTTGCTGTCTGATGTAGCCTCCCACTTCTTGCCTCCGTGCTGGTCTGTCTGTCCTTGCAGGGTGTGCACTGGCTCCAGACTTCTCAGGGAGCAGCACAGGCAAGGCCTTATTCTACCCAAGGGATGATGAACCCATGCCTGCTGGGTGAATGTGGAGGAAAAGAGGTATCCCACAAGGAGGGATACAGTCTGTGGGGTCACTGACTTTTATTCTGCTGAGAAAGCCTGCAAGCAGGACAGAAAGATGATGTCTCAGGCTCTGACTTCATGACCCCATCTTTTCCCAACTGCTGCTGTTCTCAGTGCTGGCAAAGGCCACAGGCTGCATACCCAGGTGAGTGCAGTGCCGTGCCATAGTGGCCACAGGAGCTGGAGGAAGGTACACCCCTCCTGAAGATATTGCACTGCACAAGCCATGTCTAATGGGGAAGAGTGTGGGTAGATGGAGTCAACCAAGATGCTGAACACAAATACAGCAACATGTTCAGTTGCTGTCTGACAATTGTGGAGTCAACAAGCCTTTGCAGGGGCTTACAGTAACTATAGGCCTGTGATATTAATGGGATATGCTTCATGAAATTTTTCTTAGTCCCAGAGCAAGCATGCACCTAGAACCGAACCTTCAATTGCAAGATTTTGTGTTGGGTTTTTTTCCTGAACAGCAAGAAGGCATTTGATTTTCTTTCTTTCATTTCTTGGAATTGCTGCATGATAAAAACACTCCTCATGGGTCTGCAGAGGAGGCTAGCAGAACAAGGGCAGTTAAAATGCTGCAGGCTTGCTAAGGCCCTCCCAAAGCCTGGGTAGTTTGTGATGTGAAGATCCAAGACTGAGCAGCAGGACTGTTGGTTTCTCTGCATGGTGGGGTCAACAGCAGGACAAACCATACTGCAGAGACAAAGCCTGTACTAGCAGTAAGCATTTCATGAGCAAGCAAAAGTACAAATTCATGTGAAGCACATTCAAGGATAAAGGCTGACACTGTGAGGGTTAGGTGGTGAACTGGAAGAGAGTTGGTGGCACGGGATTAGGACTGTGTTCAGCTTTGGGCCTCTTACTACAAGAAAGACATAGAGGCCCTGGAGCATGTGCAGAGAGGGGGAACAAAGCTATGAAGGGCCGGGAGTACAATGCTGATGAGGAGAGGCTAAGGGAATAGTTCAGTCTGGAGAGGAGGAGGCTCCAGAGAGACTATGTTGGTATCTACAGTTACCTGAGGTGGGGGTTGGCTTCTTCTCTTGCATAACTAGCGAGACAACTAGAGGGAATGGCCTCAAGTTGCACCAGGGGAGATTCAGGTTGGACATTAGGAAAAATTTATTCTCTGAAGGAGTGGTTAGGTGCTGGAACAGGCTGCCCAGGGAGGTGGTGGAGTTGCTGTCCCTGGAGGCATTCAAGAAATATTTAAGTGTTTTATTAGGGAACATAGTTTAGTGGGGAAATTTTGGCGGTAGGTGAACAATTGGACTGGATGATCTTGGAGGCCTTTTCCTCCCTTGGTGATTCTGCGTTTCCACGATAGTCCTACAGATTTTGCGACAAACTTACTATAAAAAAACTTCCAAAAATCTCTGCATTTTATGGAGTAGCTTGTCCCATCTGACGTGGCTGTTTTTCAGTTTCCCAGCCTGCTGGGAGGCTCTCAGTTCCCCCATTGGGCGCTGCTCCTCAGATGCTGGGAAGGAGGAAGAGTGGGCACCTGCTTCACCCACAACATGCTGCAGCAGTTGAGGACAAGGCCTGAGGATTTCCAAAGATGTTTGATGATGACAAAAACAATTTGATTAACTGACCAAAAGGAGGTACTCTACAATGTTCTCTTTCTTGGATAAAGCACATAGATATCGAAGGTCATTAGCCGTGCTGAAGAAGAGCTGTAAGTATCCTGATGCTTTATTAATCACATAATAAAATAATAAAATGCTAGTACCTGTTTAAGTTCCCAGCTTTGCTTAAGCCATCTGGGATCTGCACAAGCCATCTGATAACAGGTTTGCACCACTGGTCTGTTAAATGAACTTCATTAACCTCCCACTCTGTAACAGTGAGTGGCTTTATGCAGCTCTCTCTTTCTGTCATGCAGTTCACTGAATTACCAAGAAAAACAGAGTTTTCTGAGCCTGGAAATGGCTGGAGAACATAGTTCTGATCACAGTGATCTTGCATCTGAACTCTTTAAATTAATCCCCTGTTCCTTCTGGCCTGTTTAAGACAGGAAGGTTTGCAACTTTCTTTTTTATTACTATGGCACCACATAGTGAGGAATGAACTGGCTTTTCCATTACAAAGCACTTTTTCATTTCTCAGCACGCTGAAGCCTGGCACACAATGCTAACTCAAGGCACAGGAAGTTTTCTTAGCAGCTTAAAGAAAATTAGGCTTTCTATGAGATTTGGGAGCAAACAGGGCTGTTTGTTTCTAGGGGAAAAACTGGGTGGTTTTAGCTGGAGTCTGGCAAAATAGTGCATAGAGAGAGCCAGGAAAGCCAGGTTGTTTTGTTGGCTCTAAATATACTCTTTCCCCTAGTCTGACTAAGATTTTATTTTTAAAAACAGACAAGATTCCAGCAATCGCTTAGTTCTCACTTTGAGTAAGTTTCCTCTTTTTGGTTTGTGGACTGTGTACGCCTTTTTAATGTTTATTTATTTTCCTTTGCCAGCTCCACACTGGGAACACATTGCCTACTCCTGAGGTATCAGCATGAGGAGGAATCACCTCTGTCCCCACTGTGAGCAGCCTCTGTGTCAGCCTCAGTACTACAGCCTTGGCTTTATGTGATGGGAAACAGCATACATCCAGTCACTGCATGATTTCAGGGGAATGTGGAGAAGGCTCACACTGCTCTTACAGTCACCTTTCCAAAACATATTCCCATCGCATGCAACCACGTCAGTGCAATGAGGTAACAGCACAATTATTTCCAAGCTCATGCTCCTTCTTAGATACATCTCAACCTATATTTGCAGCTCTCTTTCCCTGAAGATGGAGTGGGCTTTTGTCTCCTCTATCACTTCTCCTGAGAAAATGTTAATAATGTCATTGGGAATATCATGTGCTTTATGGTCAGCTGTCTTTGCTTTATTTGGAAGTAAGATGTCTGAATAAGTCCAAAATAACCTGCAGCCATAAGCTGTGCTTGAGAAAAATTCATTGACTGCACTGAAGTCGTTAGAGGAAGTAAACAGTGTTAAGCAAGATATATGAAAGTATAAACCTACATTGTTCTTTGTCCATTTGAAGATCACAGTGTAGGATAGATCTACGATCTGTAGGTTAGTTTTGACTTAAATTTGTTGCTGACCCTGTACCAAATTTTATTTTCTTACAAAAATAGTATAATACATAAAATGGAGGGGTTTAAATTAATGCAGACTTAGTTCCCCTGAAATCACATACACAATCAGCAGAGACATGGGTTTGTTTTGCTTTTATAATATGAATACAACAGCAGAAATACCAAGTGTGTCCTCTCCTAAAGGCAAAATTGCCTGTGTGCCTATCCATGTACTGAGTATAATGAGAACTGGGAAAGTTAAATATGAAATAGTGTGTTAATATAGGTCCACCCTCAGATGCTAAACTAAGACAAAATCCAAATGGAAAAACATTAAAAATAAATGTCCCTTCTCTCTTAAACCAGAACATGGAAAAAAGTCACCATTCAACAAAGTTAACCCTTTGTGTTTCTTGGAGCCTGTAGACCTCAAAGCAATATGCCACTGGGAGTTGTCATCATGCTTCATCCTCATTTAACAGTGGGAGGAAGCTGATACAGCCCATCTGTTTCATTCTGGAGGTACAAAGCTGAGGAAGATGAGATGTTCATTTGTCACATGTAATTCAACCCTCTAAATGACAACATCACGAAGAGAGCTTAGGTATTCTTTGTATGTTTCTCTGCCCTTCTTGCCTTTGAGCAAACCAGCCCCTTTCCTTTTGCACATCTGTTATAGATAATAACTAATGAGCAGCCTTGCAGCAGCACTTGTGCTCTGACCAGCGCATAATTTGTTCACACACAAGAAAGTAAAGAAAGTAATGCTGATTGTCGTTACAGTTATAGTTAATATAAATGTCCCACGGGAGAAATAATCTCCAGAGCACCCATTTTTCAGTCACAAAGACTTTAGGCTTCAGTTTGATCCTTTTGACAGATGTTACTCAGTTTTCTACACTAAGTGCCTTTTGTGACATCACTTCTCAGTCCTGTCAGTGGTCCTTGTGCCACTAAAACTGCACAGAATGCACACAACAGCAACTGGAAAATAAGCTGCATTTTTCCCTTGATCTTGTCTGAGTAGATCTTGCTTTTTATGCAAACACTCTCAGCTGTGGCCATAGCACAGAGGCCACATTGTGCAATTGCCACTGTTGATGGCACAATCAACTTTGCTGAGACACTTTCTCTATTAGTGTCCTGCTGTGAGCATCTAAAGAACTTTGACTGTACACTGCAAAGATGGTGGAAGCAAAGGCTTGAATAAACCACCCATGATGCTGGTTTTGCATTTTAAGGAAAAATTGAGTTCTCTTCCTCTACTGTACAAAAGTAACTTTCCAGCTCTATGAGACAAAGAGAGGTATCCAATGAAGGCTGTAATAGTATGATATCAGGAATAGAATATGTATAGTGTATGTATTAGCAGCAAATTCCCATCTAAGAAATGGGGAAAAAAATGTTTCTTTGTGTCATCTTTCATAATATTAAAGGCTGGAGACAGAGGAAAAAAAAAAAAAACCTTGGCTTTTCAGTTAAGTACCTCCTAGAAATTAGTTCAATGGTTCCCAGTAGACTAAACAAGAAGTAGTTCATAAAACAGGAGGATTCACATGAAAAACTCTAAATTCATTTTGTTTTTCCAAGTATTCCCTGTCTGAGGAGGTCCCCAGCCACCACCACTGTACTTGCCTGGACTGCTTTCAACCTGACTGTATCGGTACTGATGGCCTGTAGAAAAATCCTTCGAGACCTTTAGCACTGAAAGGTGCAACATGCATCATACTGCTGCTGGTTTTAATGAATGGTATAAAATGGAGATAGATTAACTGCCTCCAACAAGCTGAGAGTGATCCTAAATACTGAAAAAAAGCTTGATATGCACCAAACCACAAAGTTGTTGTGATAGTTCAAGCTTGCTTCTTGTCATCCACTGTTATGTTTTACCTCATGCAGATTTTGTTTCCCATGTGCTTTGCCAGAATGGCAGGATCCTCGTGCAACAGGGCTGGCACCTGTCCACAGAGGAGAGCAGGCTCTGGGAGGGCACTCATTGCAGACTCTACTCCTGCAAACTCTCTCAGGTTAAGGATCAGTGAAAAAAAAAAGGAAAGAAAGGCAGAAAGTAGCTTTTTGCTGTGCATGTGGAGACATTTCATGTAAAACCAAGAGCTCACAAAGATGAACTTTTCACCCACAGGGTCAGGCTCTGTTGGAATGGAGAAAAAAGCCTCTCTGTGCCCCTGTAGAGGCCATGAGGAGGAAAGAAGAAAGCACTGATCCAGACGAGCCCAAGACAAAGGGAGCTGCTACATGACCTGACATCAGATCTGGAGCAAAACTATCTACTGGAAAACCTCTTACTAGGTACTGCAGTCTGCCTCAGAGCCCATTGAAAGCACTGGTGGGACACATGGGCTCAGTTGCTCCAAGGGCTCTGTCTGGTCACTTCTGAAGGTCCCTTCCACAGGGATAATAACACATTCAGGCCTCTGTTGCAAAACAATAGCTTTTGGGATCTGTTAAAAAGCCACAAATGTCCCTCCTGATCCTGCTTATCAAAGCCTTAAGGAAGACAGTTGTGATTACGGTGAGCTTTCCCCAGCTTGTTTTCAAATTACATTTATCTTCCCATCAGGCCTTTTTGTACCTGAGCAATATCAGTAGTTTAAAGCACATTTCCCCAGCCTCCCTCCCTAGGAACCACTCCAAGTACTGTCATTCACCTGACCCAGATACTGTATTATTTTAGTAACATTTCTCCAGACCCCTCTTGATGCTTTCAAAAACCCCACTTCTCAGCCTGCACTGCAGCTACGCAGTGGTTGCAATTCTTAAATGCAAGCTTGTCAAAGCAGAGCACAGCAGGTATTAATAACCAGCTGCTGCTTTCCTTCTCAAGCAAAGTGATGAGGAGCTGCTGAAGATCTGTTTATACAATTCTTAAAGAGCAAAGTTCTTCATTCCCCCCAGAAGCATTGTTGATTCAATTGAAGAACTCCCTCTGGGGAGAGGGTTGCTTATGAAAGGTTATAACCCGTTAAGATAAAATTATCTCCATCAATTGTCAGCTCTTTAACCTAATGATGATGATCTCCAATAGTTTGCTCTACTCTGTAAAACTATGTACACAGTTTAATTATATTAGCAAAATAGTATTATCATAAAGAATCTGTCTTTATATCTCAGTGCTAAAGTAAACCAAATTGAAAAATAGAAATAAAAAAATAAAAAAGTAGTACAAATTGGTCTGAATGACACCTGTCACTTATTAAATAGGAACTGATCACTGCTGTGCTTTGACTGCTGAAAATCTGTTTTTTTATGCCTGTTCCAAGATCTGCAAAATGGACTCAAAAACTTGTTTGTTCATGAGTGGATTTTCTAGAGTTTTTTTTGTTTGGTTGCTTTTGAGCATTGTTGTTTTGTTGTTTTTTTTATACTTGCAATGAATGCAACATAGGAATGCTTATTGCTGTCTTTCCAAAGGATATGTTTCAGTAGTATGCATCTATGCTTAAAATATGCAAAGAGGTCCTGTAAAGGTAAGTAGTTGAGGCAGCAGGTGGATATGCAAGGCTATATCTGGTTCCTAGATATCCCAAGATTTCACAATTTGTCTTGAGTGAACTGGGGAAAAAAAAAAAGAAAAAAGAAAGAAGAGAACATAAATGAATGCTCTTCATCAAGCCTGAGATGTGTAGGACTCAAAGAACAATGTTTTGTGGGTTTGCAGTAGACACCAAAGCAAGTCAGTGTTACATTTCACATTTCCTGCAGTGGAGCATCACCAGTCACATGATGTTCAGGAACAAAAACCAAGCTCTGTTCTGTGCTTTGTTTTCTGATCATAAACCCATCTTTCACACTGAAGATTATATCTGCTTTTACTGTGACTATCGGATGCTTTGTCCTTGTTTCAATGTTGGACATTGCTTCAACCACATGTTTACAGCTGAAGTAGTGTTACCTTTAAGTAAAAGAGAATGGATTTGGTCCCTCATTTCATGGAAAAATATTTTTAAAACTGCTCCAAAACATTCTCAACCATCAACTTTATTCCTCATTAAGTGTGGTAAACCAAGAAAATTCCTGAGAATGCCAAGGCAGGAAATCAGCAGTATTCTAGAGGGATAACACCAGGGCTGATCTATACAGTCCTGGAAAACAAATCGTAATAAACGATTTGCACTGGTGTAAATGGAGAAAGAAAAGAGGATAGAGAATTCAAAGGGAGATGACTGAAGAAAACTCAATATAGAAGATTTTACTAAATAATTAGTCAAGTAAACTTAACTTATTTGATGAGGCTATAATTTGATGGTTTTGTGCAGATATTCTGTGTCATGCACTTCAAATTAAAATGAATAGCAGTACCTAAGATTAGTTGAATTATGCTAATAATTAACTGTGAACAGGAAGACAACATCTTGAAGAAGACTTTCTCGTGGAGCGCCATGTAGGCCTGATCATTATATTCAATTATTTCTTTATACTGTTCTGAAAGAAAATAGAATTAAGGATATAATTGGCAGAGAACACAGATTACTGGAATACAAATAAAAATGAAGTGAATTCATTTGTACAGATGGATTTCCATCACTTGACTACATGATATTGCTGAACACATATTTGGGAAAGAAGAGATGCATGACTAGCAGAGGGAGCCCATGTGATGCCTCACTAGCTGGAACTATGTCTCTGACTTTCCTGGGATACTATGTCTGTTTTCATAGCATCAACACCAGAATTTACGTTGAGAGATCAAAAGCAATTAGCAGGGAAGGCCAAAGAATGACTTGAGGTCTTGACAGGGCACTTCAGGAAGATGCTTCAAACGTAATCTGTGTTTCAGAGAGATTAGACCACATGAAAGATTTCTGATCACAGTAGGATCTTTTATCCAGTCAATGAGTGAAAGCTCAAGTCAGACAAACTCAAGCTAGGAAATAAATGCAAGTTTAACCAGGGAAAAAACTAGCCTTTGAATAACACAGCCTACAAAATGGTTTTATACTTAATTTGCATCATCTTAGATCTCTTAGGAAGGATGAAGCATGGCTCGAAAGTCCTGCTCCAGGTGAAGAATGTTCAGGCAGGAGACACTAGGTGAACTGGTGTTTATAACTGGTGCAAGACAGACTAAATTATCTGAAGTGTTTCCATCTAGACCTCTGAATATCTCATTTGTGTGGAAGGAGTGTTTGCCAGAAGTTTTTAGTAAAATGAACCTGAGACCAATTTATCCGTGCGCAGTGGCATTTTTCAAGCCAGGAGAACAGATCTGTGATGTTTCCTTTGGTTTTCTGCAGAGGTAGAAATAAAACAGAAGCCACGGAGATCATAAATTTAGCTGCATGGCAACTTTCAGGAAAGGCAGCAAGAGTTTTATAAATAGGGGCAGGCAAAGCAATGGAGATGACAAAGTTAGAAACAACCTCATCCTGGACCGCAGAAAAATATTTACAAAAATGTGTGTAAAAATTAGACTATAAAAAGCTGTCAGTGACTAAAATCAGAATGTTTTATGTGAATAATGTACCCCAGAGGAGAAATCTGATGGTTATTTGCATCATGACTGACATTTTCAAAGATGACATCCCAGGAGAGTAGCCCAATTAGGCTTGATTTTTAGTGGTGCAATTCTGCTTTGAGAAGTGTGGTGTAAATATAGCCATTCCCATCAGCTTTGGTGATATTCCTCTGGTCCAGTGTTTGCCCACTAGAATTGAGCCCCTTCTGAGTAGTCCATGAGATCTGCCACTTAGAATGGCAGTATTTTAGCTGTGTTGAAATATCCTTCAGAGAGAAAATTCATAGCTTAGGAGAGCAAGGGCTTCTGCCACAAGGTAGCCAGAAATAGTCTGTGGTGCACCCAAAGTAACATGATATATATAAAGCATACAAAGACTTCCTTCCAGATCCCAGGATACCAGCACACCTAGCCTCAGTTCAACAGATGCATAGTTGTATGTTCAGCTGGGGTCAAGGAAGCAGTGTGGTTTGAGGTTTACAGAAATATATTTCTTTCTCAAAATATCTCTGGCCAGGTCCATCATGGTCAGCCAGCCTTAGCTTGGTCTCCGACTGCCACTGACATCTCATTTCTGGATTACAGGGCACCGAACCACTTTTCTTCTATTTGCAGTTTGCATCCTCAGAGAAACAATTTGGAGGTTAATTTTTCATCTCCAAAAGGTGTGTTTGTCTTTTGGACTGGTTGAAGTATACAGATCTCCCTGCACAGAAATTCTCTTCCCACTATCAGTGAAAACAGTGGCCCTGGATTGCATTCAAGTTAAAAAAGAGACAATGAATTTAATGCAAATTTTTACCCCAGTAAAGTAATGGAGCCTGAACTTAAAAATAATGACTCCATGTACAAGTTTGTCAACGGCTTATGGGCCAGTTTGGCCCAGTTCCATGACAAATCAAATGGGGCAGGTGGTCCATGGGTCCACACCCCGGGAAAGAGGAAGGGGGAAAATTAAAAGTGTAGAGAGATGGGCCTCCATGCTCTGAAAAATGATCTCCCTTGGTTTGAGGTATGAAGGACTGGGATTTTTTAAGTCAGGTTCTCTCAAGTATATGCCATTATAACTGTACCCTTAGACAACACCTACACTTTCTGAAATAATCCTGATATTTCATATGAATCAATTTCTCATGTGATCCATGGCTTCAGGCGACTTTCAACTCAAGCAAAAAGAATTGAGAGGCTGGCTTTGTCTCCCTCAATACTGGCCAAGTTTTACACTTCTTGGAAAAAGATGAAACTGCATTTCCTAGATGGGTCTTTGCAAGACAAAGCCCTTTGACTTCAGAGTTTTCTTGCCCTACTAAAAGAAGGAGCAATAAGCATCTTCTGTGAGCATTCAATGCGGGTCTCTGGACACAGCTGTCTCTGCAATGAACTGGCTTAGAAGCTGAAACTGAGAAGAGCCCATAGTGGATTTCATAGAATCATAGCATGAGTCTTGAAATGGTTCCGTTGGAAGGGTCCTCAAAATTTCACCTCAAAATACCTCTGATGAATGTGGTATGTGGTATGTTCATGCAGAAGGTCTGCTCATACCTGTATGGTGCTGTTATGCCCTTGCTTAGGTTGATGTATCAGATGCTCCCTTGAATGTACCTGCCTGCACAGAAATTCTCTTCCTGATACACCAGCAAGACTCAATATCCTCTCTTTTAACCACTGCTGTGCTTCAGCATCCCACTTTGCAGAGCAAGCCCAAAGCAAGCGCCAAGGATTGAAGAAAACCCTCACTGCCATCCTGAACTTATCATACTTTCTGTTACCTGCCCCACTTGCTGAGCCATCTCTATGTGATGAACCCGTGGCAGAGGGCAGATGCACTTGTGTTTGGCCACATACACAGCCAAGAGTGTTACAGTTCTGGTGGAAGACAGCTAGGTCACACCAGTGAGGAGCATTTTTGCACCTACAATGGAGAACAAGAGAATAACAGCTCATAAAGCTTCTTTTCTCAAGTTCATTATTAAAAGGGAAAGAAGTGAGCACCCTAATACCTCAGGCAGGTTATGGTTGCTTGCCTGTCTGCTTCTGCTGGCTCGCTGGGACTTCAGCACTGCTGTTGAAACAGTTAATGAAATAAACATGCTCCATTTCTTGGTCATTTAAGCTATTTTCACTTGTGTCAGGTTTCATTTTACAAAGCCTTGATGTTGCAGCTAAAAGCAGTTGGCAGTTTGAAGCTTCTGAGAAGTTCCACAATGGATCATCCAGTATATGGTAATGCATCTTTTTGACACCAAATTTTGCACTACTTCCTTTAGTACTTCCAGCTGAATATGAATGTAACTTTGTTTCAGGCACAAGCACCCTTCCAATCCCAGACAGCCTCAGCATGCAACAATCCCCTGGATAAGACTGAGCCTTCCTCTCACATTCTGAGTTCAGCTGGCTACAATTTTCATGAGAAATAGTTGGCAGTTCAGCCCATTTTGTCGTCTTCTCTGCTTTTTCTGCAATGTCAGATCCCTTTCAGCCTTAGAAGAAGACTATGTGCATGAAGAGAACAAAGTCCCACTGCTGAGACATTTAAATGCCATAAAATGTCACAACATCAGATATGCTTCAAGATCTTAAAAAAGGATTAGAAGTGCAGAGAATTTATTGGATGCTGACATGCAGCTAATAACACATTTGTGTGCAATGATTTCACACTATATTTCTGCAGTTTTAAATGTCATGTAAGTGTATAAATTCCTTTCAAACATAACCTTTACTATGGGAACATCAATAACAAAAAAAATCTAATTAAAGGATAAAGAAAAAACTTGGTGGAAACATAGACTTTTTCATATCAAATTGGTAATTAATTGATAGAATTCTATGAGGGATATTATTTCAGATGAGTGCTGACCAGCACAGAGAAAACCTGACCTTCTACAGCATCATTTAGTGGAAGTTCCTCCCTTCAGCAACTCATCTGTAATCCTGTTTGAATTATTATTCCATGTGGCTGCATCAAAACGCATGAAAACCACAGCTGGACCTCTGAAACCTCCCCATTTCGTTCAGCCTCAATCCCTCACACTGGGACACTTGCCACCTTGCCACAGTCTGTTACACCCAAGTCTGTGGCTGATGAATTACAGCTCTGTCAGTCGTCCTGTCCAGCAAATTGCCAGTGCATGAGGAGGAACCCAGCATCATTAGCAGCGTTACAGAGCACCATAGACAAAGTAATAGCAGGCTGTGTTTCCCTCACTCAGTCTTCCCCTGGAAAACTAGGCCATGGTGTCCTTCAAACCATAATGAGTATTACTATTGAGAGGACTGTCAATCTATGTAACAGAAGAAACGAGGCTTGACAGTTCAGAAAATTGGGGATAAGTACAGTAGGAGAACCAATTACTGAAGAAGGTTTCTTTTTTTTTTTTTTTCTCTCTCTATGCTCAGTCTAAAACAATGAGAACTGACCCCAGCCAAAGGTGTTGTCTAATTTTGACAACATATCGTTATCTGTACCTCGCTGTTGAGTTTTGCCTGGAAGACTCAGAATATGATGAAGTTCCATTTAGAGCATTCTTTCCCTAAGCAAATTAGCTAAGTCCATGCTGCAGGAGTGAGATCTGAAAATGCCATATCACAATGCAAATGGACCAGCAGAGCAGCCCTCACCCCTTTCTGTTTCTTTTATTATATCCCTAGAGAATCACTGCAAGGATATTTTTGTCTTCTGTGAACTTTCTGACCATCGCTTACTTTCCCTTCCATCCTGATCATTTAGAAACCATTAACCTTCCAGACTTCATTGCTGGGGCTCTTTCACCTAGCCCAACACTGTTCTGTGGGAGCTGCCAGCCCTAATGTGACCCATGTTGGAAGCAGAAGCTTTGGGAAGAGGTCAGCACTGGGAAAAATCACTGTGACAAAACCACACAGACTCCCTGACACAGGGCAGGAACCTCTCCAAATGAGGGAGTTTCCCCATGTACCCACCACAGCCCCACAAAGTCACTTTAATTGGAGCCCTGCATTTCTTGTTGCTTTTACGGTGTAACAGACCAAAGCAATGCTTGGGAGTCACCTCCCCTCATTTTTAATACCCAGCTCTTGGTGCTTGCCTCTGCTGCTGGATGTGCAGAGAGTGGTTCCTTCTTCATGCCATTTGGCAAGAGCACTGTATGTCTGAAACATGGAAGTATTTTTAAATTTACCCAAAAACACAGGAATTATCATGTAGTTTTAATTGCATCCTCTATCTACTGTAGCAACTAGTGCTGTCCACTGACCTGTACCAGTTTTCCAGTGTCTGGTTCGAAGTCCTTTCAATCGTTATGAAAAATGAGATTATTTTAAGCCCCGAAGTAGAAGATTTAACCTTCCCACGCTCAGTGCAACGTGCTGTGACTATGAAAATCCATATAATCTGTGAGGACTCCATTACCCTTCTTGAGCTTGCTGAGTTAGTCTGTCGATTCCGATGAAATCCTGTGGCCGTGACTACCGCCTACTGAAAAAATAAAGCATTTTCCTTCATGGATATCTGCATTTCCCAGTCTTTTGTTACATTAAAGGATTTCTCCAGTTATATACCTGTTCTGCATGCAAAACATTTCTCAGCACAATCTAGAAAAGTGAATATTGTAGTATCAAACTCTTATAAATTCTTACAGCACTACAAATGCTATTACTTGCAGTACAGTTCAACGAAATAATATTAATCCGGTTCTTCTAATGAGCAGTCTATAAACAGAATCTCCAGTGCCAGGCTGTGATTCTCAGAGAGGTTCAAAACCCACGGAATGGCATCTATGCCATTTGCATGTTATCTACTTGGGAAAGTTGCCAAAGCTGCAGTTCTAGTGTTAGGAACCACATTTCTGTTCTTCTGATTGTATCAGTACAAGAAAGTAAGTGCCTAAAATATAGGGAACTGGGCTGGGGACAGCTTTTTTTTCCATGCAGATAATGAAAACTGTGGGCACTGATGTACAAATACACAGATCTGCACACTGCTCTGTGCATCAGCATGGGTGCACAGGTTCTCTCAGGGGGCTCCTGCAGGGATCATGCTGCTGTAGAAAGACCAGAAAGATGTTTGGTTATAAATTGATACAGCTTTCATCAAGTAAATAAACCTCGAGTACCGGTTGTGAGCCAAGGCACAGGACAGCACGAGGTCCTTTCTCCTTCCATTTCATTCCAATTTTGCTGGAGCACGGCCACAGCCTGCAGGGTTTCACCTATTTCATAACTACATCGCTCTTATTGCCAGAGGGAATGAAACAGCTCAGAAATGGCAACAAGAGTGAAATGTGCGGCCCTTTAAGCCTGCATACAGGAAAGGCGAGCACGAAGCAGGGCACTCCAGAAAAGGATGTTCAGGAAACACTGTTTCCAGCGCTGCTGCCCGGCTGCTCCCACTCCGCAGCATTAATGGTGGCACAGCTGTTCTCTGCGGGGATGCTCTGCACTCTGCAGTGACATCCCTACCCACAGCCCCATGCTGGTCACAGAGGAGATCCACATTTCTCCACCCAAAGACATTCTGTCGTCATTTTTCAGCAGCTCTGGCACAATCATTACCTCTATGTTATGCAAATAGAAAGATCTTTTATTCTCTTACTGGACAGCAGTGATATTTAACTCCTCAGCCCTCAGGACCCCAAACACCCAGGCTCCCTTTGCAGCCAACCGACAGCAGCTGTGTGTTAAAGCCCCCCTCAGCAGCCCATGGCACACTGGAGTGTGACTGATGACTATGTCTCTGAAAAATCATTTAGACATTAAAGTACTTTGTAAAACCGAATGTAAGTGACATTCAGATACGTCCTAAAGCTGAGATATTTATTGGACAGTTTATCTCACTCCTAGCAGGATTTGGGGAGGGGAGGGGGGGAGTCAGCAGTCACACAGTATGTTTCTTCTGTTACCTCAGAATGTGCTAGGTGTCATTTCCTCCCATTTATCGATGGAGGAAACCAAGGGAGGGAGAACAAAACCTGGCCTGAGTTCCTGAGCTCTGCTTCCTGGCTGCACTGCTTTCCTTCTCCCTGAGCAGCTTCTCTGCTCACAGCACAGCACTGATCAGTCACCTCCGTTCCCTCCCAAAGCTCCTCTATGGGCTGCAGACATTGCAGCAAGGCCTGGGTGCTTCCACCCAGGCAAATTCCTCATTTTTCTTTAGTATTCGGTTGCCTCCCCACTCCCTTCTGCTTTCCAGCTTGCTATACTCTACAGCGGGTACTCCCCTGAGCCTGCAAGGGTTCTCTTCACTCAAGCCCTGTTTCTAATCTTCTGCTGTGCTGCTTTTTGCAGCTCTGCTTTTCCCCAGCCAACAGAGATAGAGGTGATGAGTCAGAAAGGGAAGTTTAATAGTGTCGGGAAACAGAAATAACCAGAAAATCTTGAGTATTACTGCCTTTTTCTTAGGGAGAACAAACCAGTTGTAATGAATAAAGGGAATCACGGGTTAGTCAGGAAAATTATAGGACTTATCTGTCCCATTGCTGCTTTCGCAATAGAGGCAAAGAGAATCTGAGGGTTTTAAGACTGTGGGGATTTTTCTCAGGCTTTTACAGGAGTTCAAACAACCAGAGATCAGTATAGGATACATGCAGACCTACCAATGTTTAAACCAAGTTAGTAAATATTCCATTTAGAAAGCTTATCTGGTCAGGGATGAAGTGTGAATAGAAGGAAAAAGCAGTGAAGTCCTACATCCATTACAGGTGAAAGCAGTAAGCAAGCATCTTTCCCAGTATTAAAATCCCATGGGATGGTGTAAGAGACTATTGGAATGCCATTGACTCAAAGTTTGCTGATGAACACGTCCTGGGGCAACGAAAGAGAGATAAGCGGCAGCTCAATGGCCGCTGAACACTCTTTTGTTTGGTACTCATCTCCGTGGGGAGATAGCCATCTCAGGAGATGCTTGCCTGGCACACTAGCATGGGGGCAGCGATGGCCAACGAACACTCTTTTGTTTGGTACTCATCTCTGGGGAGATAACCATCTCAGGAGACGCTTGCCTGGCACACTAGCATGGGGGCAGCGATGGCCAACGAACACTCTTTTGTTTGGTACTCATCTCTGGGGAGATAGCCATCTCAGGAGATGCTTGCCTGGCACACTAGCATGGGGGCAGCGATGGCCAACGAACACTCTTTTGTTTGGTACTCATCTCTGGGGAGATAACCATCTCAGGAGACGCTTGCAGCATGGGATTTGTCACGTAGACTGGAGGAATCTGGAAGATAAAATAGGGGTCCTGCAGCCACGAAGATGTGCGATTTTCTCTGCGAGGGATTTTCTCGAAGCTGGAGTTTCTCTTCGGAGGGACTACCCGAGCTGATCTCACTATTGCTGCCTGAAGAGGCCTTCTCTTTGGAGAGACCTCCCGAGCTGATCACTGTTCTGCTGCTGCCCCTCTCGGGGTTGACTCCCTCGCTGCTTCTCCGGTGCCGGCTGCTGCTGTTCCTGGGCTGACCCCGCGCCGCTTCTCCTGTGCTGACCCGGTGCCGCTTCTCCAGGACAACTGCTTGCTGCTCAAGGCTGCCCATCGCTGCTGCTGCTCTCCCCGCTTCTGCCATTCCCTGCTCTTCTGCCTCGGACCGTCGGAGCCGCTTGCAACCGGATTGCCCCTAGGATCCTGGATGGTGACTTTCCCTGCGTTGTACAAACCCTTGCTTCTTTCCTATCTTTCCTATCGCTCACCTTCCCTTCCCCATTACCCTTAACAATGTCCGCCTCCCCCTTCCCTATTATCCCTGGCCAATATTGGTAATAAACTGGTCGGACCAACATTTGAACCGTTGCTTCTTAATCTCACGCTGGGTATACACATAATCTTAAAGAACCTCGTCTCCCTCCTCTATATTGGAGCGTGACATTTTTATTGGCGTAGTCGGCAGGATGCCCTTCGTGAGAGTGTTGTCCTTCCAGATATAATTTGAACCCTTTTTCTGTGTTTGCCTCTTGGAGTTGTGAGGAGTGATATTTCTTGATTTAAATGTGTGTACCTCTCCAAGAAGATCACTCCAAATGCTGAATCTGTTAACTTAAGTTTTAAACTTTAACCTTTTCTTGTGTATACCTCCTGGAGTTGCAAGGAGTGATAATTTTGGTAACTTATATGTGAGAACCTCTCCAGGAAGAATCACTCCGCATATTGAACCTTAACTGTGTTTTTGATACTGTTTATTTGGTGTTTGAAAACTAAACCTTCTTTGAGTGCACCTCTTGGGGAAGTGAGGAACTGTGTACTTTTCCAGGAAGTTTATTTACCTTAGAAAATGTTGTTTTTAGCTTTTGTCTTTTTGTGTGCTCCTCTCTGCAAAAGGGAGGAGTGATTGGGACAGTGTTTATCTTTGCTTAATTAGGTGTTTTGTGCCTCCCTGGGTGGGGTGAGGTGTTAAACTTTTGAATACCTCCTCTCTCCCTTTGTATTGAGAAAATGAGTGACAGTGTCAGAATGAGTAGTGAAGATGTATTATTTGATCTTTTGGAAAAGCATGGTGCTAGACCCTCACTAACAGGGGTAGACTGGGCACGGCAGAACTGGTATAACTTGCAGAGCATCTCTGACCGTATTTGTGTTCTGCAAAAGAATGCTCGTACTCGAGCTGGAAAAGGGAAGTCATTTATTTGTGCAGTTTTGGGTTCTGCTTTGGTTGCAGCTGTAGAATTCCGCGACCAGCAGCTTAAAACAGAGAGCCAAGCTTTACAAGCATTGCATGAATCAGTTAAAGTTAGTCAGGAATTGATAAAAGCTCTGCAAAATCAAATTGCAAACCTAGAAGAGCAATTAGAAAGAGAAAAACATAATTCTGATCTGTTGCAAATAGCTTTAAGGGAAGTATTAATGGGTAAGGATGCCAGTTGTACTAGCGCACCTCAAGATATAACTTATCCAAGGGAGGAATTGCAAGGTATTAAGGCAGGTGTAGACAAATTAGAAGCCTCCCCAGCTCAGTTGCGTCCTTTAATTAAAACTGAGTATTCATACGATAATGGTGAGGATTTAGATCCTCAAATGAGCATTAAAGAAACCCCTTTCTCTGCTACAGAGATAGCAAAACTGAAAAGAGATTTTGGCCGCTCTCCTAAGGAATCAGAAACAGAGTACGTATGGAGGGTCAGCCTCACAGGTGGAGATCAGATACTTTTAACTGAAAAAGAGGCTGAAGGTTATTGGGGACCAGGAGTATTTTTAACTACTGGAAACAATCGTGCTCCTTGGTCCCTCACACAGAGAGCTGCCTATTGGGCAGGCGGTCTCAATCCCCTTGAAAGGGGAGACCCCCTTGCCATTACTGGAACTGTTGATAAATTAGTAGAGAATGTTCAGAAGGCTGCCTGTCTCCAAATGATGTATGACAGGAAGCTGCAGTTACACCATGAATCACCCATGATGTTGCCCGTTGATCCTGAGAGAATGACCCCTCTAATCAGGGGGCTTCCAGAATCACTGAAACCCATAGGCATAAAGATACAGGTTATGTCTCAGGGAGAAAGAACCCGGGCAATGTTAGAAGGAACTGCAACTTCCAATCATCTGCAGACAGGATGCAAAGTATGGACATGGGGGGAGGTTGCCCAAGAGTTAATTAACTATGAAAGAAAATATGGGCCAGTGGTGCCTTCACCCAGTAAATCTGAGCCAAGAGGAGTAAGGCTTGCTGCAGCCAGTCTTGCCCTCAGGCCACCTAGCCCAAAGCTTAAAACTCAAAAGGTTTCATGCCCACTAAGAACTGGTAGGCGAAGCATTGAGCATAAACGTAATGGCCTTTGGACTCTGGGCTGGAAAAAGGGCATTCCACGAAATTTGATGGATGGACTGACAACTGATAGGCTCGAGATGCTGGTGACTGGATGGCCGACTAGATCTGAGGAAAGCAAAACCCCAGGTCCTAGTGCCTCTCCCACAGCACCAGAAGAGCTACCAGAGGCATCAGAAAACTTAATTCCTTCACCCCTCAAGTGAGCGGGGGGGTGAAGGGTGAATGTTAGGAAGCTCACGATTATCACTAAAGGGACATTATTTGTTTTCACTATGCATATAAACAACTACCTGTAAACTGAACTGGGGTTATGTTATTTTGGTTTAATACACTGAATGTTATGACCTAGATCTCCTTGCAGATCAAGCCTCACAGATGTGGGTGGCAATACTTCAGCATCACATTGTTCTGGACTACCTGCTAGCTGAAGAAGGGGGTGTCTGCGGCAAATTAAATGATTTCACTTGTCTAAAGATTGATGATAATGGGATTGATGCAAACAAATTGCTTTAGGTATATCAAAAGTAGTACATCCTGTCTAAACTTGGAAAAGCCCAGACCTTGGCCTCTTCTTCTAGCTCCCAGGTGGCCCATGGGTAAAATGTATTTTATTCTGTTCATTGTGTGTTATTGCAACTCTTTAGTTTGTTCCTTGTATGATACCATGTTTTATTCAACTAATACAATGTGTGGTATCCTCTATGTACTTTACAAACTCCTCTGCTGATGGAGAAGTGAAACGTATCAGGGTGACAATTGTAACCAAGACTAAAAGGACTGTTGTAACAATTATATGAAAACTTTTGATTCCATGCACCCCTCCCTCCTTTACCCTTCTGCTTTCTATCTTTTTTCTCACCATCATGGATCACCAGTGTCCAATTTTTAAGCAATCTTTGAGTCACGGGGTGGTGTAAGAGACTATTGGAATGCCATTGACTCAAAGTTTGCTGATGAACACGTCCTGGGGCAACGAAAGAGAGATAAGCGGCAGCTCAATGGCCGCTGAACACTCTTTTGTTTGGTACTCATCTCCGTGGGGAGATAGCCATCTCAGGAGATGCTTGCCTGGCACACTAGCATGGGGGCAGCGATGGCCAACGAACACTCTTTTGTTTGGTACTCATCTCTGGGGAGATAACCATCTCAGGAGACGCTTGCAGCATGGGATTTGTCACGTAGACTGGAGGAATCTGGAAGATAAAATAGGGGTCCTGCAGCCACGAAGATGTGCGATTTTCTCTGCGAGGGATTTTCTCGAAGCTGGAGTTTCTCTTCGGAGGGACTACCCGAGCTGATCTCACTATTGCTGCCTGAAGAGGCCTTCTCTTTGGAGAGACCTCCCGAGCTGATCACTGTTCTGCTGCTGCCCCTCTCGGGGTTGACTCCCTCGCTGCTTCTCCGGTGCCGGCTGCTGCTGTTCCTGGGCTGACCCCGCGCCGCTTCTCCTGTGCTGACCCGGTGCCGCTTCTCCAGGACAACTGCTTGCTGCTCAAGGCTGCCCATCGCTGCTGCTGCTCTCCCCGCTTCTGCCATTCCCTGCTCTTCTGCCTCGGACCGTCGGAGCCGCTTGCAACCGGATTGCCCCTAGGATCCTGGATGGTGACTTTCCCTGCGTTGTACAAACCCTTGCTTCTTTCCTATCTTTCCTATCGCTCACCTTCCCTTCCCCATTACCCTTAACAATGTCCGCCTCCCCCTTCCCTATTATCCCTGGCCAATATTGGTAATAAACTGGTCGGACCAACATTTGAACCGTTGCTTCTTAATCTCACGCTGGGTATACACATAATCTTAAAGAACCTCGTCTCCCTCCTCTATATTGGAGCGTGACAGATGGGCATCCCACTGCAGCAGCTCTCCAGCTGATGATCCTTATGGGTCTGTTCCAATTTGGGATATGCTATGACTCTGTGAAAGATTATTACATGTGCACAGGACAGCCAGGAATTTCCCTTGACCTATGCAGCAAAAAAAAAATGCATACAGAAAGCAGAAGTATTGCTGACAAAACTACATACATGCAGTAGAAATCTAGGAAATCATACAAATGGAACTGTAAGAACTGAAAGACTATAAGATTAGGTCCTTTAGGATTAGTTCATTTGATTAGGAGAGCAGAATTAAAATTTGGAGCTCATTTCCATTTTTCATGCTGGCAATTCTGATTCATCTCTCTGCTGCTTCAAATCCAAAACTGGAAAAAGTGAGCATGGTAACTGGCCAGGGAGTCTTATAAAAATATTCCTGGGCTGTACGAAGCAGCTGAAAAGCAGCCTGACTCATACAGCATCTTCCACTGTGCCTACACCAGCAAGCCCATGAAATGGGGTACCCACCTGGCACTCCTTGCTGCAGAAACATGAGAATAAAAAGAAACAGAAGGTCTGAGATGGAGAAGACATTTTACAACACTGTGCTCTAGTCCCGACCCTGCTGACTTGAGTAGGAAGACCATCACTCAAGAGCAGAAGGGCCACAGCTTCTCCAGAACTTGTACCCGAGCTCTGTTTTGAATGCTCTGATGACAGCAATAGGCCCAGAACACCCCTCAGGTTGTGCTGTTGGGGGAATTCTTGGAAGATGAGTTGCCATCTGCAGGCAGTTGGCGAGTTCAGACAATGGAGGGCATGGTCCTGTGCTTTGCAGTTCCATCTTCAGTGGCTGCTATGGACTGGACCTCACCCAGCACAACATCTGAGAAGGATGCAAGGCAGAAGGAATAAAGCTGGGGCTGGTATTTTTTAGAGATGTTCCTTTTAAAAGCTGGTTCTATTTCATCTGTTTTCTCGTGTTCAGAAATGAACTTGCAATTACTGTCTGATAATGATCCCTATGTGAATGTTTCCTTCCCCAGTTAGTATTTTCTTTTAAATTAAGCAATATGTTGACATATTTCTCTATACATACCCTTAGTCACTTACTGGAGCCGAACAAAATCCAAAATTGAAGCGAGATAAACAGCCACTTGTGTGCTGGCTCCATCTTCCAGAGTTGAAAGCTATACAGAACAGTTCAACTGTATTACAGCACATTTATGAAAATGAAGGCAAAGAAAAGTGTAACATCAACTTGTGGTTAGTTTTACTAAGAGCACTTCACCAGATTTCGGGTGTTTGTACTTATATATAATCTAAAACAAACACTGTCAAAAGGGACTAATAATAAAAATAAATCACAATGTGGATGCAAAGAATGCTTTAAGAAAGTACAACTGAGAAAAATACGCTAATAAATTTGGTTTTGAAATCAATCATTGCTGGGTTAACAATAGAACCTGATACTTAGCTTGCAGGTGTTTATGTTGCATTCTCTTTGCATGCAGCACGCAAACTCCCTGAAGGATTTTAGCTACACATCAACTTTCACACCATCTGTCTGAGTTCATTTGAAGCCTTTATGTTACATACTGATTTGGACCGAGTATGAGTAACATACAAAAGCAACTTATATTTTAAGGTCTCAGTGTCACGCTAGAATACAAAAGTATTTAAACGGTAGTTCTGTTAAATGCAATCTATTTTAGCTGTTGGATTGCTTTTGTTGTTTAGTTTTTGTCTAAGCAGATGGTATATACAGATATTATTATCACAAAACAGAATTATTTTGATTTTCAGTGAGATACAGCAGGATCAGAGGAGTTATATGTATAGCAGAGTTCAACATACAAAACCTGTCAGCACTAACTCATGTGGCACTCACCATTCACTTTTTTATTTTGCCTTAAAATGAAGAAAAAGCACCAAACAACCTTACGTGTGTTTAATCCTTTCGATGTTACCTGACCTCTTTCAAAGATGTGACGTGCTAAGCAGGAATTTATCAAACGTAAGGATACCCCAACCATTAATTCTGATCACCCAGATGAAGAAAGAGGTCACACAGAAATGCTTTGTGATATCAGTTACGTAACTCTGTGACTGCCACTAAAACTGTGATGGGCCAGGACTGCTAACGAAGCTCCAGTGGCCTTTAGGTCTATCTGAGGTATAATGCCAACTGTCCTGATGTTTTCTTCAAGGTCTATACCTTTCTACTGGGAGTAAAGTTGGTGGTAAAATTCCAGCAGCCTGGCTCTTGGATTTTCCAATAAAGTGAAACCGACCTTGTCAATTTATGGCTCAGCTAAACCTTGATGTAACAAAGTTATTGTTCTGTAGACAAGTCAGGAATAGATTTGACCCTGGAAGACTAATTTCATGCTGGCTCAGAGTACAGTTGGTAACAGCCAACATCGTGTTGCTTCCCATCAAGCGGCTGTGCCAACGGAACACTGCAGCTGACAACACAGAGGAGGACTGCTCACAAAGCAGTGCTTGCAGGTGCTCACCACGGGTTAAACACTTCATTTTCTGAGTCAGAGCAGAACTCATTCCTGGCAGCATCATCATATTGAGGCATATGATCTGTCACTGGACACTAAGAGAGCTTAGCACTTTCTAAAACTGCTCCTAACCCATTCAGTTTGACATTTAAAAATGCAAGCTAAGATGTGACATTTACTGTGCAAATTGTTTTCATCTTTCTTTAACTTTAAAATGACTAGAAAGTAAATCCAAGTCCCTAACAATTCAGACTGAGTGTGGGTATACTGATGTTGTCTGTCAGAGCTCTACTGACTTTTACAGGATGTTACCTACACACAGATTTACATTACAATCTACATGCAAAAATAGGATCTTGAATTGGTTAAATGGATAAACCTGTGTAGAACGCATGTCTTGAAGATCTCTAACTATAACAGTGATTTTCAACACATTACCATCTCTCACTTTATCCCACAACTGAACAGAAAAGTCATCTTGATCTCTGTAGGATTTTGCTTGTTTTTCTTCAAATTTATTAGCTTCCATAACTGTATAGTCCATTTTATTGTTAAATCAGAAACAGTAAGAGAACACTCTAGGTTGGTATAGTCATTTTACAATGAGCATATCAGCTACAATACCTTTACCTAATGTCGTCATAAAACTGAACAAACAGAACCAGAACAGCTTTTTTTTGTCTTGTTTTGTCTTTTTTTTTTTTTTTTTTTGACAAATCTGCTTATCGAGATATCGCGTATTCTGTAAGGAAGAAAATACTTGAAAACTAAAAAAGTTAAAATTTAGTTAAAAGCTTTACTTGCCTAGGAGCAATCTCATAAAACTTTTTAAGATGAGCACTTCACTTCACAAAATGAAAAACTATTTACAACATTTTGCTTGCAGTTTGGTCACGTTATCTACACACATTTGCAGAAGATCTTAGGCAAAATAGGTATGAATCTTTTTTCTGACATAAGCTATCAGATTGATTGCACATTTTCCTTTTACATAATGGCTCTCCTATAGTGCACTGAAGTCAGTGATCACTGTCTAATTACATTCTCGATTTAATTTATGGCTCAACAATAAAATCAATAACACCCCAAATCCAAATATGAGTGGCTGAATTACATATAGTGTGAAACACGTCGATCCCACCTTTTCGGACCTGATTTTCAAAAGTTAGGTGCACAGTAATTCACATTGCTAGCGCAATTACAGAACTGTGCAAAGGAACAGAGAACCTGCACATCTAATCTGTTTGAAAATCAAGGTGTCTTGTCACATTCTGTGAACTGTTTTCTAATCACAGCTCACTTCAAAAGCGTTCACCTCCCTGTGGCACTATAATAAACGTTTCAGCACACTATTACTGAATTACAGCATCTTTTACATACGTACTACGTTTTGGCCAATAATGTATTTTCCATGTTACACAATATCATTGCCTTCACAAGCAGAGTTGCTACATACATTCACAGTTTCAACAGATTGTAATTAGCTTCTCCAGTTGTGCTTTGAAGATTCCAAATATTTTTCAACAGTAAGTGCAAAGCAAATGTCCTATGCAGCTACAATTGGTCACAGAGTTATGAACTCCATAATTATGAGATGAGAGTTCTCTCATTCTCCATTTTCATCACCTGCTTTTTCAGGTATGACCTCCAGGCTTCGACGGGGCTTTGAGATTTCAGCGTTTTCAGTGCCTGGCTTATTGAGTCCACACGAAAGAGTGGCATAATGGATTTGTTTCAGATTCTCCAGTGCTTCATTTTTAGCATATTTGAGAAGATCAGCTTGTCCCTGCAAAACAAAAATGCTGTTTGAACACATACTGGATAATAGGACTACACAGCTCTTTCTTGTCCTTCTGTTTATTTCAGATTAATGATAGAGTTGCCTTGTTCAAATTAAGTAAATAAATAAATATTTGATTATTCATGCTTTTAAACTGATAAGGACCAAGCTCCTTGCCAGCTCTGGAGCCAACCTATTGCATAAACAAAGGAGAGGGATTATTTCTAACAGCTTTCGGAAACATAATCTGTTCTGTATTTTTAACCTGTGGGACTATAAATGTTTCCACAAAGACAAAACTGTGAAGGCTCATTTTATACCTCAAGGACCTGTTAAACCACTTTGTTTATTGTTTCTTTGAGATTTTTTTTCAAGCAATGTGATGAATTCAAAAGGAGCATGAGAAAGAATCAAAGTTTGTCAAAATATGAGTTACAAAATAACAGGTCAGGGAGCAACATAAAAAGTACGGTGACAATAGAGACTTTATAGTACTGTCTGCATTTCAGAGCTATCTTTACTTGCAGTCTTACCCTTTGCAGCAATTCAGCTTAAGTAAAGCTGTAAGAGAAGCCGTCCCAGACTCAGGTGATTTGGCTCTACCCCATTACAGCTACTTCAGCTCTTTGTATTAAAGCCCTCTAACCACAACACCTTGAAAATCAGATGTTGTGTCAAAAATACCAATACTATCGGAAGGGTGCGAAAACAAACACACAGAGTACCACTGTGGTTCCTTGAGAATTTCACGTAATATCTAATAAGTTACAAACACTGACTGCACCTTTTCCTGCAATTGGGGTATTCTTGTCTTTCTGGAGCAAACTCTAGTGCCCAACAGACACTTCTGTACAGATACAACTGTTACATCACCTCTCCTCCTCTGCCAAATAAGGTTGATGTCCAACTTTACTTTTTGATTTCAAAAATAAGGGAGAGCTAGAATGATGATCAGATTAAAGCAGATGTGCACTCAAGTTGTGATACTTCAACCTCGCTTCTTTAGCAGCTCAGAATATAAATACTACCTTACGAAGTAATCAGAATTACACGTTTGAGGCATGCAAACTGAAAACATATATTGCTTTATTCAAAGAAATACCCCTTAGAATAATACAAGGCTATAATAGCCAGAGTATCTTTTCTATTTACAGGGCAGGAAAAATCTGGAAGTTCACCAAACATAGCAAAAGCTTCAGTAAAATTTTCTTCTAAGGAAAACCAGGGAGAGAATTTTATTTTTTTTAATCACTTTTTTTTTTTTCCAAACTGACAAACAACGAAAAGCTAATTTAAAACACTCCAGCAGATTAAATGAGTCATATCTGGAGTGCATCTGTTTCTAGCCCAGATCTGTTTTACATGGATTAGTGCAGTACAGTTCTAGAAGTTTAATGAAGTTGTCTATTATAGGCAGATTTGCTATCAGCAGTCTATTAATAAGGTTGGCTAAAAATCCCTGTTTTTCTTTTTTTAATTGTTTTCAGTTGCTTATATGCTTGCCAAACTTCTACTACTCAGAGCAATATTCACCATGCAGGATTTTTGCCACTGGCAGATTTTATTATCGTTTTCAATGTTTAACATTACTCTATAACCTCAACCATATGGATCATTCAGTTCTGAGAATAAAAACAGGAAAATCCTGTCAGTTTTTTTTTTTTAAGAATCTTCCATCCTTCCCCCCAACTCCTGCTTGGGGTAAGAATTCAACAATTCAACAGCACGGGATCCAAGTTATGAGCTTTTAACAAATAAAATTCAGATTTTGAGTGTGGTTAGTACAATCACGCAGGATTTCTTTCTTGATCATTTTTCATCTCCTGACAACTCCAGCATGTGGCAAAGCAACGCATATTCCATTCTCATACAATAATGTGTTTGAAAAAAATGCTGGGTTTTTCCTGTATGTCTTCTCCAAGTTGTCCCACCACCAGCATTTTGGTTACCAACACAAGCAGTCTCAAAGCCAAACTAGAGGAAGGGAAGAAATAGCCTGGGACAACAACTGCAAGGAAGCAGATAGAGAAAGGGAGAAGGAGAGAGCAATTTCTGGGCCGGATCTAGCCAGTAGTCTAGGACTGCAAAAGGAGAAACTGGATTCTACTAGGCAAAGTAGTGACAAGATCCAACTGAAAGAAAAGATAGTGAACTAGCAAAAAGTCTACTAATACAGTGTGAGAACACAGACAGGTTGAGGAAAAAGAGAAAGAATGAAGTAAAAGCTTGAAATTGGGATTGGAATCCAAAAAAAAAAAACAAAAAAAAAAACCAGATCTGACAAAAATCACCATGTTGAAAGAAGCCTGGAAACAGTAGACCAGTTGAAGGGGTAGCAACTCAAGAAGAGAGAGCTTTGCAATGAGATTAACAGCTGGTGCTAATAACAATAATAAAAAAGGCATAACAGGTAAACAACTGCACAATACAACTAAATCAGATAAAGGTCTCTTCTAACTCCAAATTCTATGATTCAGTGATAAGATGAACTCTGTAGAAAATAATATGTAGTATAAGGAGTTGAACTACTGCAAGCAAAATGGGTTTAGACTAAACACACTTGGCAAAGTCGGGTCAGGTTTAGACTGAGGTGAAATAAAAAAATGAATCTGTGTACATTACACTTTTCCAACAGCTAGAATGAAGAAATTGATTTCTGAATGGTCTGACTCAGAAAACCATTTGTGAAATGGTTGGCATGCCTTAAGCCAAAGATAAAATAAGAGCCGACCACTGATATCACACATGGCAATAGATCAAATGAGAGAGGTCAGTGCATCTGTCCTAGTTCTGCTGGTGTACCATGATGAAGCTTTAAGATGAGGAAAAAATTACATATCTTAAAAATTGAAGCTGTATGCCTAGTGTACACTGTTGAACAAAAATGTGAAACATTTGAAAGGTAGGGAAGTTGAAGAGTTATCCAGATCTGAAAAAACTGCCCCCAACATTCAAAGAACTCAAAGACCTTCTAAATATGATTCAGATTTCCTTTCTTCAAGGACTCTCAAGAAGTGTTGTTTTTAGATTACAGCTCTTGAAAGGTAAAATAAAAAAAAATAAAAAATGTTTCTATCAGTTCTCATACCTACGAAAAGAGATAACCATTTCATAGATAATCTAACAGAGTAACAACATCTCAGCACAGCTACTTTTTCACTCTAGTATGTATTTTCTTGCGATTTTTGGTTAGAAAGTTCTCCTGTTATTACATGAACATTAAAGTGCTATATAGATTACATCTGAAATAGCTTCTTAACACTCCCCAGGAAATCCCAAGAAACTGTATTACTAATGAATAGGCTCTAGTTCAAGTTCTGGGAGCCCAAAGCTCCTATTAGGGAAAGCAACAAGTCATCATCACTGTCCCTAAACAGTGAGCTGCTTAGTATACTCTGGCATCCCACAGTGCTCCGCATCCAGCTGACTTGCTCTTAGTGCATTTACAGAACCAGGCCATAAAGGATTTCACTTCTTAACTTCTAAAAATGGCTTTAATTAGCAGTGAAAATCCCAGAAATCTGGCAATACCAAGAGACCAGTCTTCTGTATTTTAATAGAACAGTTTTTAATTCTGAGCACCTACAGTAGTAAACAGCAGGTGTTAAGGGTTTTATGAATGAATGCTCATGGTGAAAACAGTGTTGCCTGAATTAATAGTAAATTCAGTTCATAAAATGTGGATGATTTTAGAAGGAAAAAAAAAATTAAGAATTTGCATCCTAGTGTTTCAAATGTTCTATTTATAAACACATAAAAATAATCCAGATGCGATACCAACATCAATGCAGAGGCAATAGATGCCATGAACTGACAGATTACAAAAATTTAGAAAATAATTTGTGTTGCCCAATATGATGTCTAAAAAATCACAGCCAACAATGCGTAGCTGTAAAATGTTGGAATTGCAACTTAACACCTACATTTCCAAGTACTTCATTCAAACTCTCCCCATATGCTTAGAACAGCTTTCTGCTGCAAAGACAAGTCTACAGAAGCTGTTGTGCTCCTCCTCTTCCTACGAGCATTTCAAAGGCTATGACAATTCTTTTTTCCCAAAGTTTTGCTGTATCAGAAAAATCTATAAATTGTTTCATTAGGTTGTTTGTAGAAGTCTGCTTCAACAGCACTTTGGAGTGATTTTTTCAGCACTCTTTCTGGCAGGAAATGTGATTATCAATGTTTAGAAAATATGAGTGCTATCAGTTTGAGTAATAATGATATATAAATTACCAACAAGTGGTCTTGCAAAATAACTATCTGAAAGAGAAGAGCAGTAAGCAGTAAGACCTCTAAAACTCGGAGTGGCCCTTGTAGATAGGTCAGCTCTTCTAACAAAGGGTTCCCCTAGAATTAAGCTGTCAATTTTGTTATTTTATCAGACTTTCCATTGCATCAACCATAGTCAAAATGTCCCAATTAAGAAAAAGAAGATCAATTTTGCCTTTAGGGCAAAATGCAATTTCATCAGTTTGGAAAATAAATCAGCCACAACACATGAGCACTTTACTCCTCTCGGAGAGAGCTGATGGTGTTCATGGAGAACAAAGAGGGCTTCTCCAAAAAACATAGTACTAGGTCACAATTATGGCTGCAGGTCCTTTTGTCCATGCAGGATGAGCGTAGTTGAAGAAACTCACACTTTTCCTCTTCAGTTATGTCACTCCAGACAAATTACAGTTACAGTCTGTAGTTAAGAGTCCAGAGTGAAAAAGCTCAATGTGTTTTATTTCGAGCAAATCACAAGCTCTAACTTTCTGTAGAAAACATGAAAAAAAAAAACCTTACTATATGCCTATGTGAACCATTCTATTTGTGAACTATAATTTGTAAAGAATTTTTAAGATGTTAAAGCATAAATGAACCTTCTGTAATAAGACCTGCAACAGTTCAGACAACAGGTTGATTACACATCCATTTTTTGCTTAAGTACTGGACAAACAGTACCTTCCTACAGAAGGGAAATTCTGCTCTAATAAAGGAAAAGTAACAGTCTGGTTCTTTCATCTCAAAGCAGAATCTGCAAATACACTTTTAGAATGCATTAACTGTACACACTGTAGCAAATTTGACCTATTTTAGATTCTCCTCTGCTCTGGACGTGTGCAGTGTAACACGATGGGGAGAGGAACACCAAGCAGCACAGTGAAAAGCTTAACAGCTGAAACCAACATAGAAAGCAGAGATACAACTACATTACAGGTTTTCTGTAGTGGTCCACTACTGTAAAGAGAAGGGGTAGGGAATTCTATTTTCAGTAACAAGAACTAAATATAAAACACATGGGAGAAAAATCTAACTAAAACAGATTTTATAGTTTAATATAGCAATGAAATATTTGACTGAGTAGGAGAAAAGAATTCATTAGTAGATGTAAACACAAAATTTGAATAATTTGGGATAGAAGGATAGAGTCAAGGGAATAAATTAGGGTAGGCAGTTTTGCTGTCTCTATAAATTTTGATAAACTCAGCCAAGATGAAAGACAAGAGATAAGAAACCCAAAAACTGTTCCACATTCAAGTTTCCTGAGGGTTTCTAGCTGAAAGTACTATTTTTATTACAGTAAAGTTATGTAAAAATATAGACAAATGTGCTTAACAAAAGACAATCTATGGGTCACCTTACTTTAGCATAGGTCATTTATGTGTTTTGTATACACCTTTAATTGTCATTCATCACTGGCTGCAATATCAACATGCTTCCTTTTGTTTTTCAGTAACCACCCTTAATACTCTTGCTCCCTTTGAAATCAAAGAACAGGCTTTACCCAGCAGCACAACTTCCTCCCAGCCCAAGCAGCTTCACAGAAATCAGTACTCACTTCACCCATATATTCAAGATTACAGTAGATCCTGTTAACGTTAAGAGGTTTTAAAACAAAAACCTCAGGGACAAACTAAATGAAACAACCTCCAAAATAATATAAAGGAAAAAAAATCATGTTGTCAGTCTGGTGTGTTTTCAAACTAATGAACAATGAAAATGATCATAAAAGTGAACAAATCTAGTTGAACTATGAGACAGAATAAAGACAGAATATGAGACAGAATAAATAACATCAGAACACCACCTGTGAATAGAAAAATAACTAACTAATGGAAGACACATTACCTTTAAAATTGTAATATTCCATGTAAAACTTTCTACTGATTTTTGCAGTTTTCTTTCTTTTAAGCCTTCTCTTGCTCCTATGTTGTGCAGGTTTTCATGAAACTCCATTGCTGTGGAGAGTAAAAGAGGAAGTAATATAGTAGCTATTTTCATGTATTGCCATCACAGAAACAGTGACTTGAAACTAAAAAGGTAAAGAACAATGAAAAAGCTTCAGAAATTTTGTTCTTCAAGCACAAATATATCTGATGTAGTAACGTGAAGTTATACAACATGCCAATACACTCAGATCTCTCTAAGCCAAAATCCACACTACAGTACCTGCTGGGTCACTGCCATAGAAACACGGAGCCTAACAAATATTTACTAAAGAAAATATTCTTCAATCACAACTGAATCTGTTGCACTACATGTGAAGACCTTTTTGTGGATTTCTGTGAAATGGAAGCAGTTATTTCAGGAAATATGACCCAACAAATTTATTTTATGCTTTGCTCTAGAACGCACCTAATTTACATCACAGTTGTCTGATTTATGTGCTGGGAGCCATGCAGAACACAGCATTCTCACTTTACCTCCAAGGGAAAGCTATGAAAGAGATAGTGGGGAAGTGAGCCACCAAGGACATTTACACTCATGAAAACTACTGTCTCCATGCAACTGGCATCTGACAGACTCCAACTCAAAATTTACTGCAAAATTCAATGTGGTATAATGACCAAAGCATACATTTTAACTCAGTGAAATGCACAGATTTAATAATAAATAAATTGCTTTCCATGATGGTGTTACAAGTCTTACATAGGTAAGTCTGAAGCACAG
This sequence comes from Callipepla californica brunnescens, assembly GCA_023055505.1. Taxonomy (NCBI): domain Eukaryota; kingdom Metazoa; phylum Chordata; class Aves; order Galliformes; family Odontophoridae; genus Callipepla; species Callipepla californica. The sequence continues at coordinate 1,154,203 of JALIRH010000064.1, forward strand.
TTTCCTTCCTATACAGAAAGTAGCAGGTCCTTCCATGGATATGCACATCAGCCCAGCCTGCATTTCCTTGCATTTTCCTCCCTTCTTAAATTGTGCTCTGAAGATCTCCATCAGTAATAACATAAAGTTACATAATAAAATTTACAGCTATGAACTTGAAATCAAGATACAGTATAATTCTAAATTATTCTATTAACTCCGATTCGGAATTTCTATCTGCTACTGAGTAGATGTGCTTCAAAATTTGGTTGGAATTAATTGTCATGAAATCAACATACAAACTTGTGTTGCCTGTCAATCCTAATTAAAGTAGGTTGACTTTTAAGGGTATTACTGTATCTATTCTTCTCCATAATCTCTGCCCTACACTCATGTCTTAATAGAAAATAAAGATATGAATTTCCCCAGATCTTTAACCATGTGAGAAATTAACATTCCTCCATCCATCAGTTTCCAAGTATCTGTTTCCCATTCAGATCTTCGAAAGAATAAAATAAACTCTCAATATGATCACAAGAAGATGATGCATAGCTCCATATGTGCAATACTACATTTTGAGAGCCTCCATAACAATAGCAATTATCTTATCTGCACCATTTATTCCCTGACTATGCTGATAAACTTGGAGCTCTGTACTCTGATTCTCAGCAGAATAAATAAATAAGCAAGGTGTATGGAATATAATCAGGTGACTTGCAGCATAATCCCCTTATCCCCTACCTGTTTAAAAAAAAAAAAAAAAGTGAAAGGTGGTGGACAAGAGTGCAAGCAGCACATTTACAGAACTGCAGTGATGATGTATTAACATCATAGCCGTCTTTATAAACACTCCTCTTCAAGTCTTAGCCCGTGGGCACTAGTGACTGATAACAACCATGATGCAGAGCTACTTCGAGATGAAGAATAATGCTGAGGGACTGCATAAATGATGTGAAATTGGTGCTTTGCAGATTACAGATTGTTCTAATTTACACAATATCACTGGTTATTCAGACATGGAGACAACAGTGGCCAAATGTTCTGCTAACTAGAACTCATCATCTATGGTGCACTGAGGACCTTCTGTGATGATCATCTTCTTCACACTCATGCTGAGCCACATTTCTGTTTTGTCAAAGCTATTTCACTCCAGCTAAATATTCCAAGCAGTTGGCAGCTACATTTCATTGCCCTTTTTCAGAAAACAAAATGATGTCAATGATCCCACCAGGGCAAACACATGTACAACTTTGGCAAACAAGTGCCACCTGCTTAACAAGCACTAATCACACTTCTTAACTCTTCTTACAGACAGGAAAGGGCAACTCCTCATTATCACAGTAACCTAAAAGCTATTCTATTCTAAGGGCAAACATACAACCAGAGGCAAATGGATTTAAATTATATTTCTGTTTCTATTACAACTTTGCCAGGTAAACTTAAATGGATTATTTCAGCTCTGATTATTTGACCTCTGGATTATATCAGTCTCCTTTTTTTTCCACCTGCTGATTGGAACTAGCCATGTTCCTTATGAAGTATATGGGCAACCTGAGCCTTAACTACAAAGTATAAATGCAGCACATCATTTACCTATTGACTACATTTCTCCTCGTATTCTCCTTCTCCATCCCTGCTTGTTTTTCTTCTATGTTTTGTTTTATTTGCTTTTTCCTCAGAACTGGCTATTTTTGTGCATTAATATTGTCAAAGTAATAACGGAAGTGTTAAATTCCAAAATGAGACTGACTTTCAAATGATAAAAGGAAAAGGGAAGGGATTTTCATTCACAATTCATTAATAAAATGACAAATATGTTTACACAGTCACTTAAAATTGCCTTTAAGATAAGCTTACAAAAAACTGTCTTTTTAATAAATAAATTCACAGGATTTTCTATATCCTTCCAAGCAAACATTCAGCTCTTGCTGTCATTAAGATAAGGTAAACAAGTTAACTTCATGAGGCTTAACTACTTCTAGAATTATTAGTTCATTAGTGTCTTGAACTACCTAATATCTCTTGGATGTTAACAGCCATTATGCTAACCTGATTTATCACTCTTACTATATTTCTACATATACCACCTCTTTAATGCAAAAAACACAAGTTACTCATGCTTTCAATTTTTACTGGCAGCTATTAAAAAAAGACATTGCCCACAAATTTCTCAGTGATCATGAAAATTATATAGGATGCCAGAGTACACTAATGCAATGGTAATGTCATTATTAACAATTTGGTCGTACTTTCCCCAGTGAAAAAGAACCTGAACTGTAACTTTGTGAAAGAGGAAGATGGCCTCCTTTTTCCTCTTAAAAGAACAGACGACAAGAGTACGCTTGGTCTACATTCTCAAAAGATGCATTTCTTGACTTCTAACTTGGTGTTATCACTGAAGATCAATACGAAACATAAAAATGAACATAAACAGTATAGAGTTGAACAAGAATTTCTCAGAAGGTGATATATAAGAAACCACAGCAACATGGTCACTCTCTAAGTACCTCTGCATACTCCAGTGCACATTTGCTATGCTTAGCAGTCATTTCATCCTGCTGCAACCCACACAGCAAATAGGCATGGCAAATGAAGATTGTATGAAAACCTCTCAGGGTGTGACCAGAAAGCATCCTCCATTCCTGCCCTTCTCCAGAAAGGTCTATTATAAATTAATCACAAATTTGTTCTTAATAGCATCTTATGCTGAATCAAAACCAAAAGTAATGTCATCAGTAACTAAAAACATTACTGTAATATTCAACTGATGTGAAATGAAGCACTACATCTCTCAGAAGGCTGACAGAAGTGTTCTATCTGAATGTGAAAGCTCCTGACTTAAGAGAACAGCATAAGGTCTAATCATCACCATAAATCTCCTACCAAAAGCTGTCCACTTCCATCTCCAAAAATTAATTTTAACAATCATCAGCTAAGATACTCTTACTAATGTATGCAGACTGTAAATTCTAGAGTCGTAAGATTTAAAGCTGTCAGGAAAGGTTGATACAGTTGGATAACCAGAAAAATTTGAAAAGAGTAAAAGCATTAAAAAGGAACTGAGAAAGTCTCAGTAGAAGAATGTCTGCTCAGAAACACCTGACTAAATGAGAACTGCAATAAAATCCTGTCTCTAGTGAAAATTACAGTTGGGAGGAAAGAGAGTTTCTCTCATGCTGAGAGAAATAATCAATTATCTATTTATTAATCCCAGTCATCATAATTGTGTATAAGAAGACATACCACACAATAACACAAGTTGATTTCTTATTAATCATACAGCCTTAACCAAGTAAAAATCAACAGCTTGAAAAAGGTGAGACACACAAGGTTCTGAACAGCTCAGGAATGACAACACCCACTTATCTTTCGCATCCTTTCACACTATCTTATGCAATTACCAATTATACTACCACCATTAATCTGGTTTATTACTAGTAGTGCAGTGAACTAATGGGAATTTAATCCATCCCATTTATCACAATGCTGAAAAGAATTTTTACTTTAATATCACTGTTTAAGAAATGATCTTAAGGTTTGTGCTGTTTTGAGCAAAGATCGCTACTGAGTAGTGAGTCATTTCTGTTAGCTGAGATAGCTCAGTATCACTTGTAAATTAGAATGCATTGACCTACATCGCCTTAACCCGCCACATTTTACTTCCTGATGTTTAGAAATCTACATATGGCCAATTGTTGTGGTCTGCCTGGTAAATGGCAACATCGTGCTGTTAACGACAGTGCTTTAACCCTGGCTGGTCAAATCATTTTCAGCTCGTCTCACTCTCCTCTTATCTAGCCCATACTTCCTGAAGGTCTGGGATAACGTTACAGAAGTGCGTTGAAAGCATCAGTAAAGTCAAACCAACACCAAGCTAGTCTCCTCACAGTGCTGTAATCACCTCAAGGTACTGCATCTATATTGATTAAACTACAACGTACAAAGCAGCATAACTCACCGTGCTATTCTTAAACCACTTAAAAAGAGTATATTAAAAGCCTTAAGTCAGTGAGATGCGTGTATTTACTGACTTGTCTAATTTTTTTAAGTATCTTTGTTGGAAAACGCTAATGATAACTACAATTTTTTATATTATAATCAAGTTGTAAAGAGACTGTAACCTAAAGAAGAGAACTTGAATGTGTGTGTAGGAATCTAACCTGCTTGAACTTTGGTATTTCTTTCTTTCTCTTTTGTTGTTGTTGTTGTTTTTTAAGATTTACAATCACAATGCCCTGGCATACAAATTCTGTTTATGGGAATAAAAATTAAACAATTTAAACTGAGAGTTGAGATATTTGCTTTTTAAGGAATCCCTACTGAAACAGTGAGCACAATATTTACTATACTGTATCTCTAAAGCCAGGTTTTTATTTTACATACTGGTTTGTTTTCTTCGATTAAAATTTTCTTGTCAAGAACCTGATTTACAAAATATTCAAGATACAATCATACAGCAAGTAGGTTTCTTCTGATTTAGGCTTCTTTTCTTAACAAAGAACTTTATAAATGTAATATCAATATGTAAAACTTTGGCAATAAATGCATATATACAGTAGGCCTAATATAAAATGGATAGTGAACAACATTTTTCCATATCTATATAAAAAACATATTACTCATACTTTTTTTAAGCGCTTAATTTCAGCCAAATTAAATATGTTTTATTTTACTCTTAGAGGGTGCTTTCATTTAGAAGTGAATTAAATATTTTTCAGATGATTAATAAATAGGTAATAAAATAATTAAGAATTAAATATTTTAAAAATTTGAGGGAAATACTATACAGGTCTTGATTAGGTTACCACAGACTGCAGCTCAATTACTACGTACACTCTTTTTGAACTGTTCTTTACAAATAAAAAAATATCCAAGAAAGCACTTCAGCCTTGAACATTTTTCTTAGTAAAGGAAAGAATTCTTGGAAAGAATTTAAAATGTAAGTGCCCATTTCCACCCATAAATACTTAATTTGTGCATACAGCTGCTACATTTGCCTGCATCTTTGAAGGCCAAGGCTTTAATTTTTTACTGAACAGAATATGTTTCTTACTAATTTTTTCTGTTTATATTGTTCTATGAGGTATTTCAACCTCACAAATAATTTCTTCTTAAAACAAAGTTTATCAAAAAAGTGCTTGAGAAAAGAGCCTGGTTACCAGATCACTTCTGCAATAAATCATACAAATCATGTTAAAGAAGCAACATAAATTATTATAGCTGTAAATTTTCAAGTAATTTTGCTTACAGAACACTCTTCATACAAAGATTTAAAATGCACTTTAATAAATTACTTCTCAGTGTTCTGCTGTATTTTGTAAGTATCATTTCTGGCTACAAAAACTGAGTCTCAACAGGAACAAGGATTAGATCTATACACAATGTCAAGCACCCACTTCCCACTGAAGTCACCCAAAACATTTTACATGGGTAACTAGAGAATGAGAATTTCTATGAGTGCTGTTCTTCAGTTACAAAAAGCTCCAGGTTACAATTATTTGCATTCAAAATATTTAGGCTAACACTTAATGAAATAATATATTAACTAAATAAAATGCTTAGTAGTTTTAATCATTTTGACTTGTTTAGCAATGTTCTGTATGTCCTTACTAAATAGAAATGTTCCCCATACATAGCCAGCCATGCCCTGCCTCTACTTAGGGGGTTAAAAAAACACTTTGATGCCTGAGACTCCTTTATTCTTCAAAAGTAGGGAAGAAAAACTGTATGCCTAAGATAACTTTCTTATTCCAACATTTCAAATGATAATGGCATCACAATCTGCCTAAAAACATTTTCTCTGCTACCAATATCAGTATTTAGTCTTTCAATCCCAATACATCCACTTCCATACCCATCACAGTAATTCAGTTTTCAACACAAGGCACCTCCTTTAAAGCTGACAAACCACACAAGATGGTCTCACAATACACCAGCTTTTTAATGAACTGCTGTTAGAAGAAATTCAAAGTAGCTGCAACACCAAGGTTATGCTGCTACGAAGATACAGAAAGGACATCTGACTATGACTTAATTACAACTTGATAACTTCCATAAATGCTCCATAAATGCAGTAACAAGCTCCAACTTCCTTGAACACCTTCAAGAACAGTCCTGTGTAACATTCATTTTCTAGACAACAAAGTCAAGAAAACATTTATCAAGCAATGAAATATACAAGACCCACACACCTACACTTTTTGTGAGCCTCCAATAGCGTAGAAAATTCACAAAAAACTGGGCCTTCACAAATTAAGACATTTGCACTGAAAAGAAGATTCACAGTATTCCACCCTGATTTCTGCCAAAAAGTAACCTAAAAGGACAAACTACATTTCTAAGTGTGGGCGGTTAAGCCACTACCACATGAGAATGAATTACTGCTGTCAATAAGGGCAAAAGCACAGAGTGAAAATAGAACAGAATATTTTTCTATATATTGCTGTTTCTATCTTTTATTTATCAGCTTTGATCCTCAAGAGAGATCACTGAAAGTCTAAGAAAAAAAATTCCTAATGTTACTGAATGCTAGAAAGCAGACTTAATAAGTGCACTGATTTATGGTACATTGTAATTTCTCCCAATCTTCAGATCCTGCTGTGCCCACATTGTTTCACTGGCAATAGTAATTACTATCTCTTTCTGTTCAACAAGAATGCTTCTTCTCCATTCTTTAATGCTACTTTCTGCTCCAGAGAAGTTGGCTACCTTTTTCTATTAAATTATCTGATCAACATAATTAAGCATTGAACACCCTGTCTTTAACTTGGAATTTGTTATTATTGTTTAAAATATGAAGAATGAAATGAATGTGCTTCCGAAAACTCATTAATCTCTTCTAAGTATAGCACTTCAGTTAATAAAACATATTATAAAATTGGTCTTTCAACTGTATTATTTATAACAATGTGCTGTTTTTTCTTAAACTCCATCTATGGATAGGTTGGAAGTGTCTTAGCAGCTGTTGTACTTGTTCTGTCCTTACATGTAGATACAGTCTGACGGGTGGATAAAAGGGTTTTTTCCTGCTGTTTCAGATTAGATCTTAGTTAGGATAACAATATAGCCTTCGATCGGACCTTAGTACACAAAATGACCGACGCACTTGCATTCTAGTGTACCTCCATGTATCTTCAGAGACATAATTAATCTTCCCTCTTTAATCAGTTTAATCGTAGAAGGCAACTACTAAAAATACAAATTGCAAGCTAATATCAGATTAATTTTGCAAATATCTCTGTATTATGGAAAGCTTACTTAAATCAAGACTATCCTTTCAGTCTTTCACAATTGTATTAATATTTCTAGTACATAACTGTATTTTACAATTATTTTTGCTCACTGAAGTTACTGGAAGTTGAACATAGAGTTCTAGATATTCATCATTCACACAATGCTAGTATCAACTGTAGGAACGGAGAATATAAAGAAAAGTGGCATGGTGTATGGATCTGATAACGCAAAAAATCTAGATTTCTAATACCATATGTCAGCTTATTTATGCTAATAATCATAATCCGTTGCCTATGTCACCTGTGCTGCTGAGGCCAAACTAGGATGTTCAACAAATGACTGAATTGTGAGAATGACACTGAGAAACATTTAATCAAGTTTATACTTTTTCCTTAGAAAAGCACTAGGATATTTTCAATTTATTTTCATAAATTTATTTATGAATGGTAGAAACTCAAATTGTCTAATTTGTTCACAAGACAAGTGGTAAATGCTTCAGATAAGAAAAGATGGGAGTAACAAGTGAGATCACTAAGAACATCCAAGAAAGCATGGGAGATGTAGATGTACAAGGGCAAATGATTCCAGGAATATATCATCTACTCGGTGGAGAGTCCAGCAGAGAGCTACAAAGATGATGAGGGGACTGATATATCTGTCTTACGAGGAAAGGCTGAGAGACCTAGGACTGTTCAGCCTGGAGAAGTGAAGACTGAGGGGGGATCTTATTAATGCTTGTAAGTAACGGGCAGGTATTAGGAGGATAGGACCAGGCTCTTTTTTATGGTGCTCAGAGACAGGACAAGAGGTAACAGGCACAAACTAGAACACAAAAAGTTTCATTTGAACACGAGAAAGAAACTCTTTACTTTGAGGGAGACAGAGCACTGGGATGAGCTGCCCAGAGAGGCTGAGGAGCCTCCTTCTCTGGAGATATTCAAAACTGCTTTCCTATGCAACCTACTCTAGGGAACTTGCCTAAAGCGGGAGAGTTGGACTAGATGATCTCCAGAGGCCCCTAGCAACCCCTACAATTCTGTGATTCTGTGATACATCAGATTATCATAAAAAAACGCCATGGTGGTTATTCCATGACTATTTCTTCATGGGTTTCTTTTTCCCATAATGGAATGTGGATTCAAGAATATTCAAGGCACAAAAGAGACAGGATTAAATGGCTGCAGAATATAAAACAATTTGATATCTGGCTTATTAAAAATGGGAGAAAGGAAAAAATGGAGAAAAACAGGTATTTCAGAAGAATGGAGACAGACTTTAAAGGGGACTCAAAGTCCTATTTTAGTCTAACAGACACTGGAGTTTAGGGACTGGATGTAAATAATGTAGATGTTTAAATTTTAAAAGTGAACTTAATGAAAAACATGCAAATGGATCCAATTCTAAGATCAGCACAGACTACTGATGCAAACTCATTAAATATTGCTCACTTAGGAAGTCCAACAATAATAGATAAAGTAGAATTTTTTCAGTATCCCACGTGTGAAGCCAACCTTAGCTGCTGTAGCTTCTCATCAGAAATCAAGACTTGCTGATGAAAGACAGTGAAGGCACAGATGAATGAATTCTGCTGGATTTGTGTAAATAATAAAATATGTCAACAAACTGCAAATTCTCTTTCAAATCAGAGTTAAGTGCAAAAATGTTGGGAAAAACTTCTCATTTTTCTCTTTCATTGGTTAAAAAAACTCAACTGCCCGTCTATATACTTAGTTAAAAGTGATCCCCAATATTTAATTACAGTAATTTATTTTCATCTATTCATGGATTACCTAATATGTATATAACATATAATGTACAAGCACCTTATATGCTTTGTTATAGTGGACCCTAAGTCTAAAACCAATTTAGACTACAAATAATGGAAAGAAGTAATGGAAACGGCTCTGTAAACATGCAGTTTTGATGAAAAGCCATTAAAACAAAATGAATTTTATCATTTTAGTTTTCAAATCCAAGAAGAATTTGCAGAGCTTGTATGGTCCTTATCATAATCTTTTTTGCATGCAGCTCAGTCGTAACTTCTTCCCAATGCACACTGTGCACTGTTTATCTTCAACAGCATCCGGTATGGCTGGATCTTCTACAAACACTATCCTATTTCTGATGCTGCCAAAAGACTGCTTCAGAGTACATATTAAAACATGTACTCATTTTATGTCTTTTACTACCTGTATTGTTTAGTAATCCAGGTCCCTGATGGTTTTGTCACTGTACAGATGGAATAAATAAGACAGTTCTTGCTCCAACAACCTGGAATCTAACCATAAGGAAAAAAACGCTAACAGATGGGCAAAGAAAGAAGAGTGAGTACAAGGAAGCAACAAAAGCTATTTTTGTTAAGGTAGTAGGAGGACATGTGTCAATCCAGCTATATTTGTAGGAGAATTTTTAAAATCAATTCTAAGGAAGCAGCCATGTGGATGTTTACAGTGAGTATGTGGGACAACATGATAGATAGCAGGACGATGGCTCACTAGCTATCAGACAATGGAAACTCTCATTACCAGATGAGCAGACTCGAGAAAAGTAAAAGCAGCTCAGCCTGTGTAGAATAAGGAAAAATCAGAGAGATGAGTATTGGGAGAAGCATCATCAAAATGACCACAGGATAATGATGTAAGGAAGGTAAAACTAAAATGCTCAAGCTCAGATAAAAGGATAGGGGTGTGTTGAAACATCAGATTATAACCTGAACAAGAGTTCTGGCTGCACAGATAGATAGGGAAAACTATACCTCAAAAAAACAAGCAGAAAAAGAGATATCTGAATGATCAGTATAAAGTGCTGGAGAACTTCATCTCCTGAATTAAAACAGCAAACTTAAATGTATTTCTTTTAGGTATAAGTCACAGCTACTTTTTTTTCCATGTGTACATTAATTTACCTTACTGATGTTACATTTCACACACTGTTTAATTCTCAGTGTCACAAATGCCACCACACTGTTTCACAGTCACAGCTAGATTAGAGTACTCTCAACAATTTTTTGTCACCAGCAAACGGTGTTCACTCATGATTTGCTTCTGATCACTTAATGAATACTTGGAATATCAAGTATACTGCTGAGCTTTTGCCTCTGAACACCAAAATGCAACCAAAGCTTTGGTTCCCTCTTTTAACCACTGATTAATTCAGACAGCATTTGAATTAAGTGCAACTGGTGATTCAAGAAAAGTGGAAGAATATAAAGGAGGATAGGAATGGGATAAGATGACCTGAACATTCAAATTCTTTATTCCAGTTTTACAGTTATTTTTAAATTAGTTTTGAACTTTTAAAGAGGGACAAAGTCTTATCATTAAAGTTAAGCTAGAAAATTATTTAACAGAGAAAGTTTGACAGATCTATCTTATAAGCCTGTTAATAATAATAAAACCTTACTGCTTATTCCCAGCTTCTAGTTTTTGCTTCTTATTTTTTGAGCTTTTTCACTATTTGACCCATAGTACAACAAAAACAAAAACACTGACAAATAAAGAATTTTGCTTTTCTGTTATCAAGAAACTGCACTGGAAAATGTATAATCCTTAACTGAGAATTAAATAGAAAAGTATCTACTGAAATCAATTAGTCTACAGAAAATCTTGGAAAATCATCAATATTTAAAGGTAATTTAATTCTGGTCATTCATCTTAACAAATACCCCGACCTTGCAGGGCTGCAGCTGCCCTAAATAGCAGCATCTATTACATAATCCATACTTAGGCTTATGTCATTGTGCTGTAGGTTTCTCATCTAAATGAGATCAAAATCTCTCTTCACTGCTTACCACTGGTTTTAAGTCTTTAGCCTTCTTAAACAAAGGATTCTTGTACCCAACTGCACTTTAAATTAAATAAGGTTGTAAGACCCAGGAAGATAAGACATATGCAAGCTTACTGGAACCTGTACGACCTAGTAGCAAGCAATATTTTCTGGAGGATAACAACTCTTAAAAACATAAGGACGAAATAAGGATGAAATAATTTTTTTGTCACTCGTGTTATTCGTAATTAATTACGTTTGACCACAGAGTAAACAGGACAAGTTAAACTTTTCAATTGTTTTGACAATTCATTGGTTTGACTGAAATTTACAGAGTTTAAGGAGTGTATACTAGGAATGAAGTGGAGATCCTGAAATTCAGAGAGGGTACACCTTCCTGCATCTCATCTGATTTGAAAGACACCTGTTAACATGGAAGAGTTTGTAAAGAGGGAAACTGAAATTTAGTGGACAGCAACGAAGGGGACCAAAGAACTCAAGAAAACCATCTAAGATTATGGCAGCTGCCGAATGCTGAATATCGGATAGAAAAAAAATGTATGTAAAAAGCTTTTTTCCCAACTTATTTGTGCAAATGGTTGCAAATACTTTGACTCTAGTAGATGTCTTGTTTCTGATGCAAAAGGAGGTGCACCATTACTCTAAGCAACTATGTTATGTTATTTAAAAATATACTTGAGAGAGATCAAAAGAAAACCAGCACAATTAAGCAGCATGGTCACAGATGCTATTTAAAATAAAGTAGCAGCCTTCAAAACTCAAATTTGTGTCCAAATGATAAAATTTCTACAACATATCACAAGAGAAGGGGACAATTTGTGAAAGGACTAAGAACGAACTGGCTATACAATCTGTTTCAAATATATCAGAACTAGAAAACTTCCAGAGAATGTGTGGGTGGGATTCATAGTTCGCAATAAAGATTTAAAAAAAAAGATTTTGTACATCCATGGACTTGGAAAAAACTCCTGCAAGAAGATGCAAAAAATCATTTTATTCTGAACAGACAATATGGTAAGTAACAAGTCCACAGAACCATGGCATATTCATCTAACAGAGATAGAGAAACTCTAGGATGAAATACCTACATTATTATTATGCAATTTTCACAAGACAAGATACTTTACCAAGGGTCCTGAGGACATTAAACTTCCAGGACAAAAAAAAAAAAAGAGAAGTTCCCACACAGAAAAGCAGGTATAAGTAAATAGTTAAAAGACTTCACTGAAGGAGCATCAGCTTCTTTCCTGTAATCCTGTGCCAGCATTTGAATACATTGTATGTGCACATGAATACAGAGATAAGATACTGTCCACATACAAAACATTTGTGACTTCCAAAGATGAGCTGTAATTTTACAATGTTTCATTTCTATTATTTGAAATACCCTTTCCACTGTTGTTGTGCACTACTGTACAATACTAATACACATATGTGTGTGTGCATATATGCTGTAGTTAGATAAATAAACTCAATCAAAATTTTTAGGAAATAAATAAAGCTGTCATAAATTCTTTATAATAGTTTTAAAAGACAGTTTGAACTTACCTGCCTTCTGACATTGCACTATCTTCTCATATAAGCTATCTGTGTTTTCAACTAGAGTCCTGATGGTCTGAATCATCTGTAGAGAAAATAAAATACACAGAAATATCAGTAAAATTTAATTTTTACTGACAATTTGAAATCTGAAAAATATTCTTTAGTTTAAAATCAAATCAATAATCTATTATCTGTTTCTAACTTAATGAATAAATTATTTTTCCTTGTTAGACCAGGCAGAGAAGTGCTACAAATGTGGCATAAGAACATAAAAAACAAGATGGCTTTGGGTCAGGATCTGTGAACACTGGAGTAAAATGTCTATTCCATGACACACTGTCTATCAAAATGTGTGGAAATGATTCAACTGTTTACCAGGTGATTTACTTTTGATGTCTTGGGAGAGACAACCTCGATGCAGATTTCCTTTTTGTTACTTTGTTATTAGCTCACCACCCAGTAATTGCTTTTCCTATGTACTGTGCTATTGCTTTTCCAGATTTGCTCCTCTGTATTTCCCCTTTCTGTGGCTCAAGCTGTGCATGCGCACAAGATAATGCTAAGGAGGCAAACAAATCCCTCAAGGCTGGTACTGGAGGATAAGGACAATAAATGATTCCCTTACTTGATCTTTCTAAAAGCCTGTCACGGAAACTCAGCCAAATGCATACTGATTAAAATGGATCTGTGCAAATTTTTCAGCCCGGACTTTGCTTTACCCCTTAACCAATAATATCACTGGGATCTAATCAAGCAGCATTGTATCCTTTCACCATAACACTGGTTAAGCTAGGTATACTGCTCATCTGAGTGTTGAGGTGGAACGTTCTTATCCTTAAGAACTACAACTGCTGTTATGAGGAGGAACATTTTAGGTTACAGGAAAAAAAAAGAGAAACAAACACATCTAACATTTCTCCTCCCCGATATAATGCTTTAAGAGGCATGACTACAGCAGTCCTTTCTCTCACCTAGTAGAGGAAGCTTTCTTCAGCTGAATGACATTGACATTGAGGCTTTTTTTTTTGAACACTGCTCTAAGTAAGACACAAGTGAATGTGGAGAAGTGATTAAATGAGCCCCAAATTTGGGACCGCAGAAAGTGTGCAAACAAGTGAGGAAAAACACCACCTGTAGGGATGTAAACTACATTACAGACTTCTACTATTTTCAGCTGTACAAAAATCTGGTTTATGTAAATGACAGAGTATCTAAAGGTAATTCTAGGTCAATTTCTACTACTATGTTGTGCAGGTTGCTATAAAACTGAATAATTCTTACATTTAATCTTTGCATCCTGATTAATCTGTTTATAATTTCAAAGTATAATTATCCTGACTTATGTCAGTTAAAAAAAAGAAAAGAGAGAGAAATGCAAATTATAACGATAAGGGAGGAAGACATAGTAACTGGATCAGGTTGTTGCTAAGCTCCAAGGGAAATATTTTAGCTTACCCATTTTTAACTGGATTGCTGTTTGAATAGAAATATCACAGAATCAAAGAATCATAGAATCACAAAGGTTGGAAAAGACTTTCAAGATCATCCAGCCCAACTGTCTACCCATTACCAATATTTCTCTTTAAACGATGTTCCTCAACACAATGTCTAAACATTTTTTAAATACCTCCAGAGTTGGTGATTCCACCACCTCCCTGGGCAGCACATTCCAGTGCCTGACCACTCTTTCGGAGAAGAAGTACTTCCTAGCATCCAGTCCCCTGGCGCAATATGAAGCCATTCCCTCTAGTTCTGTCACTAATAACAAGAGTGAAGAGCAATAAGGTCTCCCATCAGCCTCCTCTTCTCCAGACTGAACAATCCCAGATCCCTCAGCTGCTCCGTTTAAGGCCTGTGCTCCAAACCCCTCCCCAGCTTCGTTGCCCTTCTATGGACATGCTCCTTCACCAGGGCTTCGATGTCTTTCTTGCAGTGAGGGGCCCAAAACTGGACACGGTACTCAAGGCGCAGCCTTACCAGTGCTGAGTATATGGGAACAATTACTTTCCTGCTCCTGCTGGCAACACTATTTCTGATGCAAGCTAGGATGCCATTGGTCTTTTTGGCCACCTGGGCACACTGCTGACTCACGTTCAGCTGAGCATCAACCAATATTTGGTTTACTCAGGCAAAAGTTGCCTAAGCATAGAATTATGCTAATTACTAATTAGGTGCAATAAAGACAATTATTATACAAAGTAGCATACTTTTAAATAAGAGCATATTTTACCCAGAAAGCCTTCTATAGGGAGCACTGCAAATTAACTATTCCTAATTTGTCGAGGAGAGTTTCATCATCATTGCTTTTTCAAAGCATTATACAGAAATTGAAGTGAACAAACCATAACTTTGCTTGAAAGATTTTACTTGTCTCAACATGTATGTCAAGAAACACATTTCCTTCTGTAATGCGCTTAAACAAAGAGGTCCAAAACACGGTTGATATCAATTGCAGATATACTTCCAATAACCAATAATGTTAGTTTACTGACTAGCTGATACTGTAAAGCACTCTGCTCTGAGTTTTTTTCTGCTGTGAAAATCACCTTGAAAAATAGAATGCTGAGCATGCATAACTCTTTGGTCAGGATCCTTATAGACAATAATGTGGGCTACAGTGGGATTCTTCTCTTAATATGGTAACATTTTTGACTGAAGTTCTTAACAGAGCAGTTATGCTGCCCACCCAAGGCATTTGCTGTGAAGGGAGTGGGCAAAATATTGTGACTGCACAGTGTTAGTCTAGTCAGTGTTTCTGACACGTGTATAATAATATAATTTCCATGCCCCTGGTTCCTCTATGCAATATATTCTACATGTAGATAATTCAGAAATGGTGGAAACAGCAGTAGATTAGAAAACTTATTCTTCTGTTCTGGGACACTGCACTAATTTTTAGAAAAAAAAAAAAAAAGATGAATAAACATGCTCATCATATCATATCATGGTGTTTCCTGGTTTAGTTTCTGTATTGAAAAAGTAAGAATGTTGCACTAGCATTGCAGATGGAAGGAAAAGAAACAGATCACTGTATCACTGTTCATTCATTATGAGAAGGTTAGCACTGAAGAAGTGACAATTCTAATACAAATTTAGATATTAACAATACCAGAACAAGTTTCCTTCTTTACCTCCAGTTTCATTTAAAATACATACCAAGCCTTATTTAAGATTAATAGCGTCACTAAGCAAAATTGGCTGAACTAACAAAAATTCAATGGTTGATTCCCATTACCATTCAATATTGTGCTGCACACCAATTTTTAGATGTCAAAGGAAATTATATGCTGTTTGTGTAAGCAAAAAGAAATCCTTCGCCGAAGAAAGAACCAAGCATTAAGGTATGTACATGTGCAGGTCACCTTTTAGTTATGTTTGATTAACTAAGCAATAATAACAGTTCATTACAATCTCACTATTACACTGCTTTTCATCACACAATTACCATTCAGTATATATTCAGCTATCAGTTAAAACATTTATAAGGTACTCCAATACATAAATTTTTTTCCAGCATTTCAGCCAAAATTATATCACAGAAACATTCAAGCAGATATTAACAGAGCCTAAAGACTTTTTGGTAGGCGCAGCATGTAGAACTGAGTATGAATAGTGCTATTTAAACAGAAAATCAGCTTGATCCATATCATACTTATGTTTTTTTCTGCTTGGTACAAAAGCAATGTAGAAAATGAAGAGTAAGCAGAAGCTTCAGTGTGAGAAACAGTATGTCTGTAGCAGAATGAGAAATGAAATTCTGAAGGCAAATTAGTTGTGGAAGCAGAGGAGAAAAACAAATTGTATTCTAGCATACATTACATAAGTATATAATGAACAAAGCAATCATAAAGCAGGAATTTACTAACCACTGCTAACTTTGTATTTTAAGTGACAAAAATGGAAAGAGAAATGCAAACTAGCTTAATAGGGAACAACCAATTACAAGTGATCCTCATTTAAAAGATATTAAAAATTATCCATGTCTACTCTAAGAGAAGAATAAATTTTACACAAAGATTAATTCTTTCCAGTCTTTTACATTATTAATTCCCATTTCTATTGTGGCATTTCTCTGGAAGCGCAGATTCCAAATATCCAGCAAATATTTTTTGAATACAAAACATATAACATTTACTGGAATTGTTTCAGCTCTCCCTGCAATTCCCACCTTCAGCAATGACTAAATTACATTCTTATCTTTCTTGACAATTGAAAATGAGAAATACAGAATGGTGCACCTTATAAGCCTTGAAGTCTTTGAATTTGACAGGCTGACAGTTTGATCTGCTCCTTCAACTCTATTTGCTAAACCATGCAATCATTTCACCTACTTACCAGAAAAACTGTTAGTAATTCAAAAAGAATAAATACCAATAAAGAGGTTAAGAATATTTGAGTTATTTAATCTATCAAGGGTCACTGATAGGTAGTCCAGAGTTATCAGTGAAGATCAGAGACCTATATTATTCTACACTGTCCCTGTATTAGGCAAAAAATGATTATAATGGTTAGAAATCAAAAACACTTCCTGTTACCAACTAATTGATCTTTACTGCTAACATTTGTAACATTCACTCCTTTTGTGACTGCCTTCACAGAACAAATGAAAAAATCATATACTTAAAAAAAATCTTAATAAAATACTTACATATATATATGTATACATATATGTAAGCATATATTGATTATATACATAAATTCTCACATGGATGTACATGCATGTTCTACTGATAATACTTGAAATTATTCAGAATTTCAACAACAAATTAAGATTTATTATTACCAGGCTGATGAAGAAAGCTTTTTTGGTAGAAGACAGGACATCCTATTCACGCCTCCGGCTTAGGGGATTGACATAGACTGAACTGAAACTTAAATATTTTAAACACTACATTCCAACAAGAATACAGACCTTGAGACAGAAATCTTTGAGAGACA
The DNA here is from genome assembly GCA_023055505.1 of Callipepla californica brunnescens. Taxonomy (NCBI): domain Eukaryota; kingdom Metazoa; phylum Chordata; class Aves; order Galliformes; family Odontophoridae; genus Callipepla; species Callipepla californica. Next base: position 1,171,681 of record JALIRH010000064.1, read on the forward strand.
AAAATTAAAAAAACAAGCCCACCATAGTATTTATTACTCTCTCTGTAACTGTTTAGTAGCACACCAAGAGGTATTTCAGCTACATTTTACAAGAATCCAGCTAACGTTAATCTGTCTCAGGCTGATGAAACTCAGTGAGAGAAAATACCTTCACTGACAAAGTTGCAACATCAAGGATGAATTTTACATTTTAGCAGTTAAAGCACACTACAGCTTTCAAAAGAAGAGAATGTATTAAAAACATTGTCAGATCTATACTCCAACAGTAAAAACCATACTTAAAATAGGCTTAAACCAAATCTTTACTAAAACAGTTATCTCCACAAAAAGCTGTTTGTATTCTTCTTTCTTCTCAAATCTCAGTGTATTAGATATACCTCTGTGACATTTCTGAAAACCATTTATTATTTAGTGGCCAAACTGGTGCTGTTATATATACTGGAAACACAAACAAAATATTGTCAGCTCTAACTACATATACAAATAATTCTATCTAAGCAGTTCAGCACTCTATTTTGTTGCATCTAAATGCTGTTTTGCTAGGAAACTGGAACAAGCAAAACAATTGTTCTCAATCCTTTCAGTATCACCTGCTAGTCAGCTTCCTCTGCAGTTGCATAAGAGTTGTTTAGAAGCATATATATACTGACTTTTTATTTGCAACTGGAAAAGAATGCTGCTACAGCAATAGGAAGGAAATGTACTGGAAAATCAGATTCTGAACTCATTTTAAACCTCAGCACCCAAGTGAATATTTTTAATGGTGAGGGGACTGAAAGCATTCTGAAACATGCTTTTATCTAACACCAATAACAGTAGTGAATTTCCATTAAGCTGGACACTCCTCCTCATGTTACAGAGCTCAGTTCAAATTCAGTAACCAGCTATTAAACCTTGGCAGTTACCTGACAGCTAGATCAATGCTACTCAGACTTCAAAAGAAAGGGGTTCTCAAGTCTGATTCAATCAGTTGTCGCATACCCCAGAGGCCAATACTTGAGCTAAGTGTTTAACACCTCCATTTATCACCTGCAGGATGGGGCACAGCACACCTTCAGCAAGTTGGCAGAAGATAGAAGGCTTGGAGAAGAGTGGGCACAGCGCATGGCTGTACTGCTACTCAGAGAGATTTTGACAGGCTGGAGAGACAGGCTGTCAAGAACCTTGTGAAGTTCAGTGAAAGGAAATAAACTTCATGTGTACCAGTACAGGCTGGATGCTGAATGACAGCTTCTGAGACAAGGAGCCAAGGGTCATGATGGGTAACAAGGAGAAAACAACAAAGGAAGTACATCCCCAGAAGACAAAGTGAAGCAATCCTCTCCCCTTAGTAAGCACTGCTGAGGCCACATATGGAACATCCAGGCCAGTTTGGGGTTCTCTAGTAGAGAATGATAGAGACTTACTTGAGTAAGCCCAGCACAGGACCACAAAGACAGTCCCCAAGCTGGGCTGGGGCATCTCTCACATAATGAGAGGCTGAGAAAGCTGAGACTGTTCAGTCTCAAGCAGAGAAGGCTCAGGGGAATCTTGTGTGGTCATACATGGGCACAATTCACACAGAGAGCCTATGAAGTGTTCATCCTGTGTGATGTTCAACACACAGCTGAACACAGTCTCTGACAATCTGTTCTAGCTGACTCTGATCCCATCAGAGGATTGAACTAGATGATTTCCAGAGATGCCTGCCATCATCAGTGATCCTATGTAAAAGATTTTAAAGTTGATATCTTCAATCGAAAGAAATTTTTACTATTGAGCTTTCTAGCATTATACTTAAAGAAACAAACAAAAAATCAATAGTAACTTCATTATAAGTAAAAATCAGGTGTGGCTCAGTCCAGGCAGTCCACAGATGCCATATAATGAAGAATAATTGATCTTTCTACTATCTGTGTACTGTTCAAAGCACCAGGGTGAGAAAACAAACTGCTAACTTCTACTTCAGTGCACACTGAAGACCTTTCATGTTTCCCAAAGGTACCAAGAGTCCTCAAATTCTGTGTTGAAAGGTCTGTACGTTCTTTCCTCATTCCTCATAAGTACTTGAGAAGACTGGACTGAAAACAGTAAATGAAATAACCAGCAGCTCCCTTTTAAAACGCATGCAATGGCATTCAACACATAAACTCAATATCCATTTTGTCTTGTTTTCTTGATGCTCTGGTTGTTAGAACAAAATGCTTTCCATCATCCTTAATAACAAGATAGAAGAAACACGCTATGTAAAAATTAAGGATAATTAGGAGGCATATATGTATATGTGTGTATATGTACATACATGTGTATAAAAAAGGAAAATAACCTATATCTGTAAAAAGAAGCAGAACACTATTATCCTTGGGAAAAAAAATAATAGGCGACATTGATTTTGAAACTATCAGTATCAGTGAAAGATCAAATAACCACATTTCTTACGCAGGAGTGGTCAAAAAGACGAACAGAAGATTAAAAGTTCATTGGGAAAGAAAACCAGAACTACCACTGGAAATTCAGAGTTCGTTTAAGAGAAGTTACTATTCATGTGACCTGTTTCTACACTTTTCCATTAGCATGCCATTGGAATATGTTAGAAACAAGAAAGTAAGCTAGATGAAGTTTTCTTATGTAGTACTATTATTCTGTGTTCTTACAGATAGTGTGAGTCAGTCATAAGCCATAATGGAATTATTGAGAGGACATCAAAATTTTCATCACTCATGCTCTTAACAATAAAGAAATCTCAAATTCCCAAAAGCACCAAGTTGTCATCATCAGAGTTTTTCATTCAATGAGGAACAGCTCACACTTTGCAACATTAGGCACTGAAGCTTGAATATCCAAAAGTAGACATTTGTTTCTGCCCTTGTGAACTGAAAGACCCAACATAATCTGAGGTTATCATCTGCAACTCTGCTTTTGGATGTGTAATTGCAACTTGCAGTTTAGAATGACTGTCCTGTTATACAACAGGAAAACAAGAACTGATAACAAATAACATAGCTGCTTTTGAAGAAACAGACCATGCTATTCACTGTTTCTTCCATCTCCTTCATTTTTCAACAGTTTGGGTTTTTTTGACAGACTAAAAACTGCACTCAGCAACTATTTAGACTCAATTAAGAAAGAAAGAAAGAAAGAAAGAAAGAAAGATAGAAAGAAAGAAAGAAAGAAAGAAAGAAAGAAAGAAAGAAAGAAAGAAAGAAAGAAAGAAAGAAAGAAAGAATAAAATAATAAATTAAATAATAAATTGCAATTAATATATTACAATTAATATTTTTGCCCTTAGATCCCTTCACCACTGAGCTGTATCTATTTATCATCCAAGTAAAGACAATTCTTAGGGCATGATTAACTCATACATCTTCAAGACAATTTAGCTATGTTAGCTAGATCAAAATTCTTGCAAATATACTTACCCTACCTTACATTTTCCAGAAAATTATAGCTTAATGAAGAAATATAAATAACTCTCCTCAAAATTCCTTTCCTGTTGAAACAGCCAGTTAAATTCAACATGCACACTAGTTTTTGGGGCATAATGAAGTATTTTAAAAGGCTAAAAAATTTAGTGATGACTACTTTTCAACATAAGTATTTGGAAAAAGGCTTTGTCAAATGCTTTTTTTTTTTTCAAAATAGACTCCCTTGTCTACAAGCTTCTTGACTTCAAAGAACTCTACCCATTTTCACAGTACAGATGACGGGCTGTCTGAGATGAAAATTCTTGATTTCTTCTGGAAACCTTCTGAAAGACTGGCACCACACTAACAGCTTAGATAGTCAGTTTTAGGTGTGAGGATACACACAACAATTTAGCAGTTTGAATATATCAATCCTTGAAAATGCTCGAGTGAATATCATCACTTTCTAGTAATTTTTTTTTTTTTGAGCCACTTTGTCTTTCCTTTGTAATTTCTTCCACTAAAAATTCAGTTAGAGATACATCCTCCACTGATTTCCCCATAAAGCAATGTTTCACATGAACTTTCAACTTCCATAGATATATGGATGCAAAAAAAAAAATATATTAGTTTTATGGCTTTCTTTCTTTCCTGCAGCTTATATTGTTAGGTCAGCAGTGGTTGCAGTGATTGTACACACTCTGATGGTGTCATGGTTTTATGATTTTTGGTATTGGTATTCCACATCATAACATCATGTAATGCATTAAGAGTTAAGGAGTTAATACTCTAGCTCCATAGATCATTGATAATTCTGGGTATACCTGTCACAGAAGAGAAGAAGAACTACATTCCCCAGAGGACTTTGCAATGTTTTGCCTTTTTACATTATTTCTGCTCAGAGGGAAAAGATAAAAACCGTCTGCAGTCACGGGACACTCTCTTTCCTTTGGGATCGACTCAGCAGTGGGTGCTCGCTGCCAACTCACCTTCAGCATTAGCGTAAGGCCTTTGGTTTATCAGACATTCTCTCTTGCTCATTTTATTTGATTCATTATCCTCAATTCCAATTATATTGTATTATAGTGTGTTATTTTACTTTCTGATATCTTATTTAGTAAATTAGCTTTCCTCCTCAGATTGTTGCCACTGTTTTGTTTCGGGGCCCATCTCCCTTTTCCCTTTTCCCTTTCTCCCTTCCCCTTGTCTGGGGTGTGGGCCCATGGGTCTCCTTCCTCAGTTGTCACAGAACCGGGCTGAACCAGCCCACAAACAGTTGACAGATGGGTTTCTTGTTTCCACTGTTTTCAATAAATAATTTATTGTTATTTTTATATCTGTGCAGGTTGTTCCTGATCTCCCTCACACTGAGTTTTCTTACAGTTTTATACTTAACCATGATATGGCTAACTATCTATTTATCTTCCTAATTTTCACAGGACTTCAACTTTTTGGAGGATGCCCTGTAATGTGGACTTTAGAAGAAATGTAGTCAAGAATGACATTCTGAATCAGCTGCAGAAAACTAAGCACAGCTTTCACAGTCTGCACCAGTCACATATTCCTCAGAAAAGACGCCAGATTGAAAAATCTAATTTTTCTTCAGGTGCATAAAGCAGACAGAGGTCAGATGCTACCACGTGACATCCAAAGTTAGATTATAGTAGATTGATGACCATCTAGAACTCAGCATTCTTTGCAACAATCCAAAATCTAAAATTTAGGTCAAAATAAAGTTATATGAGAGCTAAAGCAACCTGTTCGCTCATTCCATCTTACAAGACCAACTGGTTAAGTTCCAATGCTGGACCTTGTATTTCTTTTGTTAGCACAGAAGTTTTCAACTCCAAAGGATAATTTGCGGAACAAACGCTTCTCAGCTAACTAATCCTAGCACATTAACATGCTGAGATGAGGTGGAAAAGTCTTAATTTATGTGTTCTCTCAAGATACAGTTTCATAACCACAGAAGAATGACTAAAAACCTCATACTACACTTGGAAAGTAACCATAGCCAAGAACCTACATAGCAATAAGATAACTAATATAGATTTTATGAGCTAAGTATAACTCAAAACAGATCTGCTAATTATTCCTTGGAAAATTTACATTCCACAAAATTGATATACTTCGTGTTTCTGTCAGAATTATAAATTTCATCCCAACATGTTTGATAAAGAAGTGTCCCACCAAATTCACCTGCATGAATACCAAGACAATTTTTAAAGATGAAGAACATTTAAGGTACTGAACAGCAGCCAAAATATTAGACAAATGAAACCTGGATAGTAAGTCCTTTTTAGACAGTTTTTACTAAGTCCTACTAGTTCTGATCCAGTCTCTAACTATTCTAGGCATAATGTTAGTGTATCTTTCAAACAGAATTGAAATCAAAATATAGGTTACTTCAATTAGTTTATCTCCCTGGCAAAATCTGCAACTCCAAAACACGAAGTTAAGTTCAACTTGATTGTATATGCAATCTGCTGCCAACAATCAGATAACCAGATGCAAGCTTGCTATAGAATTACTAATCTCAAATTAGATTGTGTATTCTGGTTTACAAGCTTTGGTGTCTTTTAATACCTCTCATTTTCATTATCTCATAATCCTTAGCATCAATAAACTCAGACCTGATTTTGATCCTGTCCCTAGAGTGTATCTACAAAAACTATCCATACTATTCAAAATAAATTAAGACCTCCTATACTATCAGTCTCAATACACTCTGAATTACAATATAACCTCCATGTGAGGGTATTTTTGCTTTTTTTATTTATGTGAAAAAATGAGCCTACCATCACCACACAGTTAGGACTTAATAACAATCAATCCTAATTACTACAGCAGCATTACTTTATCTTCTTTCACATAGGTACAGTTCTCTACTTTATCTGTATTAGTTCTCTTCTTAAAAGTATGTGTTTCCTTGCAAACTTCTGAAAACCTCATCTTCATCAAATGGGACACTTTATCCTTCACAAAGGACAAAGACAGAATCTCAACAGTATCTGGCTTCTTTTGTATGATCCTCTAGCATATCTTTGCAGTGCTATTACATTCATCACTGAATAATGCTGCAGACTTAGAACAAGGTAATTTTTTTTTTCTTTTGCCATAATATAACTTTTTAAGGATTCCTTACTGTTTATCTTAAATCTCATAAGACATAAAAAAACATGCAATGGTGTGGAAGAGGCACTTGCCTTAACTCCAAGCTTCAGTCTGCAGCACTGATCAGTGATGGGTGTGATGACACCAACAGAGTGCATGCTGAAGTATCACATAAAGGAAGCTGAAGTTCATGAACGAAAGGGAAAAATAAAACATTGTTAAACAGTGAGAAAAAATAAGGCCAAAAAATTACTCAGGAGCATGGAGTAGCTAGAGAAAAATATGCAACTTCAGTCTTTCTCAAAATTTCCCAGTTAAATCTGTTTTAATTCTTCTGAAAAGACACCTCAACGGCCATAACATGGATAAAAGCTGAAGATCTTATTTCCTGGGTAAATGTTATGTCTTAGTAATGCTGATGGAAAATCACTCACTGAGCTCAAAGACACACTATTTTAACCTGTAGCACCTCCATGAATGTAGCAGTAAATGCTGGCAATTAAATAAAAAAAGCATTACGTGCTCTTTGTTCACATATATAAAAATGATTATCTAGTGAAATGCTAATTAACATATCATCTGTTTCATTGTTTCCTTAAAAATTGCATGTACCTACATGAGAATAAAGATATTATCACCTTAGATGTGTCCTTGCAGCACTGAACTCTTCTTATAATTATTTCAATGCATACACTGTCCCACTGTAAAATTCTTACATCCCGTCTCACTTTACAGACCAAAGATGAGCACTCTAACCTTTTCAATGTAAATAAGTTCTTCTGGATAATTAATAATCTTGACTGAATATTGCTTTCTACATTGATTATGATTTTATAAAGTTGAGAGCATATCTGACAGCTAAAAATTCTTTCATTTGTCCCAAATACTCTCACTCTGAGGTAGAATCACATCGAAAATATCATTCAGATGGCTAGATTTGGAATTCATGCTAGGTCATGACAACCTATGCATTTACGGTGTCAACCTATGTTTAGTTAACAAATATTTAACATATTCCCCTCTAACGCCATGATTTCATACTTAGCATACTGACACAGTGGAAGAATATGGTTGAAATATAAATTTGGTCTACACTGAGGACTAAACCAGCACAAAATAAGACAGGCAGGTAATCATTATTTTGACAGCACAGCTACCCTTTCTTAGTGCTCCTCATTACTAAACCCAATTTTATACCTACCTGTTCTTTAACAATGGCCAGAAAATCCCCAAACCAAAACTATTATTTATTGATATAAATAATGTGTGTCATTTTGAGGGCTTACTAAATTCAAACCAAAAAACACAAATAAACCTATCAAGAGAGTATCAGACTCTAAACATCTGCCACTATAGCAAATTTTGAAACAGGAGCTAAATAGCTTCACATCTTCTCATGGTATATTATACAGATACTCACATTTTCTTCAGTTGATATTTAGACAAGCTTTCAGGAAAAAAGTGCTATCTGCACAGTGTCCATATGTGACTGCATTATCCTGTAGATCCTTTTGATTTTAATTGCTTAAAACTTTTTTCCAGCTCAACAGACCAAGTTTCACAAATCAAAATGCATTTCATTATTTTCATTTGTAAGTTAATTTGACTAAAATAATCATTACTTTGATTATTAATCTTCAATATCATTTAAAGATAAAAGCCTGAAGTCATGTCTTAATATTGTCTTTGTATGAAATGGAGTCTTTACCATTCTTTACAGAAGCAGAGATGATAAAATGCTTTGAACATACCATTACATAAATATTCTATTCTAGTGTTTTAGTCAAAATGAAGTACAGATTTCTAACTACACAAATATCCAAATTACATGAAGAGTACAAGAGGAGGAGTTTAAAGCTATGTTAGAGAAAAGGAGAAAAAACAAATTTTCATTGTGAAGCTTTCTGAAGGTATGAGTCACCTCTATCTAAAAAAAAAAAAAGTTTTTTATAAAATATATTAAATATTTGAATAATTTAATAACAAGGAGCAGCATAAGAACATATCACAGGTAGAGACATTTCCGCCAACAAAACAGAACTTCATTAAGTACATTATACGCTTAAATCCAACAATCATGCCTGTTTTCACCCTAATTATGATGGTATTTTCTACTACAAAAATCAAACCCTATTGTATTTACACCATCATTAAGCTATATAAGCTCTACGCGAACTGTTCATTAGCACCTTTGGACACTGGTATAGAATTACTCTAAAAGTACTTTTTATCTAAAAAATGGTTCAAAAATATTTATATGGAACTGAGCTAGCTGATTATTTTCCTTTTATTTTTTTTCTGTTATAATGCAAGGACTGTTCTCAACATGTCACCTTGATCTTGTTGAGTGAGGTGTCTCCTTTGAACACAGAATACTAATGCAAAACTATCCTTGAAGCATTTCTTAATTGTCAGATGATACAACAAATTAAAGCAATTACAAAATTAAAAAATTAAAAGCTCAGTTACTGTGTTCTAGATTACATAACTGGAGGACATTGCAAATCACACTCATTTGTTCAATGGATCTTTCTTTTTTTGATATTTTAAATTTTCAATAGCTGTATATAATCCATTATTTGTCAGTGTATTAGTTTTTCCTTCCTTATTGTAAAATATTTAATTTCCAGTTTCTAAAGATGCAATTTACACACTTACTGAAGTTTAAGAAGTTAATATTACAGCTGATTACAGGGTTATTAAATGAATTTGAGTTCTCCAAGAATTATATAGCAAAGGAAATTGAAAAGGCACATGCAGATTTTAACACTTCAAGTTGCTTCCAAAACTAAAATTCCTAAATACTTTTTCTGTCTACGCTAAGTCAATGACAAAGGAACATTCATAAAACGAAAAATACTATGTAGCAAATGACTGTAGGAGCTTTATTGGTAGGCAGATAGCTTCAGGTTACAGCAGAACAGGTAAATTAATACATCCTCTTCATGTTACATGCTCTTGATTACAACCACTTTGTTTTCTGAAGTGTACAAACACTTACATATTCTCATGCAATGTATTAATCTTTCTCTTTTACCTGATATGAAAACACTACCAGTTGCAGCACGTTCACTGAAATGGCTTTCAAACACATGTAATGAAGCATGAAATAGCAAGTCACAGGTTAAAACGACCTTTCAAAACAGGCACGGTACTGTGTATTCTAAGAAGAAAGCGTTTAGATAGCATATAAAATAACCACAAAGGAGTACTCACCATGTCATATGCTGTTACAATCTTTTTCAAGACCTCTGGAACAATCCCTTGGAGCTCCATAGTCGGATACTGATCATTGAGATTCAGTACTACCAAGGGTGCACTATCAGGCCCGACCAAGCGCGTAGACACTGCCAAAATGCACTGCATAAGATTTGCTACAGGAGAGAGGCCACATAATTCTTTGAATGAGACTACTGCATTCTGCAAAAAGGAAAGAAAAGAGTTTCCTTTACAGTTAAAAATGATTTTTAATTTCTCATTCTTTCAGGTTAATATACAACACTGCTATAGCTGAGCTACAATGTACACAGCTTTTCCCTGAAGAAATGGTAGTTTTAAAGCAAACAATATTACACTTGTATTTTACCAGAAATGTTAAAAATTCAAACAATATCTGCTGTGGAAAAAATCTAGTCAGTAAAAGCGTGTATGGCCTATTTCACTACTAAAATTAACACTGCCAATAAAGGAATTCTAAAACATCCTGGTTATTTATTTTGAAAAATTCTGAAAGATACTTCAAAGTAATTTTTAATATGCTACCACGAGAAACAATATAGTGGTGAATATCCCATATAAGCAAGGTGGAGAGGAAGGAGGAATTCAGCCCATTTGTAACTTTAGACATACCTTAACTATCATCCAGACGTGCTGTGGATCTGCTGGCTCCCAATTGGTGAGATTCAGTAACCCAGCACTTCACTACTGGTGTCACTCCTATCACAGAATCACTTAAATGAATTTTCATGCACATTCCAATTTTGTATCCTTCCCTAGAATTTATTACAGTTTTATTTTCTATCCAATATGGTGGAATATTAAAATTGCATGTTTAAACTTAAGAAGAATTTCAAGTATTAAAAATACTATGTGACTGCAAGCAGCCACTGAAATTCCATGACAGGAATGTTCTCAGCACCGTAATGAATTTAGGATTTCTGTACCAAGTGGGAGCTGGTGATCTCTGGCAGGTCTGGAGTTTGTTTTCCTGGAAGAAACAAAAACATTGCACATTTAAGTTACAAATGTGCTCAATGCTCCTTTCTCTCTCATCCTACCTACACAGGGTATCTGCCCAGTTTTTAGGACTGATTAATCACTTTCATCAAGCCATTTTTTACCTTGCTGGCTCTTTTTTTGGACAAGCAACATAATGTCAATTTTAATGCAAACAGTAGTCAGATGTGAATTATTCTGCTCTCCTTTCAGGAGACGAAATACACAAAACAGATTTCAAGATATCTTCATAGAGGGTATTCATGCAAAGCAACATGAATACCTAAGTTACATCTATTACATTCACTCACATTATACTTCAGCAAGTGCTCTGCAGCATTCATTAAATGTCCAGCAAAGATAAATACTTCTAGCAACCAGACTACTGATTAATGATACTACAATTACACAGTTGGCAAGAAAAAAAAAAAAGACATTAGAAATTCTATTCAAGCCAATTTTCTTTAACAACATGGATAAATCATTATGAACAATAATTTTACAGAAAGGTAAATGAGAGCACAGGGAGCATACACATTAACTACTGGCAGGCAGGACAAAGATACAGCCGTAACTCTTGCCTTTGACTTCTAACCCCATATCTGACTCTGCCAAACTATTAAAACATGCATCACATTCACTGTTCTTTTATCAGCGATGGATACATAACAAGATATGACATCAGCTTTTGTTGTGGTATTGTAGTGCATAACAAAGATGATAAAAGCTGCCTATGATTTAAAAAAAAATTAAACTTTCTTCTCTACACTTCCTTATTTTTTCTCTTCTTTCAGTTTACTTCAAAAACAAAGCCAGTTTCTCAGTATCTGGCTTTAGCGATATTATGTTCTTTATCCTAAAAGCCATAATTAATACCACAAGTTCAAAAAAAAATCACATTCCTTGATGTAAGCTGGTATTTATTTTGAGTGGTTTACTTACTTTTATTAGATGGAAACCTTTAGTTATACAGTTTTTTAAATTATGCACATTACATAACCTGCCTGGAAAGCTACACAAAATTAAAATTCCTACATGTATCTAAAATACTTCTTGATAGTACTTTGAGACATAATAATAATTCAGTTGATAGCACAAATAAAACTGAGAGATTAAAATATCTGAGACAGCTTCCACTATATCATGTTTAAAGAAATCATACTGCAAAGACTAACCAAAATTATAACAGTTCTGGAAAACAATGCAGCACATGCAGCTAAGAGTTTAAAGTAGCTACAAAAACTGCATGTTTTCACTCTCCTTAGATCCAGCTACTCCTTGAAAGCCACCTGAAAACACAGTACCAGCTACGTGACAGAATTCTTAGCTTTGAGAAATTAACTACAAGCAAAGTTCACTCCATACCTAGTTCATAATGCAAAACACTTCCACAAACCAAAATACTATCCCCATATATTTCAAATAATTTCTTAGGACAGTAATTTTATATACCAAATAGAATTGGGGAGTTTCAAACACTGAACTACTTTCTTCTTTCATAAAAAGAAAAATTAGTTTTTACACTGTGCTACTAACTATTAAAATCTTTTCAAGATAACATAATCCATGAAGAAAACTTATCTACACTGATATGTCTTTGATCAGTTTTTCCTTAATGTTTCATAAAAGTACAACAATTTAAGATGATGTTGCTGAGTTTTACTGATCACTAATAGCACTTCATCAGAAGTTGTAATTAGTTAAAAACTTTACTAAATAAAATATAACTTTACAGTCCTCTTCAATTTAGATCTAAAAAGAGCTTATTTACCTGAAATCTTCCCTAGAATCCCCAAAAATTGCATGTGGAAGTGAGATCTCTTGGGTTCAACAAAAACAAGCACCTCAGTATTTTTTTCTGAAATTCAATGTGTCCACTATACGTGACCTTTAAGGTAATGTAATTTCTTCTAATTTTAAGAAAATGCCTTCTAATACCTTCATTCTAGTTTCAAGTACTTTTAACATAACACTACCAGCAAGAATAAGGAAAGCAAATGATTTTTCTGAAAGTACTGCTTTTCTTGGGAATGATAAGAAGTAAAACCTCAGTGAACATACGCTAAGGATACCTTCATGCATGATATTTTTAATAGGCAGTAAATGCTCCTTTTATCAGCAATGTTTCCCTCCTGTATTTCTGTTTATTGTTTAAAGCTAAAACACTACTGTACTTTCCACTAGCATATATCTAACAATTTTAGCAAACATATAGGACTAGTCAACAAGTTTGAGTTCTAACAATGGAATCCTATTTTTCACATGGAAAAAAAAAAGACAAAATATGTTTATGAATCAGAAGTTACACCAGTAAATGCTATCACCCCAAAAGTTGCTCTAATATAATGAGTTTTTTAAGCCATTCAGCATTCAACTTGATTAAAGTAACTTAAAAATGCAATAAGGCTTTAAATAGCATATATTATCTATGTATAATACAAAAATACATCTACTGATAAATTCACCATGAAAACTGTACCTGCATATTTTCTCTCAAATCCGTGGCATCTCGTATAGGTTGGAGAGCATTCTTGAACACTTCATCTATTGTTTTAATCCATAACGTTCTCACAGAAGCGTACTCCCGTGATTTCTTGCCCTTCCTCACAGAGAGGCCCCGCTTATGAGGTTTCCCACCACCCCTTCGATTAGTAATGGCCACATGCACAAACAAGGAAGCATGTGCTAACATTTCACCAGTTAAAGACTGCAGAGGAACATGTCGATAACCAGTCTGTAGACACTCAAAGGGAATAGTGTACTGCCCGATAAACTCATCCCCAATGTAATCATCATCCAGCACTACAAAACGCACCATTGCTAGTTCTGGTAAATTTATTTGAAATTCAAAACTTTCATCAAAAATTGGATTATCACCATTCTGATGCATAGTTTTTGTCCTTTGCTCAGCACAGTCAGCAGGGATTCCGTGAATTTCAACATAGACGTAAGGATCCACAACATCACCTTTGGCACCTGATCCTTTGGGTTTAGGAAAGTTTTGCCCACTAATTATTTTAATATGAAGCAGCTGAGGTGAAACTCCAGGCACAGTGTCTTTTGTGTTTGCACTGAAGAAAGACACTTCTTCTCTCATGATAGCAGGACGAAGGACATAGCCACAATTTCCATTTTGTCGAAACCAACCAATGTTAAGATCCATCATTAATCCAGGCGTCTGAAAGTTCATGGCCACTATCTGACAACCACATTTCCAAAAATCCTGGGGATTCATATTACTAGAATCAATCCTCATAGGACTGGGAAAAACTCTGGCAAGAAAACGTTTGTTATAATTTACAAAGTCTCCCGGGTTTTCATTGGCGTATTTGCTAGCAAGCACTTCATTAAATGAGCACACTTCCCAGTACTTCTGGAGCTGAAATGAAACTTGAAATTCTTTGAACTGAACTGATTTACATATGCTTACCAACTCAGAGAGCTCTTTGCAAAGCTGAAACCGTTTCCCAGTCAAAGAGTTTTGTTGTTCTACACCCTCTTTCCCCACTCTCTGAGACATTTCTGCCCCTTCATCTTCATCTGTAACATCTCCTTCTAGTCCAGAACAATTTGAGGAAAGTTTTTTTGCTTTAATTAGTATTTTTCCTTTCAGTGATTCCGGTGATGGAAGATAAGAGTCTTCAATGTTTGGAGACTGTGTATGTAGTTTGTCCCCCAAAATTTTCTTCATGTGTTGTACCATCACTTTCTGCTGCTTAATAGAACAATGATTTTCTAAACACAAAATAAGAGGATACTCTGAAGCAAAAAATGCATACTTGTTAATAATGTCAATCACACTACGGAAGACAATCTGAGAAGTCATTGTATGACCTGTGTAAATCACAGGCTCATTATCCGGACCGTCCCAAACATCCAGTTCAACACTTCGACAGCCCATTTTAAGAGCACGAATATAACCTGTGATGTCAGAAGGCCCTCGAAACTGATCCTCTATCAAGTATGTATTATGAGATGAATTTATAAAATAATGAGACAATGGCTGTTTCATGTCTTGACAAACTTTTTTATGTTCTGGATCAAATATGTGGCAGTCTGGTGAAGTAAGGTAATTTGTGAACCCATCTATAGAAAGCCAACCCTTTTCCTGGCCCTCTTTGGCTGGCTCATACTTCTGAATAATTTCAAGGCTTATTTCTTCTGTGACATGTGCCATACCCTGTTCTGCTTCTAAAAACATCATAAGGTCCTTGGTATCTAGGAATTCTTTATTGCTTGAAAACTGAACCAACAGGAAATAGATTTCAGGACGAGTACAAAGCTCATGAAAAACTTCAATAAACTCTTCTTTTGTTACTTCAGTACCAGTTTTTTCCTTGGATCTAAGTAACTCCTTGAATTTTAATTCAATTTTATTTGTTTTTAAACCAGGATTTAAGTCTTTTATAAACTGTACAGCGTTACACAGGGGTATATGCCCTAAATTATCTACATCTGATTCACTGAACATCTGTGAAAGCCATGAAGTCCGCATATTATCTTGAGTACTTTCTATCATGTCTAGAGTGTGTTTTCCATAAGAAATCAGGTACCTTAAGCCAGTAACCCAAACATTTGCAATATCAGCTGAGTTAGCAACAAGATCTAGTGACTCATAGTTTTCTCCATATATAATTGAAAATGCACAGTCTTCTGATATCTGGTCATATATTCCATTGCTGCGAAAAATATCTGTATTTTTTCCTGTTCTTACTTCTTTGATTGACTTGATGTCAATCTTTGCTTTTTCAGAATCCTTTTTTGAAGGTTCCCAGCGTAGGGATTGCATATCTGCATCTAAAAGAAAATATCGGTGATACACTCTGGAATTGGATCGAATCTTTTTGAGCTCAGAGCCTTCAACCATTGCATTTATGCAGTCGCTTGCACTGCTGATCTTCTTTTCAGTTGGCATGCTGCTGAACGACACGGTCTTTTTCCGTTCTCGTTTTTGTTTTGTTCCATCCTGGTAGATAAAAGGGGAAGAAAAGAAAACATTATCAGTATGATTTTGCTCAATATTGAAGTAGGTTTCAACTTACACCTGAAAGATAATAAAGTCTAGAAGGTCTACTATACATGTGATAACCAGTAAGATGGAAATTCTTACTGGAATCATCACAAGTGAAAACACTGATAATAGCTTAATGTTTGCTCCTGTGTATAGACATAACATTATTATTTTTTTCTTTTTTTAGTATATTTTTTCATAAACACAATGTTAATCAAAGAAAGTTTTAAATGTTGATAAAACAATAATGTTGTATATGTGACCTAATCTAGGTGTTCCTGCTCCAGCAGGGGGATAGAAGTGGATGATCTTTCGAGGTCCATTCCAACCCCTGACATTCTGTGATTCCGTGAATTTTATTAATAATAATCCATTTAAATTTTCCCAGGTATTTATACAGACTGGGGAAAGAACTCCTGGAGAGCAGACCTGTGGAAAAGGACTTGGGGGTACTGGTGGACGAGAAGCTGGACGTTAGTCAGCAGTGTGCACTTGCAGCCCAGAAGACCAACTGTATTCTGGGCAGCATTAAAAAAAGGGGTGGACAGCAGGGAGATGGGGATGACTGTCCCCTTCTACTTGGCTCTCATGAGGCCCCCTCTGGAGCCCCCAGCTCAAGAAAGATGTGGAGCTGTTTGAATGGGTCCAGAGGAGAGCCATTAAAATGATCAGAGGGCTGGAGCACCTCTCCTGTGAGGAAAGGTTGAGGGAATTGGACTTGTTAGCTTGGAGAAAAGAAGACTCGAGGGAGACCTCATTGTGGCACTCCAATACTTGAAGGGAATGTATAAACAGGAGGGGGAATTACTGTTTACATGGATTGACAGTGGAAGGACAAGGGGGAATGTGTTTAAACTAAGACAGGAGATTTAGGTTGGATGTTAGGAGGAAGTTTTTCATTCAGAGAGTGTGACGCACTGGTACAGGTTGCCCAGAGTGGCTGTGGGTGCCCCATCCCCGGCGGCATTTAAGGCAAGGCTACGCATGGCTCTGGACAGCCTGGTCTAGAGGCTGGTGACCCTGCCCATGGCAGGGAGGTTGAAACTAGATGATTTTTAAGGTCCTTTTCAACCCAGAACATTATATAACTCTATGATTCTATGAAATACTTAGTTTGTTCTACAGCCAAAGCAGTAGGAAGTAAGGTATCTTCTGAGTCTTTACTTAGTATTACAGATACTTGCAGAACTTAACTGGTACAAAATAAAATGCTTTAACACCACGTCAATGTGATCTTCTCAAGAATACCAAAGAAATACTAATACAATCAGTTATTTAAAATTCATGGGATATGGTCCTAATCTAAGTGTACAGACAAAACAGCACTTAACATACTTAGTTCCCTCCTCTACTGCACTGATCCATGTTCTTCCCTCAGACTGTCTACAGCACTGTCACATGCATCCCACCCCCTTATTAGAAAAACAGCCACATTAATCTTAAAGAGCTACACTGGAAAATAAATGACAGGACTGGAGCAGATAATTCACTCCACATTGTAAATTTCAGGAAATGCAGTGACAGTGACTCAGGAGGGACTGCCTGAGAGGGTTAAAGGTTAACGAGTTCCAAAGAAGATATGTATTGTCAGAAAGACAGTGAATGGAAAAGGCGAGACCTGGTCAGGAAAGGAAGCAAAATTCACCTTTGCTCATAAAACCATGAAAGAACCCTGAGTTCTTAAGTCTGCTAGAAAAAAATCCTTGATAGAAAACTGAATATATAAGTAATTAACCAAACAAAATTAAAAAGAAAAATGTTATTTAGCTCAATTGTTATTTATATTGATTCAAACAAGTTTAAGTCAATAACAGATTAGGTACAATCGAATCCTTCAGAAAGAACAGATCTTTCTTGCTTTCATTATCTGCATCTTTTTTAAGAATAAAAAATACTGCAATTTTTAAATTGTTGCATGCACAGAGAAGAAACTCCAGATTTTTAGTCTGAAATAATCTTTTAATGGAATAACCTTTTTATGTTAGATATCTTATTTAGAAATGTTCTTATATTCCAGCTTTGCTTGAAATAACTTATCCAGATTACTAAAACACAACTGTTAATTTTTCCTTAAACAGTTTTCCATTTGAAATATATCCCAGTGCAAATAATCATCATATATATGACAGAAAGGAGAGAAAAATAAACCTTTTGACAACTACAATACAGAACAGATATTCAAGTGAAAACCATACTATAGAGAATGTACTTTCATTTCAGGTCATATATATTCTATGTTTAATTTCATAGAAATGTGTGCAATAATTCTGCATTTATAATTTAATTCATAAGCACAGTGAAGCTTTTAAGTGAAAATAGTGAAGTAGACTTAATATTCGTGGTTCCATGTTTGGAAAAATTAATTAACCAAATGACTCTTGCACCTTTAATGACAGCAGAATCTCCTTTATACAAGCTCTCAAGAGCCTAGTAAAAATTAATAACCCTACAAAGGACTGATTCAGTCCAAACCCAAACCCCTGCAATGGATATCATGCAAGGCTGACTCCTGAAATCTCATTACGTGTAATTTGGTTGTTAAAACTTGCTTTCAGACAAAGAAAAGTTTCCTTAATTGAAAAAAAAATTACAAATGTGATTTTTGCTCACAAAGGTTTCAGTTCTACGATAAGCCTCACTTATCCGTATCGCTTAATTTGAAGAAACAGGAAGGGACAGTGCCATAGAAATGAGCAACAAAGCTCCTTTCCAGTATTTTAGGCCTTGAAATGAAGCATGCTCAAACTGCTTAGTGCTCCAGATTTTTCAGACACAAATCTAGGAGGGAAATACTATCCCTGAACCCTTCCATGAAACAGATGGCAGATAACCTTCTGACATGAGAACCCTCAAGGGTTGGGAAGTACTACCTTGCCTGATAATAATCTGTATTTTTAAAGCAGAAGTAATATGTATGCTTTTCTACATCAAGACTGTGTCTGATCCAAGGCACCAAATAGCAAGGGAGAAAAAAATGTGCTGTTTCTTGATGCCACCTAATGTTACCAAGTCCGTCTCAAGGAATTCTCATTCCCAGTTTCCTAAAGCCTGAACTGGAGTTCACATATATGCATTAGAAGAATAATTCAATCTACCATGTGCAGGACCATTTTGCTTGTCTGCTAGGTGAATCCAAGGCCGTTTCAACAGCATTCTACTTTTCTGCAGGGCAAAGCAGTTTCCCCACTTGCCTTTTTCATGTAAAGCCTGCTGGCAATAGACATCACTCTGAATGTGATGACTGTGATGACAAATTTTAAATTACTTGAGTGTTTCTCACAGCTCTGAGCTCCAGAACACTGATCATAAGTTTTTGCATCTCCAGAGTTCAATGATTCTGTGCTTGTGAGAGTCCTTATCCCAATAGAGAAAGTGACAGTCACAATCAATCTGCGTAAACAAAAGAACTTCAAGAATATTTTCACTGACACCAGCAGACTATGTACAAAATAAGTGACTGAAGAGAAGCAAAAGAGAAACTCTCACTCATAAACTGAAAATGCAATTGCAGAGAGAGTGCATAGACTGTATTTAGCAGGTTTGTTAGCCTCAGCAACAGAGTCTGCCATGGAAAAGAAGACAGATGTATTCCGCTATATAACGTGGAGCTTTTCTCCTTGACATTGAATTACATTTATAAACTGGATCCAGTCTCTCGTGGCCTCACATCTGACTTAAATCATAAAATTTGACAGATTAGCAAACTTAATGTATCTGACAACTTCTCAGCATTCCCAAGACTTACAATGTTCCCAACACTGTTTGAGATGCTTCAAGTGAAAGTACCTCTACAGTGTGGATTCATTTGGATCCATTTTTTCTAGATTCTGTCCATCACTGAAACTAGATTTTTTGTGTTGAAACATCTCTGTAGTATCTCTCACACAATGAAGACCACGTCAATATTTAGATTATAACTGGTACTGACACCACAAAGTAGGATGTCACCAAAGTGAAACACTGAAAAACACTGAAACCAGAAGGACCACCTCATCAATACATTTCCAAAACAACGTGTGCCACATCCAATCTCATCTGCAACAAATTTTGAGACAGACCAAAGTGCAGATAAACAGCACAAAGAGTTCAGTTAATCTAGGAGTTTGTGCCCACAGAAAGCAAATTCAAACACTAGAAATAATCCCAGCTGACATCTATGGCACTTAAAGAAAGCTGGAGAAAAAAGCTTAACAGAGCACACAGAGAAGACAGACTTGTTTAAAGTCTCTCCATGGTAACTTTTCTATTATTACTATTTCTCTCACTGTACAAAACAATGAAATACTTACATGACTAAGAACGCACTATTGCCAAAAAAAGAATAACCCAGTGGTTTGGGTATTACTTGGTATAGCAGAATGTAAAAATTTTGGAGTGAAAGTTGCAGAGCCAAGATAGCACCTAGCCTTCCCAAGGTGGAGGTGAAGAGTCATGAGGCAGAGATCTAAGTGAGCCCCGCACAGCGGGGTACTCCTTTTGAAACGTTGCTTTACAGCAATGAGACAATGGTAACAAGAGGAAGTGGCAGAATGACACGTTTTTAGAGTGCTTGTCTGGGAAGTGAAAGTTCCTGCTGTCAATACTCCACAAACATTGCACTTGGTGACACCAAACACTAACTGTACAGGCAGCCCATGCAGCAGGGACCACAGCACTGTGACTTGCCTACTCAGAGGAACAGTCACTCCCCTTCTTCGTGCTTCACCAATGCAACATTTCTGTTCATGGTTATGCACAAGAAGTTGCACAGAAGGGTGGAAGAAAGTTCCATCTCCACCCTGAGAACAGTTGCCCAGCACACGAGGACTGCAGGCCTGAATTTAATGTCACCTGGCAATAAGCTGTTTTAGAAGTAATTTAATGGCATCTGCAGCCAACACTTGCAATACAATTCATTGTTTTATGACAGGAACTGAGAACCTAATCTTGGTGATGAACACAGGGGTAACAACCCTTGTCACATTTTATATAAGTCACTGATTACTTGCTTTTATCCCTTGTGTGATGCTTAACTGGAACATTTCACTATGAAATCTGCCCATCTTCTTCAAATGTCATTCAGCAGCAATTGCAAAAAACATCCAACTTAACAACATCATGATCTATAACATGCCTATTTCAGAAAGTGGCTTACTTAAAAAAAAATAGATGTTCTGCTTATTTATTTAAGATTTCTATGTATTTTTTCTTCAAAATCCTGCAGAGGAAAAAAACATTTATTTTTTATTTTTTTATACCTGAGGAGGCATCCAGGTGTATCTACACACATCAACTGATATTTAAAGGGAAAAAAAAAAAAGCAATATTCTGAAACATTTTATTTCTACATCGATTTTAATAAGTTCTCACTTGCGGTTTTAGAGATATGAATACAGACACAGATCAGCCAATCAGTTACAAATACAATATCAGCATCTTAACATATTTCTCACTTGAAAAATAGTTAGAGCTCTCTTCAAAAAAGTATGCTTAATAAATATGGTGGTAATAGAAATGATCATTTATTTTTCCAAACACTAAAAATAAATTGTTATTATGTATGGACTGCCCATGTACAGATGCCAGCTCATTCCAGACCAAAGCATGGAACATTGTAAAAGAAACTAAGGAAGATTTTGTGTGTGAGACAGTACAAAAAGAAGGGAATAAAAAGGAACTTGCAACTAAAATCAGTTTAAAAATTTTGCATCCCTGTTACAAAAAATCTAGCCCTGATTTTAAAATTATACATGAGGGCGGCTCTAAAAGTAATGCCTCCTATTTTATGACGTTGGTCCATGATGTCAGAGGTGGATGTTGGTATTATGACAGTAGAGGTTGAACTTCCCTACCAACAATTCATTACATTTGAACTACCCTCAGTAAGTTTGCAAATGACACCAAGCTGACCTGGACAAGCTTAAAAGGGGGGCAAATGTGAACCCAGTGAGGTTCAACAAGGCTAAGTGCAAGGTACTTCACTTGAGCTGAGGCAATCCCAGACATGAGTACAGACCAGGGGAAGAATTCATTGAGAAAAGTCCTGCAGAAAAGGACACGAGGGCTCTGGTGGATGAGAAGCTGGACATGAGCAATAAGCATTCACCTGGAGCCTGGAAAGCCAAGTGTATCCCAAGCTTCATTAAAAGAGAGGTGGCCAAGACTACAAGGGAGGTGATTTCCCCCTCTATTTTGCCTTCATGAAGTCCCGTCTGAAGTACTGCCTCCACATCTGAGGCCTCCAGCATAAGAAAGCTGTGGAACTATCAAAGCAGGTCCAGAGGAAGGCCACAAAGATGACCATAAGGCTGAAACACCCCTCTCATGAAGAGAGGCTGAAGGAGCTGGACTTGCTCAGCCTGGAGAAGAAAAAGCTCTGGGGAGATCATACTGCCACATTCCAGCACTAAAATGGAGCTTATAAAAGAGATGGAGAGCAATCTTTTACATGGATCAATAGTGACAGGACAAAGGGGAATGGTTTTAAGGTGAAAGAAAAGAGATTTAGATGAGACAGTAGGAAGAAAATTTTTACTTAGAGGGTGGTGAGGCACTGTCACAGGTTGCCCAGAGAAGCTGTGGTTGCCCCATCCCTGGAGATGTTCAAGGCCAGGTTGGATGGGGCTCTGGGCAGCCTGATCTGGTGGGTGGTAACCCTACCCATGGCATGGGGTGGGCTAGATGACTTTTAAGGTCCCTTCCAACCCAAGCCATTCTATGAGTCTACAAATTCTGTTTGAAAGTGATAAAAGCATCACAAACAACCAGGCGTACATATTAATGGCACTGGACCAAATGAACTCATTAAGTTATTTTAACAGATTAGAAAAAAATTAAAAAAAATACAACATTTCGTTCATTATTTTGAATTACATTTAATTAAAAATATGAAAGTAGTTCTTTTTCCAAGTATGTCCACATATCAATGTTGACTGAATTTTTTTTCATTGGGAGTTCAACAACCTGCATGTTCAGAATGGCTTGGTTTTCCATATTCTCTTTTTCCCCAAGAAAAGCACAAGAAGTAGATTGATCTTTTTAGGGGTGAAGGAGGCAAGGTCTTTTTTTAGAACAGAGGGTTAAAAAGATAGATGACGAAGGACAGGCAGATTCCCATTAGGAACCATATTCTCAAAGGGTGGAGGAGCTCTTCATCCTCAGTGTAGCCTCTCTCTGCATGAATCACCACTCAGCCACTCTCCTCTTTCCAGATATGTAAGCTGCTCATAACAGTACCTTTTGAGTTGTCATTACAATGAGAATTTTACTAACACAGTGACCCAAATTCACTCAAAAGCGTGCACATGATTGTGCTTTAACACAGCTGTACAAAGCTTGCAGAACACGTGAACGTCGAAATAAGAAAAAACTCTCCAAGTAATTAGAAGTTTAGCTAACAGAATTCCAAACACTTTTAGAAACAGCATATATTACTACATTGAGTACGACAGTCTCAGAATTAAAATGTAGCTACTGTTTAACGGCACGCAGCACTCAACAGTTATATTTAAGACAAAGTAAAGAATGTTCAACTGAAATAACAGACATCTGGGAGGAGACAAAACACCAGCTATTTTGAAAATACAGGGCCTCCCACTCACTGTGAATCACTAAATTTGAGCTCAGCATTTAAATATTTTTCCAAGCTTGCATTCATGGCATATGTGATGTTTGCAAAGGTCTTTTAGGAGTACTGTATTTTTTCAGTGTGTGGTGGGTTGACTCCAGTTAGAACTACTACACAGTGTTAGAAATAACAATGATGGGGAAAGAAAACTATGACGATTAGCTGCACAAGCAGCATTATATTTTTGTCTTCTGTATCTAAAAGGAACATGGATGGAGGGCAAGTCTTAATTCAATCTTCAAACAAAATGATTTGTATTATTTCAGATCAGCTAGTAGCACAGCTTCATGATACAGCTAAGCCAACAGCTGAACACCAACAAGGATGGGAGTTATGTCCTCCTCACTGCTGCTATTTCCTCCTTAAATGTCAAAATTCATTTTCTTTATCCTGTCCCTTCTTCGTCCTGTCCCAGGTGCACCTTTCCTCCTTCTTCCTAACCCAGCTCCTCAAGTCAACATCAGTGCCCATATCACATACAGTGAGTGAATTCACCTCACTTACCAAAGAAGCAAAAAATCCCATTTTTGCTGAATTACTTTTCTGCCATTTTAGTGAGCTGAACTGATGTGCCGCACGATCAGATGGACATCAAAAATTTCAAAATCATAGTTAACATAACAGAAAGGTATAAGAAAGAACTACACCACCATAAACAACAGAATTAAAGCCCTCAGAGCTCCTGTGGAGCATTCAGTTCCACTTTAAGAAAATGGACACCAGAAAAAATAAGACTACTATGTGTGAGACATCACTGCTACAACAGCAACTAGAAAGTGCAGAGAAGAGTGGTAGCTTGTATTGCCCTTGTTTCTTCTAGAGCAAACCATTTAACTCTGTTAACTGACTGTGCTGAGCAGGGAAATAACACGGTATGTTTTTTGCAAATAAAGTCTAGGCTAAGGACTTCTTTGTAAAACATCTTACAGAAGAACTTAGTCATTTCATCAGTTCACCAAAAGTACACAGTTCTTTTCTGTAATGTTGTTGTGTTGCTGTCTTAAGTATCCTTAGGGTCTTGAAAGTTCAAATGCTCTCCCAAGCGTATCACAAGCGAGATTTCTGTGAACTGCCACCAGGAGGGAGACCCTTCTCCATCAAAGACACCGACACATTCACATGTGTGCTGGCACTTGCTCTCAGAACTCTGTCACTCAGGTTTAAGATGTCACAAGCTAAGCAGAAGAGAACATCCGAACTCCAGCAGTAAAACTAGCAACTTGAACATATTTCATGACCTGAAAAGTTAAATGGATGATACTAGTAACTGCCAGTGTTTGCAAGTCTCACTGTTGAGGTCTACATAGAGAACTGGAAAAGCTATTACAGCTTGCTTTGTAAAAGTTTTTCAGCTAAATGACAAGACAGTGATTGCACCGAGCACTCCTGTTGCTCCCAGCTTCCAACAAGCATTTTGAAGTTTTAATTCCAAGCCTCAATTTTAACTGCAACAGAGACTACATACTAAAATAGTTTAGCCATCTCTTCACAAGGTCATGTACAGCAGCAAAATGCATGCTTCATCTCTTAAGGATCCATCAATTAGCTTTTTTAACACTAAACATTAAATCAAAGTGAAATTTCACTACATGTTAACTCAGCACACATAGATCCATTCCACATTTTTTGAAAGAAAATAAATAATTCGATACTGCTTACTCTGCTGAAAATAAAGTAGTAGCTATTTATACTATGTTTGATCTTGGCTGGTAGTGTTTATAAATTAAAAAAAAAAAATCACCTATAACAACCAAGTCTTTGCTATTCTGCAGTTTCATGCTGCCAAGTATGTTTAGCAACTTCTATAGCTCACAGAAATGCGGTTCCATTTATAGATCAATATACATATAATGAGAACTTGAGAATATTGTGTCTGAATATTAAAACAGAGTAGTAAAAATGACACTAAAACACCCCTGAAGCATTCTTTCCTACGTATGTACATACAGTAAGGATGTATTTATGATGTTAAAGAGTCATTTGGTTTCAGAGATTAACTTATGACACTGGTGAGAAGGGGAAAGGGAAGAAAAGCCTGATCTCAAAAGAAAATAAATAAGAAGCATCAAAGGAAACTGCCTACACTGTTGGGAGCCCTGAGAGAGCCAAAGACCAAGTTATGTTTGGCACGAAAGTCTAAGTGTTTAATTTCATTGAGTCAGTTACTGTTCAGACTTCTGAGTAACACTTCTAGTGGAGCAAAACAGGCATCCAGTTTTCACAAACTCAGTAAAAGCAAAACCATATACGTTTCAGATCCAAGAAAAACCATGATATTTTAACTCAACTCATATAAACTACAATAACTATTTATGAAAACCAAGAACTGATCAGTCCTAAACTGTGACAGAGGAAATTGCGTCAACAGAAAGTTGTTAAAAATTACTTAGGGGTGTGAAAAGAAAAAAAAATCTAATCAAACTATTAATTAAAGTATAATTAAAATCCTTTATCTGAAAGCATTGTCCAAATGCTTCTTGAATTGGCAGCTCAGGGCCATGACCACTGCCCTGGACAACCAGTTCCACGCTCAAAACCTGCTGGTAGAAAACCTTTTCCTAACACTCAACCTGACCCTCCACTGATGCAGCTCCATGCCATTTCCTCACATGCTGTTGCTGTCACTAGAAAGAAGAGATCAGTGCTGTCCCTCTACTCCCCTTACATGGATCTTTCCTCAGCCTCATCAGCTCTGGGCTGAACAGACCGAGTGATATCAGCCATTCCTCACATCTCATCCTCCGGACCCTTTGCCATATTTGTAGCCCAACCTTAGATGCTCTCTAATAGCTTTTATCTCCTTCTTATGTTGTGGCACCTGAAAGTACACCCAGTGCTCAAGGCGAGGCCACACAGCACAGCACAGCACAGCAGGACAAACCCTTCCCTTGCCCACTGGCAGTGCTGGGCCTGATGCACTCGAGGGTGCAGTTGGCACCCTGGACTGCCAGGGCACACCAGTGGCCCAGGTTCAAGTTGCTGCGAACCAGAACCCTAGGTACCTTTTTGCAGTGCTCTCTCCAGCCCCCATTCCACAGTCTGTATGTAGAGCCAGGGCTGCCCCATCCCAGGTGGATGCTCTTCTACACGCATTTGGTAACTACCTTCAAATCTGGCAATATCTTGGAGCAAGGCCTCTGCAGCCTCAAGGGTATCAACGCTCTTCTCAATTTAGCTTCATCCACAAATTTACTTAATATAATTTTCAGATCTTTATCAGAGCAATTGAAAACGTTACAGAGAAGTGGTTTGAAAATGGAGCCCTGCAGAATCCCACTTGTTGCAACTAGGGCACCTCTCAGGCCATAGCCTCCCCCCAACCAAAACATACATGTTTTGGTCATTTTGGGACATTTATAGTGTCACACTGCTGTGGCTTTCTGAAGCCACAAGCCATCTTCCAGCTGACCCCTGTAAATGCAGAAACCCAGACAACAGAACACTAGCCACACAGCAACCAGCACCTTGCCTGAGAGCTCTGCGACAGAGGGAGCAGTTGACAATTTTTCTTCCCATTCCGAGTAGGAGCCTTAGAGGAGGAAGGTGGACCTTTCTCCACCAAAGAAGCTTTGGCTTCAGAGGAGCAGCAGCAAACCCAAGACAATGGATATTGAGCTCCCTGATGGCAATGCCAAGCCCATGGACACGGACCTACCTTCAGAGAAAGAATTGATGGAGGTGGATCCACCTCTATCAGGGCTAGGCAGGCACTACAACATTGTGCTTGCCTGGAGATATTGCCACATGTGCGAGCAGCACACCAGAAGCTCTCAATTTTGATCTCAGTGTTGAGGAGTCACCATCCTTCAGAAAGCTCCTGTGCCAGCTACTGCTCCCTGTCACTTTTTCTTCCCCATTCATCATTTTTCCCCAGGACCTCTCACTTTTTCTTCCCCAAGCTCAGAAGAAAAGGGAAGGACAGGGACTGTCACCCTCTGAGCCGCTGCACCAGGACAACAGAGTCTAGTGAACAGCCCCAAGCTTCCTTCAGGTGACCCCTGAGGAAGTGGGCAGGACTGGGGCTGGTGTTCTCTGAGCCACGGTGCTGGGACAACAGGAGAAGCTCAGCAGATGGCTCTGATCTCCCTGCAGCCTCTAGGTAGTGTCAGAGAAGCTAAAGAAGCAGCTGTTTCTTTGAAACAGCAGAAGACTTTGGTTTGAACAGGAAGAAGAACTGATGTTCAGCATGAAGGTCCAACCCAGTTGTTACATTAGAACCACTTTTCAAGACAGGACAGTGAACATAATAAAACAAATAATTAAAAATAAATAAATAAATAACAGTAAATATCTCTTCTTTTTGGTACTTCAGAGTCTGCACTGGGACTCCTACGTCCCATCCCCTTTTAGTCTCTCCACTGCTGAACTCTGCATAGCGGTGTGAGGGCCCAGGGCACAGGCAGCCCAGGGTAGGCTGCAAGCACTTCCTTTGCTTAGCACTAGATACAGAAGATGAAGGGGGGCCTGTAGGGCAGCAAAGGTGCCCCCTCTTCTCACTGCAGGGTGGCACCAAGGGATGGGAAGAGCCTCAGCAGTCCCTGGCACCTGGTGGCTGGTGCAGGAGGGCACAATCTCTCTGTCACTTCCAAACATATCTTGGATTTTTTTCAAGTATTTGTAGTTGCAAGTCTTTACTGCTGTTAGAAAGCAATGTTTTTTTCCATTTTTTTTGTTTCAGGCATAAACAACAACTTGCCTGAATTGGCAAAATAAGTAATGTCTGTAACACAGCTGTCAGGCTTCACAATTTAAGGCAAAAATACAGCACGTTAGTGACTCAGAAATATAACACAATCATTGTGTTTGAAATTATGTAATTTCAGCACTTGCTAGCTCTGCAGAAAGGTACTTCACCTCTCTACTGCTCCTCTTCAGCATCAGAGAGGAAGAAAAATGAGGAGCAGCAAGAGGTGAGTGTGAGCACTTGCTCAATCCTCCCCTTCCAACTGTTGGTAAAGCCTGCTCAGCATCATTCCCAAAGTTTATCACAGACAGTACGATAAGCCACCTGATAAAAAGGAGCTTGAGGAGTGTGCATCCTGGAGTGACATTATGCACACTACTATGTACTCCATTATACTTTTTAAGTTACTTAAATCTAAATAATAAATAAAAAAAAAATAAGGAAAAGGGCACAGTACTCCACTGCAGGCAACACTCATATTTTACAATGCTGAAAATACAGCCAATAAGCCAAAATAACAGCAATTGTTATGACCTACTGATTTAGTTATACAGCAAAGAAGCATACTGTCTCTCCTCCATAGTGTTAAGTAGCCTACATGGCATTCCCTTAACTGTCAAACAACTTAGGTTCATAAAAAATGAGCAGCATATTGTTCATGTCATGGTAATGTAATTTAGAGGACTGGGCTTTTTCATCCATCTGTATATGTCATTCCACTGCACCTCTCACCACAAAGTTACACAGTAAATCACACCACTTCCCTTCCATTCATTTGGCATTCTACCTGTACTGCCAATTCATTCGTTCAAATTTCTTGTGAAGATCTTAGTGTTTTTATGTGTCCTTTTCTATCACTCAGTGGTTTTCAAGAAAGGCACAAGTAAAATTATTTCTTAAAGGTTCCTTCATCCACGTACAATAATTAAGAGGAAGAAAATTGATATTTTTATTCTAAAAGTGATCATTGCTTCTGCCCTATAGCTTATAGAATCATAGAATTGCTCAGGTTGGAAAAGACCTTCAAGATAGAGTCCAACCATACTACCCTATCTCTAACAACCCACTACTAAATCATGTCCCTGAGCCTCCTATTCTTCAGCTGATTTGCTTAACTGTAGTAATTGATAAGTGGTGTCTTCAAATCTACTTCTTGAATAATTACAATTGGACAAAATTCAAGAGATAGCTCCAAAGGAAAAAAAAAAAAAAAAAACAGAACAGTAGAGCTCGTGAACTTCTATTTCTGTGGTTTCAGAAAACTCAAATTAATTCTTATCAGGTAGAAGAGTGACTATTAGCAATATTAACTCTTCAATCCCAAAAGCAGTTCATGCACATAATCCTGTGCTGAATCAACTATAGTACTTGAAACTTTATAAAACATATTACTTGATAAAGAAGATTATCTTCCAAATTCTTCTGAATTGCCATTTCAGATTTATTACTTAGAAACCTATTATAAATAAACTGTTATGATTATCTATTTTTAAAGCAGAAAATTCTAATTTTTTTTTTTTTTGCCTAATTCAGAATGTTACCATTGTTTAGTGATTACACAAGCGAAGACATGAACCCAAGTACCTTTGCTAACTACATACTGCTGCTTCTGAGACGTGTTTCCCTTGTAGATTTTCAGATGTAAGTAACAGTTGTCAAACAATTATGAAAATTCTCATTCTGAACACTTCAGCAACGCCTTTTTCTCCCTTTACTCTGTTCTTTAATTATTCATAAGTTACAATCACTTAGAAAAGAACAGTGAACTATAAATATTTAATAGAAGATGCCCGTGACAGAATGAAACATGAGATATTACAAAAAACAAATACCATAAAGCATTTGTTTAACCTAAGCTGACAATCAATAAGCAAGGCATATGCTCTTTAGATTTTCACAGCTTTGACAAACCAAACTTAAGTCACCTGCATGCTTTACCAAACAAGTGCAATTAAACATCTATAAATTGCCATGCATGATAGTTTCCTCCAGACTTTTCCTATTTTAAAGGCTTTTTACACCACATTTTCAAGCAGTTAAAGGATGCAAGAGTCAAGAGCAAATAGACTGAAGCTAGTGATGTCTGAAACCCCACACACAACAGATGCATCATAGCAAACAGCTGATGATCTTAACACAAATTCTTGGTGTAACTTAGAATTCTAGCACTTGGAACGATGAGAAAGTATGCATGAATTTCAAATGTCTTAAAATCAAGTTCATACATCTTCTAGATGTGAAGGAGGGCTACAGATCCATGATGCATGCGAACATCACGATAACATGGCAGGTAAAAATAATTCTACTCTGAATTTTCAGGCTCATTATAATTAATACTTGGTACCAGCAATGATGAAAACATAGCAATGCCATAATTGTGTTCTGCAGAGGAAAAGATGATCACTAGGTAAATAAGACTCCATTTTTTTAAAATCACTACTAGATACAAAAGAAATATAATAAATTTTTCATTAAAATATTTGTCTACACCATCCCAATACACTGTATGAAGCATTCTGAATACTCCACAGATGACAAACACTGACACAGTTATGCAGTAAAACACAAAAAATTAAATTCAAATGGCATCTAAAAACTGAATCCAATCAGAGAAGCAAAACAATGCTCCCATTCAATTACTTCTTCAATTGCTTCTTACTGAATTACTATCTGCTCCCTCACAGCAAGCAGGATACTTCCACCCTTTGAGACCAGGTCATTCACAAAGCATGAAAGCACATCTGCCTAAACCAATGGCAAAAAAAAGAGCATGTCTTCAGCAGTCAAGACGGAATTGAAGATTTATATAATACTTAGAAGTATTCATTTTCCTTACCTTGACATTATAACTGCCACAATACAGCCTCACAGTGCTTCACAGTGCACTCTAAAAAGTCTCCCCTCTTATGTTCCTAGTTTCCTGCATTCAACTGATTATTCTGTTTTGTTGTATTTACTGATTTTTAATGAGCTTCCAATATTTGACAAATCACAAATTCAAACTTTTTTAAGATTTCAATAATACATATTTTACTATTTCAACATTATGTAAACATTCCACTTCAGCACTGAAGAATTTGTACAAAAACTGTTTTATTTTCCCGCTTCGTTGTAAGTAGACTATTAGTGTCATTCAAATCTGAAAATAAATCACTGTTAACACTTTCATACATAAAGCATATACAGACAAAGGAATCAATATGTAGTGGATAGTTCTGAAAGTTTGCCTGTACAGTTGACAGAAACAAAGAAAATCCCTGTTGTAAATGACACCTGTGTACTCAAAAAAGTACTAGAATGGACACAACTTTATCTGCAAATGCTCTTGGTTACTAATCTTACCACTCTCAATAGTTAAATTATGCCAGCAAAAGAAGGTTGTTGTTAGAGTCTGTCTTCTCCCTAAAAATAGAGCTGCCCTGTATTTCACCTATATCAATAAATCTAGTCCAAAGAAGACATGCCCTCAGTACTAATACTTACATCTGAACCTTTAGAATAAAGGCAACCATTCAAGTGCCAGAATTAAAAATAAAATAGAACAAACTGGCTTGCTGATGCTTCTGTATCACTGGATTTTAACTGTCAGTGGAGTTTAGAAGGAAAGAACAAACAGTGAGTAGCATAACTACTTCACTGATATGTTGTAACTTCTCACTTAATGTATGTTGAAACTTTATTTCAGGAACTTGTTCTATGCTGCAACTGTTTCAGTCATTTACCAAAGTATAAGATATCTAAAGAAAAATTATTTTTGCACACAAAATAGTAATTAACCTACAAATTCACCTTGAAGTTATAAGTTCTACAACTTTTCTCTTTGACCTGTGGATGCACAACCATCACAACAAAATAATTTTAAGTTTCAGAGTTGTTGGGCCAAAGAGGGCACAAAGGCCAAAACAATTACTTAAGTCTAAAACATCCAAGGCATTCAGCTAAGAATACCAGGCAATATGCCAGGTAATATGAACAAATTTACACACTGTTAGTACTTTCATGAATGATCAGTTATGTGACACATTGATGTTGGTTTTTCCTATATATCTTGATTCAATACAGTAAGTATTCTTTTGAAACAGCAAGATTGAGCTTCACAATGTAGTCCAATTTTCCTGTTTACACACTAAAACAATCTTAGTGGCTTTCTTTTTTGCCTCTAGTTTTCAGTATACAACCCACTATCACATATTAAAAATATACATTTCTGCTGCCTAAGTTTTTCTGCCTCGAGTCTTCAAAAAGGATTTTTAAAAAATATTTTACAGAAAGATTTTGTTGGGTGGCAGTGAAGAAGTGACTGAGATTAATTCTCCAGACATAGCATGTTAATGTACTACAGGAGCATCATGCTATGTAAGCTCTCATTTATGTCATTTTTGTCATTTTTTTCCAATGCTTCTGACTCCAGGTTTGATTATTTAACTGTCAACAGGGACAAAGACAGCTTAGCTACTAGAAGTTTCCTTCCTCTTCAGCTTAGTTTTAGTACAGACCTTTTTGGAGAACTAAATACCACAGTACTACAGGACAAAACTGTTAAAAACATTTTGAAAACTCATCGAACAAGAGGGAGAAACAAATCAAGTTATCTTTTCTTATATTGAAAGTATGAAATACTACTAAATACTATTTTAAACTGTAATAGTAATAAAATAAAAGTAGAAATTGATAATTAGAAGTTGTTGGAATCTGCGGGGTTTTGTTTCATGTGTACCTATCAGAAGTTCTCTCTAATTAGTCAATAACTCTGATAAATTAAGCACAGAGCTACATACAAAATGCTGTCATTCACACTGAAGTCACAGGTTTTATTACCATTATTAATAGCCACCACATTTTCAAAAAACAAACAAACAAACAAAAAAAAACATTTGATGGAATATTTTTCCACCACAGCCTAAGAAACACTTCCATTTTCAAGCTTTTTGAATTTGCAGAAACAACAATGAAGTATACAATAAAAGAGTGTAAAAATTTTACAGATTTGGAAAAATCAACAACAATTTGTTGCCGTAGCCTCCTGCACAGGATTATTTATTTGAGTGTTTTCTAAGAACAGCTGCAGCAGTTGTACGTACTGCATCATAAAGGATTCATTCTTACCACAGTAATTTGTTATAAATACCCTTCATTTCCTGCAGGTCTCATCCAGCACTGTATTATTTCCAGAGCACTAAGGAGCTCAACCATCAGAAACCTCTGTTAAATGGTCTGCACAGAAATACAGCAAAAATATTCCAGTTTACACAGATCCTTTTACTCCTTTCCTTACCACAGTATTTGAACCTCTTAGAATAGCATTTAGTTGCAATAAAATCTACATCTTAAAAGCAAGCTGCAGATTTACAAGAAGGAAATCATGGGTGAGAAAGTTTCATGAGGAAAAAAGTGACTGAGAAAGGAGCAGTCTGTTTCCAGGGCTACCAATGAACCATATATGTTGTAGATGATTTCCTAGGAAAATAATTTTAATGATCATATAATCTATGTATGTCTCTTTATATATACTCCTTCTAACTTTAGAACTTTGATCTTGACTTTTAGTAGATCAGATAATGGAGTAGATAGAAAAAATAACAGATTCTGATTACAGAAACAGCTTAAATCAAGAGTTCAGACCTCCTCGGATCCCTCAAGTCAACCAACAAGACACGACTCTACTGCAGACCTCCTGTCACTGTGGCAGATGAAGCTGATTCCAACGTACAGAAAAGATCCTGCTGCATCCCATCTGCCAGAGACAAGTAAAATTTTAGCCCAAAGAACTTCTCCCCCTTATTCGGTCTTCACCTAAATGAGAAGGACACACAGCATTGAGATGTAAGCAGCTGAGCCACCTGTCATTACTGCCTATTATTCAGAACTCCTTGGCAGACATTACAGCACTGCCAAAATTTCCTGGGGATTCTGTTAAAATAAAAAAAATAATAACAAAAAAAAAAAAAGCGTGTATCACATCTATTTATCAAACTCCGCTCCAAGAAGGTCAGATGCTTCTTCGAAAACAAAGCTCACTGCAGCTACAGCTACAAAGACTGAGATTTGTTATCTCTTCTAGGCAAGAAACCACAGAGAGGTTTATCTCATCTGGGCATGGCCTGCTCTCTCCCCACAGAAGGTACTGGTAATTTTACGAGAACAAGAAAGGTTTCAGAAATGACCTTAACCTATGTCAAAATTCCTGCTGTGCTAAACAGGTGCTTCTTTCAGTGTTGGAAATTCATGTATTGCCTCAAGTGCTTAAAACCAGCTACGTACTATTCATCCTCTTTTTCTACCAAGACTGCTACTGTAAAATACATCTTAACAAAGCCATGCATCCCACTGGCCTTGGTAGCAGCTGACAAGTGGTGGAAGGGCAGAAGAAAGTCAGAAAATTCAATTTTATGTAGGCAATCTTTCATCAACTTTGTATTAGAATACATTAATTAAACAACAAGATTTCAGAACACAGTTCCTTGTGCTGATGCAGTTAACCTGTATTTATTTCCTTTGGAAGGGGGGGGTGTGGGGGGGAATTCAGTTAAGTAAGAGTTTAAGTATTCTATAGACATTGCTACTAAGTGTCACAGACTTCCTGTTAAAACAATACCTAAGGCCTCAATGTTCTTCAAGTTTTGTCTGGACTTGCCTTGGCCTGGCTTGGACAGGTCTAGCTGCAACAGTCAACGATCAGGTGATTATTGCCTACTTTGTTTTAGATCTTGGTCAGCTGTATAATACAACACAATTTATTCTTACAATGAACAGAGAGTAATAATAACTAGATAGACTGTGTAAAATAAAGAGCCTGTGATTCTAGAATAAAACCACAACACAGGGAGCCAAGATGGCATGATGGCAGGGGCCCTGGAAATACACACAATAACTTAAAGGGGTTGGTGTTCACCAAATAAATGTAACATTAGAATCCAGATAAGAAAAGATTTAAGGCTAAGAAGAACAAATATAAACTAATGTAAAAAGTGCAAAACAATGCAGAAAGAACAAGATGTTGAGCATGGTAGCAAACACATAACAGTGATCCCACGCAGATCCCAGAGTGAGAAGAAAGAGAATACCACTACCACACTTTGCCTGAACAAGGGCCCAAAAGGCTGACAGCTTACCTTGACACTTGCTCTCAGTCCTAACTGAAACCACTGACTCCAGCATCCACCCACAGGGGCAGTGAAAAAAATGACCCTACCATCAGAGAACAGTGTACATACAAGAAACCGTGCATACAGACTCTGACAATATATAATTTGAACAGTGTTTCTGTCCTAAGCAGACTAATCATTCTGTCATGAAACTGCAAAGATTTTAACTTCGCTGTTAATAAATTGATGACTGCACGTAAGGTGTTCCTTTAACCCATTACAGGATTTTCAATGCAATAAACAGGTTAGAATTCCGAAAGCTGGATGAATCAATTGGCAATACTTTCCTTCTGACTAGTAATTATCATCCCATATACAAGCAAATAACCTCCCGATGCTTAGTGGAATATTTATTGTTATGTGATAGCAAGCAAAACCTAGCAGTACATATCAGTTAAAATTTACAAAAAACAACAAACAAACAAACAAAAAAACCCACAGAAAGTTCAGAAAGTTTATGAAACATGGTTACTGCATTTCCTAAAACTTTTTGGAGCAGACACTGATTTTTTGAGTCCAATTTTCAGTTACTTCTATAAAACCTCTTTGAATGATCTATTTTCTTGACTCCTGGCAAAAATAAGTCACACCCGTAAGTAGGTACTGGAGGTCAGACACCCCAAAACGATCAATCCGACATCATCATCACTTCCTACGTAAGGTAATTTGAGCATCTGCAGCACCAGTGACATCTTACAGGACTGTAATCCAGTAAGGTAATTTAGTTCCTAACCAATCAACTGCTGAGGCAATATCGTAACACCAATGTTTTATTTCAAGATACATGAAAGCATAGCCAAAATTTTCCACTGCATTTAGCTGCATTGTTGCAAATGTGCCACACCTGCAGAATTATCACACTAGTTTTCCTCCCATAAGCCAGATTGCAAAAATGATACACAGACAAAACAAACAAATTTCATGGATGTATGCAAGTACATTACTCATTGGTTTGTAAAACTTTGGCAGCTAAGAAGAAATGTTTACGCAGGCAGCTTTCCTGCAGTTCTATGCCATACACTAATAGGACTATAATTCTGTTTGACACTGAAGTAAATTCTGCATTCAAAAACACGCTCTATGTACATGCAGAACTTTATGAAACAGCAGGTCTGCCTTACTCACCCTTTTTGTCACAGATACAACTGAACAACATACACAGTAGCAATACAAGACTCCTTAAAAAGAACTGACAGACTTCACACTCCGTGAATCCTGCAGTTTTGAGAAGTCATAAAAATGAGTAAGCGGATGGAAACTATTGCAAATAGCAAGACTGCACACACATCTGTCCTTGCCTGGTTCCAGAAATCAATGGAACAGCTGAAATCAAAAGGTAAACAATGGTTAATTTGTTGGATGTTTCACATCCAAAGACTTTAAATGTCAGTAAAATGTTCCAAATTCACACAGCATCTCTAACTCACCGTATGGCAATAATTTGTTTTAACTTACTATAAATGTTGTATGTAGTCCAAAGTCTGAGGAAAATGGATAGGATCTTTTGCTGTCAGCGGATAAAGAATGATAAATAGTATGGAGAATATAGAGATAAGATTCTGGGGTATAAAAGACAAGGGGTTCAATCATATCTTTACTTCCCCATCAGCTCCCACACAGCAACAGAAATCAGTAGTATTTTTTTTAGTATGTCTTGCCTTGGTGTGTTTGTATGTTCCCACAACAGGTTAGTATTTACAGAATCTGTGACCTTCCATAATTTGCTTTGCCTTGTAGCTTGTTATGGTCATAACATTCACCTGGTAATCTTTTTTTGTTGTTCATGTTTTTTTAAGACAGTATTTAGATGAATAACTTCTGTGACCACAAACTAGTTTAAGAAACTTGACTCATTTGTTTTGTTCCCTTTGAAGAATGACAATTATCCATAGGAATGGATGGTCCTTACTTTATTACACAACATTGTTACACCTTTTTTATTCTATTCTTATTCAATTATATTATTTACCATTTAACAAATATGTTGATAGCATATCTAGTTCTGATTTTCTTATTTTATTAAAATTAGAGTAGAATAAGGAAGTCTCCATGACACTGGTCTAAATTCCTAGTTTACCAGGCAAAGAAGTATGTTTTGAAACCAAACATTACAGCTTCCAACTTTAAATATGCACTGTGTGTCTAGAATTAAATAAGGATGCACCAGTCCAACGTTTTCTTAAATTAAATTAGTTA
Organism: Callipepla californica brunnescens; assembly: GCA_023055505.1. NCBI lineage: Eukaryota > Metazoa > Chordata > Aves > Galliformes > Odontophoridae > Callipepla > Callipepla californica. The sequence goes on from JALIRH010000064.1 coordinate 1,209,035, forward strand.
GATTGTTTTCTATACTTCCTACTTATAGATGGTCATGGAAGTCCACAGAACAAATAAAAAACATTTCAGGAGCTAAGGTAACTACGAGAGAATAAGTCACAACGTGACTTATTACACATCTTCCAAAATAAAACCAGTGTTAATATCATTCATTCGTTAACAAATGCAAAGCACAAACAGCACTGAGCTGCTTACTGCTCACAGCTCACCGCTGCAAGAGGGAGAAAGGGGAAGAAAGGTAACTAATACTTACAACAAAGAGTGACTTAGTTATTCTTTATTAGAAGTTATATCCACTATAACTATCAAACATTCAACTGGCTATACTAATCCATATGGATTTTCCATAGCAGGAAAAACAGTACTTGAATTCTGGTTAGTAAAGACATGGAGAGACTTGTTCATCACTGAATGACAGTTTTCTACTGAAACAGTTATAAAAGAACTACTTAAGACTACTTTTCATATCTTAAAACTACTCTCTTAGTTAAAATACTAAATGCACTTGGTTGTTTCATCTAGACATCAATACTCCCAAAGTACCTTGTTCTACATCTCTTCCTTTCATGTCTCATAGAGGCTCACATGTTCTCTGCTCGACACATCATAAACAAGAAAAAAACAGTGATTCTACTTTCCCTGTCCTATCATAAACAAGGATAAACAGTGTTGTGTTATTTCAACCAGCCGTAAATGTTCATGAAATTTACAGAAACTAAACTGTGTCTGAGACCTCTATCCTCCTGTCTTGTCTGGCAAAATGAGCTGTGACAGGCAGGTGCGGGAAATAACATCCTCAAGAAACTTGGCTAGAAAAATGCTGTTATCATATTAAATATAACTTTCATAAATTCTTATTATATAAATATAATTAATTTTAATAAATACATGTGAGAATCTTTGGATTATGTTTCAATATCAGGGTAACTAGTTTATTATATATACCTCCTTGTCTTTCAGCTATGATTTTTTTCAGGTAAGTAAGGAGGCGTGATCCTCCTCACAACCATGAAAGGCAAAACACATTATACAAGAAATACATTACAGCTCTCATTTAATTAAAAATAATAATAATAAAAAAATCTTCTTAAGGGTTTACATTAATATCCATGAATGATTAAAAAAAAAATAATCAAATGAATTTTCCATTGCCTGAGTAATCCAGACAGGAAGAGCATAAAAAAGAACAGTCTCCTCCTGGCTTTGTAAAAACCAAATAATTGCTTCTATATGACAGAAAAGACTACATATTTGAAGAAAACACACTACAAAAATGTGTTTTCCCACTTATCAAACATACTGCAGTGCTTACACAGGAAGCCATGCTACCATACGGAACTTCCTAATTTGCTAACTTCACTAAAGGCACTCATATTTCAAACTAATTTGCACTGTTCTCTAGAAGAATCATAGCTTTATATTTAGTTTATAAGACTCTTGCTAAGATTTTTAAGTCAGCAATACAGAAGAGTATATTCTCTTCATGACACATTTTCGGAAGGAGACTAGCCAAGCAAGCCTGTACTATTAAGAAAAACTCATTTATAGCACGTGCCATCAGTTCAGTAGAAAAATCAACTTGAGTTCTTTTGTTTATAAAATCTTTCACCAAAATCCACTGGGACTACCAGCAAGAATTTTGGTGTAATTTTCAGAGTTTATTTCAGCAGACAGAAAAAAGCACAGCTCTGGAACAAGTTTTGAAATAGTTGACCCTATACATCTTTAGCATAATGGTGGTAGTCCGAAAACTGATCATTACACTCTCTGGTATTTGGTATTTTATACAATTTTATAAAATTTATATTTTATATAAAAGAGAGTGAAGACTTGTCCCTCAAAGTTTCCCTGTCATTCAAAAGAAGTAGTATGTTGGGTTGTTGGGTTTTTTTTTTTTTATTTTTTTTATTTTTTTAAGACTACTCTGGATTTCTTTTTATTTTCAGTATTAAAATAATCTCTTATTCACATATTATTTGTGTCCAAAACAGTTCAGCAGAGGCTTACATTTCTGAAATAGAAAAGGAAAAGGACCTGCTTCTACAGCAGGATCAAGCTATGACTCTCATGCATAATATATTGCGTTCTATGCAACAGAAAAGTATAATGGAACAGTAATGATTCTGCTTGGGAGAGAAGATAAAAAATGTAGGGGTTTCTCTGTGTATGCACGTTCATACATTCAACCACATAAACAAGTAACAATAAAGGGAAAATAGTCATCTTCCATAGTTCCTTCTCTGAGAAGAAACAGCATCCCTACTTGTATGTACATTGTTCTCGATCACATCAATGATAAAAATATATGATTACATCAAAAATCAAAAGTAACTTTGCATGAAATTCTTCAGATGTAGAAGTGCCCTGATTTCTGGGCAACGAGCTTACAAAACTTAATCAAAACATAGTTCAAGCCAATTTTTCAAGAACTTAGATTTAGCAAAAAAAATTACCCAGGTCTGTAGATTAGGGGCAGTTTGAAGGTATAATCTCTTTTGCTGGCAAAGTAGTTCAAGTATACCACTAAATGAAGGAAGACAAATTTGAGTGCACCTCAAAGTATTCGCCTTCAGTCATACTGCAGACTGAACAAAGTATTCTGGAAGAAAGCATGGGTGGTATTTAGAGCACAGAAATAAACGTGAGATGAGAGCTGGGTGGATTTGCTGGCAGTAATACAGGTTGCTGTGCTCCCTCAGATGCAAGCAAATACTGTAATGCTCCTAACACAACACATCAAAGACCTACTGAGAATAGCATGATACTCTCTTCTTTTTAATCCAATTCATTTAACTGATTTTTTATTATTATTTTTCTAAACTCTGTGTGTGAGTGTATCCCACACAGAATACAACTATGGTAACCCTATCCCTAGCCAAGTTTATTTCAGAGTAGTAACACTGTTTTGAAACCTTGACGCGAAAGTGTTAACATATATTGTTATGTACATTTACATATGTACACATATATATAAACACATACATATGTTTCAACATACTTCTGCTTTTGAACGCAAAACAGTTGATCTGAAGGTGCTTTAGTAACACATCATTACTTCTTCTATTTTCTATTGTAATACATTTTACCTGCAGTTCAAAAGTCTATGAACTTCTCAGACTGATAAATTAGGAGTTACATGAAATTTCCCAACTCAAGCCCTCATACCAAGAATAAAATCTCATAAAAACTACAGGAAAAAGCCCATGGAAATAATGACAGAAAAACACCAATTATTTTTGGAGAAAGACCTACCAACAATATTGCACTTGCTATTTTTCTTGGGAAAAAAAAGCAAATTGTCTTATCCACATAATGTTATGAAGATGTCTACAGATACTAGCAACTTCAATACTTTATTACACCGAACTCTTCCCAATCCATTTGGCCATGGCTTGTCACACTTAATCAAGTCTTATGAGAAACTAATTATGCTCTGATTTACGGAACATCAGGAATATAACACTCAACCCTACAACTTCAAAATAGCTTACATAACCTTGTTTTAGAACTTCCTTTGGCCAGTCTAACCTAAAATACAGTACTCTGGATTTTCAGTGCAGGGCAGTTGAGCAAAAATTGTCTCAACTGCCTTGAAATTACACAAAGAGCATCTAGTTCTGTCAATTTCTGGAAAATATTTAACTGATACTGTGGTTCACAGAATCTATGGTCCTCCCCACAAAACTCCTTAGGAAATTTACTTTAATATTGGATGAGTTTTATTTCATGGTTTTTATTTCACAAAATTTTCATAGGGCAGCAAGCATCCTAATAATCATGAAAAAAAAAAATTATTAATAGTTTCCCAACTACAGTACTTCCTGACTTAAGAAATTCCGACATTTTATGCTTTCCAATATTGTAAACCAATTGCTCCTTAGCAACAAAGAGGACAAGACAATCTTTTCTTTATTAATTCAGTGATAACACTAAGTTAGAAAACACGTTCTTTAGTCAGCAGCAAGAATGTGTTTCTTCTTCTGTTAACGCTACTATAGCTTGCCAGGAAAATTTCCATCCATTTTGCAAAAGCTAGCTAGTGTTTTGTTTTTTCTTTAAAAGTATTTGCCAAGTCCTCAACCCACAAGAGCCTTCTAACTACCATTCACAAGGCCATTGATCATACCACAAACATTAATTAATCAACCACTGCAATAAAAATTTCAAAAAAAAATAAAATAAAAGACAGCTCTCAGAACATGTATTTTAAGTTCACAGCCTTTACAAAACATGTGTTTACTAAAATTATCTTGGAAAAGCACTAGGCCAAAAAGAGTCTAAGTACAGTTTATTCTCTTTCCTTTTGCAGCTGTTTTAAGAATAGATTAAAAAACCTCTCTGCTCCCTTTTCAGGCTACGGGCTTCAACTAATAGAAAAAACAGGCATAAGGAGTTTAGTAAGGGTTCAGTAGAACTGCAAGAAGGAAAAAAAAATCCTTGCAAGAAACTACTTCAATTAGGCTACAGCTGGGGATTATGGTTTAGGAAATAATTATAGAACATCGTTGAGTATCAGAGTTACGTTGCTGTTCTATTCCAATAGTAAAGCTCCCCAAGAGAAAAAGCAAATTGATATCTATAGATCCCATAGACAGTAGTCAAGCAGGGAAATTATGTCAGACAGACATAACTGACAAGTGAAACATAACAGAAGTTGCATGAAGTCTTGACATTGTTCTAAATATACGTAAATGTTCACTTATTTGCCTGTCTTTACCTGTTACCACCTGTTAACATTATTTTATTCCAGCAGTTTTCCTAAAAGTTGGTGCAAGGAGGAGACTGAAAACAGTACTTCTAACTAGAAAGAGTGGGCAAAATTAAGCTGTCAGTCCTAAGCCATCAACCAGTGCCATATCTATAGCTACCTATGCAGCTGCCTCTTAAAGAATGGGGATTCTTCAGTTGTTGTTGTTGTGTATTTAGAAAACTATGCCTCATTTTTAATCCTGCACATGCAACACCTTGTGTTCCTAACCAGAAAAATCTCTAGAGCTTTAAGGAATCTTAAAATCTGCACTGAATAATGTCTTCGATGTAGATTTTTAAGTAAAGTGTGTTTCACCTTCCCTCATTTTTAAGCCTGTAAAGCCATGGCTGCTGATCTGGTAAGCTCCTGCAGAGCACTTTTGACCACTGTCTCACCTTTATACCCAGGAAATTCAATTTCCAATGTCATTTTTACCAAAATGGAAAAGATGCATTTAATGAGGTCCAAAAAAAGCCTGTGGTTTGGCTGAGAAACTATTTAACTCTATCACTTCCAGGAGCCAAGATATTTCTTCTGTACACAAGAACCCATCTATTTCAACCAAAGAGATTTTACACAGACTACCACTACTGATAAACAGTCTACAGCTGGATTTAGGATCTTACAGTCTCGGTATACATCATTAATCCACTCTGAAACTTGAGTAGTTGCAGCAGATGGTAATCAGAAATCTCTCATCAGCCCCAGAATATCCTCATGGTCTATCATCCTATAAATAAAGCATATCCTTTTCCCCTTGGACTGTGGAATTGATTATGAATATCAGAATTTTCTCTGGATTACAGAAAGCTCAGAAAGCTACCATGCTGAAATTACTTGCATCTCATACTTTTTGTGAGGTTCTATTTGCTTTATATGCAAATGCTATTTTGGAAGTCATCGGACTAATTTGAATGTTTATACTATTTACATTTCATATCAGAATTTCTAATTTGCTAGGAAAGTTTTGAACACATTTTGTCTTTCTGCTACATTCAGTCATTCATGAGTTTTAAGGAATTGTGGTCAGCTAAGAATAATAATATTGAAAATTGATGACATGACTACTTGAAGAACAAAATGACACTACACATCTAAGAATTAGTGCTATTTATTCAAGGCAGAAAATCACACATTTGAGGTTTGATCACTGCTGATAGATAATGAGATATATTAAACCAATTACATGTTTTGATTTGTTTCCAAACAACTTCAGCAATAATTCAGCTTGAGTTCCTTAACAAATAATCAAGCATTATTACTCCCAAGTCTAATCTTTGGATCAAAGGGAAAAAAAAATAAACCTAACTCAAAATACTGGATTCTTATCAGCTAGTAACAGATTCATTACACTATCTATGTTGTCTTCTGTTAATTTCTGTCTATTCCATTGCACATAAAGTATATAGAATGCTCTCATGTGTTTCTGCCTTTCAAATGCTTCTGAAAAATAAATCCCGAAGCCAAAACTCATATCACCACATTATGAAATGCTCTCAACTTTCCTGTCTAATTATGAATAAGTACGTTTTATTTCTTCCCTTTAAAATTAATTTCCAAATGAGGGAATCATACTGAAAACCTAGAAAATCATTTCCTTTGAATTACTTCCTGAATGTGGCAAAATGAACAGCCTTCATTGCCTCTTCTGACAACAGCTTCCAAGTTCTGAGATTTCCTCAGCTTCAGGGCCAAAAAAGATCCTTATTTTCATCCTCTCTAAGGTCATAGAAGTTTATCAAGAACGGCACTATCAACATGTTTAATAGGAACTTTCTCCTTTGAAACATAAACAAAATGAAGTCTCGTCTTTGGGAATATAGTTATATTTACAAAAAAATTCACTCAGACAACACCATTCAAAATGATGCAACAAATGTCATGTCTTTAAAAAGCTAACACTAGATTAAAACTGATCTTCAAGTTCTAATTTTTAATGAACAAACTTAAGTTTATGTATTAAATTAGAAGATTTCTACTACAGACCATAAACCTCAATGGGCTACGCTGATTTAAATTCATTCATTTCATTTGGGAACTTGAGAACGTATTTACTACCCATTCTCCTATCATTATCTTGTATGCTACCTTGTAAAATTCACATTACTAAGAGCTAATAATACATAACACCAGAATTCTCCACTCCCAAGGTCCATAGCAAGGCAGGCAGGATATCTGATATGAGCTACAGGGATAACTTTCAAAACAATGCCTTATCTGTTATATAGATTAATGTAGTAAGAGTGCCTACAAGTCACACTTGCAAATTTAAGTATATCTACACTAAGAAAAAAAAAAAAAAAAAAAAAAGAGGAAAAAGAAAACTGAGATGCCAACAGGGCAAATACAAATATTTTTGAAGCTTCACTAAATTGAGAAACCTCGACAGCATACTTACATAAACACATTACAAAACCAAGCTGCTAATGTTAGAACTACATTCTGCGCCCATCATTATTTACAACTGGTGCAAGCTGCTGCATTGTAGCTAACTAATCTCTGTTAGTCACATACTTGCATTTTGAGCTGCCATGCTATACAGCCTAAGTAAATGCTAACAGTTACTGCGAGCATACTGACTACAGAATTATCTCTGCAAATTTATTCTGCTCTTGGGTGAGAGATTACAACTATTTGCACACATTTTGCTAATTCATAAGGGCCAGCAGTAGGAAGAAATACAGCCTGCATTTTATCCTCCAGATTTTAAATAGAAACGGATCCAAAACTGCACCACTGTATGTTGTGACAGTGCCTACAGACTTCACAGTTAGTGAAGACATGTGAACACCGTAATTAAAAATTTCCAGTCACTGAGTTTCCAAAAATAAATCAAGAGTCCATAGGGTTTCTTTTGCATTCCATAAACTGATAAATGAAAAATAGGCATAAACATGTCTTTCAAAGTCAAGAATTCATTGAATAATGAGCTACCAGATCCTTTGGTATCAACTTTTGTACAGGTATACTCCTTCTCATTGCTGACAGGTACAGAAAGTGACATCACAGAGAGAATAGGGATAGCATTCATAACTAGAGACAAGAGTCCTTGAGGGTATTCCACTGGGAGTGGTAAAACCTGGGGAAGTCATAAATAAATTGAAAGCAAAACGACCCATGAGAAGTGTGAGCAGCAAGAAGGTATTTTATCACTACAGCAAGGAGCACAGCGAGGACAACAAGAGGAAAACAAATGGCAGACGAAAGATGACAAACACCATTTTAATTTTCTATGTTTACTTGCATTAAGAAATTAAATAGGACTCTCAGAGCAGAAATTACGAAATTAATCAAGATTCGAGAGATGCAAAATGATAATGAGTAACAGGGAGACTCAGAGGTAGAAATCAAGTATCTCCAATTTTGCGCAGGCTGGTGAAGATGAGAAAGCAGTTCTGCTTGACCTGGAAGGTATTGAAATTGGAGGAAAAAGGCAAGGACAGCCAGAAGAAGTCTTCAGAAGATAAGGAGGGAAAGAAAGGGAGGTGGTGATGATCTGTGAGCAGTGTTTCACAAAGTAACCAGAATAACCCTTGGGCTACTTTTTACTGGAAAACAACCCAATAGCAGTCTGAAACTCAGTTTCTAGAAACCATGTTCACAGAACAGAGATAATAGTGCTTTCCCAGCACACAAGTCCCTTGTGAGGTAAACACACTAACATTAGCATGGTGCTGCTCAAACACATTTAGAAATGGGAAAGTGGAACTGCTGAAACTTCTATTCCTTGGAGTAAGTCCACACTAATAATCAGTAGTTATGTACATGTGTATCTTAACTGAGTAATTCCGAAACTAAAGAAGATAACTGTAATGTTATTTGTTTTCTAAAGGGAACATTTGTATTGAGACAAGAGCAAACAACATTAGGGAAGTTACATCTCTAATGTGACACATTACTGTCTACAAGAGTACAAATCTTTCTATAAAATGATTCTGAAGGCATATTTATGTGTTTCAGGTATCTTATTTTTACAAAATACTCCATGCAAATTAAAAATCATGCATTTCTCTTCAAGCTTAGGTGATTTTCCTACTATTTTCCTGCACTTTGTTAACACACCAATCCTGCTAAATACTGAAAGCACTGTGGTAAAAGATCAAATGAAACAGACAAGTCACATATTTCAAATGCCACATTCATACCATTTAAAGAAAAGGTTTTTCTCATATAATTTTCTTCGAAATCAAAATACTGAAATTCATTTGTAACTTTCTGTTTCTGACATAAAATCAAGAAGGCAGTGCTGTTTCACTGGCCACAAAATCTAGACAAGTTTCCATCCACAGGTAGGCACAACAAGAGGAATGGCAGGAGGCAGCTACTCTGCACCACATCTGTCAAGGCAATGGAAAATAGAGTGACATTTAACTCATTACTTAAAACCAGCAAGCTCTACCTTTCATGTCAAGTCTTAGTTTGAGAATAGCACAGGCAAAAATCCTCCAGTAAAGCACAGGAAGTTAAATTTTTACTTTTACTGGTACAACCGTTGCAGTATTGTATTTTTTATGAGCTATGTAACAACTGCTTACTTCTACCTTAGTAAGTGCAAAGTGCTATGATGATACAGTTTGTCCTTTTCATTTTAAACAAAAAAAAAAAAAAAAAAAAAAAAAAAAAATTCGCTCTTTAACTTTCTGCATCATTTCACACTCCATTTCATCCTTCTTCTATCAAACATTATCTTTTTCTTAAACTTTAAAACACTTCAAAGAAAAAAAAAAAAAAAGCAAACCTATTTTCAATTTGCAAGACTGAGAACACAGTAACAGATGCAAGCACTAGAATCTGTCAGAAATAATGTAAGTTCTTTAAAGTGCCTTTTTCCCTACCACCACCACTCCACCAAATTCTAGATCGGTACCAATTAAGAACACGTATATTCTTCTTACATTCTATTTAACTTTGGCATGTTTTGCACATTAAACTACAGCAACAAAGGAATATAATACTGTCCAGGAAAACCAACAGCAAAACCAGATAAATGTGCCTATTTCATTTTTTTATTTTTTTTAATAGTAAAATATACTTGGTCCAACATTAACAGTTCAGAAATTCTTCTATTCCTAAATCTTAAAACAAGAGGAGTTTGTCATTCTTGTTTGAAGTCATCAAGTTTAACAGGGCTAATAAGTTTTCCTTAACAACGCACTAACAGAAAACACAACTATTTGGCATTTCAGTAACAGCTGACCCAAACATGTTTGGCACTGGATGTTTGCAGAGCAATCCCTTCTCTGCAACTTCTATATTGTGTGAATGAAACATGGTCTACAGCTGATATTTCATCTTCTGCAATACCTCAAGATAGAAAGAAAAGCAGCCAAAGGATAAATCCAAATCTTGGCACTGCTTCCTCCTGTTCCTAGTGTTAACGCTGTGCTTCTTTTTAACCTTTTCTCCTTAATGTGTTTCAGTACAGACCACTCACGGATATTTCTGGCAGTGGCTCACTCAGATGGCAAGCTCAGGAATGTATTTTTCCATCCATAAGGGTTCAGTCTGTGGCTGTCTGTTTCTCAGCCCTTCTGATGACCTATCAGCCTGCTCAGTGCCTGCACGCAAGGCCACTACACTCTATAGTGCTAACCAATATGCAAGTTCTTCTATAGCAAAAGGTCTTTCTTTCTAATTCCTCTGTTTGTGCCCACAAGAACCTGTGACAATCACACGTTGAGCTCTGTAAAAATAAGTAAAATTAGCACTGTGTTGTTTTGTATAATACTCAAAGAAACACAGGAGAGTAAAAAAATGTACATTCACACATCAATGTGCACGTTAGCTGGCAATCTGCTGGTGGCTACAGAAAATACTAATAGATGTATGCCAATTTAATTAGTGCTAATTTAGCACTTCGTGATCTTTCACTTAATTCAAAACCATTCATGTACAAAATTGTACCTATTTGTGCCAAAGCAGTTAGTTACAGGCAAACACTTAATGCCAAGCTTCACATTTTCTGCAAGCATTTAATACTTAAGATTTTAAAAACCCCACATACATTGAGGAACAACTGTGAGAATCAAACAACTTTGATTTTCTTTATACAAACACAATTATTTAAAGTTTTGTTTATAATTGTACTAAATCAACAATCTAAAGCTAGATTCTACAGAAACAAAAATACACAAGGGTTATCAAGAGCAGTTGATTTAAGGACCTGTTCTAAATGTCTATCCACGGAAAAAGAATAACAAATTATACCAAATCAAGAACTCTTTCTCAAACAAGCCACAACACTTTCTCTTTGAGCTCAAGATAAATTTTTAACAGTTTAGAAGCAATTAACTGCCTTCAAATGTTCCTAAAATGCTAGTACCTTATCAGACTTTCTGACCCACATGTACCAGATCATTCCTAAAAATTGATATACACTTGCTGAAATCAATAGGAATTCTGACGTGATTGGAAGAATATGAGATGAAAGTGAGAATTGATCAAAGTTCCTCTCTATTAAAATAGAACTGTGTACTTCAGAAAAGACATGATGATTTTCATGCACTATCACTGGGAGGAGTGAATCCCCATCCTTGCCCAAATGACCACGGTCTGTTTTTTTTTTCTCCTCGGTAGATGGGAAAAAACATGCTAGCCTTAAGTTTTGTTATTAACATCAAAATTCACGTGCAGAGAAACCCTAAACTATACAATATGCCATGAAAGGCATGTATTCCAGGAAAGAAGTGTGTTACTGTGATGATCCTACTACAGGACACAGGACTAACCTGGTCTGGCTGCAATGGAGTTAACCTTCCCAAAGCAGCCTGTATGGTGCTGTGTCTTGTGGCTATAGCAGCACCGATAACACAACAGTGTTTTCACTGCTGCTGAACAGCACTTGCACAGTGTCAAGGCTCTTCTCACTCTGTCCCCACTCCAGCAAGGCGGCCAGGGGTGACAAGAAGCTGGATGGGATACAGCCTGGACTTTGACTTCTCAGTGGGATATCCATACCATACCTGAGGTTTTACTACCTTGGAGGTTCACCTTCCAAGGCTGCTATTCCTCAAAGGGCATTGGCATGCTTGTGGGATTTGTCTTGCACAGCTTCCTCCCCCCCCTTTCTATCACTTATTAAGCTATTAAGCAGCCTTTACCTCAACCTATGGGTTTTCTTGCTTTTCCTGTTCTTATTCCCCCCTCACCATGCAGAGAGTGGGAGAAATAGGGAAGCAAGCAGCTGTGTGTGGACAGGGTCAACACAGTACACATGGTACCATCAAGGTCCTTTCCAGCCCTATTTTCAGCTCATACTAATCATCACCAGTACCTTCTCAGAACTAATACCACTGTTCTTTATGTGTGTAAACACAAACAAAAATACAGAGTTAAAAAAAGAGCCAAGTAAAATGCTACAGAGCAAACATTAAAATAGGCTAACTTCTGACTAAGGACACTTATCAATTCATTTTTTCTGGGGTTATGTTCTCATCACTTTGATACTAACCCTGCATATGCTTCTGAAAGCAGCGGGAAGAATCTTAGATTCCTAAATTAAGAGTCTTTTTACCATGTTGTTCAACAGATGTGTTGCCACAGTGTTTCCAGTTTTCTTCTCAGTACACTAGAAATTGCCATTTGTTTTGTCTAATCAGTCACAGTCCAGATTGTTTTTTCTAGACTCAGCTTATATTACCATAGCCACAAAACAAGTGCCCAACAATCTCACAAGGAACTGATCTCTCTATATTTGCCTTGAGACATTTCTCGCTAAGATACTAACAGAGATCCAGAGTTCAAAGCCTCTGACTCCTACCAACGGTAACAAATTAATTCTCACTTGAAAACAAAATCACAGCCTGTGAATCCCCCAGGCAGGGACTTTGCCTCTCTAAGTAATCAGATTTATAAGGTCACCTTCCTTAAGTTTTTTGGGTTCGTATATAATTTTAATGTTCTAACTTTGTTCTACAATCAAAAGAAAAAAGAAAAATTAAAAAAATCAAGAAACCAGTACAAGTAGTTTTTATCTTGTTTTCTCTCTATCAGTAAAAAAACATGGCAGCTATACAGCTTGAATCCTAATTAGGAATTGTGGAATAAACTCTCTCTGGTGAATTTTAGGGTTGAACACTCAGAACATTACCTCTGCAGAATATTTTCCAGATTCAAACAATTCAAAATGATCTGCTATGGACCATTCAGATCTACTGGATTTTATCAATTCTGAACACCACAGACAATCACTGAACAGTTATTTATTCATTTTCGTCTCTTACAAACCACAATCCCCATCCTGCTGAGCATGAAGGAATAATTTAAGTACCAACCATGATACAGCCACAGGTACCGACATTCAATGTAAGAACTTTATTAATGGATTCAGCCAGCAAGCAATTTCTGTTAATAAAAGGCCAGCTTGAACTCCTTGAAAAAAGAAAAAGGCATAAAGAATGAAGAAAATAATCTTCCTCTCTCCCACACAAAGAAGTCATCAAATCATTCCAATCATTTTCAGAAATAAGAGCTTTCTTTTATATGGGTGAAAGAGGTAAATTGAAGGGAAGGAGAATAAATAAAAGAACAAGACAAGGGGGAATGGCTTTAAACTAGAAGAGTGGAGATTCAGATTCAAAGCTAAGAGGAAATTTTTCAAGTCAGAACGTGGTAAGGCACTGACACAGCTACCCAGAGAAGCTGTGAGTGCCCTGTCCCTGGAGGTGCTCAAGGCCAGGTTGGATTGGGCCCTGGTCAGCCTGAGCCAGTGGGCCATGGCAGGGGGTTGGAACTGGATGAGCTTTAAGATTCCTTCCAACATAAGCCATTCTAAGGTTCTGCAAATATAAAGGCCTAGAGAGGCTAATTTGGGGAATAATAATCCCAAGCACATTTGCCAAAACTAGAAGAAGGTTTCATCTAAACCAAAAATGAATGGTGTCACCAATTTAAGTCTTTTCTGTAACTCTTTGTATGTTAATAGTTGGAGAAAAGTTGTTGACAGCTGAATAGCAGACAGTTTAAAATGATGAGGTCCTTGTGGAAGAAACTGCAAGAAGACTGTATATTGAAATAAGAGGACAACAGAAAGTGATTATGCTTAAATAGTGAATGAGGGCAGAACAGAACAGATATTTAAGCAATGCAGACAAACAAGATGGAGACACTGGAATTTCAAACTTTCAGTGTGGGTACTGATGTGATATATTTCAGAAACTCACTGGAAATCAGTGTGAAATTACTACCAGCGCACAAGTTCATGAGTTCAGAAGAGGCTTTGAGCAGTGCAGAAGAGTTGTGCTGCAGGTAAAGGGGGCTTACAGTTAAAGCAGATATGATTAAGCAGAGAAACATGGTTCCAAGATCTCAAGAAATCTTTTAAGTTATACATCGTAAATATCTACTTTATGGGACAGGAAACTTGACACCAAAATATACATTCAAAAGCAAAATAAAAACCATAAAACACCTATCTACCGAAGTCTATTTAATCAATCCTGCCCATTGCACTAACTAGAACAAGCTTACATGCTTAGTCCCAGAAAATGACAAAAATGCTGCTACATTTTAAAATAAAAGATTTCAAAAACACAGTCACAAAGTGATACAAAACATACACATGCATAACGAGATACACAACAAAAGAAAGGGAGTTATGCATAAGGTAGAAAAAAAAAAAAATCAAACAGCACTATTCTTTTCACTCTTCTGAGCTACCAACACAGGTCAGCTATTAGAACTGAACTAACTGGCAGATCAGAAGAGACTCCCTACAGCCTCAGACACACAAATGAAAGGGAAAAAAATAATGCATGAATGGAATTCAAAGCGAAGGAGTTGTATGAAGCTACCTTAAAAGACAGCCTTTCTAGCAAGTGCTTCTTCCCTCTATTTGAAAACATTAGATTCCCCTCAGTGCTTGTTAACGAATGTATCCTTGATTACTGTTCTGTCTCTGACAATGATTTCTGAGACCTTGCTTCTCCAAGCTACAACTCAAGATCTTGCAGAACATTATGCAGTACAAGCAGGTCTCTCATCCCTAATCAGATTTGCATCACCTGGAGGAAACCATATTGATGTGAAAATTTGCACATAATCTTTTGCAAGAAAAAGCTTGGTAAATTTCTGAATTTTTCTAGTACTAGTGGTTGAACTTACAACTTAATATCAGACTTAAACAATGGTGGCTTTTCTTAAATTCTTACATGTAAACAAATCAGTTACAAAATCCTACTAGGTATTGCTCTCCACCAATCAGTTCTTACAAGTGTTGAAATAAAACGTCAGATGTGCGATGAGATAACAACACATTCACTAACAGTTCTGATTCCAAGTCTCTCAGAATTCTAGTACATCTCGTACATGTTTTACAGAAAGAAATTGCATTAAACTGATGATTTCCTGGAGGCAGGCAGAAATGGCTTTTCATTGCTGATTTAAAACAAATAACAAGTCTGGCAAGTGACACAAACAACAGCGATAGAAATGGGGAAGTTTCAAGCAGCGCAACTTCTTCCTTACAAGACTGCAGTTAGCGTAACGTTCAGAATGACCACAAAGGGAACAGAATTGTCCTGTTTAATCAATAAATGTGTCAATGGATGAGAATGTTTCTGACTCCTGAGCAGCTCTGTAATTTAAGACAAAAATCCGCTTATTTTAATTTCTCTGAAGAGTTGCCTCTCTCCCTTTCTTCAATGTAGTAGGTGCAAGAATGGCAGTCCTGTTTGTTTTCCCACTGAAATAGGAAAGAAAATGGGGTTTTCTCCCTTGGACACTCACGAATTTCATTTTAAAGTAAGACAACAAATTGCATTATATTGGAAACATGTGGCTACACTAACAAATAAATCTTAAAAACTAGGAAAAAGGACTGTATTTTCAGACAGAGATACAGGAAATGTCAAATAAATTTCATACAAGGTAACAGTAAGAGAAGACGATTTGAAAAATTACAGAGGGATTCTGCTGCTGCTCAACAAGTGCCTCTCTCAATAGGATCTCTCAATACACTTTCCAGCAAGAAATGTACTGGCATCTCAGGAGGAACATACAAACAAACACATACAAAGTACTTGTACGTGTTGTACTTAGTACACACTGCTTAACCACGATGAAATCATTTATGAGCTGCCAAAGTTGAAGGTAAAAGGACTCAAAGATATTTTGCCTCACACTACTTCCCAGTCTCAGACACTCCTTCCATCACATTATCCCAGGCCTGAAAGTCATCCTTATCAGCCACCAAAAATCCTTATTTCACCAGCTCTCAAAAAAAACCCTACTACTTTGCAACAAGAACATAGGCAACATCAGTATTTAAACATCTCTGCTGATTATTGCATGTAACTATTTTTCAAGTGGCTGCTTTAAAGAACGTGACTATAATTTTGCCCTCAGCTGTCTGCGAAATCATCCTCTTTCCCCCTCATTACCAGCACTGAACTCTGCTAACATTCTCCAGCCAATGGCTTCAGAAACCTTGGACTCAGATTTAAGTTCCTGCCAAGTTGTTGGCCTGCACTAATAAAGAGCTATTTTTTTCCTTTCTACTGTAACAAATTAAGATCTGTTAATTGATTCTTTATTTTGTCTGTCAAGAACAGTGTTTTAAGAATTTCAAACCACTGGAACTTCTATTTTTTTTACTGGCATACTTCAGCTCCTCAGAGTTCTGTAACTGGTCCTAAGTTTTGAGAATGTTGGAGAACTGTTTATCCTAATTTCTTTTCTCCAGAGAGACATTCATAGTCAGCCAAATAGAAATTTTGAGCTCCTGATTCCCGTTATACTAAAGTATGTAGACAAAGCCTGTGGGGCCTCTATTTTAACATAACTCAGAAATTAATCACTCTTAAACTGCTGAAACAAATAGATTAAGTAAAGTATAGGATCAATTTAAAGAGCAGTTAACATTTCTAGTAAATATAACTAAGCATTAAGCAATCAATTACAGAATTAATTAAATCACAGCTGAGAGGGCAAGTTTCAACTACCATGTTGGCATCCTACTAATCACATAAAAATGAACCAAGGAGACAAAAGAATAAGGCGTAACTTGATAAAAGCTAAAATGGATTATCAATATTCTATTATCTAATGTTATCTGCCTGACAGAATAGCTGTTTGTGCAATAATCATATGTTCTTCCACCTCATTGTACTTTGCGATTTCTTAAACCCCTTCTGTATTCTTATATCTGAGAATCACCACATTAACTTAAGTTTTGTATGTATTCATACATTCCAATGCCTGGAACTTGAAAATACGGCACACGTGCAGAGTGGCATGAAGTCAAATTAATTAGCTTCCATAAGCTATCATTTTATTTTAATTTCCCAGTTTTGTAGACTTTGATATTCGAATGTTAAGAGTTAGACAGTGCTGTGGGAAAACATAACAGGAATGCAAAACATGTACTTCACATATCTCAAAGGGTTTCATTACAGTCAAACCAAAAAAAATAAGGAAACAAGAGGTAAGAAGAGTGCACGCTGTCTAAATTAACCAGGGGAGCAACAAAGCAAGTAAAATCAGCTACAAAGTCCCAGAAAGTCCAAGGAAAATGCTGAAGGTTTATGAGCATGTTCTGGAAGTTAACTTTATGTGTGGAAATACTCAGTATTACTGATTTTGTTCTAAATACTTCCATAGTTCAAGGGGAGGGAAGGTTGTGAAGGGTAAAGAGCCAGAACAATACTGTTCACATGACAAAAAATCTGCAAGGGCCTCCAAAAGCCTCTTGCTGATGACTTCTAGATAACTAAAAAGAGGAAGGATCATACAATTGCATTGCAAAGAATTACATAAGATTTTGAAATCTATTGACCTAAGAGTTCACTCTGCATCATGTTTTTGAAAATTCCTGGAATAAAGTAAACAAACCAAAGAGCCTACCTGGGTTACAACCAAAGCAGAAGACTGAAGTATGCAACAAAAACCCTTGACATACTCCCATCAACCACAGTTAAGTGGTGCAGATCAGACATTTAAAATAAGAAGGGTTATAAGGCATACATTTCTAGAATAAAGAACTGTATTGTAAGTATTTTGAAGCAGTGAGCACACAGAAAATTATGTAATTACACATACTTCGGAAAGCTGAGAAAGTTTCATTTGCTGTACAGGAATGTTAAAACTATTTTGAGTACCATTAACACAACATTATTAAGTAGCTACAAGATATTGTAAGATATTAATAAGATATTGTGCATGGAAGTAAGAAAGGCATACAATTTACTTTGAGACTACTGACCCGAATCATCAACTTTCAAAGATACAAGCTCTATTCCCAAATTACTCATTTCACTTTGGGAAGCATAAGGAGTAACCTTCACTATGAATAATTTTGACTCTTGTAAAATTTAATGATACAGAGAAGAGAAGCAAAGTTCTGAGCCAAGCAGAAATAAAAATAACATAGCTCTGTGTTTCTGTTTCATTTCACTCATACTTATTTTCAACTTTTTCAACTTTTAACAGCTACACTTTATCAAAAAAGAACACATCAGAAAATCCTTTCTTTGTTTTAACCCAGCCTCAAGTACCATTTAGTGAAGTACTACAAGCAACTATGGAATTAATATACAAAATCTTTTTCATTGTGAAAAATTAGGCACCATCCTAAATCACAAAGTGGTGCTTTCTCTGAAAAAGACATGTTTAGTTTTCAGTATTCCATCATGTAATTTTACCAAATTTACCTGAAACAAAGTAAGATCCAAAATAAGTTCAGTAATTAATTACTCGCTTCGAAGTATTTTCAATGTATGCAGGGATTGCATGCAGACTGTACTGTAAATCTAAACACTGTAACCTAATTAATAATAATAATAATATTACAAGGTTATTAGATCTGCAGCAAACAGTTAATTTTGCAAATCAATTTTTAGAGGCCAAGCCTTTAACCACAAGGCTCTTTCCATTAAAATCTGCCCTCACCTTTCTCCCTTAAGTGTTTATAGAAAACCTTATATATCCACTAGGAGCAAAGTTGAATCTGGGACTTGATAGAGATGAAAGAGATTATACTTGCTACTGCTGACAACACTGAGAGTATAAAATTTAGATAGTTTTGCCTTTTTATTATTAACATAAATATAAAAATTCATAATCAATTGCCAGGATGGGAATGGTAAATTTTGTTCTGGCAAGACAGATACCCCCGAACTACCAATATTTAGGAAATATTATCTTCCACATGTAAAACAGTGTTAATCCATGTTGTGTTCTATTCCTGTTATATGAATGCTTATCACTTTCACACTGAAGAAAAATAACATGTAATCACAGATTTTAAAACAAGCAATAGAATTACCTGAAGCTTAAAAGACAAAAAACTCTGTAAATGTAACAATGCTCACAAGGATGCTGGAAAATATTATGATTCAAGCACTGAATTTTGTCACAAAGTGGACACAGGAGCATGAAGATTGAAGAATGACAATAACAGAGGTATCTTCCACTGTCTCAACACAGAAATCTGACTGAGAATGAAAGAGCTAATAAAGATTACTCCCTCTTTTCTACAGCCAGAAACTTCTCAATAAGCCAAAAGAAAACAAAGCAATCTCACTTTCCAAACGATATTAAAAGAAAAAAAAATACTCCTAGATAACCCTAACAAGGACACAGGACAGCAATCGACTGGGCCTGTTGCAACTCTTCTATTCTCAGCAGCTCAAACTTCGAAGTGTTGGGATTTCATTCTGAGACAATACTGTTGTATCAATCCTGAGGGACCAAAAAACTTCTGGTTATTTTTACATTTTACTGCTCACTGCAACCTTTCAGTAACTTTTTAATTCTCAGCTGAATTCTTCTCTGAGATGAAGCATTTGATGCTCTCATATTTTCAGGAAGCTAACTGAGTTTATTGTTATATCTTATACAAGTTACCTAAAGAACAGAAATGCTTTCTTGGCTCTTCTGGACTCTGACGCAGACAACGTCAAAGACCCCCATACACTGTAAAAGTGAAAGGAATAAAATATTGGGTAAAATAGTCCATTCCATGAGTGCTGGACAAGAATCGTAAAATCCAAAACCCTAGGATCACATTTATAAAAACAAGGCACTTCCTCTTTCTTTAATACTGAACAGATTATTTTAAAACCATCTTTATTAGTACTACATTTTTCTGCTTTATGCAATGTCCATGTCATTTTATTCTGTTAATATGCAAACAAGTGCACTCAACCATAGCTAGAAGCTAGATGTACTAATCAGCAACCTCTTGTGTCCTTAATACCATAAAAAGACTTTCACAACGTACTAAAAGATTTCTAACAGACCTTCAGCTTCTAACAGAGATGCTAATGCCAACCATTTCCAACACAAGTATCATCACCAGCAAAGACATCCTTATACAGCTCTTCAAAGGGAAGGTAAATGGCTTTAACAGCACTCTTCCATAGCAAATTAGTGGCATTTAAATCTTGCATGATGCCAACACTCAAAATTAATAAATTACAGTACAATTTAGTATCACAACTAAATACAGCAATATTCTATAGCCTGGAAAAGAAAAAGATGGCACAGAGCAAGTATGAAAACCTTTTGACTCATGTAGAGCAAGAGAGAAAGCAAGGACAATTGTTTGCTATCTAACACATGAATGAAGGGATATCAAGTAAACAACTAAGCAGCTGCCACATAAAACTAGGCAGAAAGGCACTTCTCACAACACATTGTTAAAAAACTGTCATAGGATGTTACTGCACTGTAAGGCTTAGAAAAGCCAATCTGGTCTTTGACAATGGATTATTAATCACAAAGATGTCTTCAGCTAAAAAATTTTGGGAGCAGATGTCAGGAAAGGATGTTTTTTCTATTCGTTGTTCTCATAGGAGTCAGCGCTGGAGGCCAGCTAATGTACCAGGTGGACTTTTTGTCTCACCCACGGCCACCTTTCCTAAATTCACAAGGGCTAGTAACATGTGAAAAGGGTTTCAGGAAAGCAGGCAGGAACAGATGCCTGCCCTGAACTATGCAGGCAGCCCTCACTGTAAGTGTAGGCCACAACCCTGTGGGACTCCAGGCCACTGTGAAAGGCCAACAGCCATACACAGGAACCTCAACCTAGGATTTTTTTTTTTTTACTCCTTTCTGGGATTCACAGACACGAACCACCGCTCTACTGCTTTGCTCTCACACCTTGCTGGGCACAGAGCAGAGCATGGCCAACCCAGATTGTCTGCTGATACAGTACAAAAGCAAAGCTATGTGAGGGATGAGAGACCAAAGAAGGGAAGCAATGAACAGCCATGGGACACAGCAGGACAAGGTGTCAACATGGTATCATCCCAAGCAGAACAGTGAAAGACTAACTTTAGGGATTCTTCCACAGTTTTGTTTCTAAATCCACAAAATACCAAAAGACAAGGCTCACAACTTAAAGAATCCAGTGCTTTCACACCATACCAGCTCTCTAGGGATAGATTTTATTCAGGATGGACATTCACTGAACAAGGAACAGGATGAGGCACAGAGTGCATGTTAGTTAAGCTGAGGAGCAAAGCTCAGCACTGGCAACCTCAAACAACAGCTGTGAAATGCATCACTGCACCTTCTGTAAATGGGGAGAGTCGGGCTCCAGCCAACCAAGTACTTCCAGCAGCTATAAAATGCTTCTGGGGGTTCTTTAAAAGGAAAAAAAAAAAAAAATGTAACCCATCTGAACTCCAAACTCCTTACATCTACCCTACCCACTGTGTGGTAGTACTGTGCCATGCTAAATACATTCTTTCATTGCACGCAAAATTAGTCTTTAACTCTTAGATTCAGGCTGGAAACAGTTTTTGCAACATATTTCTATCACCATGTTTTATTTTAAGAAAAAAAAAAAGATCTGGAGACCATTCTATGTAAGTGACACCCGGTTGACTCAAGAAATTTCCAGAAGTAATTTATGTCCAGCAATTCCTTAGTTTCTCCTGCCTTATTCGCTGATAATGTTTGTGCTTGTGAATACATAAATACTGTAATAACTAGAAGTATTATTTCAGTGATTTGAAATCTAACCTTTTCTACATAATATACATTAGAGATACTAATTCTGCTTCTCATTTCCTAATGGAAAAATTATCATTGAGAATATAAAAGCACATTTTTTAACAATAGTTCCTGTATCATTAACAGGAATTATCTATAATTCAATAAACAACCAACTATCCTCAAAAACTACAACAGTCACCTGTAGGAAGAAAACAATATAAAGGAAAGCTTTGACAGCAAGTTTAATTCCTGTCCCTTTATTCCAAAGGTACACTTTAATAATACCAAGCTCACAAATCAAGCAATGAAATTAGATGCTATCTTTTATTTAACTAAACAGACATTTACATTTTGTTTTAAGGATTGCAGTCAGATTAAACTGTTGACATACAACATCAAACACTTCTATCATCAGGAACTTGGCAATGAAATGTATAAGCAACCAGGCTTCTCCATCACTGGGAGGCATTTCACAGAAAGAAAACACACAGATCATTCTGCTGCTGCAGTGGCTCACCCAGCCTACACTAGAAAGGTAAAGGATGGGGATATGTTCAATACAAAATCAAAAGAAAAAGGAAAGGAAAAGAATATAGAAAAGAAGTAGCAGCAGTCCCAAAAGCTCAACCACAAAGAGATCTTGAAAATTCCATGGGAGTGCTTTCTAACAAAACATCAGCAGTTCTTTTTCTACTGCAATACTGGTTACCATTCTCGTAAAACATTTTCAGCAATTCTAGCAAAGTTAAAAGGATGTTCATAATAAATACTATGCATCTGAGTATAATCTGCTATGTATTTGTAAGGTATATATTCCATGTATTAAAATAAAATCCATAAAGACATTGCTTTTTTTAAATTAAGTATTTTTATGGTCAACTGGGAAATCTGGCTTTACAAGTTCTGATGTTTTATTTTACAAAACTCTCAGACAGTGAAAAAAGTGTTTTTTGTTTGTTTGTTCGTTTCAAGTCACTTCCTGTCTGCCTGTACTCCTGAATTATATACCACAATCTCCAGAAACTGAACGTCCGGTATCTGAAAAGACCCCTGATCCCCAATTCCTTCAGATCTACAATCTGATGAACTCAGGGATATTTTATTACTTATTCAAGGGGTGAAATCACATCAAAAGAAACCCCAGGGAAACAAAATCCCATTCTTTTTACTCTCTCAAGGCCACACTAGCTAGCACTGTGATCCTCAGCAAAGCCAATTTCCAGTGACAGGCTACATTGTGCTCTTCATAGGCTTGGACATGGATGCTTTGTGAGGTCGAGGTCTAGAAGGGAAGAAGCAGGTAAAATCATCCATTCTCCTCTTCAGATGCAAAGAGGCCTACAGGGACATTTCTTAAAAAGTAACTAGCTAAGTTGAAACGAGAGAAGTACTGCAGTCAAGAGGATGCGAAACACAGCCTTCCTAAGGATTGCTCCATACGTAATCGCCCAAAGTAGAGAGAAATTAGTAAAGTGATGTCACTGACTCTCATTTAAAAGGCATGCCAGATGTGAGAATTGACTGTAAAGCTTTAAGGATAGTCTTTATAAGCACAACTGAGCAGCACGGAAAGATGACATTTGCTACTGACTCTCCTCCAAGACATGTAAGACAGCTCCTTCTAGAGCTACCTCTTCAACCCAATCTTGCCATCTATTAAGCATATTCATAAATTCATATTTACTGCCTATTGATTCCATGTATTTAAAAATAAAGGCATCTCCTCATAATTTATATTTCAGAGTTAGATTCTGCAACATCACATTGCCCAGTTCTCAGGCAGCAAAGAGCAAAACCAACTGATTTGCAATTTAACCAGAGAGCTGTCGCAAAGAAAAAATAACACATCATTGCACAATGAAAATGAGCTCGTATTAAAATCTGTCTATTAATATGAAGATGGAAGAGTCGCAACCGTGTTAGAAAGTAAGTTAAAATCAGAAAGAACCCAACAAATTTAACATATGATCCAACATAATTAGAATTCAGTCAACAGGACGAGTACAAGCTTTGAAACTCTGTGCAGAGCAGTGCTTTTGCCCACATACAACGAGCAAAATTCAGTCTGCAGTTCTGCTCAGGGGAAACAAAAAACAAAAAACAACAACAACAACAACAACAAAAAGCCATTAAAGTGAAAGTTTCTCATACCAAAATTGATAAACAGTTGATCCTCTAACAAAGCACTGAACCAGAGTAGGCTGACCTCTTGAGGACTGTTTAAGCCTTATTTTTAAACATGCTTTCATACACCTATGCTGCGGCTTTATATCATATTTTGCTCTTCTACACTTATGCTACACAAATTATTGTATTTCTTCCTGTAAAATCTATATGCTAATCTGCCTTTATTTTGATTTCCAAATTTTCAATGCAATCCCAAACTAGCATCCAAGGATGTTTATTTTCAAATTCATACACAGTGCGGCAGTATCTGTTAGTTTGCCCCTTAAAGACAGACAATCAGCTAGTTTTATGCAAAGGAATTTAAACAGAGTTAGTGGGAAAAGATAAAGACCAACATCAGTATCACCTACGGATCAATGAAGGCTGGGAAACTATGCAATTAACTTGGACTGTCAACCTCCGTTCTATTTTTTTTTTTTTTTTAAACTTCCATGAATGCAAACAAATCATGTGAGCAATCCATTAACTCTGAGCCACGGGTAGGAAACCACTGCTCTAGTTCCTAGTTGTAACTAATAGTTCTATATTTGATCAAGTCTGGTAATGGACAGGAACAAAAAATCTCATCAGGTATTCATAGTTGTTTTTAAATGCCATTTATAGGTTTTTCACTTAACAGACGGAACACGTTTTATGGATATTCTAAGGACTTGAGGGCGGAGGGTGTGGAGGAGTTGCTATTATGCACAGTAGCCGAGCTCTTTACACAGTCAACAGAAATAGGCAGATAAGCTCTTCCAGAAGAGAAGTCAGAGAAGCTAAATTCATCAAAACTAAGCTCCCACTCCAAGTCATCTTTTGGAAAAAAAAAAAGAAAAAGAAAAGAAAAAACCACTTTGTTTTCACTGGCTACAGTAGATAAACAAACTGAATTACATGCCAAACAGGGGTAAAGTGAATATCCTTGTGCGTCTGTTTCTATGAACACATTTCCTTTTTCTTTTCTTTTTTATTGTATTAATCTGAGCAAAGTTTTGATTACTGCAGTCTAGATAAAGCACTAAGGCAAATAAAAACACATACCAAATACAGTACACAACACACTTGCTCAATGGCTGTGCCATAACGCACATAGCACACTTCCCAGCATAGCCACACTGTTAACAAGCAGTACACTGCCTAATATATATGTTTGGATCCAATTTATGTATACTCTGTCCAAATACCTAAACAATATATATATATATATATAAGAGCTACCATATGTCAAGTATTGTTTTAAAATTCAATTCATACCAGTCTTTAAAGATTAGGACACCCTTATGCACCAAGTAGCAGAGGATGAAGCAGAAGAAACATGTATCAAAAGGTGCTTGTAGCCTTCCATGATGTACATAGAAGTGTAACTAATCAAAGGGAAAGTAACACCGAAAAGAAAGCTACAGCAGCAAGGGGATCAAGGCTGTAAGAGACGTCAACAAGAACAAAACAGCCAGCAGTATGCACGAACAGCTCCTCAGAAAATCTCCTCTTCCACTGGCCAGTTGAAAGCCTGTTTAGGGTAACATGTAGGAGTAGCTGAACTACTGCAGACTTGTTTGCTAACGCTTTGGTTGTGGCATCAACTCAGTTAACATGTGTGCGCTGAGCGAATGATCCTCCAGTGTTGGGACATTTGTAATGTCTTTCCTCCACACAGATCTTGTGGAACTGCAAAGATTAAAGCTCATACAATAGGTTTTTGTTCCCAAGCGGAAAGGGTGTGGAGCAAGAAAGTACGGGCTAGTTTTCTCTTTCTTTTCCCCACATGACTGTTTTCTTTGAACTTGAGGAGCCTCAGCACCTTCAAGCCTGTCAGTGCTCAGCCAAGTTTAGCTGAAAATTGTCAGCATACCTAAGGCACAAATGCACATGTGTATATATCAGTAGCATCACTACACACGTTTCTTTCCCAATATCAAAGACAGCAGAATATCATGTAATTTCATATATTTTAAACGGATCCCAACAACCAAACTCCATACTCTTTCAGGTGAAAACTGAAAGTGTATGATCTATTTCTGGATCTCCCGGGACTCGCAAACATGCCATTTTAGCTAAGGTAATTCAGGACTGCAGAGAACCTACATCTACTGAAAATATTGCTTTTGAGTTTACTGTAAAAGCTAAATAAATAAATAAATAGATAGATAAGATTTATAAAGCCTTTAAAACTATCACAGTAGTAGAAAATACTACGTAACATTCTCCATATCTCATATTTTCTACACCTGATACAAACAGATATACAGTGTGAAATGGAGATCGCAGAGGATTGAATGGGATAATGACATATGTTGATACTGTGATCTAAAAAAGAAAAAAGAAAACCATGATGTATATGTTGCAGGACTCACTAACTGTATAAAGACACAGATAGAAGAATGACCGATTTCAAAAGCAAAGCTCTGTTGTGAATTACACCCAGGAAAATCTGCCTGCTAAATTTGATTCCTCTCTTCTCACAGTCACCAGAACTTACAGAACAGCCAAGGACCAACAAGCGCCCGGCTTCACAAATTGAAAGCTTACATTCACAGCCAAGGAAAAAGGAAAAATAGAAAGAAATATAATAAAATAAATAAAACAGAGATACAAATTTGCTTAAGTTATCTGCCCATAAATTTATTGACACTATGATCATTATTACCATATGAAAAAAGAAAAAAACAAACCCACACCCAGGCTTTGCTTCTAGAAACATTCTGATGTGAACACTCCTGATCACAGAACACCAGGTCATTTCATTTCTTTTTCTCCATTGTCTTTCCAGATAACAAGTTGCTCTTAAGCGCATCTCTTCCCAGTTTTAGTACTTCAACACCTCTTCTAATACATTCATTCCTTTATACTGCTAGGTCTCTTTCTGTCTAGGTCTGCAGTTTTGACAAGGTGTGAGGTTCTCTAAGTGTTTGTATTTTCCTGGAGGTCCCTGGAAGCAGGCAGCTCTGAGGAAACACGCAGGCCACAAGTCATTTGCCTTCTTAAAGCATCTCAAACACTTACCATCTCAAAGTCTTTTCAGGAGAGATGCGAAAGAACCACACAAGAAATAAAGCAAACCCACTGCCAAATACCACAGCAGCTAAGAGAAGCTTACGGGATGCTTACATTCACTTTCAGCTGCAAGATGGACTCACTGCAAATTAATTTTACAGAAAACTGTAAGAACTGCAGTAGGAAATTACATTACAGAAAGCCACAATTGCCCCAAGAAAAGTGTTATGGAAAAGCATAACAGTGACAAAAAAAAAAAAGCATTAGGTACAAGTATCTGGTATGTAAATTAGTTCACAAATTAGGTCTCTGAAGAGCCTAAAGCCCACGAACATACCATACATCATCGCTGTCACCTCCAAAAACAAATGAGACTCTCATAAAAACTGAAAACACACATCTCTATAAACACAGCCCTCAGGTTTGGTTCAGCAACAACAGGCAATGAAATCAGCCTATTCCATAAAAACTGTGAAGAATTAATGGTACAATCTTTAACAGAGCTTATATATCAGAGTGAAAGGCCAAGTAAACTACCATGACGTGAAAGCCACATTAGTTTTCCCAGTAACAGTGACCAATCACTCATCATCATCCTGGAAGACTTCATCCTCAAAGAGTAAACTCTCTGGTCCCAATGAAGAAATAACCCAAAGTGATACAGGTGTAGAAAATAAATAGAAGGAAAAATAAATAAATAAATAAATAAATAAATAAATAAATATATGGAACCAGTTAAAATAAAAATGCAAATAAGGGGAAAAAATGTAGCTTGGGGGGGGGGGGGGGGGGGGGGGGGGGTAGGAGAGGGGGGGAAGTGACTGCTCTAAGAAGAGTCCTGAAAATTGACAGAAATGGTCAACCAGTGGAAGCACAGATTAAAAACAGAATATAATATATTGCCATGGCCTGATTTCTGTGGCAAACAAGCACTTCAGAAGAGTTTAATCTCAACTGGAACTACTACTCACACACCAATTTTCTGCTTGTGACTCAAAAGCCTACACAGTAATTGGCAGGCAAAACATTTAAAGCATTAGATATCCCATAAATCTGCATTTTAAAGATCAACCAACATCATTCTGCATTCTGCACAGAAGTATGAGAACTGTGTTTGCGTGGCACAGAGCAGTTTCCTGAGATTACCCCGTACATTCCTTAAGAGCAGTTTTACATCATTCATGCAAGTAACTAGAACTCCAGGAACAGACCTGAAAAAAACAGATTACATTTTACTTTCTTCCCCACTCTGCTTTATACACTTCTGCCCTGCAAGAGCAGACAACAAGAAGCACGTTACAGCTTACCACTCACGCCAGATTTTGCACAAGGTTTCACATTGAAAATGAGGTACCTACACAATCTGATTCAAACTACCTGCGAATTGCTGAAGGAAGCAGACAGAAGATATTCAGCGTGTGTGAAGAAAGTAATTTTTCCCAGAAGCATTAAAAGAGTCATATCTAAAACAAACATGGATCACACAGCTTAAAAAGCGTTGCTGTCAAATTTTTCCACTCGATCAATACCAGAAAGTCGAGTTATTTAACATTCCAGTGCACTGTAATTTCT
Organism: Callipepla californica brunnescens; assembly: GCA_023055505.1. Classification (NCBI taxonomy): domain Eukaryota; kingdom Metazoa; phylum Chordata; class Aves; order Galliformes; family Odontophoridae; genus Callipepla; species Callipepla californica. The sequence goes on from JALIRH010000064.1 coordinate 1,237,458, forward strand.
GTAGAAACAAAAACTTTGACTTAGGTGCTCGTGAAACGTAACGCAAAACAGATTCCCGTATTTCATGTTTCTTAATTTCAGTATATCACAACCCAATGTACTGTGCCCTTGGTTGGTCACCAAAGAGGCTGAAGACTGCTGTAACCAAATAGTAAACCACAAAGTGGTGACGTATTACCCTTTTTGGGCCACCACAGAAGACCCAAAACAGCGTTAGTAATTAATAGAGCTGTAAAAAAATCGCTGTCAAACCCAGTATGCACTAGGTTATTCCAACACAGAGTTCAGCTGCCTCTCGTTTATTGCTGTATTTTCTTTAACACACACAAACATACACACCTAGCACCACTGCTTAAACAGGAAGGGTGGGTGCAGGCTGTCAGATGCGTTCCGCTGCTGACTGCCCTTGCTCTCCCCTTGGTTTCTAAAGCAAGGTCCAGGAAGTACTGACACAACCTGCCATACAGAACCAGCCCTGTGTTAACACACATTTTGCTATTAGCCAGCTAATGGAACTTCATACACTCACTTCAGAGGTGTATAAATATTTCAGGAGACAACAAATCTAGCTTGATTTTGATCTAGCTCATCTTGATTGAGCTCAATTCTTAAAAGTTGTGCTTTATTTTATCATTAGCACGGCCATCAGCACAAATGGACACGCATCCCTCAGTGTACTCTCTGCCTTTCCACTGAGTCAGGAAAGCTACATGAACACAACATCTCACCTTCCAGAATCACGGGTTTAAGAAAAGAAATCAATCGCATTTGTGTAAACAATTGTATCACCAAGCCTCCCATTCCTTTTTCCACTACATCCTACGGCTGATGTTCCCCTACTTTTCAAGCATAAACATCAGTATTCAGAATATGCAGAGCAAAGCATAAACACAGGTTGTCCCTACAGGTGAAGCCCAACACAGCCTCTGTTATATGACTGTCACTTCTGACACCAAAAGCCCCCTGTCCTAACTTCTCCCACCCCCAGCACAGTGAGATCTGCACCTCCACCACCTGCCGTGTCTGTCACAAGCACAGCCCAATGGAGCTACGCATAGCTCTGCAAAAGTGCACCCCAAATAACACAGTTGCAGCATCACCCCCATCCTTCAACACCAGACTGGTACCCATGTTGACGCTTCAGAAGCCAGCCAGGATCTCTCACCTTCCACACCCAAAAGCACAAGCCCGTGTCAAGTGTGGATGTGTATGAAGCCATCCTTTCCCTGCCGTCCACTTCTGACAAAGGGAAAATCAGGTCCCCTCACCGGGAGGGGTGGGGGGGAACGACACAAAGACAACACCAGCAGCGTATCCCTTCATGTGGAGCCACATCTCCCCGCACCTCTCCACCACACAGAGGAGCCGAGACCCCGCAGGGAGGAGCGCTGTCCTTACCTTAATGATGCTGCTCCTCCGGGGGATGCCGGGTTTGCCCTCCCGCTGCTGCCCGCCGGGAAACCCTTTCTCCTTGCCGCCGTTCTCGGGGCTTCCGGGGGGCGCGGATCCCGGCTCCCCACCGGCCCCCGCCAGCGCGCAGTCCCCGTTGGAGACGCGGCCGCCGGCGCTGTCAAAGCGGACTCTCCCTCCGCCTCCTCCGCCGCCGCCGTCCCCGTCGCTCGCCCTGAAGGCCACCTTGCCCTGCAGCGGCCCGGGGGAGGCGGGCAGCCCCCCACCGCCGCCGCCTCCGAACTCCGCCATCAGCCGCCGGGCTGCAGCAGCGCAGCGCCGCGGTCCCCCTCCTCTGTGCCGCAGCCGCTGCTCGGCGGTGCCGCTCCTTCCGCTTTCTGGGTATTTACGAGCGGGGGGGGATCAGCAAAAGTCTCTCTCCTCCGCGCATTTGGCACCGAGACCGCGTCGCTCCTGGGGGGCGGTGGGGTGCGGGGGGGGGCGGACGCTTCGGGCTTCGGTGTCGTCTCTGCGTGCACCGGCGCTCGGTCCGTCAGCCCTTCAGCACCTGGGAAAGGAAAAGAGGCGAAACGTGACGGGCTGCCCTCGCACGCGGCGGCGGCGGGGAAGCGTTACACCGCGGCGCTCACACACACACACACACACACACACACACACACACACACACACACACACACACACACACACACACACACACACGCGCGCGCGCGCAGACGCAGCCCCGCACCGGACAAACACTCGGCTTGGGACACCTTCTTGCTCCACCGGGGGCCGATGTCTGCGTCTCCCCGCTGACACCGACCTCACCATCGCAGCAGCGGGCACGAGGAGACAACTTGAGAACAACGCCCCGAACCGCCCCCCCCCCCTTCCCCTGCCCCCACGGCGGGGGCCGGCGACGACCCGAGGGGCTCCGAGAGGCGCGGGTACCTCGAGCCGCCCCGCGGGGCTCCGCCGCCAACTTTTCCTCCCTCCGTCCGCCGCTCGCCGCGCCGTCCCCGGGCCATCCTCCGCCCGCCCGCCTCCCGCGGCCGCCACCCCGCGCCTCCGGCCCCCGCTACCCACCTCGGCGGCGAGGTGACGGTGGGGGGGGCGAATCCCCCCGCTGCCGCCGCGGAGCCGTTTTTTCCCCTTCTACCCCTCCTCCCCGCTACGGTCGCCGTCTCAGCCCGGAGCCGGATACGGAGAGAAACGGATTCTCGCGGCCGCTTCCCTCGCTCTGCGCGCCGCCTCCCCCGGAGGAGCGCTCGGCGGCGGCCCCGAGCGGGCGAAACGCCGGCAGCGCCGAGGGCAGGAGCGCCCCGACCGCCCCCGCTCGGAAACTCTCCGGGGAAGGCAGCGCGAGCGAGCGAGCCCGGCTCCCCCCACCTCCCCGCGCTGCCAATCACGGGGGCGGCCCCGCGCGGATTGGGCGGCCCCGCCGCCGGCACCCCCGCCTCCGGCAACTCGGGGCGCGCCGCCGGGGGCAGGACCCGCGGTCACCGCGCTGCGGGGCGGGAGGGACGCCAGGGGCCGCCGGAGAATTCCGCCGCACGCGCCCTTCCCCGTCCTCACGTCGCCCCTCCGGCGCTGCGCCGTCGCCCGGCGAGACCCGCCCGCCCCCAGCGGCCCCGCAGGAGCCCCCAGCAGCGCGGGCAGGAAGGGCGGGGGCCGGCGGCCGTGCCGCGGCCTGAGGCTGTGGTTGGGCTGTAGCGCTGGGCTAACGACGGAATAATGGTTACAGACATGTGGCGGTCACCTGGAGTCGTGTCCACGACAAAGCGAGTGTGGCTGGCGTGCCTTTACTACTGCACGTGTATTGTGTGCATTCAGAATATGGCCATAAAACAAGTGCGAGCGACAAGCAATAGGACCCAAGGGAACAGCGTGGAGCTGCGTCAGGGGAGGGTCAAGCTGGGTATCAGGAAAAGGTTCTTCACCAGAGGACAGTAGTCATGGATCTGGATGCCCAAGGCAGTGGTCTCTGCCCCAAGCTGCTGAAGTTCAAGAAGCATTTGGAGAACGTTCTCACACATAGGGTTTGAATTTTGGGTGGTGCTACGTGGAGCTGGACTCAATGGTCTTTATGGGTCGGTTCCAACTTGGGATATTCTATGGTTATATGGTTCTATGACTTGGTGTATGAGGAGTGATTTAGTGTCACATGTTAATTGTACATTTAGATAAAATTGCATATTGCGATGGCCCAGCATTTCATAATTCATTTGGGCAAAGGAAAACAAAACACCTCAGTTGAGGCAGGGCCCTCTGCTCACAGTCAGGCAAAGCCCTGCTTGGAGCATGGCAGCATGAAGGGTCAGAGCAATGGGAGGCCCGAGGCTGCCTGCACCACCCAACCTTCAGCATTCGACTGGTGCATAACACAGGAGCCAGGCACAGATTGCAGCACATCGCCAGCCCTGCGCTTTTCATTCAGGTTCCTCTGGTTGTCCCCTGGAGGCCTTGGCACCTGAGCTAAGGCACCTACCAAAGATGCTTAGAATAAGGCAACACAAACACCCCCCTTTAATGTGCTGTACAGAGTTACACAATGGAAACTCTGAAGAGCATGTTATAAATCCCATCCTTCAGCAGCAGCACCTAACTGAAGGCTGCAGAGCAGCACCCTTCCAAGGGAAGGCACCCCTCCTCCTCCTTGGGGACAGCTCTTTGCCCTCTCCCGGTGAGAGCCACAGAGGAGGCTGTGCCATGCTGCAGAAAGGGAACCAAAGAGACAGCAGGCCCTAAAGAAGTCAGCACAGAGCAGGAATGTTACTACAGGCCAGCACCTTTCTGCTCACAGCTCCTGTTCAATAGCTTCCTGCACAGTAAGGAAGGCACTGAACAGCTCACCCATGGAATGAGAGGTCCAGCAAGAGGTTATGTGCACTTCTTTAACTGCTTTGTGTATTGTAGAAGTGCTGCCCCACTCCTAAGGAATAAACCTGCTCAGGGTCCGTAACAATAACGTATCATACATCCTTAATCTCCAGCTCATTACAGTGTTTTTGGCCACTGTTACAAAAAGGTGCCATGAGGCGTTATCCAGCACAGGAGAGCGTGGAGTACATTCCTTGTTTGGTATCATTTCTATCAGCTCAGAGCCTGACACTGTTACATCACTCATCTATATCATCCCCGGTTTTAATCAAACTATTCACATTGCTTTAGTTCAAATGAAAACCAAAGTGTGTGCAAACTGCAAACAACATTAATCTTCAGATTCAAAATAGCCCAAGTTTCTGGTTTCCAGGAGCTGGAGATAGAGAGATTTTACCATGTGTCCTCATCTGAACATCTGCTCTTGCCCGAACATCTTGTCTTGCCATTGAAGTAGGAAAAGTCAGTCTTGCATATTAAAGCAGCTTTTAGCACTGTATCTGCAGATGAGCACATCACAAACTCCTACAGGAGATGCTTCAGGACCACCACCATTTCTTCTAGAGGATGAGATTTATGCATGACAGGTACAAAGTGTTTGGAATCATTTGTCACAGAGTGTTGCCAGTAAGCTGGCAAGGAAGAAGATACGTGTTTTCAGTTGTTTTGCTGTTCCAGCTGCACATTATAAAACACCATTTTTTAGGCCTTTAACAATATTTGATCAGTTCTCTGACACACTGAGAGGAAAAAAAAAAATAACACCTCCTTTTCCAACTCTACTTATCTGCCCAACCTGTACAGATACAAGATAACAGCACTGAAAAAGAAATCATTTAGCTGTAGCCTTGGCAGTTCTGTAATGAATGATATCAAGTGATATCAAGACCTGCAGACTTTTGGCCATAAAAGTGATGATAATACAAAGCAACCGGTAAAATTTCTGAACCTCATCTGAAGGGCACATGCCTGCAAACTGATTTTGCTGTACTGGCATTGTGCCTATTCTAGTACCCTGCAGAAATCCAGTTACCGAGTAGAGCATGAGCGTCAGACACAGAACTACAGGAGTTGTGCTAGAAGGATAGAGGTAGAAAATCATTGCTTCTCCAGTTCTGAGATTTCCTCTGTGACTTTTAATTCCCCAATTAGTATTATTGCCCCCATTTCCGTTTTACAGAATTTCCTGGCATGAATAAAACCAGAGAGCTCTGCTCTCTGGTGACAGCGACAGGGCCCAAGGGAATGGCATGGAGCTGTGCCAGGGGAGTTAGGTTGGGTGTCAGGAAAAGGTTCTTCACCAGAGGGCAGTGAGCATGGGTCTGGCTGCCCAGAGCAGTGCTCATGTCACTGAGCTGCCGGAATTCAAGATGCATCTGGACAACACTCTCAGACATATGGTCTAATTTTTGGGTGGTGCTCTGTGGACTCCATGATCCTTATGGGTCAGTTGCAACTCGGGTTGTTCTATGACTCTATGGATGTGGTTATTCAGATGTGTTTTGAACTACTTCCATACACAAAATGAAACATTTCTGATAAACCAATGTCCCAGAAGCGGCCGCCAAAATTGGTCTTTGCTTATTGATACTCTGCTTATCCTTGCAAGCTCAAGTTTCCAAAGCAGGTCGTGTAATACAAATGTAGACGATATACTTTCTTTTCTATAACTTCTGAATGTCATAGAATGAAGAAACTTTCTTGCTATCATTCAATGGTGGCCTCAGCAGGCCTTATTTGTTTACTTGTTAAATGAAATAAGGATTATAATGGAATCAAAAGACACTTTTGTGACAATATTTAACTGTGAGAAGTTGCTGCCATGTGCACACATTAGCTATTTCCATAAAATCCTATTAAATATCAGAGTTCCACAGCTAAGCTAATATCACACATTGAACTTTTGTAACTCAAATAGTGTGGCAGCCGAAACCTGCCAAGAAACAGTCTATGTTTAGGTCCCAAACCAGTAATTACATGACCAGTATTTAAATAAACCAAATACTATTAGGATGTTTTTACTAATATCCTAAATATTTTATTTTATTCCAAACACGAGAAGCTTTAATTAGCAATTAGCTTGTCTGAATGTTGCTTTTCTGACATCTCTGCTTGGAATTTGTTTTTTCATTATTGTAAGTATCTCTGCAATTCCAGTGATAATTTCTTAAATTGCCTGACTTCACTGTTTGGGTCACGGTCTCACATATACTTGTTTGTCATACTTGTTTATAATTAACTGTACATGTTTAAGTAGTCCTATTGAAGTCAGAATCTAATTCATAATTAACCCAAAGCAAAGTTTAGGTATAAATAATGCATTATTGTATACATCTGTAAAGTGCAGGTGTGCTGTATGCGGACTTAGGCAAGCGAGAGAGCATGAACGAATGGGTATCTAAGACAGCAAAAGTATAGGTAGGGAAACATCAGCTAAATCGACTGATTTGTTCACTGGAAAGCATTTGTCAATGTTTCATACTTGACATTAATTACGTTTATAATTTTGGAAAGTTCACTATACTTGCAGTAAGTATGGTGATTTTTATCAGCAGATCAACCATTTCAGCCTATTAATTGCAGCCTAAGGAATGTTTACCCTCTGTCCTACCTATCATGCCAATTAGTTTGGCTAACAGCCTACTTAATTTGACAGCTGAGGATTAACAAGAGCTTAACAGTTCCCCTACAGACTACTGAATCCAGAAGGGATGCTTTTCCAAATCAAGATCATTCAAATGTTATTCTGTAAACTGCCTGTTATTAAGATTATCATGCTGTGGGGTTAGCTGGCTGCAATGTAGCCTTAAGTCACATTGTTTTGAAAACGAGAGTCGTTGTTTATATGTTTAAAAAAGGTCAAGGTTTTTCAAAACTGAATAACGATGCTCCCTGTGTTTTAAAATATTGAACTAGACGCTTTAATGGAAAGTTAAAGAGCAGACATAAAGGTCTTTGCGCAAATACAGTTCCCCTAAGGCCTTAGTTTGCAAACTAAATATTAAGGCTCTCTAAGCTTTGACCTAGGCACTGGTTTTGAGGAACTGTGTTCAGGATCTTAAAGGTACTTCTAGTGGAAATGAGAGTTTATTGTTTCTCTTTGCCACTCTTCAAAGCCCTAGAAGACAGATTCTTTTCTCTTTTCTTTTTTTTTTTTAGCAGAAGAGTAAGACTTGCATCATGGGCACTTAAAGGAAGGCACATACTTTTAACCAGAGAGACAGCAGCAACAAACTTGCTCTTGCGGTGCTTGTGTTGCATCATTAAAAGCAGCCTACAACCATTGTTCGCCATGTCCTCCGGTTGTACTCTGCCCTCTTAGGAGAAGTTACAGAGTTACAAAACGGGCTGAGAGCCAGAATTCTGCGAAGGATTGGGTTTCATTTTGTCCCTCCTTACATCTGTTGCAAACTATTGGTCATATGCAGAGACATTTGACTTCTGGAACATAAGGCATTTCATAAGTCATCTATTCTTGTAATTTGAAGAATCTAACTTTATTACTGTAGGAGCATGCAAATAAAGCTGACCTCAATGGATTTCATAACTTCTTAAAGCCTAAACTGCTCTTGCAAACTAACCAAAACATTAATACTCATCAGCATCTTTCATTAAATTCTCACACAGAAGAAGATAAAGATTGTAATTTGTAATTTCATGATGATGTGCTTTGCCAATTCTCTTCACAGTAGCATATTAAACAATTTAACCACTTTGAGGAAATTTGCATCTCTTCCTTTATAGGAGAGTAGGTAAATATAGTAAGTTGATTTACATCATCTGAAAATCTTCTGTATTGTCTCCACTTTATCGTGTCCATGGGGTTAAACACTGGATCTACACATGCGCGGTTGAAATTGCAGTGTATTATGACTTTACTATGAGGACAAAAGTTATCTAACTGTGGGCTGGTGACAGTGTAGCTGGTTGTAAAGTTTATGACACACTATACCATAAAAAGAGGAAAATATATGTATAAAAGAGGAATGAAGTTCTAGCAATGAATGTCAATCAAAATCCTCATTAACCAATTTAACCTAGTCATTTTTCTGAATTACAAGAGACCACACAGTACTTAGCATATGCCTGCTAAAAGAGGCAGAATAATGGGAGTTCATTCAACTTGTCAAGCCCCCAGACAGAAATGGATTTTATTTCACTAATTTGAGAAAACTACAGAGGACAAATCATTCAAAACAGTTTTTTTAAATGTTACTGACACATGGTGGAACATGGCTTTTCTTGTTGTTTGAGACTGGTAGGCTGATTGCATCATCGGGGTCAGTGAGACTGTGTTCCCTACTAAAACTCATAATGCGGTTCCTTAATCCCGTTAATTTCTTTTGGATTGCTCACATGCATAAAATGATCACCAGATCTTGTCCCATAGAGATGGCGAGCTTGGGTATGCTGCATTAATCAGCACAAGCCTCAACGGAAGTTAATTCCGGCCTTTAATGTTACCTAATCTTTCAACTTTTGAAGCATAAGTTAACAGTCACACTAGTTTGCTTTATTTTTAGCTGTAAAAATTGCTAATAAGTCACAGTATTTATAGATGCTTTCATATGCATATTCAAAACGCCTTTACTGGAAATAGCTTTATGGCTGAAACATCTGGTCAGAAATCTCAACTAAGCATCTATTGTAACATTACCACAAACGGATAGAAACACAGTAAGTAGAAAATGCTCTTCTTAATCTCTCAAGCATTTACAGTCTGCATAAAGTATCCATGAAAATCAGAGTCCTTGCTGTTAGTGTATCTTCTACTGCATTCTCTGGATTTTTCAGATCAATGTCTATGTACAAAATCTTGCTGTTAATACACAACAACTTTGTTTTCTGAGTAAAACAGCAGCTGAAGCGAGGGGAAGTCACCACTTTTCCTTCTGCCATGAGAACAGAAGGGAAATTCCCCACTTCTGTTCTTCGCTATGGCAAAGTACTCCTGGAAGAAGAGTTTCCCAGAGGGGGACCTTGAAGTGGCACAGTGGTAAGACTAACCAGTACCTGAAGGACTTCTAGTTCTCTCACCTTTTTGTTTGCAAGTAAATGCATCAGCAGGCTAGGAAAGCAAAGATTTTCCACCTTGCAATCCTCTGAGTAATTTTCACATGTTAAAAAACATTCTCATTCTTCATTCTCCCAACCAGCTCTTCCTTCCTCCTAGGTGATGGAAGGAGGACCTACACTTTTTGCTTCCCTTCAACTCATTGTACAAATTGCTTCTTGTCTCGCTATCTAAGATTTAAAAAAAAATCTACAACCAAACAGTATGATCAGTCTTGGTAACTGCCCATGGACAGAAGGAAGAATGGATGCATTAAAATGATTAATGAAGGGGAAACAGCAGAAAGGATCAAAAGGACATAATGGTAAAAACTGTCAAAAATCACTTATACCACATTTCAGGACTACTGTAATCATGCTCCATAGCACCGTCTAGCTGAGGGGCAGGGAAACAGAAAAAGAATGAAGTTGAAATTGGAGAGGAAGATAACACCAAGGAAATGGTAAATGGAAGGCCGTGGGAGGATGAAGACAGTAACAACTGTTAGCCATTTAAATTGGAAAAATGAAGAAAAGACTGAAGCTGTCAGGAAAAAAAAAAGGTTTATAAGGTAGAAGAAAAATATAGTATTGTAAAGAATGTCTCGAGACTATTGCAATGAAATTCAAAGAATTTGCTTAGCTGTCAAGGGTTTTGACTGTGCAGCTGAAGCAAAAACTAGGCAGACCTCAGGAAAAGATTATTAATGCAGGAACTACACATCTTCAGATATAATGATGAAGTAGGCCGAAGCAGGGATTTTCTCAGACAACTGTTATATTTCTGTATGCATTTGGCCCGACAGAAGAAGCTGAGGTCTAAACGCATGCTTCTGGACTTCTTTGTGCTGGTTGTTTCAGTACTTTATGGGCCACTTTCTCAGGAAAGAGGACGTCAGGTTTTTCCTGCATTTAAAAAAAAACCTTTTTCTCCTTAAGTTCTGAAATTCTTCCCAATCAAGAAACAGAGCACAAATGTTTGTTTCTGTGAAGAATAAGATTACTGAATTGTTTCTGAATTAACGTTATTTGCATCTGCATTACAAAAAAGACCAGAGGCTCAAGATAAAGGCTCACCGCCATTGACACTGTGCAAATGCACACCACCTTCCACTTCAGAGCTGGCACCCCGCCATCCAGCTTGGAATGCAAACAGTATGATCTTCCATCTGCTTGCAAAAGACCACATAGACATTCTCTGGGCAATTTAGGAAATGTCTAACAGTTGAAAATGGATCCTCCAGAATTCCTATCCCACCTTTTTAATCACTTGATCATCTTTCTTTTCCAGGAAAATACCTTCTGGTGCACATGTGTGTAACTTGAAGGAATGTAGGACAAGGAGCAATGAAGAAATTAAGCCCTGTGTGCACTCAAAGGATCTCCCAGTTTGCAGCCATGGACCTCAATAATTTCTAACAGTTTGCATCTCCATATTTCATTATTTCAATTATTTTAAGGTACTTCATACACTTCAGGTTTTTTTTAAAGTCTTGAGTAAAATACACTGCAATAATACCAGCCATTTTACATAAATGATTCTGTACAGGTGCAAAGGGTGGCAGTGGCAATGAAAGGAAAATTATCTTGATTAATCTTCATGAAGAGCAGCATTTTGACATAAGGCAGGCAAGAAAATTCAGACTGAATTACTTAGCTTCATGCATTTCATATCTTCTCAATCTTCACAAAGGCTGCCTGGGTATTTAAAAATGCAGGTGTGTTTGTCTCAACTTCAGCCCTTTCACTGACAGATTATCCCAGAACTTTGATTTTGCTGATTTCATTCATTACTTCTGACTGAGAAGGTACCACTGTAAATGTTAAATATTTTTCAATGGGAAAAGCAGTTTCTTTGGCTTTTTTGTATGTTTGTTGTTGTTTATTTGTTTGTTTGTTTGTTTTTGCCTATCTAACTTGTAGAACTATTAGTGATGCTTTGTTTTGCATTATTTATCAGCGTGGTCTGATGGATGATGATGATTATGCTCACACACATATGATCAAGACTATTGTCTTTCTTTTCACATACTGTGGTGAGTATCCTTTGAGGTTTTTCCCCAATCAAATTCAAAGCTGTGCTCTGGAGAAAACAGATGAAATTACATGAAGCAAACAGAAAAAAAGATTGAAGCAAGACAAACTACGTGAAAAGATCAAGTAAAGCTGAGGGAGAGTGTACAGCATTGTTCCCCAGCAACCAGACATGGGAAGCACCTCCCTAATACTGGATGCAAATATAAGCACAAGTTGCCCAAGAAAAAGAGAAGAATTGGCCAGAAAAGCAGTAGGTTCCATAAATGGGTACTTTATTTCAGTGTCTGTTTTTGGAATTGATTTAAAATTGTAATATGTGAAATGAATTACAAATCCAATGGGAAACCAAAAGAAATTCAGCAAAAAAAAAAAAAAAAAAAAAAAAAAAAAATATATATATATATATATATATATATATATATATATATATATCCCACAGCATTGTTTCATTACATGCGAACTAATTTCCCTGAAACTGGTAATTTTTTTTTTAATTTGATCAGGGGTAACCTAGGATGTACAGACTGCATAGTAATTCTCTCTCCTCCTCGTAGATGAAGGACAGACCTTTTGGTTCACTAGCAGAAATTTCTCTAAAATGCCTGCCAGGCAAAACAAAGATCCCATCTTGACTTTGCACTTCAGTACAATAGTTTGAACATTAGAAATCCACCAAAGTAATTAAAACATACTATTCTATATACAGAGCTGCTTTTCTTTCACATGCAAACTATAATTAGCTATAGTCTCCCTTGTGCTTTACCTTAGCCTAAAGGAGCAGTGTTAGATAAGTTGATCTATGTGTTCCTCAGTTGTTAGGCTGGCAGAAAGTCGGTACAGTACAAACAGAAGGTCAGTTATTCCCAGAGAAGCCAGAAGTGCTGGGCAGAAGCTTGGCATTACATATTTTACTTCTTTCAATTTATGACTTAATTAAAGCTCACAGAAATTATCTGAACATCTCCATTTTGTGCTGCTACTTAGGGCTCTCAGGGTATTCTTTATAGTGCTGTCAACTAAAAAGGTTTACATAAAGGTATATTTGTTTGGTTTTTTTTCTTGTATAAAGACAGTAGCTCAGGAATTCAACTCAAGACTCTCCACATATATGGGCTCACATTATATTCACTTAGGTCAGTATATTCAGAGGACTGCTTGCATTCCGATTTTTTTCCTCTTGCTATGTAGCCCAGGGCGAGCAGCTACACTGAGCCTTCACAGGCTGCAGTACATGGAACCATACAGAGGACACGACTGCTAAGGATCAGTAGGGAAAGAGAATGCTGCATCCTTCAAGCAAGATGAGTTTGAAGCTATACTCATTTTTGTGTTTACTCCTTCGCTGGCACTCTAGAATCAGTAATGCATAAAATGGTATTCCACTGCAAAATGAGTGCCCAAGATCTTGGAGCTGCTAACAAGATAGTCATCATTTCAGCCAAACCCCCTCACTGTGCAGGCCTATTCCATGCTCCAAATACCTAGTGACATTTCCTTTCCTTTCCCTAGCAATGCTGTCTGTATGTAGTAATAGTATTCTCTGCAGTAATTACAGTAATTGATGGTAAAATACACTCTTTAGGGAAATGCAAATCTTACAATTTGATACCATCCTTTTTCTTATTTCCCTGCACCTTGCAGACTTACAGACATTTGTAACAGGTCTCCTTTGCACTTTGGGGCCTTACGTTACAAAACACAAAATGTTCTGGCTCTCATCCAGGAAAGCACTTAGATACATGTTGACATTTAAGTAGATGAGTGGCCTTAGTGAGGTCAATTGGGCTACTTACTTGTGTAAAGCTAAACCCGTTCTGAAATATTTTGTTCAAGGGCTGCTGACTATTCAGCACTTTGAATGACTGAACCCTTCAAGAGATCACGCACAATTGTTTTTATTACTGCACAAATGCTTTATGAAATAATAATTGCTTTCCAAATGATTAGAAATATTCAGGTTTATCATGAGATCACACACAACTGTTATTGTTACTGCACAAATGCTTTATGCAATAATAATTGCTTTCCAAATGATTAGAAATATTCAGGTTTATATTTGATTAACAATTACTGTAGCTAATTTTAGTCAAACCCCGTGGTAAAGGTATGTGATTATTTCTAGTATGTATAAGGTATTGCTGATTGTCTCTGAATTTCTGTAGTGCTGTGAGGTGTTCAGAAGGAAAGGATAAGGATGTACTATGGGCTGGGTGACCTTGAACCTATCCCACTGACCACAGCTGTCTCTCACTACCTTGTGCATGAGATGAGCATGACATCTCTAGTTTGCCCTCAGGCACAGCCTTGCAGATGCTAGCTGCTCCTGCGTCTTCCTGGAGGAGCACTTTTTGAACCAAGGTAAATGACCAGACCCCAGACTTGCAAGCACTTTTGATAGAAAAGGAACACTGAGATAACTCAGTGCTATGTTGCTGGCCTTATCATAAGCTACCCTTGCAGTGTGACAGCTGAATGCTGCCACATGGTTCTTTGCCCTATAATTCAGCAAACCTATTATTTAATGTGAGACACAGCTCGGAGTTCATTTCAATTTTTCCTCATAAAAAATTGTATGGCTGTCTGCCATCATTAATTATTTCTTTTTCCCCAGTAGCTTCACAAGCAGAAATTCACACACACACACACAAAAAAAAGAGTTTCTGTGCTCACTTATTGTTGTTCTTTCTTTGAGGTACCCAGAACAGAAGGGGAAGCAGATACACCACTCATGAGGCCTGGGAGGAAAGTCCAGCTATGTCTAGCCCTTACCAACCCTATGACTCACTGGGTTTGAGAGCTCAGAGAAGCACATTGGTTAACAAGTGACACGATCAAGATGGTGGCGTCAGAATACCAGCACCAGCTCAGTCTGTGCTGCACTTTCATCTTCCTTCAGACTTCTGTCAAATCGCTTCTATTAACGACTTGAACAAACAATTCCAAGGCTTTGGAACAAAATTCTTTTTTGGTCCTGATATTTATGCTTTATCTATATACATTCCTGTACAGAGCAGGAAACCTTAAAATGTGAGATCCTAATTAAGAATTTTCCAGAGTTTATTCACATATATTTTATGCTATTCAAGTCCTTCTGCAAAAGCAGAAATGAACGCACTACTTGGGGGTGCTGTCCCCCTCGTGCATTCCTCATACCACATGCCAACTCCCTGCCATCAGCGGAATGCCACAGCAGATTATTGCAAGGGAGATCATCTCTGACTCCATCCATTCCAACACACAACGATCAGTGAAATGATCAACATCCAAAGGTGTGTCACACTTTCCCCACTCCCCACCAGCACTCTGTGTGAAGTAAACCCAGCAAAGATTCTGCATTCATTTAGTCGATAGAATACCTGGAAATTCAGAGACTATATCAGAACGCGCCCGAACTCTACGAACCTTGTCACTTCTAGAGCAGGGCCGACAGCCTGGGTGCAGCACGCTGGCCCGGGGAGGTCAACGCTTCCTGCTGCTGTGATCAACCAGCCCGCCGTGGTCAGGAGCAGGAAGTCAGCAAGGCGTCACAGAAAAGTTCGTTAAGTGAGCCTCTGAAAACCTCGTGAGCGGCCTGCCTGAGCCTGGCCAAAGGTTATTCTGCCTCCTGAAAACTCATCTGCTCTGTCTTAATCTTCTGCAGACTTTCTGTTGCGTATAAAACAGGAAGCTACGGCCGCAGTGAAATCCAGCTAAGACATCTTTCATTTTCTTTCATGCTTGTTTGACTCGGCTCATCCGCTGTTTTAATTGTTTTTACTACGGTGCACTGCACTTTGGTAATCCAAAAGATGCAGGAGCATTCTGGCTTCGATAATACATTTGTGACCACCGGGAGTTGTTGAGGACATCAGTTCAAAACACCTCTGTTTGTTTAGCTGCAACCCTGCTGACACGCTATTCTGAGAAGAACACACCTTCTGAAAGTATTCGAGAACATGCAGTAAGAAAAAGGAACATTCCTGCTGCCACAGGGTGCTAATTTTAAACACGGCTTGAAAATGAGCTTACTCATGAAATACTAACACAAGAAAATGGTTTTTTTTTTGTGTGTGTGGTTTTATATTTTTTTTCCATTAAAGAACAACAACACCAAAAAAAAAAAGCCTCAAAATATTCTGAGAACCTTGCTCTAGACTCCTCTTCAAACCCACCCAGAAGATGCACCAGTTTGCTAAGTCCTCTGCTGAAGTACGTGCAGCAAGGCTCTCTCTTTCTCTTTCTATCATGTTTCCAAAGTGCCTCTCTCTCACCGGTTACCAGGCAACAGAACAATATTGCTCTGCATGCGCATCCAGCAATAACTGGCATTCTACTGTAGTTTTGCAGTTTCTCAGAGAAAATAAAGATGTCCTGAAATACTGTCTTGTATTGTAGCTGATGAGCAGCTACTGCCCAGAAGACATTTAAACATTTATATGTTTTAAAGGCCAATTTCTTTTGTCATAAAAATTCAGAGAATGAAAATAACCCTTGTCTAATGGAGGAGCTCCCATCCAAAGTGAACTTATAAGGCTAAAATAGACCACACTGCAGAAAAAAAAAAAAAAAAGCTGCTTCGGTTCTTATTTCAAGCAATTAACAGCCTTCTAGGTTCTACAGTACTTGCATAAACCATTTTCTTAAAATCAAGGCAAAAGTGAAGAAGCAGCTGCATACAGAAAGTATTTGTGTGTGTTTTGAAAACTCAAATGCTGCCTGTATGATGAATCTCTCTTCTATTCCTCTTTTGTTTGCTGCTCTGATGTCAATAAAACAGTCAGGAAAGTTCAGCATTTTGCCCAAGAATCACCACTTGTGAGAGAAGCCATTAAAGATGGGCCCAGACCCAACTGAACCACACGCCACCACTGAACCTAAATCACTACAGGGAGGAAGGGACAGTCCCCAGCTCTTCATATGCAATCAGGTGTCACTCAAGAAAAATCTGATTCTAGATCCTGACCCTGACCAGAGTGACTCTGGGTCCTTTTGTGGAGCTGTGATTCAGTTTCACATTTCACACTATAGGTCAAATTCACCTATTCAACATTAAGATAAGAAATCGCTTTGCAGAGAAAGGAGATATCTTTAATTATAAACAGATGTTCCATCTAGTCCCAACAAAGCATACAATGTACTGAATTCTTTATTTCTTAGTAACTAAACAGTTATGCAGATCAATCTCCAAAGAAAGAGAGTAAATAGTCCTTGCAGGTCTGTTAAATTTACCTCAAAGCAATGTCAAAGGTGAGCTTTGAAATCTCAGAATACTCAATCATCAATAGCTTTTTGATTGCTTAAGTTGCATCATGATATAAGAAATTTCAGTTTCAAATTATGAGGGGAGTTGCCATTTTTGTTACACTTTTCTTACACCTTTTCTTTTTCTTATTTTAGATTTTAGAATGATTAATGTTTTCAACTTTGATAAAAATCTGTTCCTAGAATGATTTGAATCATGACCTTCATGAAGTCAGTGCATCAAGATACACATGACAACTAAAAAAAATGCTTCGTTCTCCAGTGCTACTGATGCCAAAGTGGTATGTATACAGCATTGAGATTTGTGGCTCACTTTCTCAGATCTAGGAAAGAGAAGTACAGCATAGTGATGCATTCTCAACTTGTCTAGATAACATAAATATCAGTGCATGCATTTGACACCTTATTTACTCCAGAAGTCAGCATAGATGAGCACTGGTTCTGAACAATAAACACCTCAGTTCTGTTTCTAGCTCTAGAAGGAGAAACCAAATCCAAACCCTGGATTAACTGGATTTGCAGAATGGCAAATATTATGTGGCTACTGCTTGTAGTGGACATACTATGCCTTGATCAAAAGACTCCAGTCTGACCTGAAATATAAATAGCAATCAGAAGAACTAACACCTCAAGGCATGACCTGGCTTGTAGTTAGACATTTCTTGTACATGTACAGCTTCTAACTGGACAGAAAATACCTTCAGCTTATTCTACAATTTCTACAATCCATTACGCTCAAGAGTACTTACTGAATCTTATATAAAGTCCCCAAGTAGTGGGCAACAGCAGATTTTCTCTGAAGAAAAAAAAAAAAAAAGCAAACAATTACATCAGATGAGATGACTTGAGTAAAAAGAGGATGTGCTAAAGAAATCAGCTGGATCCCTTGTGCATTTCTTCCAAGAGTCTGATACTTTCATAGAAGTCGAGTTCTGTGAGGAACAAAGTTCAAGTCAGTCAGCAGAGGGGGAATGGTAACATATGGACTTCCCTGAAGTAACCTTCCACTTTTTGTCCTACCAAAGTTATATTTGAGTAATGCCACTAAACAATAAGGGAGAAACAAGCCATTTTAAGTGTGTATTCATTTTATTATATATTACCAACGCGTATTGAGTCCTTTTCACATATACAGGTACACAACTAGCAATTCAATTAGTTTAAGCTAAGCTAAATGAAAAAATAGATTGTGCTATAGCCTAAAAAACAATCCATAGCCACTGTAAGGATCGATGATCTGAAAAACTATTGACTGCTCATGTCACAGCCCATACTTTCCATTCCACACTAAATACAATTATAGATCGATATTTGCCAGATGCCTATTTGGAAGCAAAACATTCTGGCTGTAGTCTCTGTCCTTCACCTTGCAAAAAATATTGGTCTTTTCATTTCATTTGAACAACCTCTGGTGTGCCATCATATTCCACTAAGAGCATCTCCCAGAAGTCTCATTAATTTCCTGTTTTGGACCTCATAAGGGAGGTACTTTCCATGGCTTTCATTAGTCTGCCCGACACTGTATGAATCAGGCTTCATCATTCTGACAGCAGAGGTGCATTCACTCAGGTAAAAAGGGAATGAGAGGAAATCGTCCTGTGTATTCATGAGGAGCCATTTCTCATCCTTAGATAAAGTAGACTAACAAGACTCAACACTTTACAAGTGAGCATGCTGCTCTTGCTTATGGATAAGGTTGATGGAATTCCTAAAAACAATTATCTCCTTTTAAGAAAAGGAAAGGCTAAATAATATAAAAACTACTTCAGCAACGAAAATCCCAGTCCCTCTGTTGTACAAGGTGCTGCACCTCCAAATAGATCTGAGGCACTGACTTTGTTGAGCACGGAAGTGTTCCCATTTCTCAATTGAAGGTGGGGTAGGCACTCGCACACCCCAACCTCAGGGGGTTGTTGCATGGACCAAGGCTGCACTGATGACCCTGTTGGCAGGATTGCTGTCCCCTGAGTCCTGGGAGCAGAACAGTATAAGTGCTGCAGCACTGAAAGGGTTGCTGGATCTTGTGTTGTCAGAGAGGGAGAGAAGGTTTAAACAGGTAATTTTTAGAGGCTGTCAAAACTGAAAAGCATAAACATTGTTAGCATTTCTTTAAAATTCTGGCAGGGAATGAAAGCTGCCTGGACATTCGCCATCCTACAGTTGCAAAAATAAAAGTTTAGCAAACCATATGCTGCCCTAGGAGACAGGTCCCAGCCAGATCCTCCAGAGAGAAGCACCAGCAGGCCTAGGAGTGCTGCTGCCATTTCCCCACTCAGCACCACCGCTGCTTCCTGCTTCTGCAATAGGGTTTGAGAGATGTGCTGCACCAGGTCCTAGAGACAGTGAGCAGAGCTGGCTTTGATGGCAGGAAGCATGGATGCTCCTCTTTTCAACTGAAAATGACTCTTCTTCCCATCTACACTTGTGTGCTAGGGATTCAAATATCTATCTGATTGTTAAGGTTATTAAACAGAGCCTGAACTCTCTTTGCAGTTGATGCTGAATGAGAAAATTCTGTAGAGAATGGTTCCCCTTCATCAATATAATTCTGCAGTAATTTTCCTGGCGTCATCAGCTCAACGTCAGTGTGAAATGGATGTAAGCTATTTCACAGCCAGATATTAGGATTTTTCGCAAGTTCTCTGTAGCTTGGAAAAATGCTGATTCAATGACTGCACTGTAGATGTTTTCAGCATGCTGTCAATGACTGCAATTCAACATGACTTCAAAAATTAAAACATCAATTTCTTACATTTTCCTCTCTTGTCCTAGCAGCCCCAGTGAATTTGTGAGAGTATATAACTGTAACTGAAAGTGAATTTGGCCCAGTGATGCAAAATGCCATTAGAATTTCAAAACAGGCAACATTTTGCAACAATGACAACTATCCCACAACCCTCATAAATTACATACACTTGCACAGACTTCTGTATGGTCACACAAAAGGCTCATTTTTTTCCTGAACTCCAAATGACTAGATCTGGATCTCTCATCCTCTGAATTGCATGTCCCTGTGTGCCTACCATCTCAACATTGATTAACTGTATGCTACTCAATCCCACATCTCCTCAGTCCCATAAGTTATTCTGGGCTTTTTGGCCTGATGTTAATAGCAGCGCCCCACAGTTCACACTGACACACTTTATCTTGGACTCACACTCTCTCTTACGGTGACTGCTCCAGCCACACGTGTAAGCCTTTCTCCTAGAGCCCATATCAGCCTCTCCTTGCTTTAACATCTGTAACCTACAAGGTAACTATCAGCTTCATCATTCTTCAGCATCCTATCTTGCTCACTGCTCCTCCTCCTCTTCCATGGATTCTCTACTTCTTTCTCATGTTTAGGGGAGAAACTTCAGGTACCATTCCCTCCTTCCCCCCGCCCTGAGCACCAGGCAGAAGGAGAAACAAGGCATTTTTGTGCAGGCTGGGGCACAGAGAGAGCTTACAAGCATTCAGAGCCATTCTTCTAGATTAATGTCTTTTCCTAATGGATTAACATGAGTTGGTTTGAACGCTGCAGTCACACCAATAGACTGGCAATATTACTACTGCTGGTTATAATCAAAATTGTTACTGTACTGGGGAAAATATGAGATCCTAGTAGTGACTTCCTTAGGTATACTGGGCAGGGCTGCCTAGCTGGGCTAAAGAGCAACAGTGCTGCCAGCTCCTGTGGGAATTTTCCTTCCTGGATGCTCTGCAGCATCTGTATGGGGCTGAGGACACTGTCAGCAGGAGGCTGACAGAGCTCTCAGGGATGATCACTGCCAGTGAATGCTCTGGGGGCCTCCTGGCTTCCCCAGAGGTTGCTTCCCAGCTGTGGGCTGCTGGTGCTGTGTGGAGAAGACCCTGCTGCAGATCCGAGCAGCAGGGAGATAGCAAGCAGTCTCAAGAGGGCTGCAGCAGCAGGAGGGCTGCAGAGAATTGCACTTTGAGATAGAAAATCATGAGATGAAGGGAGGTAAAAATACCAACCTCTTTCCTTCTACTTAAGAACTGTGCTCTTCTTCCCTTCTCCCCATCCAATTTTCAGGATAAATAGCTTCCATTAAAGGATGACAGCACTCTATCAGTGCTCCTGAAAAAGCAGACCCCTGTCACCCTTGGCAGCATGGGCACACTGCCTGCGGGAGCTCTGGCTTTGCATCTCAGGCATGGCCACAGCCATATCACAAGGACAGCATGGCCAGGACTGCTGACTCAGGGCATGCTTCAGCTCCCACAGCTGCACGGTGGGGGTAGGTTGGCTTGTTCCACATCTGTTCGGGAACCTGGCACCATGCACTACCCCTGTGCAGTGAGAAATAGGAATATACTGTATAAAAAGAGCCACACAGCACGGACACAGATAAGGAATCCAGGCTTGGGGGTAACCCTGAAGTCCATGAGAAGGACTATTTTCCACTAGAGGAGCAATAACAAGGCTGAGCAGAAGGCAACAGGAAGGGGCAGTGTCGATGTGAGGGGAACCAGCTCACAGTTTGCATTTTCCTTTTAGAGAAATCTAATGTGACCTCTAGAAGTACGCATAGCAGATATTTCTCTTCCTCCAGCAGGTTATTATTCTTGCAATCAGCTTCACAAGCAGAAGCCTAAACATCAGTAGTATGACCCAAGCCTTTTTAAAAATAGCCTACCAAGGTCTTTTCTCTTTGGCTACAGCACCATAGGAATTTCAAGATGCACGTTTTTGGGATTACAGTGTCAAGATGCTGAGAATCTTAGCTACCACAGTCAGTTAATACCATTAATGTAGACAGCTGTGTTTCAAATAAAAATACCAGCAACCTGATTCAAACAATGACAACTTGGAGAAGCCTGAGAAATCCCACAAGAACATGATTCAGAGTGCTGCAGAAATCATCATCGTATTTTTTCTCAATTAAATTAGGATTAGCTGGAGTTTTATTTAAAACACATAAACATTTTCTATTATGTACCTTGATGATGTGGAATGACAGTTATGTACATATAAAAGATTTTTCAATGAGCAATAAGAACCAGGATTTTGCAAGTGAACTTCTGAACTTCTATTATTTCACAATATATTAACTTTGTTGGTAAAGGCAGAGAGGCAATGTTAGGAGGGGTAGACACTGACAGTGTAAATTCTTTCTTTGTGAGGCCTTCTGAGGACAAAACAGTCATGAGAAATCTACCCTGCGTCTTCCCAAGCAATTTGTGCTCTAAAGCCAACCAGGAAACAGTCCCAGCCAGTATTCAAGCAGAAGCCAAGAACAAATACACTCAGTTAAAGAAAATATGTTAACAATGCTTTAATCTTCAATAGATGTAATCAATACGTAGACAAGCCAACAAAAATATGGCTGGAGATGCCACCGGAAAATATCAGAAAGTACTGAGTTATTAAAATCTACCCTATAAGTAACATCTTGTGCTTTTGTACTGTGGTAAAGTTATTTTGGTTGTCTGTGATTCAAGACAATTTCTGTGTCACCAGTAAGCTTGGATTTGAATAAGACTGAGACAGAAACCATGGTATTCTTTTTATTTTCTTTGAGATAGAGAACACTTCTGCAAGCGGGAAATGACTCTGCACCACTGGTAAAGTCAGGGTGAATCTCCCCCCTGAGCAAAAGCCTTAAGTACGCTAAGACATGCAAAATAGTTGTGAGGTGGCAACATCACTAAACATCCTGATGCTGGAGGATGTGTCTGACCCATTGCAGCCCAGTAATTTATTACAGAATGTCATGGTTTTATGATTTTTGGTACTGGTATTCCACATCATAACATCATGTATTGCATTAAGAGTTAAAGAATAAATAAATAAATAAATAAATAAACGGCGTCTGCTACTGATAGCTACAATTGACTCAACCCTATCAATCAGTTGGGATAATTTTCCCAATATATCTACCATTTGTCCTTCGAACTTTGATATGGCTGAAATATTCCATATAGTTTTCCCATTGTAATGAGAATAATGAAAGATTTTGACAGTTTATTTGAAAAGTTATTTCAAACCTGTAAATGAACTTTAATTTTTAACAGGTAGGTGCTACCATCAATTAGTTGCCTTTCTTGAATCCTGTTTCTCTTCATTGACTTCTTAACTTCCATGTTGACTTTCTCTAAATACATTGGTAGAGCACGTCAGGTGGTAGATAGCAATAAAGTAGGTCTGTCTAGGCTGACCACAGGCATAATGGGCAAGAGAACCTAGCACAACCACCTATGCATCAAACCATATACTCTAGTTGGGTTATGCCCAACAAAGATACCTGTTCTTCACTTCTTAGCTTTAGTGCTCTTTTACTATACTTTTCTTCTCCAGAGAGCTGAAATAATTCATAATGCTGGACTTAGGAGCCATTTCCTCCCCTGTCAGGGCCACCAACCAAGATATTTTCTTCAATTTCTTCTCATTTTATTACATTACTCTAAACTATAGTAATAAATTGTAGCATAACTTTTAAATTCACCAAAGGCCACAAAGAGAAGCTGTGCATTTTACTGGAGCAGAGCCTATATATATCCACAAATATTATAACTAGATATTCTGTTACAAAATCTACAAACTGGGATTTGACTTAATAGGTTGGGAATGTTGTTTAAATGGTTAATTTATTGACTACCTCTCCAAGACAGGTTATGCAGAGAATTCAAGTGCTGTTTACTCTTGCCTTACAAAGAACTTGAAGGATGTCTGATAAAAGATGCAATGAATTTATTGAATATTTTTCAGAAGATTCCCACTTCCAGATCATTATAAAATTTCTCTTCCTCCTACCATCCTTATCTGCCTTTCCCACTCCTTCACTTATTTTTAAAAACCTCCTACATTTCCCAGCACCCGTGCTCTCCCTCTCTCAAGTCTTCATAAATTCCACCTTTAATTTTCCAGAATTTCCATTTTTCTTGATTTATTTATTTTTTTTACTTCTAGGATCTTTTATTCTACTGTTACCATATATGACAACTTCCCTTCTATATTTTCCAACCATCCCTTCCTCCACCTATTATCAGAATTACCGTGTCTTTGGTAATTCTTTGATTCCCACCAATAACCCTTAGTTAATTCTCTGTCTGCAATTTCTCAGAAAGCTTTCTGAACATGCTGCACACCCAGCAATCTTCCTCTATTAGACCTCCTGCTATTCATTCGTACTGTTGAAGCCCATCCAGTTTCTGCTGTATACTCTGGTTCTTTTTGCTGCCAGAAAATGGTGGTGTGCTCATATTTCTGGGCGAGGACACAATCTCCATTTCCTATCTCACTTCCTGGATACCGTTCACCAAGAAATTTCTCTGTCCTTTATATATATAACTTCTCTTTCACTCCAGTCTTAGCAGATCATAGATTTGTGCCTTGCTTTCTGACTTCTAGAGATCCACAGCATCGTTTACCCATTTTGTATATCTGCCTATTTTATGTATAACTAATCAAACCTTCAATATAAATAACTACCGTGTCTTAGGCAACTTAGCCCTAACTTCTTTCAGAGAATGAACCTGCCGAGAGACTGTTCTTTCTAGAGAAATTATGTACAGGTCATTGTAGAATAAGGAACGACATTTCCCCTCTATGGTAATTCTGGTAGGTATGTCTGAAAATCCCATTCAATTGAATTGGGTGTTCTGTAGTATTTTGCATTGAAGCTAACAATAAAGAGTTTTGTCATTACGTTGACCAGCCAACATAGCTAAAAGAACTATCTAAGCTCTTTTATCTGAGTAAATTACTTTCCTTCCTTTCCTCATGTATTTATCAATCCTTGTTCCTTATAAATACAAAAAATATTTTAGGAGATAACTGTTCTTTTGGTCACTTCTACTTAGGGCCTTGGATCATCATGAATGACCTTGCAATGTCCCAAGTGTCTAAAACCAAAAGACAAGATTTTCTTTTCACCTCATAGGAATGCGTATTCTTCAGGTTGCACACCTAACCTTAGGTTCAGAGAGCTAAATCTCCATTGGATTTAGTTTCAGATGTCAGAAGTCTTAGCTGGCCTAGCTGTTTGCTGCTTCTTTGGAATAAATAATTACTGTGGTGTTTGCTTCAAAGGGAAGCAAGTAGCTGTATTCCTAGATATAGGATAACCTTTCATATTCCAGGGAAAAAAAAGAGCATTTCACTTGGGCTTACAGTCTGGACTTCAAAGTGAGACTGTATTTATGAGATGCAGTAAGCACCAGACCTGAGTACTCTTAGTCTGAATGTCACTGCAAAAATATCTGAAAAGGCTGCAGTTCTGAATCTCCCCTTCCCCTTGGAGCACAGTTATGATTCAGGATCAGCAAGCAATCCAAAACAAACCAGAAAACTCAAACAGACCATCATCTTCCCCTAATCATTGCTGAAGTGTTCTTACCCAAACTGACTTCACCATGAACAGATGTTAATCTCAGCTTCTTAGAAATATGCCTGTAACAGTAACCAGAGATAAACTGTTATTTTTCAGCAAAACAGTTAGAATGGAAATTCTAAGATTAAATCTTCCCATCCCATATATATCATGATAACCTCTGCTTGTCATTCTTTGGGATAACTACTTCAACATCAGGGAAAACCTCATGTAGCTCACAAAACTGAAAAGATCTCCAAATAAACCTGGTTAGAGAATTCCTTTCTTCCCTTGATAACAGCGGTGAGAAGAGGTGTGGTTTAACCCAGCAGGTGACTAAGCATCACACACTCATTTGCTCACTTCCCTTCTTTCCAGTGGGATGGGGGAAAAATAAAGTAGAACTCATGTATTGAGATTAAACTAAAGCCTTACCAAAACAGAGAAAAGGAAAAAGATAATAGTTATGATTATATAAATAAATGAATGCATATAATACGTGGCACACAAGCAATTGCTCACTGCTTGCCAACCAATACCCAGCTAGCCCCTGAGTGGTGGAAGAGAGCCCAATGAACTCTCACCCCCTTCAGAACTCCTTCCACATGGTGTCATGTGGCATGAAATATCCCTTTGGCCACTATAAGTCAGCTATCCTAAATTCCGTTCCCTCTCAGCTCCTTGGGTCCCTCACTGCAAATGGCCTTGGCTCTGTACAACACTGCTTAGCAGCAACTACAAACATCAGTGTTTTTCTCCTAGAACCAAAACATATCACCGTACCAAACACTCCAAAGAAATCAGTTCTGACCCAGCTGAAACTAAGACAAGAGAGAAGTAGTAACATTGATAGATTGTCTCTATGGCACACATACTTTTGAAACGAAGCAATCCTCCCCATGCCAGTTACTCTGTCAGGGGGCCAGCTACTGCCATTATTATATGGCACAAAGTAGTTGTACTCCATTAAAGAGCGTGACTGATTATTTTCATTACTGTCTATATGGCATGTAGCATGCTGCTGCCAGCTTGTAAATTCTAAATGTTAAACAGTAGTTTTGACAATACTTTATTATTGGAAGAACAATCTGCACTTCTTGGAAACATTTCCTCCTTCCCTCCCCTCCAAGACATCCATAAATAATTTCAATACTTTCAGTATAGACATTTCAAAGTGCCCTTTCAATTAAAACCCATTTTCACTAGCTTGGATGATACTCTGGATACAATTTGTTGTCAGAGTTCTGTTTTGAGGAATATGGTAATCTGAAACTACAAGGGAGGAAATATCACTGGTTCTGAGAGCAGCCTGAGATGAAGCACATTCCAGGGTTAAATGGTCTTGGTTAATACTTGCAGCAGTTTTGTCTATAATTAAATTATTCTCAATGCCTGAGAAATATCTGCATAAACAGGAAGATTATGGTTTTGTGGTTGATCAGAGTTTCTGAAATTCTGCTTGCTTCATTGTGTTGCGCCTGGGACTCTGCTAGCAAAGTGAAAATATAGTTGAAGTTTGACAGTGCAGAATATATGTCTGGTGCAGAATCTGAGAAGTAAAATTTGTGTGGTGTAAAAAAGGTGGCTGGAATTCTTCCAGATGTGCCTTCATTACACACATTGCCACAGACATTTGTGATCAAATACTTTCCAGTTTGCAGTACCTTTAGAACAGTCCCACACATATGCATTTCTTCTGCACCAAGCACAGCTATGTAGTGTGCACTGTGCCTGATCACTTGCAGAATCCCAGGAATTTAAGGAGACCCTAAAAGACAGGAAGCAGAGTATATGAATAAAGTGCATATGGACAGTATGTCCTGAAGGCCATTATTTAAGAGTAGATGTGTGCATGGACTTCTGTACTTACAGCGGGCCACAGACTCAGACGAAAGAAGAAATAATTTAATACTTTTCACATCAAAGGAAAAGGTTTGTTTGACATCCCAGGTGTGACAGGGTGTCTTGTCCATAGAAATATAAAATCTGTGAAACAATATAATCAGGTTAATGTTCTGATTCCAGTGAAAATCTGGTTTAGCATTGGCACAATCCATGAGAAAAAGGTTGTATCAAAAGAATATCTCTAAAGACCTGTATTTCCTCCTTTAGTCTCTTCTTAGCTGCCCAGGGCATTAGCCCTCAGCAGACTGTATCATGAGGGGTACAAACATGTCATAAGCTGCCAGGACCATGTGCCAAGTGGGTATAATATCCCTTACTGGTGGGAAAACACTATGTCATCTTATGGATTCACCATCCCAGCAGCTTTACGACTGAAAAAGAGCTGAATCTCTCCCCTGAAAGAAGCAAACCTGATTTTCACTTCTGCATCTTCCAACTGTTTGACTTGTATGACTTCAGGTAATCTGAGCTAGGTTCTGCCAAGATTTGTCATGATATGTCCTAAGAAAGTGGTAAACAATAGAAAAAGAATGTTTTCTGGGCTTATGAATATATACTGAGCAGTGGTAGAGGATGGAATACCTTGAAAGGCTCTTCAGAAATGTTCAGTGGGATGAGATGAGGCAGGTGTGGTGGGTAGATCTGTAGTTGAACCAGCTGCTTGCATGCAAAGACTTGCTGGGACACCAGAGGCTGCCAGGGAAACATGTAGTGCTCCTTAAAAAGTGATGGATGAAGGACATAGCTACAAGATAGAAAAGGACATATAAAGTCGGGGAACAACTGATGTCCTGTCCAGGAACAATTGCCACTCTTCTCACAAAGCTCAGTAAGGTATTAAAATAAGAAGGAACAGAAGTACAAGAACGAAAACTCACTCTGTTGTAAAGATGATCACATATACTTACTTAGGTCAGAGGAAGGAAGACTAAAGCAAGGCTTCCCAAATGCTTGTTCAGAAATTCAGTGAAAACTTTTCTTCCCTGTGGTACCAAATTGTATTTACCACTGACCATATGATACAGTTCGAACTACACAGCACTGTGCATTACACAGAGGCTCTAAGCTGCTATAGTTATGTTAGAGACTGCACAAATACAGATGAGGAAATGCTTTTGACCTCAAATAACTTCAACCTACTGCTGTTTATAACTAATAAAAACAAAGGAGAAGACAACAAAAATAGGCTAGAAGTGCAACATTTGCACAGTAAGTGAGCAGCATGGTCTGACCTTGATGTTAGTTATGCTGGAATAAACCTGGAGTGCCTCCACTTCAGTCAGAAGTCCTACACCAGGATGAAAGCTGCATCAATCAGAAGAAAAAGAAAATAAATTCTGAGATTTCTGGGGAGGAGAGAGAAAGCCACAAGTGCATTTTGTGCCATAGAGAGAGGAAAAGAAGTTTAAAAATTACAGAGGATGGAGAAGTATGATGCTGACACTCTTCTAGGATGCATCTGATAGTGCTTATGGAACATCGATGACCTTTCTGCGAATTGAACCTACATGAGCTCAGGAGGAGGCTTCATGTAAGTAGACTGAAAACAGTCTTCTCAGTGGAAAATCTGCTTGTTTTAAGTCCATCAGGCTGGGAAAAAAAAAAGAAAAAGAAGAAGAAGAAGCAAAAGAAAAGAAAGGAGTATACTAGCAAAGAAATATTCAACACAGTGATGAGAGGGGACTACTAAACACTGCAGCTCAGCAGTCTTGAGTTCTCCCCATTCTCCTCCTCCTCCTCACACTTCCTGCAGGCAGTTCTACATCTCTGTATGTCTGTCTGCTGCTGGAGAAGCAGGGAGATTTCACCTGGGAGGACACACGGGAGGGAGACACCAGAAAGGACTCTCAAATTCCAGATGCCCTTCTCCAGGCAACCAGCCCATCCTAGCCGGTCTGTTAGTCTGCAAGCACCTTCCACCCAGAAGACTGGGGAAAAAGCACCTCCCTGTTGTACACACAGCCAAGCATCGCCCTGTCAATGACTCATTGTCTTCAGGAATAAAAAAAAAAACTTATCTCTGGTCTTGTTTGCTGTTTTGCAGGGCAGCACACTGCACCACCCAAGTCCAACTGCTCACTCACAGTCTTCAGGTGACAATGAGCCAAAAAACTGCTTGGAGGCCTGGATGACATGTGAGGCATCTCTACCTGTTTGAGTTTCACTTTTGTTTCTTTGTTGCTTTTTTTTTATTATTATTTTTAATTAGGCAACAATACAAAGGGAAAAATATGAAGACACAGAAATACAACAACTATGAGTAAGCACAATCAGCAAAACAAAGCTGGAGCAAAGGGACCATACAACAAAAGTTTTATAACCTGACTGATTTCGTCTAGGGAGCTGCTTTGGCAGGGAATTTGGACTCAGTGACCTCTAGAAGTCCCTTCCAACCCCTACAATTCTGTGATTTCTCTGTTCTGCCCAGTAATATAATGAATTCGTGGCCAAGTGAATATGAAGGACTTTAGGATAGATATAAAGGGTAATTCTAAAATTTTAATATCCTTCTTGTACCACCTGATCTAATATGGAGAGGAAAAACAATTTCCATTTTTTCTTTGCCGGTTAGGTGAGAATTACCAAATTAGGCAGATTGCTGTTTTCCTTTTTTATTGTGTTGTAACTAGAAGAAGAAATCAATAGATAGACACTAAAAAGGTATATCTCAAGAGGAAGTTAGCCAATTTATTATTGATTCACCTACAGTTTTGCTTTTTGTTGTTGTTGTTTTCCAAGAGAAAAATACCTGGATGATTTTCAAGACTCAGATACCTTGATTGAACACAATCTTGGCAGCAAATAAAGAGTCATCACAGCACAGAAAGACAACAGGAAACAGCTTTCACTGGGCAGAGGTTACTGTGTAATATAACACTGTGCTATATTCTCAAGGACTCACTAGGTATTTGAAACAAATACAAAATTTGCACTCTATCTTCACCTTTAGATAACTAAAGTCAAACCCATATAAAAATTGATTTTAGAATTTGTATAAGCATATTAACGTATCTGATTTCAGTAATATAAGTACCTAAAGTCCACATTCAATCATTTGAAACTTTTTGCCTATGAAGCAAAGGACTGTCTTCCTTCTGGGAAACTATCCATCAATGTCCACATCCAATGCCAGACCTTTAGACATTGTAGGAATGAGTCATGAGTGCCACTCACGATGTACAAGTCCCAGTACAACGCATTACCTACCACATAACATTCCTTAGTTTTTCTGCAGGGGAATGATTTCATCTTCAGTACCTCTGCTCTCTGTCTGCTGGAATCACTCTCTGCATTAATTCATTGAATATCTCCCAATAGCACAAGTGCCCTCACGTCTCAGTTTAAGAAGGACGAATAGCCCTTTAAAAACAGGTGTCTGGCCAAAGCTCTTAAAATAATTGCAAATGTTATTCCATAATTTAAAAGAAAGATCTTTACCAAATAAGGTTGTTTACCCCCATATGCCAGAAAGAACTTTGCTAACTTACCCTGCTAGTTAAATGTATTCCCATGTAACATTTGTAATTTAACGATTATTAGAATCTGTAGTATTTGCCTCCTAAATTAAATAGCTGGGTTTTTTTGCTTGTTTGTTTGTTTTGTCACTGGTATAATCTGAAAGACCAAAAACAAATTAAAACCTCTGGCCGAGCTTGATTTTGTGTTGTACTCAAGTTTCAGAATTAGTTTTCTGTTCTGAGTGAAGCATATCTTCATTACGGATTCAGCCTTCCTTTTCCTCTACAGAACTGAATGTTTACCACAGGATTAATCCACAGAATTAGATTAATCAGATCACCATTTATTGATTTAACAGACAGGGGTTTCATTTCATAGAATCACAGAACCATTGATGTTGGAAAAGACAACTAAGATCATCCAGTCCAACTGCCAATGCATCCCCACCACTAACCATTTCTCTGAGTGCCTCACCTACACAGTTCTTGAAAACCTCCAGGGATGGTGACTCCACCACCACCTTGATTGTCCTGTTGAGTGCATAACCACTCTTTTGGAGAATAAATATTTCCTGATATCCAGCCTGAACCTTCACTGGTACAAACTGAGGCCATTCCCTCTTGTCCTATCACTGTTATCCAAGAGAAAAGACTGAACCCCACCTTGCTACGATCTCCTTTATGGCAGTTGTAGAGAGAAATGAGGTTTCCCCTGAGCCTCCTCTTCTCCAGTCTGAACAATTCCTGTTCCCTCAGCTGCTACTCATAAGACTTGTGCTCCAGACCTTTCACCAGCTTCACTGCTCATTGACATTGAAATTATCTGTAGTTTCAAATCATGTTTTTATCTGCATCTGTTACTACTTTTAAAGTGCAAAACACATCATCTTTATGCACATACAGAACTGTGCCATCTACCATCCATACATCTAATCCCTTAAAAGGCACAGCACCTAAATTCCAGTTAAATCAGTATTTCACATTGCATTCACAGATAGTATGGGTTAAAATCTATACGAGGCATAGCAAATGCATAAGCCTGGCGGCCCAGAGTAAGACCTGTTTTAAAATGCTGCTGAAATAAGATGGAAATAGGCATCTATTCTCAGGAAACAGACTGAGACGTCACTCTTCTGTGAAGCTCCATGCATGGCCATGGTGGCAGAAGATCATCGCATGAACCAGAGCTCACATCCACCAGAGGCTGTAGCCTCGATCATGCTTTGTCTCTAAGTCAACATCACCTCCTTCCGTGCCAAGGAGTCACCAGGCTATTCCCAACAGTGGTCAGTTACAACTGCTCATTTTATCAAGCTTTCTGATTCCCATTAATAAATACCACTTACAATGCATAGGAGTTTCAAGAGCATTTAAATTGCATAGGGAGTCTAAATTTCACCTTACCCAGACTTATGCTTCCACAGACTCTTCTTAGTTACAATGCTCTCAAGAAAGAGGAAGTGACAGAGGATTCTATCTTCTGTAGTTTTTGTTCTCCATATGAAATTCTGAATAAAATATGCTCCCAAGAGTTTATAGCAAAACCCCTTTGGGATCAAGTTACAATTTCCTTTCCCAAGCACAGCACTGCCAACAGAAAATATTAACATCATTCAGAATTTCTCAGACTGCTCAGTGTGTTAGCTGGTGGTGTCTGAACTGTTCTGAAGTGACGCCTGAGCCTACAGGCACTGCCTTGAAGCATCCACACCAGCTCCATCAGGGGGCAGTGAGCCAGGAGCATTATCTCTTGCTGCGAGGGCTGCTCCATGCTCTACTAGGTGCCCGAGAGTTTCTCAGACAGAATACTTGAATCAATACGCTTATCTCCCTCCTGCCTGGTATTTAAATAAGGTGTTATTTCTCCATAATCTGCATTCTTCTGATGTGAAAAGAAAAAAAAGCCATGGAGCCATTGGCTATTTAGTATGACAGCACTGCTTTCTCCAACATTATTTTCCACAGTAGGTATGTGCACAGTGCCATTTTCACAAGGAAACAGCATGCTGAAAGAGCATGACCGTCCTGGAGCTTTGCTCTAAGTGTATCTTTGTATCCTGTTTTTGTCCAGCACCTCTGGTACCAGTTTCCAATGGTAGGATCATATCGGCTTATTGAACCCCAGGGCTGAATGAACTGGAAGTACTGGAAAACTGTTTCACATGTTCTGTCCTCTAACACAGGAATGCCAAATGTGATTCAGAGGTTAAGTTCACATATTTTAATAGTTTGCTTCTTATTCTGATATTCCACAAACCTGTAAGACTGACAGTTAGTCATGGCAACCAATATTTCACATTTCAGTTACAGCAGCTGTACTCTGCGATTTACTTAAATTCATGTCCAATAAGCTACAGCCTGCAGCAAAACAGAATGTGCTTAATTTGTAGACAGAAATTCCTGAAAAATTTAGCAGCAATCTAAGTCATAAATGTGTTTTATAGACTCAGCTTAAAGCACTGCTGCTCAGATAGTACTGGAGCTTGAAAGAACCACCTACTTGCAGAGGTGGAAAGGACTGGGGAGTGTTGGCCTTGTGGCAAAGAATGCATTGCTTGCCTTGAACCTAAATCAATGAGAGCATTAAGGAGAGGGAGGCAGTTCTAAAGAGCACAAGTAGGAGGGAATGGAGGCTGGGGCCAGCTGTCTGTGGCAGATAGGACAGGTCCCTGTCGAGAACATAAAACGAGCCCTGCATAGCACCCAGGAGGTCGGGGGCTCAGCTGCCAGGGCCCAGGGCCAGCTTAGTGATAGTGCAGCTGGTGGCCTTGAGAGGGAGGGCTGGAGGAGAAGTGAGCAGCAGCTGCCCAGCTCTGCAAGGAGCTGCCCTGATGCTGGGGGTTTGCTCTTGGTGCCTGCTCACAACGTGCTAAAGCTGCCTCACAACACACACCCAGATCCACGGAGCTGGAGGTGGTAGAGAAGAAGGCCCTAGTATCATCTAAGACAAATCCTGATGCATGAGATGCGTAAAATCCAATCCAGCCTGACTTACCCACCGCTTTTCTAATCTGAGGTAGGCAGAGAGTTAATTTGCTGTACCTTCTAGCTGCTGCTAGGCACTTTTTGAAGTGCTGTGGCAAGAAGGAACTGCTCTTCATCCTTACTGCTGAATATTAGTATTGAACATCAGAAGGGATTCCCTCACCCTCTTCCTTTTAAAAACCAGCTGGTGAGTGGGCTCAAAGCCTTCCCTCAGTCAGCTGCACAAACTGCCAAATGGCAGCAGCCATCGGCTGCTGTGCAAGACATGGAGTTGAACTACTTCTTCAGCTTGTCTCAACACATCCATACCTGTTCTGCTCCAGGAAGCCAGCGAATCCCCTACCGCTGGCTTGGACTCTTCTGCTTGTGGCTGCTTCATGGATTAATTTTCCTGTATGTTAGAACAACTTAGGGATTTCTGTCCTCATTCTTTCAGAGTAAAACCCCACTAAGCTTGAAACTTGTCCCTTTAATCGTCAGAGCTGGGAAATGCTGCTATTGCTGCAATCAGACTTCATGTCTCATCTGAAATCAATCAGGTCTATTTGTTTATTTGAAATCAGTTCAGTGTAAAAGAGCTCTGAAGACCGTGATGCACTGAGCTTGGAACAGGTTGCCCAGAGAGGCTGCAGATGCTCCCACACTGAAGGCATTCAAGGCCAGGCTGGATGGGGCTTTGAGAAACCTGGCCTAGAGAGAGGTGTTCCTGCCTATGGCAGCAGGGCTGGAACTAGATGGTCTTATAGGTCTCTCCAACCCAAACTATTCTGTGATTCCATGATTCTAATTATTCCCAAAGGCTGAAGGCAGTGTGTCTGCCACCAGTGCAGTTCATTATGAAGTTGCAGCCTGCTTGTAAACAAGTATTTGTAGATGAATGCAGAAGGAAGTTTTTTCCAAGCACTCCTTGACACCAATAGGTTATGCTCAGTTCTGCATAATGCTAACACCTCATATGCACAGACACGAGCCTTTCTATGTCTCCTGATGACTACCAGAGCCTGACTCGGCTGTGTCTACAACCTTTCACTTTTCATTACTGACTGTGATGCTGTCAGGATTTCACTCTTCTGCACAAGGCAGCTTCCTTCCACAGAGCAGGAGGCAGGCAAACATTTCCCCATGGTGCCTCCACCTATTCTCACTGCTCAGACCGAGGCTCAGGCATCACCCATTCTCCTTCTGCCGATTGTGGCTTTTCTAATGAAGCTGGCACATCCCCTGCAGCTGCAGCAGGGACTTGCGCACTCGACTCCTACTTACAAAGCCCTCCATATCTGTTCTGAGCTGCGGCCCTCTCTGCAGCCCAGCAGCCCAACAAGAGCTGCTGCCTGCCTCACCGGCCAGACGGTGCATGGCTGGAAGTTGCCTGCAAGATTTATTTCTGTGTCTGGGAGAAGTCTCTCACTGTGCTGTCCCAGTCACAATCTGTGCTTTTTAATAAGATCTTGGCCCCCCCTTCCCTAGCTGCAAATGTGACTCTTCTGCCTCAGATCAGTCACACACATTTCTTTCTCCCCTTCCCTTTGTGCTCTTTGCTTCTTTGTTTCCACACACTGCAATTTCCTAAAATGTTCTTCTCCCGAGTTCAATCAAAGCCATGGAATAAAACAGAAATCTGTTTCACCCAGCGTGTGATTTGGAATTGATATTTAACTTCCCTCTGAAACAAATTAATAAAAACAACTCCATGATCCACAGAAGTGCTCCAGCCTTCAAAGAATGAGCAAAGAGATCAAGTGCTCGAAATGAAGACGTGACAGCCTGATAATTGGCTGTGTAATCTGTGCAGAGACAAACATTTTCTTGCCCAGAGCAGAAGACAGACTATGAGCAACAGAACTGCGTTTGGATGGGCAACCACAGGGGGTCTTCCGGATGCAGCACACTTCACAAGAGTCTAAATAATCTCGGTGTATTTATGGGTACAGAACATATTAATTTGTACAGAAATAAAAACGAAATAACCTGTTTTTTTCTTTCTTTTTTTTCTATTAACAGTTTGATAGCAAAATGTGATACTTCTGCAATGAGCAGGAAATGATCCAAAATGATTTCTGAACCACAAGAGCTGTGTGCTCCTGCTCTCACTGCACTGCCTTTGGAGGTGCACCCAAAAGAAGACCAGTGGGGTATGTTCACAAGGCGGCCTCGGCTCGGTGGTCTGAAAAATGTGCACAATTTCCTAAATCCATTAACAAACCAGAATCAACTTCTGATGTTATTATATTTGAGAATGAAAAGCCTGTGGTGGAAATCTGGTTGCTCCTATTTCACATTCACAATTGTTCTGTGAAAATTGCACAGACATAATGTCCTCACCCTAGATTACTTTTCACTCCTTCTAATTTTCTTTTCTGCTCCTCTCCCACTTTCTCTTTTCTCAGACCATATTTTATTCCGGGATCACAGACGTTCAGTCCGTGTAAGTGTGTAATGAGGACATTGAGACTAAGTGTAATTAAAATCCTTCTAAGTAAAATGGTTCCATATTCAATTAATAGAAGCATACTCAAAACTCTCTCTTGATTTTTAATCTATTGACAGAGGCAGCTGCTACTTCCAGTGGTCTTTTGTATGCATTGACTCTTCCAGTCAGCAGCATTCCATCAATAAACGTGTGCGCCTGTCATGCTCTGATTAAATAATGAAACTAAATTATCTGAATTCTATCCCAAACCTTCTGTGCAATCCGTTTTAAATTTTATTTTCAATAGTCTGAACTTCAGACAGCTACAATTAAGGCAAAATTACATCACAGCTTTTAGGTAGGAAAGAAGAATCCATTTTATTTATGTATTGCAACAAATCCCTCCAGACTGTCCTACAGTTTGTTTTGTAAGCTGTAAACATATTTAGAGGGAGCCCAGTTTGTTAAAGCAGGCAGCGTGCTGCAAGATGCA
This sequence comes from Callipepla californica brunnescens, assembly GCA_023055505.1. Lineage (NCBI taxonomy): Eukaryota > Metazoa > Chordata > Aves > Galliformes > Odontophoridae > Callipepla > Callipepla californica. The sequence continues at coordinate 1,273,623 of JALIRH010000064.1, forward strand.
ACTGTGTGATTTTGCTCTGTTTGTGTGGTAATTAGCATACTGGAGACAGAAACTCAGCTGGGATTTCCATCTATCATCAGAGAAATCATCATACAGACAGCTGAAGTGATGCTGCTTTACAAAGGTACACAAAACAGTAATTGGAAATACTGAAAAATGGCTTAAGTGTGAAGAAATACATTACAGCAGTAAAACAGGAGCAGATATGGGCAGTGTTTTTGGTAGGAGTGGGAAGTGTTTTTTGCTGCACAGTTTGCAGGCTTTATCATGTCAGGTTTACTCACTTTGGCTCCAGTTATCTCTTTTCACAAATATTTTTCTTATCCACCCCACACCAAAAAGGTACGTATAGATAGCATAACAAATCGTACATCAAATTTAGGGATAAACTGTATTATAGAACCACTGGCAAAAAAAAAAAGAGAAAAAAAAAAAGTAGTAGTTCCCAGAGTGCCATTCAGGACTTCAAATAGATGAGGGAAAAAGTGCTGCTATGTGGTCAGTACAGTGTCTGCTTTTCAGTATTCATCATCAATTTAAACACAAGAGAATTTTTCTCAAACTTTGAAACATATGGAAACAGCATCTGGGGGAAAAGTAACATTTAAGCAAACCTCACAAAACCTTTCAAAGTCTTTGGTTCACTCTTGCACTATTGGTGTTATGGATATAGTCCAAGGGTGCTGCCAGCTGTCGGAGATACCCGATATGCAGCGTGCTGCTCTCTGCATACTTCATATAGATGGCCTGAAATAGGGGTGAAGGAAAGCAGGGGAGAAGTGCAGCGATCCAAGGGATCAGGTTTTAAGCTTTCAGCTTAGGAGAACTTGTTTACAAACCAAAATTGCACCATTTCATTTCCATAGAAGTTAGAAGAGTGACATTACCTTGTGTCACCCCTGGCACATCAATATAAAGATGCTTACCTTGTAAGAGCTTGATCTCTGTTAGGACCACGGGACAAGCTGCAGTCCTTGTCCCTTCTATAAATGGTGCACATGGGGAGCTGTGCAATGTGACTGCCCTGGAAAAGAAACCGTAACCCTATCTCACATTCTTCTCATGCTGGTGTAAGCCCATGTTGATCAAACCTTAACATTGGTCTGATCTGCCAGGCAGGGCTGACACTGCCCCTGCAGATAACAGAGAAAGGCAGAACAATCACAGAGGACGTGTTGTGAACATATAGTGAAAATCACTGTCACTGACTACAGTCATAATAGTAAATACATAAAGCAAGGCAATACTTTAAGTAAAAGCAGAAAATACTCAGCTCAGAAGCAGTCACGAATCTTGTTCTAATTCAGTAAGTGCTCAAAAGCGATCAGGGAATTTGAGGGTATGTTTTTTATGGGTTAGTGACTGAAAATGATGACACAAACGAAGCCACTGAGCGAGAAAGTTCACTTCAGGATAACGTGCAAGCAGAGCTGGAAAAAGTCAGGGCTCTGTTGTCTTATCAAAGTAACGTGGCATTCATCTCTACCTGATGCAGCACGCTTTTCTAGCACACGGCCTCGCAGATAGGCACAAACATTTTACTGTAGTGCAGAAGTTCACAAATGTAAACACAGTTGTGAAGATCGGTGTATTACAGATACACATTTCAAAAGCTGTAAAAAGAAAAATGTCATTAATTAGAAATGTAGAACTATCTGTACTGTCTCCAGAGCTCAAGGTTTGTCACCCAGGATGTGTCCCTGTCACATTTTAGTTCGCTCAAGGACACTTTACTTAGGGGAATATGGAATGATAGATAGAAAAATACTTATTCTTTTTTTTTTTTTTTTTTGTCTGTTAACCACAACTAAATGAAAGATAGCAGTCAGTACTTCATTTTTGCTGATCTGAACCTGAATATCAGGTGAAAACAGGCACAAAGAAGGATGAGGCAGAATCTGTCCCTGGCTGTGCAGCACTGATTGCTGCCAATCCCACATGTGCACGTTGCAGCTCACAGCAGCGGCATAGCTGTGAAAATCCATCTCCTCCACTATTTATATTGCGACTGTGTCAACCTCTAAATGCATTTGTAAAAGAAACATTCCCATCAGTGGAAGTGTCTGGTTGTCACAGAGAGGAATTTAATTCAAAGGCAGTGTCTGCTCCACAAACGTGTGCTCCCCAGGCAGCCCCCAGGCCGGGCTGAGAAGTGTGGCTGTGCCCAGACACACAGCACTTGTTTCAGGTCTCCTCTGGTGCCCTTGTAAGCCTAAAACATCACCTTTTTTTTTTTCCCCTTGACTTTTCCATTCAGAGTGCCAAAAACCCATGAGGACAGTGTTTCTGTAACACGATGCTGCGGGTGAGCACTGCCCACATGAGTGTAACGCAGGAAATGAGGTGATATTGGGATACGATGGGGGACAGGGCAGAGCAGGGGGAGCCAAATTCAATGCAGCCTCACTTGCACCCATGTCTGGGACAGTAACTGAGGTACATCTTCCAGATGCAGACAGTTTTGTATTCCAGGGAACATGTTGCTTTGAAACAAGAGAGGAGCAGGGAGGAAAGCAACGTACGTGCAGTGCTGATGGACAGGCACAGGCCCAGGAATGAATCAGAATGCAGACTATGGCAGCTCTGCTCCAAACCCACAGAAGAAATGGTGTCGTCCTCCCCTGTCTGTCACCTGGCAGAAGAAGACAGCACACTAATGAAAACTGAAGCTGGAAAAATTCACACTAAAGGGAGATAAACACTGTAGCGGATGAATTAATTACTCTCGGGAAATGATATATTCTGTGCAACTGTGCCTGGTTCAACTGTACCGAGCTCCTCCTCACAGTAACACACCAGAGTAACAGGAACAAAGACAGACACCCATTACAGAAGCAATCCTGAAAAGCAATTATTTAACACCGTGGGTTCTTTTAGCCTTTTATCAAATAGTATTAGCTATGCGTGACACTAAATAAGTTACGAATTCCTCCACAAGTGGAAAGAAATTCTGATCTAGTGCTATTCAAAAGAAGACACGTTGTTTTTCTCTGAAAAGTCCCCCTGTCATTACGCTACCCACGTTACTGTTTGTCCACTGGGGAAAAAGGGTGGACTAAGAGAGTGTAACGCAAGGCACAGACACACGTTCTCATAAACCTCACTTCACATTCTATGTAATCGCTCAATCTTACTGACAAACGATTTAAGTCACAAAAGCAGCAAAGCTGAAGAGTCATAGTGACTTTAATATAACTGTTGTTAATATTTTCCAGAAGCTTGTATGTATTCAGAGTAAGAAGAAAAAACAACTGGTATGCCTCACAGCTACCAAGCTCAACTATAGTGGCAGGTATATCTTTAGATACATATGTAGACATTTCAATCATTTGAGGACAGCAGAGGTGAGAAAAGAAGGGATTTTTGTAATATCTTTCAAATATCAGATACTTTTCCACAGCAATTTGAATCCTGTGAGACCTCCCTGCGTGGTCTCTAGGTCCCAATTGAGCTGCAGCAGTCCTTCATTGAGGACTCCATGCAACGAGCTCCCCTCTCCCCTGTTGCCAGGATCTTCCACAGAGCGCTGCAGGATCAAAGCATAAAGCTCAGGAAAGAAATATTTAGGCAGCAAACCACTTCTCTGTGTAATTAAATCGCCTCAATCCTACATGTGTTAAAACTCAATTTTCCACAAAATGACCTTTCTTCCCACTGATGTTAAATTATGAACACTTCTGTGAATATATGACTCAGAACTTCTCCACACAAGGGCACTCAGTTACCTAAGGGGCTGCGCCATGTATCACTCAGCCAGCACTGCAGACGACTGCTTGGAAGTGTCCCACAGAAACCTGCTGTCTGTGAATGAGGGTGGCCACAAGCAACCCATCCACCTTAAAATTCTGTGCCTTTGGTGTTTCTGGTTTCTTTTTTTTTCTGTAATCTCCCTAGTTTTTCTGATAACCAGATGGTCTTTGTCTCACAAACAACTGGTCACCACATGAGGAGCCACAGACAAAGCTAGACATGGAAGGGTTATTGCTAAATGTGGTAAAAGTCTTACTAGGATAGGAGCCAAATCAATCTGCATATGAGAAGCCACAGCTGGATCACTGGGTTTTGCATAAATGAAAATTTAGCCTAATTCAGTGCAATTTTTTTTTTTTTTTTTTTTTTTTTTGCACAGAAGCAACAGATTTAAGAGCCCTAGTTGGAATGCATAAAATAAAAACATAAAAACACTGTACATCCTACATACTCCACTGCGTGGTATCAGGCCCTGATGTGCAGACAGGCTTCAGCCTCCTTCCCTTTGTTCTGGCTGCTGCTCCTAAAGGTCACTTTGATACGGTGGATTTGCGTAATGTGGGATCAGGCCACTTTGAAGAGCAAAGAGTGACAAGGAGCCGCAAGCAGTGCTATCTGGGGCCTCCTCCCCCAGGCTCTTGCTATCAGTCCTTGCCCAAGTCTCCTCCCAGATATGCTGGGGCCTGGTTGTATACTTTGCTGATCCCATCCTTGCCTTGCTAATTTGACATCCCAGCTTGACGGCTCCCTACAGAGATCACCAGAGATCCCTACAGAGATCACCAGACTCTTTGCTCCACCTGGTCTCTGTCATCAGAGCTGCTCCATGTCCACAGCGTGCATCAACACTTCCTGAATGTATATAGAGACCAAACAGTGGATGTCAGCACAGTGGGGTGGTTGATGTGTGCTTCAACATGTGGCAACAGTGGGTCACTTCTGCTGGTGCAGATTTTTACTAGTTTGGGCTGCAGACTCATCACTGATGAAAATGCATACCTAGTGATGATGACTCTGTCAAAAAATAGTTTTTTTTGTACCTGAGAATTTGCTCTATCAAAAAGTTTCCATGGAAATAAATAGGAGGCCTTACTTTTGGAGTGACCTTTGGCCTGAGACAATTCATCTTTACTCCATGCAACTAAGGCCAAAGGGTTGGATGCCTGTGATCTACCCTCTGCCAAATTTGTTTAACCATCGGCTTGAAAGCTATTGAAGCCAAAGAATGACACATACAGGAGGAAGTCAGATTGAAAGCATCACCTGAGTGCTGTGAATCCATCAGATTTTAGACATGACTATATGTTGTCTACCCAAGTAGAAAGAAGGAGAAATGTAAGAAGTTTATGCACTAAGCAGGAAGAAGCAGGCAGCATTATGCTCTTACCCATGCCACTGACACTACCAGTACTGAAGCAAACTACTTGTACACACACAACTGAGGGACAATGTTTCTCTGCTTTCTCTAAGTGGTCTACATCTTCCATGTGCAGAGTCAGCACTGCAGTACTGTGTGTTACTCTGTCCTGAAAAGCAAGTGCCGTCCCCACTGTGTAGAAGAATAGCAGTAGAGAAGTAACTGACATTTTAGAATTCACTAATTGTACAGTCAGGAAATAAGTAGCCAAATAACTAAAAAACAAACTGACAAGCTGACATAAAACTGAGTAATCCCCCCTAACAAATTCTTCAGGATCACAGAATACAGGATGTCACAGGCTTGGCTGGGTGCTCATCCTCTTATTCCTTTTGTGCATCCTACCCCAGGAGGAGAAACACAAAGCATACAGTTAGAGGTGGACATGCTAAAACATGTCCAAATTGATGTAGGTAAGACACACACACGCAGTGAAAAAACAATCTTATTTATCATCCGTTGTAAATATAGGGCTCTTTTCTCCTTCAGACAGTACTGAAGGGTAATGTAAATTATGATTCTTCCATGTAATGGGTATTTGTTTCCTCATAGATTCCTTGCACATTGCAGATCCTTGGTAGCACAAAACGAATCTGGTAACGTTTCAATTTGGTGGTTTTCTCAAATCTTATTAGACTGGTACTTCTATCCTACTTACTTAGAGCAACATTTTCCTCCCACTTTTAAAATCTCCCTCAGCTTTTCTGCATTGTGACTCTGTTTGTTGTTTGTTTGTTTTTTTAAGGAAATTTGAAGTGAAAGTTTTCCCTGATTTTCCTTTCAGTTTAGCAGCCTCTAACCTTTCTTTCAAAGCTTTATTGTAGCATTCACAGTCCTTTATTAGCTAGAGGATACTGTGCTGATTGTTGTGTATGTACAATGTCTCCTTTTTTCCCCAGGAAAAATATTGAAATTGCAAAGATATGAATCGTCAAATATAACTGAACATCAGTTTTCTGAGCTTCTTTTTCTGATGAAAACAATAAACAGAAAGTCATGACCATAGTAGACAGATCCAATAGAGGCTACTTTTACTTCTGGCTATTTACTGAAAAATCTATTAGTTTGACACTGCTGCATTAGTAAATGGCAAGCGAACAGCAAGGACTATAATGCTGATGGCAAGCTTTTTCCACATTTATTTAAATAAAAAGATAGAGTAGGGTAGGCCTGGAAAACCTCACTCTTGTCAAGTGAGAGAAATTTTCAGAGAAGCCCGAGCATTCACTTCAACTACTGACAGAGAAGTTATAATCACTGTTATGACGACCCGCTGATGTGTATCATGAGCAATGGGTATTGATTTTGCCTATAATTCTTCCAGAATAATAGATTTGTGAGTTGTTCCCTTGTCTTGCAGACGAAGTTCATTCTAGTTCAAAGTAGAACAGAGATGAATTAGATTTGTTATGATTATTAGTCTATTTTGCTGTCAGGACGCCGTGTAATTTCTGTTGAATAAGACAAACTAAACAAGTAGACTCATATTATTCTTCTAAAACTGCAGCAAATACATATCTGGTTTCTTCAACAGTTTCCATAGTAGAAGACAGTACTCATGAGCATTTAGAGTATTTGGGGAAAATAAAAATGAGGAAAACAAGCAGTCAAGCATAACGCTTTCATGTTCTGCTTTGCTCTCTATGTCGCACAGAAAAGAATAATATTACTTTGCGCTTCTCTGAGCCTTTTCACTGTTAACTGTACATGGATGGGCAAAGGAAATTGATCCTTATGAAGCAGAATTTATGGCCACAAGACAGTGTTTGCTTTTTCCTATTACTCATATCCAAGACAGTATTTCTTTTCCAAGGATGGAATACTTTTGCAGCTTCTATAATTGTTCTTCGAGAGCCCACGACAGTCCTCCCAGAGTTGACCTCATGTATTTTGGTAACTGTGGCTGCTATACCCTATCTTGATGTGTTTCTACCACATTCAGTAAGAATAAAGTAGCATAACAGTATAAATTCTGGTATCTCATGCACGGTTTTCACCAGTTCAGCATGAAGATGTGCAACATTTGTTCAAGACACACTTCAGATTTCACACTTCTGACAGCTTTACAGTTGAAACATATTTTGCAATGGAGTTTTCATATTCCACTGTAATGTAAGAATTAAGAAAGATTAAAATACTTGCCATGGTCTTCGTGGTAGGGCAGGCATAATTAGAGCAGCTTATTCTGTTATTCTTTTCCAGTGGAGAAAGACTACGTTCTGTTTATTTGAAGTGGCATTTGAGAAAGTTAAATTTCAGTTCTGCTAAACTGATGTATTGTATTACGTCCTGTAAATGCTATTTTCCTTGTTCAGTGACTCACCAGCTAACTCTGGGTTCCAGGCTGCTTCCTGAAAACACCAACCATTCACTCCTTCAGAGGCATTAGGATCAGTTTCAAACGTATGGCACAAGTTTCAAACACAAAATCACCTGATGAAGATCATGTGAGGGTTGTGAGGACTCTGTTGATTCACAAAACACAGACTGTAGATCAAGATTTAAAAACACCTCTGCGCTCTGAGTAGTTGCATTAGTTCTGTGCATAGACATGGTTGGCTAGCAATCATCGCAGTTTTATTTCACTTCACCAGATCTAGGCAAAGACAATATTTTCTTTCTTCCTTGTCAAAAATTGTGGAAATATCTACTCAGGAGATGTGACTTATTTGATAGAAAAGCTATGAAGCATATCTTTAAGCTCTGCTGTTGCCTTATTTCTGATGAAATTGACAGCTGACTTCCATTTTATTGCCTGGTTATCACACTAGGTCAAATTCTAACCCTGAATAAAAGGTTTTGCACAGCTGTAACTACTCTCTGAACTACCTCATGCAAGTGATCAATCTTGAATCAATGTTATGGGAGTGTTTTACAGTGTGGAAGCATTTTTGCTTGTTCAGTGCAGCCGATACAAATCTAGAAGTATAAATATGGGGGAATCACAGAATCACAGGATTGTGGGGGTTGGAAGGGACCAGAAGAGATGATGGAGTCCAACCCCCTGCCAAAGCAGCTCCCTAGCCCAGGTTGCACAGGTAGGTGTCCAGGTGAGTACTGAATGTCTCCAGAGGAGACTCCACTACCTCTCTGTGCAGCCTGTGCCAGTGCTCTGTCACTGCACTGTGAAGAAGTTCCTACACATATTTGTGCAGAACTTCCTATACCTCAGTTTGTGGCTGTTTCCCCTTGTCCAATTACCACACATCAATAAGAGTCCAGCCTCATCCCTTTGACTCCCATACCTTAGACATGGATCAGATACCCTTTGAGTCTTCTTTTTCAAGGCTGAATCCAGCAGTTTGTGTCAAAAATCACATTTGCATGCAAGCAATATTACACAGAATTTATTCCTCAGGTGGTTTAACAAGATACAACCTTGACTGAATAAGCAACAGCCTTCCAAAAGCGCAGATTTAAACAGCATGGAAGCTCTGGAGTGAGTATACAGCATTAAACCTATACTATCTCATCCACCTTCGGAGCGGAGCAGAAACATTAACCGCGTATCTCACTCCCAGCACTCCGTCCTTGGGATTCCTGTCTCCAGCAAGCCCACAGCTCGCTCCATACTGCGGTCAGCAGCGCGGGGTCCTGCGGCTGGAGGCACTTTGTGGCTGCAACTGGACCACATCTGGCCGAGCTTTTCCTTCCGGCTGTCCGAAGAGCCCCCTCTTCTGTCCGGAGCCCAAACTGCAACATTTTGCATTTGCAAAGTAAAATCACAGCGCTGGTCCTTTGCTGGAAAATTAACGATGCCATGATCCATTCCACTTTGTGATGGATTATAGGACTCTTCTACATATACCAGTGAAGACAACAGATGTAAAGTAAAAAAATACATATTACGGGGAAAAACAGGGCAATTTAAGATGGATGGAAGTGTTGGAAAGAAGAAAACTTCTTTTTTTCAGTGGAAATATAGGAAGTTGAGTTACTTGGACTGGGAAGAACAGTTATCTGCAGAGTTGTCCTTGCTGTGGATGTGCTCGAGACTAACTTATTTTCTGGATGGATTTTCACATCTTCCATTATAGTCTAGGACCAGGACTGTGACCATCATCTGTCTCAGGAGGAGGTCATCCTGCCCAGGTCCAAAAGCCACAGAAAGCCTTAAGGTTGCAACATGTGCCCAACTCATACCCATCCCCCACATATATATATTTATCAAACTGAAACAAAAAATTTGTCTTAAACTACTCCATTTTCAGTGGATAACCTTCCTCTTTAAGAAGATATTGTGAGGAAGCAATGTTTCTGCTGCTACTCTGTAAATAAGTTATAAGCCCCCTTATATAGACAGAAACAGCTGGCCAGAGATGGACAGACATCTTAAACATAGTAAGCTCCTACAAGTTTTCTAACAATTGCCACTGGATAAAAGAGCCTACCAGAAAGGGCACCTCCATTTCTTGATCCAAGAAAGTAGATTCCATTAGGTCAACTAACAGATCAACTTATTTCATCTCTCCCTTGTGGCTCACAGTGTTGTAGAGCCATGTTATTTGGACTGACTTCGGCAGCAGGTAACTACAACACTGACTATCCATCTGTTGTGTCAATTACTACAATTTCTTCCTCGGTGTGTTGTTATATCATGTTTTGAGATTTTTTTTTTTTTTGTCAATAACATGGCAATAACTAACAAGGCTTACAGATCTTCACCCCTGCAAGGCGAAAAATAAAGCTAAAATTAAATGAGTGCAAATGCTTATTAAATTAAGAGATGGTTCTTTTTAAGCTAGGTGTTTTACTGTTTGCTTGAGTGCTCTAAAACAGCTGCTTGGAGCAAAAATACTTGGTCAGTGTTAATCAGCTTTAGCACTGTTTTACTTTTAGAACAGGAATAACCTAGAGAACATCTGTTTTCTCTCTTTTTTTTTTTCCCTCAACATATCAGGGCATTTCAGGTTCCCATGATCATTTTTCAAGAAAAACAAGAGTTTACTATCACCTTCCTGTCACATATAATGCACCAAAAAGGCCATGCCAACCCCCTGCCAAAGCAGCTCCCTAGCCCAGGTTGCACAGGTCCAGGCCTAGAACGTCTCCAGAGGAGATTCCACCACCTCTCTGTGCAGCCTGTGCCAGTGCTCCTCCACTGCACTGTGCAGAAGTTCATGTGCACATTTGTGTGGAAGTTCCTATGCTTCAGTCTGTGGCCGTTTCCCCTCATCCAATTACCACACACTGCTGAGAAGAGTCCAGCCTTGTCCCTTTGCCTCCCGCTCCTTAGATATTTATAGATGTGGATCAGATCCCCTGAGTCTTCTTTTTCCAAGAAAGAGACCCAGGTCTCTCATCTTATCCTCAAAAGAGAGGTTTTGATCTTGAAGTTTTTCTTACAACCACCTAATTATGTGATTAGAGTCAGATTTCTCAGGAGGATAAAGAAAAGTCCCCTGTGTTTTCCACAACTACACAAATGAAAATTTTCCCATTAAATCAACTTTCTCATGTTTAATCCATCTTCAAAGCAGAAGATAAAAAATAAATATTTAAAAATGAAGCCTTTATTAATTTCTAATCTCTATTTCTAAGATGTGGTAAGGTTAATTTTAAATATTAAAGACTGGTGAAAATGTGTACTGTATTTAAAGGAGTGTCCTTGCTGTCAGAGCTTAGGCCCGACAGCCTCCCCTGCTAACATCAGTCAATAGAACCAAGGAGCTAGAATGAACATGTGATGATGCACTTCACAGCAGGAATGAACATTGTCTGTTAGATGCTGGAGAGCTGGAGCAGGAGATTGGTGTTCCTCCCCTTGTGAACTTGCCCCTGTGTTCACTGGGTACAGAGGTTTATGTATGCACACGTACATCAAGAGCACATGTACAAAGAGACCAAGAAACCTGCACACTGGTGAAAGATGAAATAGGCAGGTGAGACTGCCATGGAACTTCAGGCTGATGGGGCCCAGAAGCTTTCTGCAGTGCACTACTAGCAGAAGGAGAGAATTCACAGCGATGGGCAGCTCATGTCTACCAAACAGACATTACATAGAGCTCATCTTCGCTGAGCATGGAAAGTCACAAGATGCAGAGGTCCTGCTGGCTCCTGCAGAGCAGCACAGGGCAGCACCAGGATATAAAACTGAGCTTTTGCTGGCTGAAGTCCCCCAGAAGCAAAGGGATGGGTTGAAGGATGATTGTACTCTTTGTATCTAAAATGTTCAAACTGTCCCTAAACTTACCAGGCTTCTGGTTAATGCTGCCAGTTCCTAAAAGTGCCCTGAAGTAGAAACATTAAGAATAAGGAGCTCACTTGCAGTTAAATTCAAGAAGACCTCCTGAAGGAGTTTTGGGTTCTGATCCCAAAAATAGATTCAAAAATTTTTTTGTTGGTGGTGGTGGTGGTGTTTTTTTTTTGTTCTTGTTGTTTTTTGTTCTTTTTTAAATCAGATCCAGCATTTTGGTTCTGCTTTCTGGCAGTAACTGCATTTGTAGGTCACTGACACTGAGAGTGACTAGGCTCTAGGAAAATATGATTGTCCTCGAGGAATAGATTAATAAATTGAATGCTAAGTAATCTGATGGGGGAGTAACAAGAAGAAGCTTTGTGATACGCTGAGAGCTGGAAACACCAGAAGAAAAGAAGCACTTCAGGCACTCAAAGAACACTGTCAGAAAATAGTCAGCTATTGAAACTGAGACAAAATGTGCACAGCTGTGAAAAAGGCAAGTATCGAGTAAGAATGCAAGAAGGAGGTGTTTCTAGGAAAGATACCTGAATACTAATGCACGCTGAATTTTCATCTCAAATACAGTGTACACTCTGTGTACTGCTCAGGAAAGATGAATTCAAATGGAAACATGGCTACTCAGATGATAAAGAGAACACAGCCTGTCCTTGTGTGCTTCCAAAAGGGAAAGTTGCAAGAGAAAATGACCACTCAGGTGTTAAACAATGATTTGGAGAAAGAGACATAACCTAAAACACACATTTTTTACTAAGAATTGCAAAATGGCACAAATGGATGGCAGACACATTTTTCAATGGGAGCAGTGGCAATAAAAAAAAAAACAAACCTAAATCACTTCAAGTGAAGACTAATACATTTCTAAATGAAAGGAGAGTATATGAGGTAACCTGCATTAGGAAAAGAGCAGTATCATTGTCCCAGGAAGCCCTTGACGGGTCTACATTCATGTCAACAGCCACTGACTGAAGAACAGCTCTAATTGGCACAATTGTACTGTAAAAACTTCTGAAACAGAACTTTGGAAGTCCAGAAACCATCATTATTAGCTATTTTTCTATTGCTAATCTTAAGGGAAATCTCTTTGGTGTCAGGCTTTAGTTCACCATGACGCATTTTCTTCTAAACCAGAAGACAGAGCTATCAGCATTTCTATTTTCTGAACATTCCCCTTTCCTTACACTTTTTGATTCTTGTTTATTTACTTTCTGGATATGCCACTTCCAGTTAAAGGTTTACCAGTTGATGGGCAGGGCTCTGTGAGATCCCATTTTCTATTTATAATTTTTTGCCTTCAAAAACATTCGGGTAAATTCTTTCATTTCAGATATATCACTGTGAGCATGGCTCAGTGGAAACATATACTCTCCTCCAAGTAAAACTACAGACTATAGTTACATGCACGCAGAATTTTAAAGTAAAGATTCAAAGGTATTGCCTTTACCAGCACTGCATTAACTCCTCCAGGGATAACTTTACAATATTTGCAATCCCAGTATCAGTCACACAGAAAGGAAAGCCATAGCAGCTTTGTTTTTCAAAGCCTGTCATGTACTCTAAGCAGTGATGAATCCTGGTTCAGAATATCAAAAGACAAACACAGCGTTCCCCTTCATTAAACAAGAATTTGATTTTAAAACACGCTTACTGTAAGCATTGGCTGCCAACGATAAATGCACTGTTCTCTTGATCAAAGAGTCTCTGTGAGGTACAAAATCTCTGACGACAGTTGTCATCACGGCACTGGGTATGTGGATCTGAACAGGTGCAGCCAAGTATAGAACCCGGCAGCAGGAGCAGATCAGCTTGTAAAGGAGAATTCTTGGCAAGAAAAATTAACCCATGTGAGCTCCATGCTGCTGCCACCTGGATACTTGTAGTACCTGTGCATATACACATATCAGTAAGTGATTTATGCATATGCTGCACTGCAGAGTATGGCATAAATAGATCTGCAGATTTGTAATAAGCAAAGGGAATAGATGGTGATGCTGCAAATGACTCACGGGGTTTCAGACGAGCAGCTGGGATGCTGACTATGCACAACAGCTGAAGAAGAGAAAAGATTATTCACCCTGCACCCCCAAGGCCCAGGCAGTGAGGGGGAGGGCTCAGCACAAGCAGGAAGATCAGGAAGATTATAAGCTGAGACACAACTGCCAAGGTCTTGCTGTTACTTTGCTATTAGCAATTGTCTTTGAAACGGGGCTAGAAACGGCCCATGTAAAGGATGACAGCCACTCTGCTGATATGAGCTGGCTTGTCAGCCCGAGCTGCCAGGAGCTCCTCCAGTTCACACAGCAGTTACTGTTCTGCTGATGACCCATACACGTCCGTGATGCCATTTTTTTTAATCCAACATGCACTGATAAAACCACAGCCAATGACACATGAAAAAAAATAAATAAATAAAAATAAAAAGATAAATGTTCTCAATGCCAGAAAATAATGCATTTTTTAAAGTTTTGTAATGCAAGGATGGAGACTGCCTGTGATGCTTGAATTTCCACTTAAGCATATTTATATAGTGTCTAATTAAATGACCACATAGCCTGCACAATGCCTAGTGCCCGGGACAAACAATAAACAACAAAATCCCACAGAATGGCCTAGTGAAGAGTAGTGTTACTGTGCAGTTAAGGATGGCATCATAATGCTCAGACATAGAATGGCCAAAGAAGATTGCTGTTATAACCTGAGCAATGGTTTGTGTCATTTTCCATGCTTAACTTCACAATATTAATAATATTCTTCAAACAACATCTGCAAATATGCATTATAAGCACATAAAAGGGACCGAAGAATTACAAAACTGTTGTAATATTATGCTGTAGTAGAGAAAGAAAATTCAATTTGTTTCTTTGAGGACATATCTATTTGGACCAGAAACTGATGACAAGGTCAGGGTTATCTGCTTCTGCCAAGAATTTACAAATCACGCTTCCTTGAGCAAAGCAGAGATCAGTGTTTGATTGCCAAAGCAGAAGACAGCAGTAGGTTAACTGGAATATAGTGAATGACTGTCTATTGTATGACTAACAGTAGCAATTACCAAGGCAGGAGATTAATAGCAATTACATTTTCAGATGTGCTGCAGTTAGGCTATATTGTCCGATATCATTGTATACATTAGGCCAACAGATTTATTCTCTCTTTTACTGACAGACTGCTTGGATTTAATTCAGACAGACTATTGACATTTGCTAGAAAATAACCAATTAAATATGGCTATGTAAAAGGTGGCTTCACCAGCAGTGCTCACTGAAACAGTAGTGATGAAACTGGAATCTTGCTTGTCTTGTCTTAAGAGGTTATTTTATTTCTGTTTTGAGAGATGCTCACAACTGGTACAGGTAGAACTTGTAAGATCATATTTTCAAATGATCACTCTTTGTCAGTCATACCTGGAACACCAGGTTGATGCACAGTTTGATCTTTTCTTCCTTTGGAAGGACCGTACTTTTGCTGTGGAATTGTACTGGTGCTTTCCTGACATTGCAACAACGCGAGTAAGAGATATCAGCACAAATACTATAAATCACTTCTACACTAAATTGCTTACTAAAGCTTCATGAACTTATATCTGGGGAATTTTCCAAGGCCTAAAGAAGTGTTTTTTGTTTTTTGGTTTTTTTTTTTTCAGGTGACTTAGGAGAAATTAACAAATATCAGGACTAATAATTTTCAGTAGAATTATATTGATATAAATGAGGTTGTAGTTAGGGCAATGGACAGTAATTTATCCTTGATTTAGTACCACTAATTCTTATAGTGTTAGAAATGTAAATGACTTTCACATTTTAGAAATGGAGGAAGAAAGAGCAAGCAATTTGCCCGGGCAATTGAAAAATACCACAATCAGAAGATATAAAAACTCATCTGACGAAAATAATACACAAAATATAAGCGTGAATATATATTATGAATATTCTGCTGTTCTATTTAGGAGTATATTATTTATGTTCACTCACAACATCATATGCATTTTTAATCTTGAGTTTTTGCAGTAAATCTTTACTGTAATAAGAATGAAATTTCCATTTTAATAGAGATCAGACAAATTGCTTGAGGCAGGTTTTTAACAATGGATTGAATAAGATCACATTAATAATTGTTCAGGTGGTAATTATACATACATTATGCTTAAATTGTGTTCTGTGAATTCCCATTCACTTTGCATTGCTTTGGAATCAATTTTTAAGCAAAGTGTGCATGAGTTGGTGCCAACAGACAAGAGCAGCAGCTTGTTTTATAATTCAAGAGACAAAGAAGACAGGCATCATTCTTCTGATGCACAAGGAGGCAACACACAAGCATCAATATGCAAAGGCAGAAAAGGCCAAAAGAACCAAGAAGTAAGTGAAAATGAGCACAGATATTGAAACAGGTAAGAAGAGGTGAGTGGATCAAAACCAAAGAAATAAAACTGTGAATCAAACAGGGTTTGAATAAGCCAGCTAGGAAACTAAGCAGGACAAAATAAAGAAAGAAAAATGATCACATTAAAATTTGTGTTTTCATATATACTTTCTAGCTGTGTCCAAGAGGCAAAAAAAGCATCTCATCTTAAAATAAAATGTATTTTGAATTTAGCTCATTGTCAACATGATTCATAGGAAGAACACCAGATACTAAGGGTAAATAAATAGTAAAGCAACGTCAGCACTGGAGGCAGAGAGGGAAGTGGGAATTTGCATTAGACTGTATCATATTAATGGATGAATATAGATACTTTTTTTATTATAGTTTGTTTTCAATTCTGTGATAAATACGAGTTTTGAAACACAACAAATTGCATGCATAAAGGATAAGAAAAGAAATATTGCATTAAGAACATTTTACATTCATCAGAAGAAGTGAAGAGCACATTCAACATGAAAATTATGCTCATTTCACTAATATATCTCAATCAGCTGTGGAAAAATAAATATTTATTATGTTGGATATTAAAACTTTTCTTCTTACATCACGCATTAACTAGCTCCACTCTATCACTTCCTCATCTTACAACATGCCAGTTGACTAACCCTTCAGCTCACATGCTGTGGGTAGTAACCAGTGCACTGACCCAAAGCCACACATCCCAAATTTTAAACATTAAAAACTAATCTCTGTAGATGATGTTATTTGACTTCTATATATGCACAATAGGTCTGCATAGCAGCCAAGGGATTTGACTGTCTTGCTAGGGCTCTGAAAATCAATAGCAGAGAAGTTGCAGCAGCACAGACATTTACTCAGGCCACTTGTCACACTGCCCACTTGTGATGCAATGGGATGCTGACATCTGCTGTAAACACACATTTTTACTGTGTCTTTAAAAAGCCCAGTTTCTCTGAAGGAGGTACCTGAGTAGACTGAGAAGGACTTGAGAATGACATTAGTGAGAATGAGAAAAGACTAATTCACAGTTTGTGATCTAAATGTTCCACTCAGTCTAACTTCTTCAGGCATTCAGCAGGCTAAACAGAATTTTTGCCTACAGTTTGATTTTCAGGTGTGTAAATTCTGCTTGGAGCAAAGCTTTTAACACTGAAGCTTTACTAAGTAATCCCTTTGAGGATGACTTCAAAAAGAAGCATGTGTAAGAAATGCTGAAGGAAATAGAATTGGAGATATTTTAGTCTGAAGCTTAGTCTGCACATACTGTGAAGCCTGGTGCACAATGGTGACTTCAGCTAGGGGAAAAGGGAAAACTAAAATGCCAGTGACAACTGTACTTACAGTCTGGGACTTCTATTCAGAAGAAAAAAGTACCATATGGTAAACAATTCTTCAAGGCTTAAAACTGTTTATCTTTGGAATTCTAAGTACAAAACATTAAAGAGACACAGAAAAGCCTTCCCTGACCTGCTGGCAACACCGTGCCTAATACAGACCTGGTTACCTCTGGTTTTCTTTGCTGTGATTGGAATAGGCTGCCCAAGGAAGTGGTGGAGTCACAGTCCCTGGAGCTGTTTAAGGAAAGGGTAGATGGACTTGGGAAATACTTTAGTGAGCAATACTGGTAACTGGTAGACAGTTGGACTTAGAGGTCTTTTCCAGCCTTAATGATGCAGTGATTCTGTGATTCCCAGCTCATATTCAACTAGGTGCCCACCAAGACCCCAGTCCTTCCCTGCTGAGCCACTTTCTAGCTGGGCAGCCCAGCATGTCATGGTGCCAGAGCTGTTCATCCTCAGGTGCAGGACCTTCCAGTTCCCCTTCCTGAGGTACCTGTTAGCCCATTTATGCAGCCATTTAGACCTCCAAACTATTATTCCTGGAACTGCAATAGCTGTTAACAGCTGAGTGCACACCTAATCTTAATCAGAAGTTTACATCACCTTCTAATAGGAACAAATGGATTTGAATGTAACTGTAATGTAACTGTAGAAAAAATGTTTTAGCATAATTTTTATTCAAATCCATTCAAATAAGAATCCTCAAAAAGTACCAAGGACTCATTGTTTCATAGGAGATGAAACAGGGCATAAAGGCTTCATTACACATAGTGAAGGCTAAACACAATAGCTGCTAAATTCCAACCCTATGTTTACTCATCTAGACCCAAATATCCCTTCATCCTGATAAAAGCAATTACTTTTACGCACAACTGATGTTTATTATAAATTTCTGGTTTAAATACATTATATTACTCCCCTATTTAGCTTATATTCCAGGCTAAGCCCTGGCCTCAGTGAAATCAGCATGAAAGCACAGATTTCAACCATATCAGGATTTCACATTTCAAACCGTTGCAATGGACAAGATTTGCTCTGATAATCACAAAAGGGGAAGTCACAGAAGTATAACATGTAAAGTACATTTAACATACAAAAGATGTCTTCAAAGATTATTTCACAGAAATGTAGGGGTAGATGAGGCCTTGTGAAACCATACAGACTGAACCTCTCCTTTCTGTTATTTCCTCTGCAATGTTTATAGCACGGTGCAAAAACCAGACACAGTAATCCCACTGAGGTCTCACCAGTGCTGAGTATACCAGAATAATTTGCTTTGTTACCTCAACCATGAACTTCCTGCAAATATTTCCCCAAAACACATTATTTCACTCTTTTATGACAGTACTGTATTATTGGTTTGTATTTCTCTTCTTATCCAGAATTAGCTCTGGATTCCTTCAGCTGCATAACTGACAGGTGGTCATTCTTCATTCTGTTTCTGTGTATGTGATTTCTGCTTTGTAATGTTGCTTCTCCAGCTCTATTACACTGGATTTATCACGCTGATGGACCATGATTTCAATTTGTGAAGATAGTTATGTCCTTCACAGTACTTGCCCTCTCTATCAGCTTGTTTTTACTCATAAATTTTGCAAGCGCATTCTCCTTTCTGCTATTCAAGTGCTTAATTATAATACTGAATTGAAATGACCTTAGAACCTTAGCTAGATTCTGCTGGAATCTAACTTAAGACTCCCTCTCAGTTTGAAGAAAACTTTGGTAACATCTTTGAGAATAATTTGTCACTTTCCCTGTAGACTCTTTTCTATTGTTTGCTTGCAATATGGAACAACGTCAAATCCATTTCTAACAGCAAGATATCTTACTCCTCACAACCAATTATTTCTGTAGGTGTAGCTGCTAATGCCTGTCTTATTCTCAGCTCTTAATATTAGAGTATCTTAGAATCAGAGAATCATAGAATCCTCTGAGTTGGAAGGGACCTTTAAAGATCATCTAGTCCAACTCTCCTGCAGTGAACAGGGACACCTACAACTAGATTGCGTTGCTCAGAACCCTGTGCATCCTGACCTTGGATGTCTCCAGGCATGGGGCACTCCACCACCCCTCCGGGCAATCTGTTCCAGTGCCTCATTGTAAAAAATTTCTTCCTCATATCCATTCTGAACCCCCTCTCTCCCACTTCGAAGCCATTAACACTAGATCTTGTAGGCTCATAGGCTGAAAACACGAAGGTATTGTCTCCGCCCATTGTCAAAGCACTCAGGGCTGCTTTTCTTCTCCAGACAGTAATAAAGCATGCCCAGCAAACAAGAAGAAACCTGGTCCATAACCCATATGGGCCAGTTCTACCTCTCCCTCATTCCGTATTGCCTGCACCTGCAGTGGTTGTGTTTAGAAAAAAAAAGTAGTGTTGCAAATGCAGAAGTGGGATAGAGAAAGTTGCAAACATTGACTATCAATGTTGTGAACTGTTAGTCTAACTTAAAACTTCATCATATTCTCACAGTTTGAATATTTACGTAACTCTAAATATTCTTTAACCTGCTCTTCAGGCTGACTTTCAAAAAGCACAGGGAGCAAAGCAACTAGATCTGCTTTTAGTACATGTTTGAAAAAAAAATAATCCAGAAGTTCATATCACAATGACATAATTTAGTCCCAAAAATGAACATCAAATCCGTTTAAAAACAATGCACCCCAGGAAGATGTTAACAGTTCAGTATTTATCTCAGTAACAAGAGAAATATGAACCGATGACATCCACCCATGTATCAAGGTTTGAATAGCCACTTGTTTTTCAAGATATTTAAAGTCCTAGTTTAACTCTCCCGCATTTCCTCCTTGATGCTAAATTATATGGTCTGCTTTGTAAGTAAGCTTTAATTCACCTCACTGAAGTGAATTCACAAGGTAATTTTAAGTTACCTATTTAAAAGCATTCCACAAAAAAAAAAAAAAAAAAAAAAAAAAAAAAGTTATATTTATTCAAGAGTGGAGCAGGTAAGAAGCTGTGAGTTGTGGTAAACTAGTGGAGCTGAAAGGGAGAGATCTAAATAATGACTGCTCATATCCGTGCTGAGATCAGCTAGTGCTCACAGATCTATGAATGCTAAAAATAACTTGAGCCCATTAATACGAACAATACTTTCTAAACAAAGGTATTTGAATTGCTGTGTTAAAAGTGACACACAAATAACACAATAGTAGAATTTCCTAAAAAAAAAAATCAAACCTCCACTGATCAGCTATAAAAATACCTGTGAGGTGAATGGAAAGTCTACTGTTGAAACCACCCTTACCCACTTCAATTCAAAAAAAGTCAGAAGTCTATAATCCTTTCCTTCAGGGTTTCCTACATGTTGTTTTACACAGGGTTAGGTGAAGAGCATTCTGTATAGTCCTACCTCCTAGGAAATAAAGTATTTTGCATACTGTGTAGGTTTCCAAGGATTTCTAAAAAATACAAGACAGTAAACATGCACCTAACCCATATTTTCCTTCTGTACACCTTCAAATATTCAAACCACTGAAATCTACAGATGTTGTTCAGTGTATTGGTAGAAACATGTTACACAGGTTAAAATTACCTTGTGAATTCATCTCAGTGAGGTGAATTAAAGCTTACTTACATATATGCATGCACATGGTGTGAATTTGCATGAAATTCTCTTTTTTAAAGTTCATATAAGATGTTCACCTTATTTGCCTTCACAGAATTGTCTGGATAAAAACACTGAAGCATTTCCAGTATATGGTCATATTTTCTCTCTTTGGCAGCCATCAAATTGCTTTAACTCTGTTCAAGCTCAAATGACTAACGCTACAGGAGGTGTGAAAGCATGTTTTCATACTCAATTATTTCATAATGGGATATAAATGAAGATCTCTAGAAAAGAAATTGTCTTGTCTTCCATTACCATTCCCTCCTCCAACCCTTGCACTCAGCCTCTGGAAATGATCACCCAACATTTTGCTGGATTTAGTAATTGGGAGCATAAAAAATGCCCATCAGAATCAGCCCACTGCTTTGTGTTCATCCTCACATGCTCTCTCTGAGGACCACAGTAGCAGGTGCAACAGAGGGAGAATAATTTGTTTGGGATAAATTTGACACAAATTTGAACAACAGGAGGACAGGATTCAGGACAGTGCCAAACACACTACTTTTGAAAATAACCTTTTATTTATTTATTTTCAGAAGATAAAACTCCTCATACATTCTCTCAACATCTTGAACAATACTTACTGTTAAGACATACAAATAAAGATAGACAGTGACAGACAAAAAATGCCATATAGTAGAACACTTAGTTTGTACAAATCCTTTTTAATTACTGGAAAAAAATGAATGAATTTAAAGATTACAGTATCTCACTGACATAGCAAATGCCACGTGGTTATGCTTCAGTACTCTTCTACTAAATACCACTTCCTCTATGCCATATTGTTTTCTCTTTATGCTCTGTCACTTAAGATGTGTAAACGCTGTCCTTAAGCCAATTTGAAAATTTCCAGAATCAATAATTTAATCATAGAATCATTAAGGTTGGAAAAGGCCTCTAGGATCATTTAGTCCAACCATCAGCCCATCACCACCATGCAAACAAAACTATGTCCCAAAGTGACTCATCTACACAGTTCTTGAACACCTTCAGGGATGGTGACTCCACCACCTCCCAGGACAGCCTGTGCCAACGCCTCATCACTTTTTCTGAGAAGAAGCTTTTCCAAATATCCAACCTGAACCTCCTCTGGTGCAACTTAAGGCCATTACCTCTTGTCCTATCACTATTACCCTGGAGAAGAGGCCAACTGCACTTCACTACAATCTCCTTTCAGGTAGCTGCAGACAGCAATAAGGTTTCCCCTGAGTGTCCTCTTTTCCAGACTAAACAATACCAGTTCCCTCAGTCACTCCTTATAATTACAATTACAAAACCAAAAGGCACCATTTATTTTTTTATTATGATCTTTAAACCTTTTCTTGTATTGTTGACAGCCAAACCATTACATTCACTATATCACTGGCAATCTCTCAGTCCCACAGTAAATCTGAATTGAGTAGACTTTGGAAGAACTTCTTTACTTTTTTTCAACCCACTGTCATAACATCATCAAAGATCATTTGCTACCTCAGGCACAGTCATCCAAATAGACTGCCAATTTGCAATCATGTGACTCCAGAATTTGCTAAAGATTGTATTTTTTAGAGCATTTGCTGCCAGCAATTAAACCACAATGCTGCTCAGAAACATTCTGCATCAGTGCAGTATGAGTGGGTGGACTGCCTTCAAGTACTTTGTTATGGGCAAACAACACCAAATTTTGGCATTAACAGCTGTGATAGCATTAGAACAGTCACAAAAACAAAAAATAATTGTTCAGTTTCTGCAACATCTTTCAACAGTCAAAACAGATGGCTGCTTAGATTTAGTTCTATATCTGTTGCTTGATCCATTTCTTAGATACCTATCTAATTGTGGAAACCCACTGGTAATTTAGCCTTTATGATTTGTCAACTACAATGCATCATAGTAGAAAGTTATTCATCAGAGCTTTCAGAGACTAAATGGACAACTGCAATTACATTTTTGAAAAGGTGTTGCAACAGAATGACTGCAGAGCTTTTAGCAATGAAGTCATTAATTCTGAGAACAGTGGCAGCATTTGCAAATGCATATACTCCATTTCTCTCTATCCATCCTCATAGGTCTTACATTTGAAAAGAAGGCACCACTTTAAATGTTGTAGCACTGAAAATATGCTATTTTGTGGTTGGAAGATTCCTACAGGCACTGCATTTAATTCACATTTTAGTATTTTCTGTGATAACACTTTGACGAGTATTTAAAGTATGGGTTAGCTCTCGATTTTCAAGGCATTCTTCTATTTTGACTTTTTAAAATTAGATGTGCCAAATATCACAGTGAGGCAGTAGAAAAAGGAACCAGACTTACTGTTACAAGATCTGAGGTTACTGAGGTAAAGTATTAAATCTGTGCTGCCATTAGAGCTTTCAACTGGACTCCTAATAGTCACTATTTTTACCATTCTCAAATCATATTCAGTATTACTCACATCTACTTATGTCAAGTTGCACTTTGTGAAAGTAACTCAACAGTAGCTATAAGCATGAAAAGTGATTATTCATAATTAAGACAAATATAGTTCAAAAACAAATACCAGTTCTGGTGCCTCCTACAGTGTTAGTAGTATGAGCACTCTCCGTCCTAGGAAGTAAACTGAAAACAACATTGTAAAGCTGAATACTTATTTTAAGTCCATGATTTATTATTTCTTTGGAATTCTAATAGAGGTTTTATTTTTTTTTTTTGTCTTGTTTTGTTATGTTTTTCCTGAGAAACACTCTTGTATTTAACAAGCTGTCATACTGAAATCCTCGCTGGCCTCCAAGTCATGAGCTAACAGAACGGATGGGTCATAACTAAGATGTGGGCAGCTCCTCAAAAATAAAAAAAAAATAATCACAATTATACCCTATTTTTTCCAGTACCTGAATGGGGCCTACATGAATGTTGGGAAGGGAGTTATTACAAGGGCATGTAATGATAGCATAAGTGCAAATGGTTTTTAAACTGGAAGAGGGTAGATATTAGGAGGAAATTCTTTGCTGTGAGGGTGGTCAAACATTGGAACAGGTTGCCCAGAGAGGTTGTGAATGTCCCTTCCCTGGAAGTATTCAAGGCCAGGCTGGATGGGACTTTAAGCCTATAGCAGGAGGTTGGAACTAAATGATCTTAAAGGTCCCTTCCAACCCAAACCATTCTATGATTCTTGCATTTTTTTTTTCTAGCCATTTCATACAATTGTTATTGACCTGCCACAAGATCTTAGCTAAGATCTCAACATGTCTTAGTTCAGAACTCCCCTGATGATCTCCAGCAAAGTCTGAAAACACTCTTACTGTAATACCTTACCAATAGAACTTCCTGAATTGTTTCATAAATCTTGAGGGAATTAGGTCATTCCAATGTAAAATTATTGACATTAACACGAAAGAAACACTCCCGTGTAGGCAAGCTCCCACATAAAACTATCTAGTGATGTCTAGTCACTTTAATTTTATGAGACAAAACAAGAAAGATAAATTACCCAAAGAATACCTTGGTTCTAAATGAAAACATAACACCACATCAGTTGAAATAAAAATCTACTAAGTGGTTTAACAGATGATCCCTCCCATGAGGCTTACATATGAGCTAGGGAAATATAAATGCTTCAGTGACTAAACTACAAAGAAGTACTCTTTCTACAACTCTGTGTTCAGGTAATATGGTGAAGAAACAAAGGAACACAAAACCACGGATTTTTTATTCAATGTTCTACTGCTCCAATCCCAGCAGTACACATAAAAGAATTCTCAGCTGACTTAGTACTCAGAAAATGTATTGAACTTTCACTAAAGTCAGTGAATTTGTAATGTTTTAAAACTTCAGTTACTGGCATAATTAGTAACTCCTGTATCCAGCTGCGTATTATTTGACTCAAGTGCCATTAATTTCAGTGAAAACATAACCTGTCTAATTCAAAATCATGCCATCAGAGAAAAAGTGAAAGCTCACATTGTGTGCAAATAATCCTACATGTAGAATAAAGGCTTTAATACCTCCAACAAAGATGTAAAGGGCTCCTGCATGGGTGCTGCAACACTAAAGCTATTCCTCTCTACCCCAGGAAAAAAAAATTGAAGAGTGAGACTGCTCTGTCCACTTCTTGGTGTGGCTATTGTTAGGTGTGTCAAAGCTTCTTTTTTTCTACCTTCCTAGAAACAGAACAACAAAAATCTTGTCTGGAAGACTATAACCCATAGTGCTTCTGTTGATAGGCTGTTTTTTGTTAGTGATGGGTTTTTTGTTTGTTGTTTTTTTTTTTTTTTACGGTTATTGGGTTTTGTTTGTTGTTTGGGTTTTTTTGTTGGTTGTTTGGTGGTTTTTTTTGCAGTTTTTTTTTGAGTAGTCTACTTTGTAAGATAGTTTATAAGCAGTCTACTCCATAAAATTGTCGATAATTCCACTTACTTCCACTTATACACTCAAATTCCTGTAATACGTAACCAGGAGTGTAACCATTTCATCCTGCAGTAGGCTCACATTTTCCCTAGTCTTCTTTTTATCACATATAGAAGCCCTTCTTGTTATCTTTGACATCACTATCAAGGTTCAATTCCACTTGCTTTTTAGCTTTTCTAACTTCATCCTTGAATGATCAGCCAATGTCTCTGCATTCCTCCCACAATTCCACCCTCTGTATGTTTCCTTCTTGTGCTTTAGTTTGACCAGGAGCTTCCCATTCATCCATCCTCCTGACATTTTTGCCTGACTTCCTCTTCAATGGAATGGATTGCTCTTGAGCTTGGAGGAGGTGGTCCTTGAATAATAATCAGCTTCCATTTGGTGTTCCCTCCAGGACCTTCTCTCATGGGTTTCTTCCAAGCAGATCTTTGTAGATGTCAGTCTGCTTTTCTGAAGCTCGGGGTTTTAAACTTGCTTTTTGCTCTTCTCCTTCTCCTGAGGACTCTAAACTCTACTGTCTCATAGTCACTGCAGCCAAGCCTGCCTTTGACCTTCATGTTACCAATTTGTCATTGATGAGCACAAGGTCCAGCAGAGCATCTCTCTTAGAATCCAAAACCTAGCTGCCAGTCCCCAAAACTATTTCATTGTTTCAGATAAACTGGAAGAATATGGATTTAGTTGCACAGTGCTCACACAGCATTTGTATTTTCACAGAATCACAGAATTGCAGGGATTGCAAGGGACCTCTACAGATCATCTAGTCCAACCTCCCTGCCAAAGCAAGCTCCCTAAACCAGTTTGCACAGGTAAATTTTCCTCACATTCTTAAATTAATCTAGATAAGAGCTAGTCTGTGGTAGCTGAATCTCTCCTGCAAGATGAAACTGGCACATCTGAGTTTTTTTCTGACAATGTGGGTCACTAGCACTTCTGGACACAACCAGACCACCCTCCCCCAACAGAAAACAACACTGACAAACTAACAGTGTTATTTTTGTGTTGGCCAAACTGTTTATTTAGGGGCTGCCAAAACGCTGTGCCATAGCAGTCTACAATTCAAACAGGATGAACTCAAGTTTGAATGAAGATACGAAATTCACTTTTTTCATATGGACTCGTAAAGCTAGACATCTTTCACTCATTTCTTATGTCTTACAAATATTTTTATAAATTTAAAAAAAACCCTTAAAAAGTAAGCATATATCTGAACTCAAGAATTCACAGGTCATCTATGGATAGCTCTGTCAAACGGTCAGTTATCAGCAGCGTTTTAAACTGAGTATTCATTAAAGTTCAACAATGAGTTAGGCATATGATTAAGACTGGGTTTCCAAAGAGGCCGTTATATACAACGCCCAGTTTTTAGAAGAGAACTGCTTTTTTCAAGGATCTTCTTAACATGGCAGAATTCAAAGCCAAGATGATACTTTCTGTCTTCAGCTGAAAATTAACCCTTAATTTATATGGAAGAGATGCTTGATACAGCAGTAGGGCCTGCGCTCTCCAGTTGTTTCATGTTTACTATGCATAGTATATATAAACAGAGTTTTAAAAAGGCAGTCATTAACCACAAAAATAAATTACTGTAAATATTGTCTCTAGAAAGTCTTTAGCAGCTTTGTTACAGACATCTGAAGAATTCTAAGTTGAACTGGAAAGTAAGACCAATAAAAATTGAACTGCATCTTATTTACCCATTAAAATACTGATTTGGTATTCAAAACTGCACCAGTTCACTCTGAATGAACAATACACTCCAACACTTGCTTGTTTGCCTGTTTTCTTGGTTTTCTTTGCAGTTTTTCCCTCTATTAAAAATGGATGCAGAACATTTCTTTTTTCTAGCTACTCTCCCTGAATGCATTTTTAAACATTCCTTACAGCTGCTGGAGGCAGTTTCATAATATTTGTATCAAAACCATAAATCATATTGCCAACTATCATGGCATTTAAACCTTTTAACGAGAGCTAGGCATAAGGGTCTCTTTCTCTCTTATTGCTTCCTCATCAATGAGATCTTGGCAAGAGGCGAGATATACCGAGGAAGATTCCTTCTTATGATGGACATGGCTGCGTGCTGGTGTTAGGAACCTACTGATCTCTTTCTTGACATGTAAAACTTTCTTCAAAAGTACCACTTCATTTTCCTACTTTCCTGCTGGGACTATGGCTTTTCCAGATTCTTACATCTGACAGAGATATTCTGTCTATTGCACAAAGGAAAAGCCCTACCAGCTGGGAAGCGAGCCTAATTTTTGTCTCTCCATCCCAAAGGGCCAACACCCATCTGTCCTAATCTTTAGGAGACAAAATTGATAGGGAGACAGCAAAGAATGAGCTACAACTGGCTACGTGGGCTGTGCACATCAGGACACCCCTAATTACCAGTGTCATACTACGGAACTACCACTTTGCCAATACATTTCATCGCTACTGTGTTACCACAGGTGACCTCCACATTACTTCCAACCTCTGGCCATGGAAGTGCAAGAAGACTGATATAATGTCAGAGATTCTCACATCATACTTTTCTAACAAGTGCACATTCCTTTTTTTTTTTTTTAATAGAAATAAGGAAACATTAAGTATCAAGCTACTTCCTACTGCTTGCATAAAGACTACCATGAAGAGTACCTAATATGGAGTACTAACATTATTTGCACTCACAGTTCCCAGTTCTGTGATAGGCGAAATGTCACGTAAAATGTCCAAACAGACTGACCCTAAGAACCCATAAATTTAGAACATTTAGAACTGGCCATCTATTTTTGTTTGCCTTCTGGACACGAACATTAAATTCAAGTACTTACACCTTTATTTCTGGTACCTCTAGAACATTCAACATCGTAGTTTGTGTAACAATTACATTTAGGTCCTAATTTCTGCAACAGAAATTGCATTATATATGTGTTATGTATGAAGAAAAAATGTTGTTTTACATACTTTACTTTCATTTGTTGTAGCTAACTAATTTCACCCCACATGAGTTTAATATGAGTATTTTCATGTACTATTGCGAAGTGGATAAGCCAGGTATTAAATAGATGAATAAAGCAAATAAAGTAACAGATGTAGTTTTTATCTTAACTTTTAACAAACCCAACAGAATAATGCACATACTAAATTTCTAAAAACAACAATATTCCAATTATTAGGCATTTAGGCCTCCGCAATCAAAGCACGTGCACAGAAGCCTGAAACCCAACCAGAAATATACATTGAAGCATTTATATAAAATGCCATAGCTAAAGAATTAATTACTTTTGGAGGTCCACTATACTACTTGGAACATGCGCTTTTGGCAGAAACTTTGGTTTCAATTATTGGTTGTTGAAAAATGTTTGAAAATGAAAAATCCAATGGAAGTCAAGAGAGACCAACAAAAATCTCCAGAATCGTGACTCTTTTTCAAACTTCTGATTATTAAGATACAGAATGATTATTTCTGATCTAAACTATGATTTCTGATGCTTGAGATGTTGGTATTATAACAACATGAGTCAGGATCACTGGCAAGATATCCACACTTTTTTCCAAGGCCCAGTCATATGCAGGGATCAGAGTGACACAACAATCCAAATGACAGGAAGTCTGTATTCAGCACTGTCATTCTTAGCAGAACTTTGTCACCTACAAGTCCATGAAAAGAGGGTTCTTCTATTTAATTTTACATACCTACTGAGTCCACACCTCAAGGAAGACATCAATTTTTTCAGCACATTCATAGATCAAATATCTTAGAATTTGATACAAAGTGCTGTCAACTCTGATAATTTGTAAAATGGGTGATTAAAAATCTCACCACTGTTTCAGGATCCAAATTTAATTCCTGCTTACCCAGAACATCATTGCTAAATTGGCCTGCTACACTATTTGGTGTAAAGAATATCGTTTGTAACAGCACAGTCTTACAAACACAAATAAGGATTTGTTCTGTTCAACGTACAAAACAAAAATTCCTTTGCAGTGAATCAAATGCATAGTTATATTTTATCAAAATCTATGCTTAGTCATTTCTTTCCACTTTCAGACTCAACAGAAATGGAAAGTGAAACACATCCAGAACAGTAAGCCTGAGCTCCAGGATCTTGCATACTCATTCTGAAGTAATTATCAACTCTATTTCTGACTAGCAAACACATGACAAATCTCCAGTTTCTGTACAATTATATTTATGTATATGGAAGGGCTGTTCCAAAATGTTTTATTTCATTGGCCCATGACATCAAAGGTGGATGTTGGTGCCATAGCAGTAGAGACTGACCCTTTCCACCAACATTCCATTACTTTTTGTTGCTATGTGACAGACTACAGCAGAGGGGCAGTCTGACAGAACGGTGTCTGACAAGGGAGTGTGTCTGAGGCAAAGGTATGGAATTTAATTCCTCCATGCAGAAAACATTATACCCACTGACATTCATCTTTTTTTTTTTTGCTGAATGTTTCTGGAAACCAAACAGTGGATGTGAGCACAGTAGTGAGGCAGTGGATGGTATGTTTCAGCAGTGGTGACAGTGACAGTGGGTCACCTCAACTGATGCAGATTGTTACGAGCACAGCATGCAGATTCTTAGTTGCTGGCAAAAATGCACAGGTAATAGTGGTGGGTAGGTTGAAAAATCACAGAATCTCAGAACTGTAGGGGTTGGAAGGGACCTCCAGAGATCATCGAGTCCAACCCCCTGCCAAAGCAGATCCCTAGCCCAGGTTGCACATGCAGGCGTCCAGGTGGGTCCAACCACCATGTCTCCCAACAGTCCTTCTCTGTTCCTAAGCAGCAAGATTAGCAGGGCACTTCCCCCATAGATTGTGCTTCAGAAAGTTATCTTCCACACTACTGCTATTTCTGAGCTCAGCCATTTGTGGCTATGGTAACCTGCAACTACTTTGTTCTCTGATTCTTTTCCAGACCATTGTGGCAGCTGTGGGGGTATCCACGCTTTGAAAAACTGAAGATAGAACACAGTTATGAACACTCAGATTCTTAGAGAAAGTTTCTCACTCACCTAATTCTGATCAACAAGCGTGTACAATGAAGGACACAAACAGGTCGTGTAAATGTTAATTCAGACAATTTGGTCAACCAAGGGTTTTCTGAGTAGCCACTATTGTTCCCACTAAATAAACAACGAAGGACAAATTTTAGAGAGGTTGGAAGTCATTAAATGCTACAACAGATTTGTTAATTTATATTCATTACTTGGCAGCTTGACCTTTTCTCATTGCCAGATTAGAAACCTGAAACTGTATCTTAAAATGAACACACTGAGTTTAAGACAAAAAAGATCTGTTCTCACACACTACGAGCAGCAACCTTTCTGGCCACCCCCACAGCCACACACCTCATTCTCCTTGGGACCCACGCAGTGATCAAACAGTTGTGCGATTTGTTGGATGCTTGTCAAACTGAAAAATTAATCCTTCTCCTGCTCCCAACAAGTTTTCAGGAAGTTGATCACAAGTACAAGGACACGGAGATGAAAGACAGAATTGAATTGCTTTTTTTAGTGGCAGCATGGTATTAGATCAGTTTAAATTGATCCTGAAACAACTACCAGAGTACTCAGAGCAAAATGACTCCAGGGTTTGGATTTTTTTTCTTTAGTTGGTGGGTTTTTTTTGCTTGATTTCTTTTGTTTAGGCTTTGCTTTCAACTCTGACAGAAAGCATTATTTGCTTTCCTTAAGTCAGCTGCCACACCAACAGGGGACACTAGTCACTTGCCTTGACACTAACATCCCTGACACCAGTTTTCTTCGCTAAGGAAAGAACATACTGAAAGCAAAGAACAACAAAGAGACGGAATTAGCAGAATTGTGTATTTTAAATTTTAAACACAAAGGCACTCAGAAACAATTTGCTTTGGTCTCTAAAAGTCCATCCCTCCGATTTAGCCTGAGACATCCTTCCTTATGCTATAACACAGAAATAATAGTATAAATATGTTCATAGATACAACAAATGCAACATGATTTACAATACTATTGATTCAAAATTAATCAACTCAAAATGTCTAGATGATACTACATTTCAAACTGAAAAGACCAGTATAAATCAAGTTAAATATAATTGTTCTATACCAAACCAAATATAAAAGATAAAATGATGGTATCTTTTTCTGCTCAAACAGCATGGGAAAGACACTAAATTTATCTAGAAACAAGCAAACATCTGCTGAAATATGGAAGTATGAATTTTTCTCAACAAAGACAATTCTGATCATCAGTGAAAGCTGACAGTGTGAGTTTAGTCCAGTATATTCTAGCTATCTTACTTACTTTCCATAACAAAAGCAGGTAAAGTATGTGGGTTTTTTTTTTTAATAAATCAAAATCAAGTACTCAAGAAAGTGAAAATGCCACTCAGGTAACATAAAAATAGACAGCATGACACACTGACTGAAAACTGGAATAGATCCTCTTCTAATTTTTTTTCCTATCAATATATAATAAGAACTCTGAAAAGAAGGAAAAATTCACCATCATACTCTGGCAAAAAAATGCTTATCAAAGATACAGTGCACAATCTGTAAGCAGTTTAGTATCCTTATACATCCAGAGCCTAATACACATGGCAGCAAAGTTATTGCAAATGAAACACATTCAAACTTAATTAAGTCTTAAGTCTTCTCTGCATATGGAACTGTTCCTGATTAATTCCATATGGGGCCATTCTGATGAGAGAAGAGCCTCATTCCATTTTAGTTAAAAACAAGCTGGTTTGTTCTGGAATGAGAACTTAGTCACAATAATTGGTGCTCACCTAATGGTTTAACTTTAAGAATCAGTTTCTAAGAGTGGTATCTTAAATTTATTAAAAATATATTTTAATTGGTAGTGAGTGTTGTTTCATCGTTTTTCAGTGGGTATAGTTAAAAAAATAAGGAAATATACTGTAGTGAAAATAAATATTTCTGAAGATGCCTTCTAAGTTTCAGGGGTAGCGATGTGAGAGGACAGATGCAACTAAAAACAATCCAATTCTTATTTCAGGTTGTTTTTTCATAGTCCACGGTATCTGCATGATAAAGATTCCATCAGAAGACTTTACACAGGACTGGAACTTCTCTGTTTTCCTCTGTCTTGTGCAACAAAGGAGCTTCTATGCAAGACTACACTCTGGCACAGAACGACATCAGCCATATCACCTTGGCTTTGTCCTGACACAAAGGATGGGGTGAGATGCCTCAGCACATTGAAATGGAAGGGGACAACAACAAGAAGAAAATCCCCATACAGAAGTTTTCCAGGAAGGGTTTCAGAGGAGATCAGGCCACAAGATTAGCATTACTGATGATATAATAGTAAAACCACCTGATGTTTTTGGCATGTCTAGACTGGCAATACTTCAGTAAGACTGATACTTCAGTGCTTATCAGTACTTGCCATTCCTGTCCTTCATTTCCTTTGTCTCATTTTTGAATGGCTGAAAAGTAACAATGTTGGCTGCTTGTTCAGACGACCCCGTGTAGAAAAAAAAAAAAAAAAATATATATATATATAAACACCATACTTATATACACTTTGATTTTACATAGCCCTATACATATCACCTCTGTGAAATATACTACAATGATAATTTCTTATGTAGTGAATATCCTATAGATTAATTCATGGTTTAAATATATGATTTTCACCTGCTAGATTAAAAAAACGTTAAGGATTTGAAAAACTGTCACCTTCTAAAATCAGATGATGAGTGGAGGAGTGAAGACAGTCAATGACTTCAGGCTTAGTGACGACCAGCACCGCAACAAACAGAAAGTAATATCCCTTTCTTCTATTTATAAAAGTTGCACAATATGAACTATCTGAATATATTTGTTGGCTCCTTTTAGCAAAAGCATGCTTAAGAAGACCGTGTCCTTCCTAAAGAATTCCAGCAGTTTTAGAAAACGTGCTTAGTTACCGAGTTTGCAAAAGATTTTGTAGAATTTACTTATGCAACAACAATTTTTGGTATAGTATGTATGTATATACATATATATATACATATATACTTGCTGTAGTGACTGCAGCTTTTCTGGGGACAGCACATACATTTCAACCCGTACAAATGCAGTTGTACTAAACAAATCAACCGACACACACTTTATTTCACACTTTATTTCTCCTCCAGTGTAACACTGCTCATTTAAGCAAATGGGTCTTCTGACCCTTTTGTCATGTAGACAAGCAGTTGTGTCCACAGCACAAGGGTAGCTTTACCAGCAAGCCTTTCAAACTGCGGGCAGTCATATGCAAACAATCCCCAACCATTTACTACAGCTCTGTAAAAAGTGCGTAGTTCTTGGCTCAATAGCTATAAAGAGACTCTCGATGGGCGTCTAACTCTCCAATAACCAATCAGCATTCAGATATCCCACAGTTGACTGTTTCTTTGCGTAAGAAAGAACAC
Source organism: Callipepla californica brunnescens (assembly GCA_023055505.1). NCBI lineage: Eukaryota > Metazoa > Chordata > Aves > Galliformes > Odontophoridae > Callipepla > Callipepla californica. The sequence goes on from JALIRH010000064.1 coordinate 1,307,112, forward strand.
AGACCAGAAAAGCAGCGCTCATTGTAAGTATGTCGTTCTCCCACCGAGCTCAGTAGGTGCTAAATATCATTTATTGTCCTCTTCTTTTTCATTTCATTCGGGAAGAGGTGAAACTAATGGCATCTATAAATATATGCAAGCAGCCCAGTGTCATACAAAATGCTGCTCTTCGGTGACTAGGGAAAGGTTTTTGAGTGACTTAGTACATAACAGATGGGACATCATCTTCCTAAATGAGAGAGCAGCTTTAATCCCTGCTCTAGCAGGCAGAAGAGTCCCGCCGTAAACTGATAGGAAAGCAAAAAAATAAAAATAAAAAAACCCAACACGGCAGACAATGTTGATAAAAGGAACTCAGCGCTAAATATTCATATCGAGTATGTTTTTTTTTATTGGGGCAACAGTGGCAAAGATCCACTCCTTTCAGTTTCCTCTTCATAGTGTCAGCACATGGTGAGTGTAAGCGTCTCCGTGTGCAGAGATCAGTGCAGTAGGAGCCTCGTAAACTTCGCTTAGAAATCGGGATCAAGAGATCTGAGAAACTAGAAGATAAAGAAACCTGTGGACTTTAAGTCATACGCAGCTGAAAACAACACACAGTCAGAAGGATTTGTCCAGGCTTCAAAAGATGAGCAGTAACTTGTAGATTTGATGTACAAAGTTTTCTTTTTAGAGCTTCTCAACTCTATATACCAGAGTCCAAGATTCTGGATATGCATATAAGATTGCAGCCCAAATGTCAAATGCCTATGTGCTTTTTCATCCATTTCATCTCTTCAGCAGATAATGCTTATAAAAATAAAAAAATGATTTAAACCCAGGTGTTGGGTTTGTTTAATCAAATATAAAATGCAAAGTCTGGGTTGCAATTTGAGCTATAAAGAATATTCAAGTAAAGAGGTATATTTGGACTCAGGGGCATAAAAGGATAAACATTTTAGTCCTCAGTATCACTGCACCATGGGGATTTTTAGAGTTTCTCCAAGAACTATCCACAGTATGTAGTGTACCATGTGAGCAACCATTAATTAGGCCCAGTGAAATCTTTCAGAAGCCAACAGCTGGGCAAAAGATATGTTAAATCATGGCCAAAACAATTCTCTGAGCCAGGAGTGTTTTTCGATTTTGCTTTTTTCCTCCTTTCTTCTATAACAGAAGGGTGATGCTCCACAAGGAATTGACAGAGATACATCAGTAATGTCATCACATTTCATTAAACCTTTGTGTGTTGGTCAGTACTTATATCCCTGTTTTCACAGAATCCCAGAATTGTAGGGGTTGGAAGGGACCTCTAGAGAGGTACTGTATAAAGTGAAACTTCCCTAAAGAAGGGATACTGCAACCTACACACACTTTTTAGCATGAACAAGGAATTAGTTTGCAGGGTTACACAAGAGGCAGAAGAGCCTGCAGCACACCTAAGAAGCTGGTGAGAAAAGCAGGTACTCAAGACTCCTCTTGCATTGCAAAAAAAAACCTACTTGTAAAACTTTGAGATGTGTACAACTTGTAATTCAGAGCAGCACTTGCCTGTCTGCTCAGTTCCAATCAGTTCAGTGGCTTCTCAGGTCTCAAAGCTGATTAAGCATGGAAATAAGGATGCAGCAAGGGGGAGAAAGCTTTAAATAAGTAAATAAATGAATGAATGAATAATAGTCGTTAATACAATTAAAATCCCTGTCTTGTTTAATTACTCGTTCAAATAAAGACAGTCTTTTGGGTTTAAAGGCCTTCTGGGGGACTCACTTGAAGGAAAAGACCTAGATGTACCTATGTCTGAGCTGCAGCTCATTCAGTGGTCTTGTCACATTTAAGAAGTTCCACATTTTTGTTCTAGAGTGTGACAGAAAACCATGGGCCTTAAATGGCACTGAGGCACTGTGCTGATTACTGTGTGCTGTAAATAAGGCCTTGCTGGAGCACATAAGCAGGCCACACAGGGCAGGAGGGGGCGAGGGAGGGGTGGGAAATCTATTTAAACAAAAACAGGAGCTGCTGCCCTGTGAGATGCTCAGCAAGTCATAGGCTGGATGCTGACACTCCATTCTGACAGCCACTGCCCTGAGCAGAAAAGCAAAGAGAGTGCACAGACTCTTCAGTCTGAAAGCTAGACAACTGGAGGTAGATATGACAACAGCCTATAATGTCACAAATGACATCAGGAAGAACTCCAACCTTGGCTGTTACGTCGTGAATGAAATCAAACTAATTAAGTTATCATAGAATCATTTTAGTTGGAAGGGACCCATTGAGTTCATCTAGTCCTCATTCATCCCATGAACAGGGACACCAACAGCTACATCAAGTTGCTCAGAGCTCCATCCAGCCTGATTTTGAATGTCCCCAGGGATGGGGCATCCACCACCTCCCTGGGCAACTTGTTCCAGTGCCTCACCACCCTTATTGTAAAAAACATTTTTCTTATATCCAATCTAGATCACCTCTCTTCGAGTTTGAAACCGTTTCCCATAGACCTATCACAACAGACTCCGCTAAAGAGACTGTTCTCTTCATTCCTGATGGCCCCCTTTTGGATACTGAAAGCTTAAACTAACAAGTACTTTTTCCAGACAATGTCTGTTTACTTAGTGGAACTCAGTGCCAAACAACCGTGCAAGTTGATGTATACGTTGAGTTCAGAAAGCGGACAGAAAAACTTACAGAAAAAATCAAGTATTATCAAATACAACAAAGCTTTCAGTGGCCAAACACAAGGAGAAACAAGGAAAAAAAAAATCACTGTTGTGGCCATGTTGTTGCATCCTTTCTTGGAGCAGTTCTGCAGGTTCTCAGGAACAAAAATACTGAACAAGAGGGACTTCGGATCTGACCACACAGAGCCATTTTTAAACGTTCCTCTGTGTTTGTACAGTTCATACTTATCAAATGTTTGGGTGAAAAATATTTCACACCTGTACAAAACATTTTTTTTTCAGTCACCCCACATGCTATAATACAAATTAAATCAGAGACCTTTTCTTCATCAGGCAAGTAACCCAGGTTAAAATTTAATTAAACAGTCAGCATTTAAATACCTAAAACTAATCACAACAAATTGTTGATGCTAAATATAATCTTGTCCACAGAACAAACTCGTGATGACTTCAGCATTGCCTCAGCTGAGATAATGGGTTACTCAAGTACATATGGTTTAGATGCTAAATTTTCACTGAATTATTGTGTAGCTACTGTATCAAGTTAAACTTATTATCAGGCTAATTAAAGTGTTCTAAAATATTGCAGTTTCTAAAAAAATAACCCCTTAAGGAATTCCCTAACAAGTCATAAAATTGATGTTCAAAATAATATTCTCATTTTCATCACAGTCAAGGAAAAAAAAGGAGGCTCCCTAGTACGAGAGACATAACTGGTGAAAGACCAACAAATTGCTAACAAGATGATAAAGGGACTGGAGCACCACTCCCATAAGGAAAGACTGGAAGAGTTGGGGCTCTGTAGCTTGAAGAGAAGGCTTAGGGTCATCTTTAGAGGTATGTGAACCTGAAGGGAGAGAGAATTTGGATCCAGGTTCAAGAGGCAATGGGTGTGAACTGGGAAACAAGTGACGTCTGGAAATCAGAAACACTTCTTGACTACACAGGTTATGAAACACTGGCAAAGGTTGCCCAGAGGCTGTGGAGTCTCCTCCCTGGAGATACTCAAAAGCCACACTGACGTAGGCCAAGGCAGCCTGCTCTGTGTGGCCCTGCTTGGGGGGGAGACTGATTCAGATGAGCCCCTAAAGTTCCTTCCTACCTCAGCTATTCTGGGTTTCTATCTACAGAAATACTGAACTCGAAAGGAAGCCTCAAAACTAGCTTACTATCTAAAAGATAAAGATTTTTTTTTTAATTGTATTTGTTGCATCTCTTCTAAGACAGGTATCTTCCACTTAACAGCAAACAGGAGATAATCGTTGCTTAAGAATGCTTCTAGTTAGGGCCATAATAGAGGCGTAAGGATGGCAACTGCTTCCCTCCTCCCCTCCCCCTCCACAAAAAAAGAAAAAAAAAATCCAACCAAAAACCAACCTGGTTTCTGCTCTGTTTTTGGCATACTACGACTAGCTTAGTTTCAACACCTATTAAAAGCAGATTTAATCTTTTTGTGCTTTGGAAATAATGGTACTAACGCCTTTTGCTGCTCTCAAAATCAGACATATCTATGTAATTGAAAAAAAAAAAGAAGTATTTTTCCTTCTCTGTTGGATTTTATTTTCAAGGTTTCAGCCATTTGAAACAAAAAGAGAAAAGAGCTGATAGAGTTGGTTTTTCTGTTTGTTTGTTTGTTTCTTCACGGAGAGGATGGTAAGACACTGGCAGTTGGGGTGGTCAGTGCTTTGAGCAACATGCTCTAGCAAAAGCTGTCCCTGCCCATGGCAAGGAGGATGGATCTAGATGATTTTAGGGGTCCTCTCCAACCCAAATTCTTCTTGATACTACTTAAGGGACATCTGTTGCATGAAAACCTATGCAGATGCTTATGTTTAGATTGTGCAGTGGCCCCACTAAATTTACCAAAATCCCTCCTATAGTGAACATAAATATAACTTTTTTGGTAAAAGCGTGTATTGTTCTAATCCAAATCAATTCTGGGTTCAAGTCTACCTGGTGCAGCAAGCTATTTTGGATTATTAGTATCAAAAAGGTGCACATATGGTACGCTTTTAAAAACAACAGTTATTAGACCAAAGAAAGTGATATGTGAGAAAGCAGCTTGCTTGTTTTATGCACTCCAGTCCATCAGTTTAGCTTTGTACTTCTTTTTCCCCAGATTCGTGTCTTACACTTTTGACGTTTCCAGGAAGTTGCTAAGCTAACACAATCAAGAGTTTATTTTGCCACAGCACCCAGAAGGTTGTCCAGATGCAGGAGTCCAGATATGTTCTCAAGAGAAGAAGCAGTGATGTTTTAAACCAACTTCCAAAAGGCACCTTATTAATGTAGAAAAAGAAAAGCTTCCAGAGGTGTTTCCTCCTAGAAGGGTCTTAGCAGTCTAGTGAGAAGACAACAGGCTTCACGATGTGATGGAACCAGCAGTCCAGAGCACCCATATAACGTCGCAATGAGGAAACATTGACAAAACGTTCAGCTTTGTCTCACAGCGGGCAACTCTAAGCAAAGCCTCCTTAGGAATACAACCTGACACAGCTCTTCTGACAGAAAGGCGCTACCGCCATGCACTCTCAATGACGGGTGCTCAAGAGGAAGGCCCTACCTCATCTCCTAACAAAGGAAAAGTGCCCTGGCACTCATCGCCCTTCGCCTGCAACCCGCTCCTCGAGCACACAGCGAGGGCTGGGCGGTGCGGGGCGGTGCGGGGCTTTCCCCGCCCCTTCCCCCGGGGTTACTTAAGGAGTGGAGCGGCCGTCGATAAGCGCAGCCTTTTTCACGCCCCCCCTTCAGAAAGAAAAGGAAAAAAAATTAAAAAAAAAAATAAGATTAAAAAAATAATAACAAAGGGGAGGCAAAAAAAGTGGGGGGGTTCTCCAGTGTCTATAGCGCTCCTGTTGCCTTAGTTTTGAAGGCCTCGTTTGTTTCTAAGTGCGTGGAGCTGTCACGGCTGCGGGGAATGATGGTAAGTGAGGGCAGGGGGTGGGATGGAGCGGAGCGTCCTGCGGCGGGTCTGGGGCGGATCCCCCTTTTACAATAGACTCTAGAATCCTAAGTGTAGGGTACTGATTTCAGTGATGCTGCGAGGAAAATGGTAATAAAATCACGGTAGGAGAGCGCCTGAGGCACGAGTTGGTGCCGCGGTGTGAGGAGGGCTTGGAGGGAGCAGACGCGTCGAGCCCCCAGCGGCCATTTTGGGTCTGCGGGCGCGGAGCCACGCGGCAGTCGCAGCCGCTCGGCGTGACGCCGTGCCCTGCCCGTGCGGGCTCGCCCTCAGCTCCGTTTGTCCTCAGCCTTTCCCCTTCCCGTGACCCGTTTTCCGTTACTGAGCTGGTGAGCCGTCGCAGGTCCCGAGCGGAGCGTTCTCGCCTCGGGAGCGCCGGGGATACCGCACGTGCCCCACCCATGCACTGTGCACCTTCGCCTTCCAGAGCTTTCTGCGTAATGTAGTCCCGGCTGGGGCGAAGCCTGGCGTCGCCGGGTCCGATTCCGGCGTTAAACGATTCTGGTGTTAAACACCTGAAAGGGCTGCCGGGGTAAAGCGGCTCAGCAGGTTGCAGCAGGAGCCGGCTAGCGGAGCTGAGCTGCGCGTCGCCCCGCGCCGCCGCCATCTTCTCCCGCAGCGGCTGCCATGGCAACCGAGCGCTGGCCGGGAACGCGGCGCTGAACGCCCCTTGTTTCAGATAAACCCTCAGTGATTTAGGGAGGAAGCGGTCTGAGACATCAGGGAGCAGCCCTTCTGTGGCAGAAGGGGAACTGAAGGGTTTCCTCCCGCTAAACGCGGTGGCGGACGTCGCTCAGTTTCGCGGTTCCACCTCTTTTGTTTGCCAAGCCCTGCTGTAATTAAGGGGTTATTCCGTTTTCTTGCCTCGAAGCCGACGCTTTGTGAAACAATGCAGAGAGTAAATAAGTTACATGATTTACCTTGTGGTAAGGGAAGAGGGGCAGGGGGAAATTCGGTGGGTTGGAAAACTGGATGAACCGTGAGTCTCTCTTCGCACTTAGAAACTGGCTTTCAAAGTTGCTTTGTGAGCTGCAGGGACAGAGACAGACTCTACCTAAGGCATTTCTGAACAGTTGGGTCCTCTCCAGCTCAGGATATTCTGATTCAGCTGATGCTGTAGCTTCACGGTCCATAAAAACCGCTTTAAGAGATGAATTTTTTCCAGTTTTGGGAATTGGAAGTGGTTTAGGCTTTAGGTATCCGTTCTGCAGCGCTGTCATTTTCCCATAGTACGCATAGAAGTGCAGTTGTGCACATAAAGGCTGCATTGGATAGTAAAGTAACAGTGATGCTGTGTGCTGGTGAAATAAGGGTGATGCTTTGAGTTGACAGTTTTCTGTTGTAGTACTGAAGACTTCAGAAATCTCTTAGAAAGGAGAAAAGTGCTGTTTCATGTCTTCATGCTTTCAAGATTTCCATTGTGTTCCTCAGTAGCTCCTTTTTATGTTCTGAGAAATAAGCATATTGTGGCATCTTAAAAGCTTATTTCTGATGATGGAAAAGTTCGTCGCAGTGCCTAGGGAACCTGTTTGCCCCTTTAGATACTTAATGTTCAGAGGATTAAAGAAATGTATTTTCTTTTGAAAGTTTTATTCTGCATCGTTACTGCAAGAAACTAATGATGTGCTTCCATGGCAGCCAAGGCTGTTCCTTACCTGTGTATCAGCAGTATCTGTGTGCCGACCCACTTTCTTGTGCTGACTCTGGCTCTCCTGGGTATATCTGCTGTGAGCTGCTTGCTGTTAAAAGTTGCCAGAGAACTTGCACAGCCAAGTGAAAGCGTTCTTTTAGCTGGGGTCACTGGAACAGGTCTGAAAAGAGGGAACAGTAGATGCTAACAGGTCTGCTCAAAGTTGCTGTGGAGTTGGTATTATCATATTTGAGTTCAAATGTTCTCTATCTGGGGATGTGGTCAGAAATGATCTCCAGCTCTCCTTTCCTTCTTGATATGATGTGGATGTGTTCTCGTGCTAGAATAAGCACTTATGCAACTGTGGAATGAGGCTGGATCAGAAGCAGGTGTCTGAAAATAAAAACCATTTTTCTCCTTGAAATGCAGGGCCCAGCTCCCTGCGTGGTGGTATGAAGAGCTGTCCAGGTGCAATAGGAAGGAAGGGGGAGGACTACTCTTTATCTGTGTGCAGCGGAAGCAATCTATTAGAAGATTTGCAGTAGGTAGTCAGTGAGGGAAACATATAGGAACATGGTACTGGATGTGGTGGAGCCAAGTACTTCAAGGTCTAGCTCTATGAGATGGCTCTTGAACTGTGCTTCTCAGGCTGGGTCTTTTCCATCTCCATTTCTTTTGTATCCACTGATTCTGAGGTGGATCTGATGCTTATCTAGTAGCACAGTAAGCTGATTCTGCTGTCTAAAATAATACTAATCTGGTCAAAACTTGCTCTGTACTAATTCTCAGATGGGCAACTGTTGAAATTCGTGCAAAGGATGTTTAGGAGAGGTGGGGTGAACTGTCTCTGCTTTTTAGGGTAGTCTGGTGTTAATTTGATTCAGTCATGCTGAAATACCTGCGGGGAGCTGGGTTCTAGTTTTGGCATTAATTGCTGGTTAAATTGTGCCATAAGGATGGTTTGGTTCTCATGGCTTTCTTATTCCCTGAGTGTCCAGTTAAAATGAACATTGATCACTCAGTGCTGCGGTTTAAATAACTTCATTAAAGTTCATTTGTTACATTGAAAAATGGGTGCTAGCATTGTAAATTATTACTAGGTTTCAAAGTATCAGTAACCTCAGCTAAATCAAAAGATCTGCCTATCTGAAATAGGAATAGTGCTACATAAGTTGACTTGTAAGGAAGATGTTATTAATGTTTTGAGATGCCTTAATACAGGTAGATGAGGTGGTTTAAAAAAAAAAAACAAACCTGTTTCAGTATGTGCTGCTTGGTAATAAGTTCACAGTCATTTGTATTTCTCTTAAGAAGTTGACTAGAACTTTTTCTCTGAGATGCAGAGAGTAGTGTGAGTGTTCTTTGGAGATTGCTATCTCCCTCACAACTAAATTGCACCGTAACTGTGTTATTGTTGGAAGGAATTTCATAAGCTTTACTCACTTCTTGAGCATTTCAGGCTTTTGCTCAGGAAAATGATGGAATTTATTCATAAAATAATCTTTTCACAGAAAAGAATTTGAGAACTTTTTGCTTACATCCAGAAGGAATTGTGTAAAACTTTGGGTTGAATAATTTGGCATTCTCGCTGTATGTTGGGTGGTAGTAACAATGGTCATGAAGCTTCTAGTCAGGCAAGACTGCTTAATGAAGCCTGGTTTGAGTCTAGGTGTGAAGTCTTAGCCTCAGAAGAGTTGGTTCACACTTGTTCCACTGATGAGTGTTTCATTTGCAGGAAATACTTCCTTTAAGTAATGGGGAAGATGCTGTTGATTTTTGTGGTCTCAGACTGTATTAGTAGGAAGACGAAGCTTACCTGGAATCATATTATAATGTGACTGAAATATTTCTGTTTAACCTTTTCAGTCTGCAAATGCGGAAGCCCAGTGTGCCGGTATCTCAGAGGAGGGTACCCATTTGCCAACAGCCTGCCAAGGATATGTTTTACCAGAAGGAAAAATCATGCCGAACACAGTCTTCGTTGGTGGCATTGATATAAGGGTATTTGTGTACTTTCAGTCTTTTTAAACTACGTATGATGCACTCAAGTGGGAAAGAAATAAGAATTTTAATTTCTGGAGATGATCTGAGGGCTTTGTTAATTATCTTTATCAATCTTGAAGTAATGCATTGTGTGAGGTCAGGGGTTTGTGGGCTGGTTTGGCCCTGTTCTATGCAAATGGGACAGGGGAACCTATGGGCCCACGCCCTGGGGAAGGGGGAAGAGAAAAATGGAGATGGCCCTAAAGATAAAACAGCGGCAGTGATCTGAGGAGGAAAGCACTATGTGACGTTATGATGTGGAATACCAGTAACAAAAATCATAAAACCATGATGCATAAGAGAACTTTGAAACAGACAAACAATTTTTTCTGGAATATTAGGAGATGGATTTAAAAACAGTACTTTTTGCTTTAAAACAGTTGTAGCAATTTGCTATGTCTGTAAAGTCGTTCAAGACTTTGTTTCTTTTAGATGAACGAAGCAGAAATTCGGAGTTACTTTGAACAATATGGTACGGTGAAAGAGGTGAAAATAATCACTGACAGAACTGGTGTTTCCAAAGGGTGAGCAGTGTCTTTAGTTACTGCTTATTAGATAGAATTCTGTCATAAATGTTTAAGTAGTTGCTCACTTAAGATGCTTAAGGCTTTCAAATGAAGGTGAATTAAAGTTGTGAAATTAGACTGATCTTAAATCTGTGTATTCTTATAATGGAGAACAGTCAGATTTTTTTTATGTTGTCAGTGTACCTGTTCAGGGGAAGTAGTGTTACTGGCACTTAACTAATGGGAGCAAAACATAAAACTTAGAGGATACTTCTGGAGGCTTTTCTTTCACAGGCTGCAATTTTGACTTTTTCTGATGGCCATAGCAATTAAGCAGCAATCAGTGTAGTACCACTAATATAACTGAGAGAGGGTGTAGACTTTCATCAGGGCAGTTAACTCTGCCGTCTTTGTTTGCTTAGGGATAAGTTAAAGACAACCAAACTATTTTCAGGTGGTGGGTAAAACTTCAGGGATAGTGGAAATTTACAGGGAAATTTCCATTGGATGCATAGAAAGAACTCTAATCTCTAGTAAAGAAGTGAAGGTGCCTAGGACTCTGCCCAGTTGAGTTCAGAGGAAGCTCTCCCAGCTTTGAACTTAGACTGGAGACAAAGACTTCACCTTAAGGAATCTTCTTCTGTGAGCTTAATGTCTCTTGCCTGATCTTCATGGTGAATTCTGATGTAGGATTAGCCATGTTCTCGTTATTAATAATTAGTTGCCATTGATTGATGCTACTCTACTATAGTTCTCTGAAACAGAGTATTGTCTCCAGTGTTAAAGACTTAAATAAACAAGAGGTAGTGAGGTTTTCAATTTCTCTCTGTTGGGATCACTTCCTCCAATAGTGTCATTATTCCTGTAGTTCCTCCTTTCATTCAAACCTCTGCAGTAAGTGCAGAATTTAGTACATTCTAATTAAAGGAGCTTTTAGCTTTCTGATGCTGCTGATATTAACAACAGTACTCACTTGAGTAACTTTAATGGGAGAACATTGAATATGGCATTTAATTCCTTTCATTTGGCCCAGGAGTGTATGCTGTCAGTCAGCAGGAAATGCGCTTTCATGCTGAATTATATATTAATGTCCTGTTGAATATTTTGGAATAACACATCTAGCATATCAATTAATGTTCTTTTAGCTGTTTTTGTTAAAAAGTTAACGGCTGTCAAATAAATTAAAATGCAGTAGTTGAAGAACTTTTTTTGTGTCTTTCCAGGTATGGATTTGTATCGTTCCTGGACAATGTGGATGTTCAGAAAATAGTAGAAGTAAGCTTCTTGTGTCTTAAGTTGTCAGAAGAACCTTCTGCGTGAGGGTTGTAGGCATGGTTAGTGGAAAACAGTCCCATTGAGAAAAGTAAGGAAAAAAATAGTCTAGAACTGCCCTGAGGTAAACTTGCTTAAATATTGTTGTGATTTAACCCAGCAGGTTGCTAAGTACCACACAGTCACTTCCTCACTGCCCTCCTTCCCAGCGGTATGGGAAGAGAATAAAAAACAAACACACCACCACAAAGTCTAGCTGTGAGTTGAGATGAAAACTATTTACCAATAGGAAGAGGAAAAATGGATTATGATAATTATGTGTGTGTGTGTATGTATATAACTATTAACCTTTACTTGCACATCGCTTGTTTTTTCTTTTATATACACAAGCAATGCTATGGTGTATTCTTGTATTTAGAGTTTAGGTCAGCTGTTCTGATTCTGTCCCTCCTAGCTCCTTGTGCCCCCTCAGTGCCATTGTTGGCAGGACAGTAGGAGAGCTGAGAAAACTAAAATGATTCCATAGAGCACTGCTCAGCAACAACTGGAAACATCTGTGTGTTTCAATCAACATACTTTTTTTCTTTTCTACTAAAACCAAAACAAAACATCATACCAGACACTTAAAGAAAGCGACTCTGTCCCAGCTGAAACTAAAACAAATACTGCTGTTGCTGTATGCTCTTTGTATATCAAGTCAGAAATGAAATTAATGTAGTCCTGGTGTGATTTAAAGTCTTGTGTCACATGAAGCCTGTTGTAAGATTTGTGGGAAGAAAGGTAAGTGGCTGCAGACTGAGGCAAGGATAAAACATAATGAAGATTGGCAAGGATAGTGTGCATGAAACTGCACGTGCCAGTCTTCATTCTATTAAGTAATTTTAAGATTAGAAGTAGCAGTGAAAAATAGAAGGTTTGTAAAATCCCTGAGTATTTACATGGTATAGTGAGAGAGCATTACAGGAGCTGGAAGCTAGAAGGCTTAGGGTGTTGAAGGGGAGAGAGGGAAAATGGAGGCTCTTGGAAACTGTATGTGAGTTGGTGATACTGTAGGATGGAAATTAAGTATGGTCTCCTGAGGGTTAAAGTGACCACCCCATCTTAGTGATTGTCCAGCTTATGGAGTAACTTATTTTTCAGTCACAGATCAGTGTCCATGGCAAAAAGCTGAAACTGGGACCTGCAATTAGGAAACAACAAAACTTGAGTAAGTATAGATGAAGTCAGGTTATAAGTTTTTTTTGTTTTGTTTTGTTTTTTTGTTTTTTTTCAATTATACATCAACATTCTTGTGAGTCCTTTTTGTTTTTCCACTGTAGTGTGCTTGCTTCAACTAATATCAGTTGTAAATCACAGCCATGCTGTTTGTGGGATATACAATTCTGATGATAAAATTGAATGAAGGTTGGGAGCACAATCTGTAGTAGCTAAAAATGCAGTATAGTTAAGTCACTGAGCTGAATTTGAGTCAGAATGTTTAAAAGTTTTTTGCAAGTTGGATTTGAATTGTTTGAGATACTCATTAAAATGTTTTTAATATTTTTTTTTCCCTTAAAACAAGGTTCTTATGTGCAGCCTAGACCATTGTCTTTCAATCCTCCTGCACCACAATTCCATAGTGTGTGGAGTAACCAAAATACAGAGACCTATGTGCAGCCTCAAACTGTGGTGAGCCCACTCACTCAGTATGTACAGGTAAGGTTATTTGTGCTGCTGATTGGGAATTGTAATTAAATGTTCATGGAATGGTAAGCATGCACAACTTCTCAAATTCAAAGAAAAGATTCCATTCTCATCTTAGCTCCTCTTTTTTGTATTATATTTCCCAATAAAGGTCTTAATTTAGAACTACTTGAAAAGAACTCCAGCAGCCCTGAGAAATTAATTTAATAGTTGATGTGATCTACTTATAAAACAAAATGCAGGGAGATTATGCACTTCTTACTTTTTAAATAAGAACTCTTGTAGGTGGAGCATTCAATTAAATGGTAGTTCTTCAGTGGACTTTCTGCTTGTCATGCATCCAGGTATTTACTGTGTTATTCTCTTACCAAAATAAACTGCAGACTTGAAAATCCATTGCTTTCAGTTATGGAAGCAGAAGTTGGCTGTGTTAATCTTTTCTCCTAGCGAAACAAATCCTTGTTTGTGGTTTTTAACTGTTGCTGCCTTTGTGGGGACACTTGTGCTAGTCACAGCAGATACCGTAACACCTTGCTTTGAACTTGAATTTAAAAGAAAAAACCTTATCTTGTAGACATATGCATACAGTTCACCAGCTGTATTGATACAGCAGCAAGTTCCTGTAGGATATCAGCCAGCATACAGCTATCAGGTATGTAATTCTTTTAAGTTGGAGCAGAAAGGTCATTGGAAATCTCAGTCTCTCACACTATAGGTGTTTTCAGAGGGGAAAAAGAAAAGCCTTTAAAGGAAACTTTATGGAAGGGTGGTGTGCATCTGGAACTTGCCTCTGCTGTGCACCATGACCTGGGCAGTGCTATGCAGTTTAATTAAATCCCCAGAAATGTAGGAAATTAAAGTTGATAACCTCACAAAACTGAGTGAATGATCTGTAGCTGGAGTTTGACTTTTTTTTTCTTTTTTTATCCCTGAAATGAATTCTATTTCAGCTTCAGCTTGACAGATTATAATAAAAAACACTAACTTTGTTCTTATTCTTCATGCATTTAAAATAAATCATTAAGTTGGTATAATTTTTCAGTGCTTTAGAATATGCAGTGATAAACTTGCAAGCTGATAAGTTATACTTTTTCTTATGGGAAGGAACTTTGCACTTGTACAGCGTAAACAAAATCAACTGCTTAAGTAATAAACAGAATTGCTCATCTGACTTAAAAATCTGAGCTGTATTTAAGAAGTAGAAACGTTTTCTTTTGAGCTGTAAAAATGTACAGAAAGGTACTTGGTAGCAGTATTTGAGGTTGTAAATGAAACATGTAGGTTGTCTTTGTCCCCTCAGACTAAATGAAGTAGTTGAGTAACTGAAGGTTTGAGGTGTTCTGTCAGGATGGCTCCTGTGATTGCACTCAGTTCTTGCCCTAATCTTTAGAAATCTCTGTTAAATTTGGAATGAGGAAAGCTAGGAGGCAGCTGAATTTGGGGTAGGACAGACCTTGTGCTGAACACTATATGAGGTCTTCATGGAAAAGGTATTGTGCTGCACTGAGGACTGTGAGGAAAAAATGGAAGTGTGGAGTATGGTGTGTGTGTATATATGTTGTGGCTCTTAAAGAGCAGTTACCTGGGTAGGGAATAAATAGATAAAAGCTAATTATTCTTCAATTCCTGTTCAAGGCTCTGCCACAGTGGGTTCCTGGGGAGCAGAGAAACTATGTTATGCCTCCGGTAAGTCTGCAGTGCTCAACTTGAAGACTTCTGAGTCAAGTGTTTTTATACTTAGAAAATGAGACTGTTGGTTTACCAGGTCTGTGTGGTACAAATCTGTAGTTGCTGACAGTAAATAGCTGTTCAGGTCTTCATTGTCAATTTAGAAGCTGCATGACAGAAGCAGAGCTAGCAGCCTTACTTTGTTACTAATTAGTGAATTCTGGAATTTCAATATGGAAACAGGATTGGTTCTTCATGAAAAGCTGAAGGAAGAATAATGTTGTCTGATGCACAACCTGTATTTTTAAGTCCTGTAGAATACTACTGGTTATTCCATTTCTTTTGTAGATTTGTGAAAGTCTTCATAATATTTTTCTTTGCAGATAGAGTTTTTGGTTCAAGAGTTCTTCTGAGCAGGTAGTGAGGTTGTTGCAGATGAGATGGTGCTGATGGCTTCCAAGGAAATAATTTACTTTTTGTGACTTCACATAAATCTCATTAATGAGAGAGGAAAATTTATATGATACTGCTTTAAGAGGATCAGCATTGGATCTTAAATTTGCATCATCTATTCCACAGTGACAAAATTGTATTTTTAGAGTGATTTCTAATAAGTGTTAAAGAGCTAGTATCTTTGAAGTTTGCTCCCAGCAGATGTCTGTAGACTCTGGAAGGTAAATGGGGTGGAGGTGAGAATCAGAAAATAAAACTTTGCTTATAGTATTTATCTTGGCTTTTGATTATCTCTGATCATATTAAAAGGAAACTTTAATACTACTTCAAATTTTGTACTAAGCTTTGTTTTCAGCCTTTGCTTATGGACACAAAGTCTGTATTTCTGTTAGTGAAGAAATGTATTTGTTAAATAATGTTGTCAACAAACCTATATGTGGAGGACACATTTTGAGGAGCAACTTGAGGAGTGATTATAGTGAGGAGGAAAGACATGTATTTGAAAGTATCCCTTTATAGAAGGGGTATAGAAGTGTCTTTAAAGTAGATCAGAATACTCGGTCTCATTTGTGGAGTTTTACCAGAAGGAGGAGGCTGGCGATGCTTCTGTGTAGGTGGGGACTGATGCCTGCATAGTTAGGCGTGTTCTTGCATTGTTATTAAAATACTGCGCCCTCTTAAATATGCAGGTTTATACTTCAGCAAATTACCACTACAGTGAGGATCCAGAGTTCATACGGATGGAGTGTGCTGCTCCAGAGCCCACACCATTGTCTAGTAGTGGTCCACAAAAAGTAAGTTCCTTCTTAGTGTTCTCAGTTGCTAGTGCTGTTGCCAGGTACAGGTGATGCGACTTGGTGAAGAGGTCTTCTGACCACTTCATCAACCCTACAATTAAGGTTGTAATCATCGTTTCATTCGTTGCTTAATCCACTGTGATTTCTGCACGATTTCAGAAGGCATCTGGCTTCCTTAGAACTATTAATGCCTGGTCTGTAGTGTTGAGGGATGTATAAAATATGTTTAAGTGGCAAGATTTAACTTAATCTGATAAGAACTATGGCAAAATTGCAGATACTAAAAAGGCAGATTGGGTAGCACTTCCTACCTTATGCAGATTTGAGTCTCAAAACATCTAGGTGGGTGAAATTTCTCTCTTCTCCTTGCTTTTGTGGAAAGCTATCTCTATTTGGCCAGCAGTTGGCTCTTAATTCTTTAAAGGAGACTTCCTTGTGTTCTTGTCTGCCTCTCCTAGAGCTGTACTGGCATGTCTCTGATAAGAGCACTTATGTGGTAAATGACAACTGGGGGTGTTAATACTGGTTAACAATAAAAGGAAAATTTCAGGAAGCAGGAAAGCTGGGAGGAGTTCACTATGAAATGGTAAACTCTTGACAGTCTCACACCCCTGGTAGTAGGGTAACTGATACAATCAGTTTTTACAGATGCATTTCTAACTGTATTTCAGAAGTCTGTGGACAGGAGCATACAAACAGTAGTGTCTTGTCTGTTTAATCCTGAGAGCCGCGTGAGGAGCACCTTTGTATCGCAAGATGACTACTTCAGGGTATGTAGTGGAAGCAAAATGAAACCTCTAAAAGCAGCTGATCTCAACTTTGTTCATACATAGGATACTGTAAAGACAGATTTATCTGTACTTTGCTTGAATCTTCATTTTTGTGCATGCACTGAGATGAATGTTTGATGTTTAGCTCTCAGATGCTCAATACTGAAAGCAAATTGCAGAAATTGAATTCAGTGGATTTAAGCACATTGATACAAGGCTGCATCAAAACTGCTGAGCAGCCAGCTGTTGGATATTTAGGGCTAATCATCCCTCAGGAGCAATCTGCTGAAAAGTAAGCAGACTGCATCTTGTTTACAAGAGAGCAGAGTTAGATGGTTATGGCCTTTCCTCCACTTAAGGACCTCTGTGGATGCCGTCTATACTTTGGTTAAACCAGAGTAGATTTACATGACAGTCTGTAGTCAGGTCAATACCTGGTCATCAGGTATTAATGGGATGTTTTTTCTGCTGTGCATTCAGTCTTCACAGAGGTCTGGTTTCCAGTGACATGCTCTTGGTAAGGGTTTTAACATTATACTTAAAATTCTGCTATTTCTTGTTTTTAAAAAGACAGGTGTGAAGCAGGAATACAGAAGGTGTGTTTGACAGTTCTGGAGGGGACTGAGCAGTGTAGAGAATGTCTTGAGATATTTGTGAAGCTTTTGTTGCTTTGTTCTGATTGTTGTCTAGAAACATGTTTTCCTGTTTTTTTTTCTTCTCTATTCCAGGAGAGGAGGGTGCATCACTTCAGAAAAGGAAGAGCAGTGCTCAAAAGTGTTTGATCAACAAAGACTTTGAAGTACATAAACGTATTTCCTTGATGTTCCTATGGTTCAGTTTAGTACGATGTGTTGTAGAAGTGTAACCTTTTTCAAAAAGTTGCTTCAGGTTGAAGTTTGTGTTCCTGTTTCACCTGTTCCAAAACAGTTATTTTTGCTTGAAGTTTGAAGTTGTAAGAGTTGAAATGTTTCCAGGTTTTACTACTAGCTTGCATGTTTTTCCCACTAACTAACTGCAGTGCTGATCTTACGGAATTTATACGGGGAAGGGGAGAAAAGAGAAACATTCTTGGTTGGTTTGGTACGTGTGGATTTTCTTCTGAGCTTTAAGGTACAGTTTGTTGCATGTTAAAATTTAGTTCTTATTAAACCACAGTTAAGTTACTAACGTCAACCAGTTACCTCTTGCAGTTCAAAAGTTGAAGCAGTTCCTTGTCCAAGGTGGAGTATTTTAAAAGTGAGCTCTTAATCAATGGAACAGAAGACATCGATGTGTAACTCAACTGAAGCCCTTTAGTCCTGGTTCTTTTTAGATGACCCAATAATGTCTTTGTTTGCTAATGACAGTTCATCTGTGTGAATCCTCAAATTCCTGTGTGTAACTTAAGGTGCAAGAATCTAATAAGTTATATTGGCTGCTCTGTGGACTATAATTTTTTTACACTATTAATTTTAGCAAAACCTGTATCTTAAAATTGTGAGAAAATACTGCATTTAAAATATGCCTGACTTTGTGCAAACAGTTAATCAAAGAATACATGTAAGCATATTTTAATAATAATTATGTAGATTTTAGTCACGTATTTTGAAACAATTAAAATTTTTTATTTTGACTTACCCTCCCAGTGTGAATGACATTCTCATATAACACTTCTTAATTTTAAGCTATTCTTAAGAGGGATATGTGGCATGATATTTATTGAAGGGATGGAAGATCTGTTACCCTGCACAAGAATTCCAGTTACTGCAGGTTTCTAGCAACAAACTTTCATGTTTGGTATTAATACCTGTCTGCATTTTTTAAGAGTACAACTGAGAACAGCATTCAGTTTCAAATGAGCGTTGAGTCCTAGTCTGATTTTCCTCTTATTACTACCTTAATGCCTCAGTCTCTCTAAATAAAAAAGGAAGCAGCTCCTCCTTTGCAGGTATATTTGAATGAATAGGATGGCATGTCCTACCTTGGATGTTTAGAAGTTGATGTCAGTGAGACATGCAGTAAGAGCTGAGTTACTGAATTGGGGGGGGGGGAGGTCGGCCTTGGGGGATAGGAATAGTAATTGGTACAGCTCTACATAAAATAGCTCAAAAACAGTGTTCTGGTAGCAGAAATTGACTCAAAACAAAGTTGTTAACTTCTTTCTCTTCTCAGACTCATCACTGAAGATGCTGTGTCTATAGTTTCCATACTGTCAGTCACTGCTTTTCTCAATCTATTGCTTTAATAGTATTGTTAGTTTGATAGATTTAGCTTCCCTGTTTTCAGCTTCTGTGCAAGTGGTTTAATTGTGTACAATTGAAACCTCCACGTACAGGTGGTCTGGAGTTTTGGGTATGAGGGCCCTCTGTGGCTTTATGTACCTAAGCAGCAGCCTGCTTGGGCTGTTACATTTCTGCTGTCATTTTATTGGTAAAGGTAATTGTTTCTTTGCAAATGCAGAATTCATTTTGGTTTAATGTTCTAGTTGGCTTCACTGCCTCGGGATGTATTTGATTCTTAATGCAGCAGCTATGAGAAAACATGATGTGCCTGTATGTAGCTCTCGCTGAAGAATCTCAACACCAAAAGAAGAGATAAAAACAGAAGATGTCTAAATAAAGTGCAAATCTTGTGTTTATTTGACCGAGTGTTTCAGTGAGACCATCTGGTGAGCAGGCTGATTGTTCAGTGTGTTTGGAATGGTTGGTGCTAGATAGTTGTTCTTGAAGCATGCTGAGAAGGCTTATAGTGCAGTGCATAGCTCAGGCCTTACAAGCACCATTTATTTTCTCTTCCATTAGATCATGTTGAGCAACTTCTGTTCGACATTTCTCACCCATAGGAAATGCTTTAATTTTTTCTTTTATTCCCATCTGGGAATTGCACATTTTGTGGTGTATACCATTAAAAGGAACAAGTTATAACTAAGAACCTACATCTTTCATGTTTGTTTGAAGCACCCCCATAAGCATAACACAGAAATAGTAGGTAGATCTCTTTTGTGTTGCATTTGGAAAGTTACAGCATCTGTTTAGTATGGCTGTAGCTGAAGGAAGTTTGAAAATAGGTGCATAATTAGCTTCTTGCAAGCTTGTTCCTCTTATACGACTAAATTGAGTGGACCATGTTAATTGTGAGCTAGTAGGTGCAGTGGTGGGTTCTTCTGGATATGCCTTCCTGTTTTTAAATTGTGCAAGCAAAACAAAGCTTTTCCTGACTTGTCCCTGTGGCTTGACCTGGCAAGCACAGCACAGCTGTTTGCTCAGACTCCGCTTTGGTGTGGGACTAGGGAGAGCATGTGGGAGGAGCCTGGGGGTCAAGATAAGGGCAGTTGAATAGGGAAGAGATGAAAATTCACAAAACGAATGATGCACAGTTTGCTCACTCAACAGCCATTCCTCCAACTGGCCAAGTCTCCCTGCCTCCATTGTTCACTATGATGCTATGTGATATGAAATACCCCTTTGGCCAATTTAGGTCAGCAGCGTGGCAGTGTCCCCTTGGACCCCAAGCTTCCTTCCAGGCGAGGCAGCTTGGGAAGCAGAAAGCCCTCAGCTCTGTAAGCACTGCTCAGCAATAACAACACTGGTGTTACTGTTTTCCTCCTAGACCTAAAACATGGGATTGTATGAGCTGCAGTGAGGGAAATCAACCATTCCCATGGAAATTGGGACACTTAAGAGAATGTTCTGTGTGGGATCCAAAAGCATGCAAGCTTCCCATAAATAGTAAGCTAGCTTATTGTCAAAAGTAGTAATGATTTAGGTAAGCTAGCAAAACAATGTTTGTGTTTAGTTGGTGTTACGGATCTAAAGGGCTCAGCTATTTCTACGGTTCTTTAAGTGAAATGTCCCAGCGAGCTGCTGGGTGCTGTGGCCTTTTCAAACTCTCCTTGCAAGCTTTGCCACCTGACAGAACTAGTCTTGAAATGAGACAGCCAGCCAGATGGTACCCTTGGAGCTCTGTTGGAATGATAGTCTGTCTGGCACAGGCATGAATTGCTGTCAAAGTGGAAATATTTTTTTCCTTCTAGGTATTTGTGCATTAAACTAAGATGCCAAATTCAAATTCCGTCTTGCATGGAGATTATCTGATGCTTGAATGCTACGAAGAAACAAAAGAATGTTCCCTTGATTGTATTTTACAAAGTTTTCTTTTGCATGTCATAATAGAGTAATTATTTTCTTAGTCCGTACACCTGTAGTAGATCTCTTCAGGAAGGCATTGGTGGACCAATATTTGTGTGTATTTGTGCCGTCATTTAAAAGTTTGAGTGTCTGCCACTTTAAGCCTGAGAAAGTAATGAATTGGAAGGATTCAGATTGATAAGTACCATCAGTGTTATTTCTCCATTGTATGGAGAAATTGGAGTGGCTTTACAACCTAGATGGGTTCTTGCTTCATAGTGTATTCCATTCTTTCTTTCAAGTGTGTGATGAACTGGGTTTGGGGAGGAAGGGGAGAGAAGAGGGTGTGGGGGAACTGAAGGACACTTTAATTCCAGCTCTTTTTAAGAAGATGCCAGCTGAGTTACCATGGGTCGTTGTTAATCCTGTGACTGTTCTGGCTTTAGTTACTGCGGATAGAAGTTCATGCTATGTGGAAAAAGCTTTGTGTTTATGTTCTTGGTACTCAAAACGTTTCCTTGAAGCAAACTAAGCTAAAGGAACAATCCTTTCTCATCACAGTTAGGAGGCTTCACTAAAGTACAGTAAGGAGAAAGGAATTTTCCATTTTAAAAATACTGTAAAATGTCAGAGCTAAAAATGTGGAAGTATGTATCCATGTAGGTAACTGTTCTAGAACAGTCAGTATAAAGTGACAAAAATGCTCTCAGAGCCTCAAAATACGTAGTAAGGGTATCTGCTGCAGGAAGTTGTAGATTTGTCTGCATGGTGGATTGGACATAGCAGTGTATCTCTTGTACTGCTTCAGCCAGGTTGGATTCTGTAACAGGAGGTGGCTCTGTGATGTTCTTGTGAGTTACCATCATTACTTGCTCGTATTATCACCTCTGAGTCAGTTGTACGTTTTTAAGGTAGTGTTTGGACTCGCTTTTCCCTCTGCCCTGTTCAAGGTGCTGTAAATCCATCCTTACACTTTGGGTGCCGTGTGTTTTAGTTTCAGATGAATAATGCATGTTTCACCTGTGGCTTTTGGGAGGATACAAGGACAGCTGTGTGACATATCGCATTACCTTTAGTATGTGGCCTCTGACTAATACATGCATTCGATTACTGAGGTATATTACTAAGGCATCTTCCATCTTGTTGCACACTCACTGTGTGTGAAATCTCTGCTGGTGTTAGTAATTGCTGGGAGAATATCCTCTTCAGAATTGTTCCGTTGCTTTGCGAATCCTAACTCCTCTGCACTGAGAGCTGCCGTGTGATTTAGGAGGGTCTCAGTTTCGCTGCAGGTGAGAATTTGACCATAACCATTGGAGGGCTCACACCATACTGTATTAAAAGGTGATCCTGTAGTTAAGTCAGACAGCAGTTCAGCTCCAAATATCTTTGTGCAAGGTAAATGTAGGATTGTGGATGAAGCCTTGCTCTGTGAATGGTTTCCCTTCTTTTCCCTGTTATTGAGGTAATGAACAAGTCTTGTTGTGGAAAATAGCACACTCGCTTATGGCTCCAGAGGTTTAAAAACAAACAAAACCTTATAAACAAAAGTATTCACCTTGTTGGTATGAAAATATTTCTCCTATTCAGCAAAGTTACAGCGGTAAACGTTAGGAATGCTAATTGAGGCTGTTGTCACTTTCTCTAGAACAGAGAGATCTTTACATTTGGAGTTCAGCAACTTACTAAATCTTTTCCAAGTGGGGAAATAAAGTTGTGCCAACAGATCCTTATTGATAGATGGAGTCCTGTATTAACAGTAATACTATTTTTTTGACTGGGAATTCAAGTCTTTGTGGTTGTTCTACACGATTGCAGTAGCTTTCATAAAACTTGACACTTGCACCTATCTCACTGCTACAGTGGGTCTTCATTGACTTAAGAGACAGAAATTATTTTTCTGCTCTTTTAAGTCTATGGCAGTTTAATTAAAGTGATTTCTTCCAACGTGTTTTTAAAACAGTTTTTTCAAAGTAAGAAAAAAAAAATCTATAAAATCAATAGTGGTGGTGTTCCAGAAGTACTCGAGTGCAGCATTGCCTGCTAGTAACTGTGACTTCTGGGCTGAGTGGCTTTCTTTCACTGTGCTCTTGGGGGATGTGCTGAAGGAGCAGTGCTCAGGAACTGCAGGCTACTAGAAGGTGAGCAGGTGCTCTTCTACAGTGTAGACCAAAGTATGCTTTCTAATGCTGAGATGCTGCATGAATATTTGTCATGATAGTGGAAGCCTGAGAATGGAATGCTGAATTCTGGTGCTACCTGTAGCTTGATCTATGTTGGCTCAGCTTTTATCTACTGCTCTTCTAGGCAGCTCTCCAGAACCACTGCAGGAGACCCAGGACTGTGCTGGGGTGTCAGTGAGTGGGAATAGATAAACTTTGAATGGTACATCAGCAAGCCTTGTGTATCTGAAAATAGTATTTCAGATAGTTTGCATTTATATTCAAGGCCGCTAGAGAAATGTTTCATGTCTCTACTTTGCTGCTGCTTGTTGGGTTGACCAAGCACCTGGCTGCATTTGCTTGAGATCCAGGGAGGCAGGCAGGGAGACACATCGGCCTCTGGAAGGTCCCTCATTCATGCTTTTTCAAAGGAGTAGGTCCTGTATGAGGGCAACACAAAGCACAGCTCCTCTGACCATATGAGGTTTGGTTTCTAAGTGTTGGTGGGCTGCATTCATTCTTTAGAATGAGCCGACCTTTAAAGATGTTTTCAAACAGTGCTCAAAAATGAGACAGGTATTTTTACAATACAAACTTCCACTATTTCCTCACTTTGAGACTTTGATTAGTTTTCCAGAAACGATAATGTGGTGTGGTGGAGCCCAATGTCAAGACTGAGTCTGGGGTGCAGCTGAAGGTACGCAGGAATTGTAAAGGCAGATGAGGAGCTCGCTGTAATTGTAGTAGTTCAGTTGCGTGGTGCTGTGTGATCTGTATGGATTGATGTTACGAGTTTTAGACTGTTTATAACCATCTAGATTGTAGTTTCATATGTCGATCATCATGCTGTTGGACCCAGCTGTGCATCCTGTCCCTACGTGGTAGCAGTTGCCATGACAGCGCACAGCAGCTGGCTGGTGCTGTATAGCAGGCATGTGAGTTCAGTGGTAGCTGTCACCATGCGATGTAGTCATCCACCAGCAGGTGGGGCGTTAAGATAACAAAAACATACCGACACTCATTTAAAAACGCTTTTCTTGGGCAATACTGAAGCCTGTAGTAAAAGCTGGCCATTGCAGAATGTAGTAGTTCTTACTGTAAGAGAACTCATCTGTGCGTTTAAAAATCCAGCTGTAAGAAATGCAGTGGGTACGCTTTGTAGAGCACTGTCAGGTTACAGTGTGACAGATGAGCAGGAAGACAGGGACTGACAGATTGACACTGGTTCTGAGTGTGGTCAGGGTTGAGCTGGGCACTCAGCGGGACAGGTAAGCTTAAACCTCAAACACCTGTAGCTGAAAAATTCCTGTTGATTTGTTTGTAATTCCTTTCAGTTCCTCTGAAAATACTTGAGGCAAATCCTTAGCTGAACTCTACAATACTTTGAAGGAGTATAAGAAAAAATTGGGGTTCTCCTGTGTGTTTCCAGGCACATCTAATCTTATTATATAGTCTGCAATAAGAAACAGCATTTATGGGGGGGGGGGGGGGGCGGAAGGCATGTAGTGAAACTTGAAAATCTTCACGTATGCTGAGCGTGTTTGCCAGACCTCATTTCTGTTCCTTTTTCTTATGGATCTGGGCTTGAAATGAATAAGAACGTGGAACGCTTCCTTAAACTTGGTACTTGTGATCTCTGCTCTTATAGATGCAACCTAGTAGCTGACAGCGAATGGGAACTCAGCTGGAGTTCAACCTGTGCTGCCAGTGCTTGGTGCTTGCTGCAGCTTTCGGTACATTTCCTAGGGCTGGGTCCCTCTAGGTTGGTTAGACAGAAGGAATGGAATCATCTAGCAGAAATTTCACATCATTTCATTTTCTGTTGCTGAGTTGCTTTCCATGGGGAATTGTGAGCTCTCTGAAATGTTTGCTTTCTTGGGTGACATTTTCCAATCCATATCCCACACTGACTTATTACAAAGCTAACAGCAAACAGACTCTGAAGAGAGTTTTCATTTAAATGTCTTCTTATTTTGCCATTAGAAAAACACCACTGAAGAAGCAAAAATGCAAGTATTATTTTGCTGAGTTTCTACAGTCTGTGGATCTCAAATAAATCTTGGTTAGGAACCATTACACTTGGACAGATCAAGGATTGCTTGGGTCAGTGTTGTAGGCCATTGTTGGAACAGTATCTGTACATGGAAAAATAAAAGGCAAGCAATCCTCAAGAATATGCTCAGCTTCTGGCAGTTCATGGCCTAGAATTTCTGAGCTACAGGTCGTCTTTGATCCTTCCTTTTGGTGTATACTGAATGAATTAGCAAGGCAGGATAGTGTTGTTTTGCCACAGCATCAGAGTGCAGCTGTAAATAAAAGGAATTATTTGCTGTATGAATCCTATGTTTTCATCCCTGCCTAGACCTAGCATGGTATTTTTCAGTTGAGTTCTTGCGGCAGATCTTGTTATAGCTAGTAGAGTGATCTCTTAATCTAAGTGGCAGGGGTCTGTCTGTGTTTTGGCAGCAGGGGATGTATTCTCCCATGCCAGGGCAGCCCGATGGGCTCGCAGAGTGCAGCTTCAGAAACTGTAAGTTCATATTTCTCTGTTCCTTCACATATGTCCAAGCCAAGGACAGAACTGAATAATATTACCATTTTCCAAAATAGTTCATTGATTTCCAACTTGGAAAGCGGGAATTTCAAAATCTGTCACAGTTTTTAGCATAGGAGCTGCCAAGAGGATATTTGGCTCAAATGTCCCCTTGGTGTGCCCCCAGCAAGAAGCACTGGGCTGGAGTGGAAAACAATCTTATTCCTGCCTTATTTAGGAGCGAAGTTAATTCCGCTTTCATCTAAATTAACCCTTCATATGATTTGAACTTTGGTTTCCTAAGAGGTCTAAAAGACTCAAATTTGCAAGTTTGATTTCTGTGACGCTTTATTATAAATTATCTCATGATCTCTTCTTTGATCTAGTGCGTTGTTCTTCATACCCAGTGATAATGAGAAGGTGGGAAGATCTGGCTGCTGTGACCAGACACACAAATGCCACTAGTGTTTTCTTACTGCTCTTCTCAATTATGACAAGGGATGTGCTTCAGATTTACTTAACTGTAAGGTCAAGGATGGAACTTTTCTGGAGAGCAAATACTGTTTGCTGAGTGCATTTCAAGCAGGAAAAGATTTCTAGAGACTTGTAGTGAGTTTACCTTTTTTTTTTTTTTTTCATCCCCGGAACCTGAACAATGTGTAGATGACATTAAAGCTACAGCTAACTCCTAGTGTAATTTGCATTTACTAGGAGAGGATTCTAGATAGAAACTTGCCTGTCTATGTGGAAGTGCAGGTGAGTGTAGAGTCCATATTTATCCCATTCTGGTGCTTTGGTAATTTGTCCTGCATTCCTGCAGTTTCTCATCAGTGCTGCTGGATTTCCATCTGTGGTGTCACTGATGATGGTGTAAGGCTGTTTAATAGATAATTAAAGCTATTCGATAATGGAACTGTCCAGATCTGTATGGTTTTAGTTTTCAAAATGTGAGCTGATGTACTTGTGCTTTTCTCCTCATACCTAAGCGGTCTCTGGAAGGCTAGTCTTGTTCTGACATTTCTAGTTGTGGCATAAAGTGCTTTTGGTGCTTTCACTGCTTCTTATGAGTCTGCGTACAGGATCTTAGCAAGCAGTATATTCAGCAATCAGTGGTCTTCATCCCTACGTGAGCTTACAATGATTGGAAGCTTGGTTGTCAGTTTTTAGCTCAGTTTTCCAGCACGTACAAAACTTTTCCTCGTACTTACTAATTAGAGATGCTAATTTCAGCATAAACCAAACTGTACAGTATGTATTTGGGCTTCCTATTATCCTTGTAGTATATTTCCCTAGTAACTAAGGTTGGTCCAGTGCGCTCACTGAAACTGCTCACATCAACTGCTTGGTCTCCTTAAATATCCAGCAAGTGCTTATGAACGTCATTTTTTCCACATGGAGAAGTTCAGTGACACACCTCTGCTTCATGTACATTTCCTTGTCGGCTGCCTTTTTGTCAGACTGCCCCTTTAACACCATCTGTCTCATGCAACAGAATGGAATGGAATATTAGCAGGAAGGTTCAGACTGCTGCCAACATCTGCCTCTGCATTGTGGGCCAACATAACGAAATAGGAGGCATTACTTTCAGAGCAGCCCTATCCAGTCACTGTGGGACACTGCATCCCTCCTGTCTCCGAAGGTCTGGCTTTTCTTACATACATAGTCTTCATAGTAATTCCTTGTTCAAGATTCAGCAAAAGCTTAAATAACAATTCAGCGTTGTGAGTGTGCGTTGGCTTTTGTGGAAGTAAATACTGTTCTAAAATAGCTTTTAAGAATTTCATCCCAAGTATGTGTAAACTAGGAAATGGGTGGAACTAACTTAAAAGCTGGAGTTCAGCCTCGTACTGCAAATGCCAGTAACTGGAGTTAGGGTTTTGGAACATGAATGGCTTATACTTCTGTGGATCTTTCCAAGTAGTTGTTCCAATAAGGCTTCAATCAAGGGATTATCAAAGGGTGTAACTAGAAGTGCTGTACATAGGATTGCATACAATTTCTTGCTACTTTTCACAATGTGTAATTATCACTGTCTGTGCCAAAGTAAGTGCAGATATTTGGCAAAGCAGAACTCTTCACTTGCCCTAGCAGTAGCACTTCAACACTTACTTTGAACTTGTTTTACCCAGCTGCACCTGGCACGACAGAGTGCAAATGGAAAATGTGATCACTCCTGGTTGTAGAGTTCTGCACTGTGAAGTGTGTGGATTTACGAGAGAGATCACACTGGATAAAACAGAAATAAAAGGCATCAAAGAATTTTTAACTCACTGAAGTAAACTAACATTGCCTAATGGCATGGTGTCTAAGAGCAGCACCTTACCGTTGGTTGTAGGAATTGGGGCTTTCACAGTTGTTGTTTTTTTTTGTTGTTTTTTTTTTTTGTGGATAGATGGCTGTTAGAGCAGGATTTTGATTTAATTATTATTTATAAGCATTATTTATTGTATTGTTAATATAGACAGCTTAAAATAGTTGACAGTCATATCCTATTCTAGTAATTAGTCTAGTGCTTTTGAAATAGAATTTTTGACATGTACATTATTTCAGCTACAAAAAAAAAATCATAATTTCAATCAAAATTGTCCCCATTAAAAAAGTATAGAATGTTTTTACATGTTTATCCTGGGGTGGAGGAATTCCAGGTTGAAATCTGTGTCAAAACACCTTGTCTCTCCCAGCTCTGAGTCTGCAGATGTGTCTGGGAAGCAGGCAGCAGAGAGGCAGTATGCAGAGAGTGGGTCTGTACTGTGACCTGCTGTAGTCACTGCTTTGAGTATTCTTCATCTGTGCACGACTGCTGCTTCACAGCAATCCGTGGTTATCCAGTGTTGTTTTCTTAGTGTTTATGTCCCTTTCTGTGCCTGAGAGGACTCTGCACCATCAGAAGTCTCTAATGTTGTCAGACGTCCATTCAGTTCACACTGTGAGGTGTCGATCTGAAAATCCTGTGGTGTCAGCAAGGTTCAGTGCCTGGGATGCCTGTTCTGGAGCCATCTGTGACCTGATATCCTTCTAACACAGGGGAAACTGCACTTTCACTTCTTCCCCACACACTTAGTAATCCTTCCCCATATGCTTTAACAGTAGTATCAGAAAAACAGCTCAATTACATGGCACCCTGGTGTGAATGCATGCTGCTTTCTCACACAGTTGGAAACCCAGAGAAACTAATGAGTGGAGGAAAAATGATGAGGGACAAGGGAAGAGGAAAAACTGCAAATAATTAAAAGGAATGAGGAGAAAGAGGGGAGAAAAAACAACACAAAAGGAGATGGGTGAAGTTAACACACAAGATGTGCTATTGGTGTTTGCTTTGTAGCAGTACTGGTTAAGAAGAAACTTCATTTTCCCACATTCATTATTCTGATGTTATGCTGTTGGCTTATTTAACCAGTGCTGATCGCTGCACACTAAGGGGACTTCAGTGTGGACAAAAGCCACTCCAGACGATCTTCATGTTCCATGGCAGCACTTGAGAGGAAAACTGTAGAGAGAGAGAGAGAGAGAGAGAGAGAGAGAGAGAGAGACAGTACTTTCAAATATTATTCCCTCACAACACCTGCCTTAAATGTGGAACTGCTCTGCGCCTGTAGTTATGAAGGAGCTGAGGTGCTAATGCGCTGTTTGCTTATTTGTTTTCATACAGCAGTTGAATTTGTTTTACATACCTTCCCAGTAGGGAGACTCTCAAGTGGATGAAGTGTAGCAGCATACTTAGGACACAAGAGTTTTAAGAAGCATGAGGGCTCATCGTGGGAGCTTCAGGAGTTGCTGAACAGGCTTCTGGCCTAACAGGGGCCAGAAGAATGATAAAGGCGGCGAGCAGAGTTCCAGACTTGGCACATGAAGATGGCATTTAGGATATATACAAGCTCTTCTGGAAAGACAGGGAGGATGAAGGCAGATGATTTTCTTCTCTGGTACGTATCTCTTGGATGACAGACTGGGAGTGACTGGTAGGCATCAAAGGAGAGACCACTGAGGGTGACATTTAGGTGGAATTACAGACCAGAGGGTTATGATGGTCGATTAAATCTTCAGAAAGCAAGCACATGTATAGGTTACGGATCCTGATTCATGTGGAGCACTTAATCTCCAGGATGGCTGGAGGGGTAATGGTGAGATGCAAACAGTCCTTGGACTTAAACCAAACTTTGCTCTCCAATTTGGGGAGCTCTTGAAGCCTTCCTGAAAGGTGAAGGAGCACTGGAAGCCTGGCACGCTTTTAAAGAGAACCTTTTCTGTATATAAGTGTGGTGGATCCCATGCAGACAGGAAAACAATTAATTGGAAGACAAGCTTGGCTGAACAGGCAACACACGACAGAACTTCATTGAAAAAGCTAGTGTGGTAGAGGCAAAACTATTGAAGGATTATTAGAAATGTTGCCAAGGCATGTAGGAATGGTGTTGACATCCACAAGGGCTTGTGGAATCTCCTCTTCCCCTTGACAGCTGTTAGCTGTAAAAGGCTGAACCAGTAACGGGTAGGTCTGTCACAGAATGTGAGCACAACTAAGGCTAATGGGCTTGGAGCTTTTGTTTTCTTTTTGGCATTTACCTTGGATTTGCTGGCCTGTGTGTTGAGAATAAAGTCTCCGGGAAGAGGAGAACTACCCTTAGTGGATGAAGGTCAAGACAGGAATTACTCCAGAGATTTTGATGTATGGAGATCTGAGACAAAATGGGCAGGCACTGTGTGAGGATGCTGAGGAAAGGTGGCTGTTGGCTGAGAGCAACTACTCGCTCAATCACAGAATCGTTAAGGTTGAAAAAGACCATGAAGTCCAGCTGACAACTCATCATTACCATACCAATGAAGCCATGTTCCTCAGTACTATACCTACACATTTATTGAAGAGGTGTTCAAGATGGTGACTCCATCACTTCCCCGGGCAATCTGTTCCCTGACACAAATTGAGGCCATTAACTCTCATTACATGGGAGAAGAGGCTGGCCCCCCACCACACTACAACCTCCTTTCGTGCAGTTGTGGAGGTATCTCCTGAGCTTCCTCATCCCCAGCATGAACAATCCCAGTTCCTCATAAGGCTTGTGCTGCAGTCCCATCACAGCTTTTTTGTCCTACTCTGGATGTGCTTCAGGGCCTCAGCCTTGTACTGAAGTGGTTAAAAAGTGTAACAGCTACAGTTAGACAAATACTGTATCCATAAAAAAAAAAAAAAAAAAGACGCTTTGGGAAACATGGAATTTCAGTCCCAGGAAAAATCATAGTTTCTTGGTACAGACTTCCCTGATGCGTGAAATATGTGAATCTAAATGGTGTCATCCTCTCCTACCAACTGCTTTGCCTTCTGTGATTGAATGGCTGGATTGTAGACCAGGGGATGGTGGTGGTTGCTAGGACGACTTTACTAAGGTGGTGCTGGGTTCTGTGCGATTTCTGTGGGCTCTTCAGATCCTGTAGTCTGAGTGGGTGGGCAGCTAGAGAGGTAAGAAACTGACTGTGGGGCTAGGCCCTGGCAGGCGTGGTTAGTGGGTTAACGTGGTTAATGGCCTCTGCTCTGTCTGGAGGCCAGCTGAAAGGGCACTGCTGTTTGTTTGTTTTTTTTTTAATGTCTTTATCAAGGGTTCAGAGGAGATGGCAAGATGTGCAGTTGCTCCCTATATGTGAGGCTGCAGCTGACATCCTCTGGGTAGGTCTGCTGTGCAGTAGGACCTGGCCAGGCTCAAGTACCAGGCTAGGCGTGGACTTGTTGCCGTTCAACAGCCTATGTCTCTGGAAGGCTGCGGCATGCATCGAGGCTGGGGAGAGGCAGAGGGGCTGAATGTGTTTGGTTTGTTGAGGGGGCGGCTTTGAGGGGACTCCAGCCTCGCTGAGGGAGGATTAAAGATAGACACGTTGACAGGAGGGTTCAGGCACTGGGGATAAGGAAGGCTTTCTGCTGTGAGGGCAGCTAAGCAGAGACGCAGATGGGGCGCAGAGGGGTTGTGCAGTTTGTGCCTGTGGAGGTTGCAAGACCCGACGCAGTAAAGCCCCGTGCTGTGCCTGGGGTCCCTTCCTGCCGAGCTGCTCTACGGCTCCACAGCTGCTAAAAGCGGCTGAGGAAGCGAGCCCGGCTCCGTCCCGAAGGAAGCCCCAAGGTGGAGCCCGGGCAGAAGGAGACGCCAACCCGGGGCCAGGCAGCGGTTCGGGTGCGGGAGCTAGCGGCTGCCAGCCCCGGCCGGGAGGCGGAGCGCTCCCGCTTCGTGCCAGCGGGCTCGGCGCGGAGGTGGCGTGGGCGGGAAGCGCTGCCCCGGCTCGGCGCGGCTCCGGCAGAGCGCGGGGCTCGCCCGGCGGCGCGGAGGAAGAGGAAGTGGCCGCGGCCCCAGGCTGAGGAGCTCGGGCTCGGAGCTCCCGGCCCCGCGAGGCGCCTCCCAGCGCCGTGCCGCGCGGCACAAACTTTTTCGCTGGGCGGAGGGGGCCGTGAGGCGGCGCGGCGCTGCCCGGCACCTCCCCGCCGAGGGGGAGCGGCCCCGGAGCACGGCGGGCGGGCGCAGGAGGAGGAGGAGGAGGAGGAAGCGCTGTCAGCGGGGCCGGCCGTCTCCGCCCGCCGGGCATCCTTCGGCACCGCCGGGCTGCGCCTCGCCCGCCGCCTGTCCCAGGTACCGCCTCGCACCCGCCTGGCGCGGCGGGGAAACTTGGCGGGAGGCGCCGGGGAGGGGAGGGGGGGCAGCGAGGCAGGGCCGGGTGGGGGCTGACGGGTCCGGGCTCCGCTCGCGTCTCGGTCCTGAAGTTTGGCGGAACCGGGGCCGGCCGCTTCTGGACGGGTTGCGGGCGGCGGGACGTCGCTCCCCGCGTCCCGGTAAAACCGCGGCTCCGAGGGATCGCGGCAGATGACGGCGAGCGCTTTGTGCCCGTTGCGGGGCGGCACCTGGAGCCGCGGGGCGGCGGCGTGCCGCTCGGGGCTGCCCGCGTTCGGCCCCCGCGAGCGCTGCGGTTCCCCGTCCCGCGGGGCGCGCGGCGACCGAGGGAACCGCACCTGACGGGGCGGGTGTGTGCCGCTGCCGTTTGTGTTCCCGTAGAAATGAATGATGCTGTTTGATTTCGTAGGAAGATAAGTGACGCTGTCGAGGCACAGCTGATCCCCGCGCTACTCCGTCCGCTTGCTTTTATGTTTTATCCTTAAGGAATCCGACCGGTTTCTGCTGTGGGCATTGAAAAATGGCGATAGCACTCTTGGCAGTACTAGCGGTCACGTTTGTGTGTTTAACTTCTCAAAAAGAAGCAGTCGCAGCATGAACAGTGATTTCAGGAGACAAACCTCAGGTTAGCTGCGTTGGACCGAGGGGCTTTCCAGTGAGCAGCGGCATTTCCCTGCTCAGAGGGCAGGAGCTGGGCATGAAGCGAGCAGTGCCCAGGGGAACACCACACTGCACCGTGGCCTCAGAATCTCCAGGGGAAAGCTGAGCTCAGCGTGGGGATCCATGACCCGTCAACAAATAAAAATCAAACTCGAGTCTGTAATCGAGAAACGATGCATTTAAAAAATCACGTTACTCTCTTACTTCATCCCCAACTGCACGTGAGATCCCATAGCTTTACAGCTGGCTCTGTGCTCCTCTTCACCCACATCGTCTTGCCAGGGCTGTGCTCTGTGGCTGACTGCCTCGGTACAGTGCGCGTGGGGCTCCCAGCTGTACAGTTCTATGTTCTGCTGGGGCTTTACTCAGTGATCTCTGAGAATTGTTGTGTACATCTGTTCCCCCTCTCTGTTTTCTGCGGGCTCAGAGTAAGTCAACTTCAAAGGAAGGCTGAGTTTGTACCTGGCATTCTGTGCATGCTTCTGTCCGGTCCGTTTGGTCTTTAATTTTCTAGGTAGTGTTTGCTGCTTTAGGTTCCTTCAGGTTTTTACAGTAGTTCCCTAGTTCTTGGCATCTCAGTGGCCTTCTGGCTTCACGTGAAGGCAAAATGAATGGCGCTTCAGGAGAAACGTTACCAGTTTGTTGTCCAGGAACATTAACTCTTTCTTACTTTGAACAGAAATACCTTGCCTGAAAGTGTTTTCTGAAGTGGGTGCTGCCCTTGGAATCTCCTGCTGTATTGAGAAAGGGCATCACGATGCCGCTGTCACGGTGTGATGATGCAGATAGGGTTAGGAGCATGCGTGGTTCTCCCCCTAACCTTCTGCTCTGAGTCTTCTCCCCAGAGCCAGCACAGCATTGTCTCACACCCCTGCTGGTTCCCGAGCCCTGCTTGCTCATCCTCTGGCCCACGTGCGCACGCAGACACGCGTGAAGCAGTGTGTTTCCCCACAGAAGGTGTCCTGGTGTGAGGCAGCCCCTGTGTGTGGGCACTGCCTGCAGGCTGCAGGCCCAGGGCCAGAGCTGGGGAGCGCGGTGCGTGCAGAGCTGCGTTGTGAACAACATCATAAAAGTGATCGCACCTAATAATACTTCAGTAAAATCTGTTACTGCTCTGGTGTGTTACTTGACACGCTGCGTGCCAGGAATGTGCTTTCTTTTCTACTCTGACTTGTCAGGGTGGTCAGCTCTGACTTTGTGGAATCCATGCTTTTATTTATCTGTAGGTTATTTTGTTTTTGTCGTAAAGTTTCCTAAAGCTTAGCAGGCTCAAGGCAAATGGGCCAAACCCACCAAATTATGTATTCCTGCTGCTTTCACAGTCACTTTCTCAGGGAGATGGTATTGGGAGATGGTACTGAGGTCGATGCACTCATTTGTTTAACTCCAGCAGTTGAGTCTGCACTGCATCGCTACAGCTCCTTGAGAGCCCTGTGTTTGAGACCAGACCCTCCTTCGGGTTTGAGTTCTGCCTCCATTCAGCTGTGGGGCCTTTGGCTTAACTGGGCTCAACTTCTGTCACGTCTCACTTCGTGCTGCTGTTTCTTATCTGAGGCTGTAGTTTCCTCTGCTGAGCTTTCTTTCTGTCCCTTGTAAGCCCTCTGCTTATTCCACCTTTCCTTCTTTATTAGGTAATTCATCTGTCTGGATCTGGAAACCTTCGTATGAATTCTCTTGCCACTTCCTTGGGTTACGCATTCAGCAGATACCCGCATTGTGGTTCAAACATGTTCCAGACGTCCCTTGTGCTCAAGTCCTCCAGCCTTTCATTCCTGTTCATCTCCCTAACGAGTTCCCTTCATTTTTGGGATTTGCCTTTTGAAATTGAAAACCTTAATTGCAGATTTACTTAGGCTGCCATGCCATTCAATTTAAATGAAATCAATCATAAAGAACAAATCTGGGATTATTCTTTCACCAACCTTTCTGTAAGCAGAGATTTACTTACCAACTGCAAGTGTAAATCCTGATACCGCTGGTAACTACGTGGCAAAGAAACGGGTCAGCTGCAACGTACAAACAGGGATAGGACTGGTATATACTATTTGATCTTTGTATTTTCAAAATAAAGTCTTTCAGAATCTTCCCAATTGTTTTGAAAACGTTGGCTACTTAAACAGCTGTTCCCCTCCCACAAACAAAAATTGTGGCATGTATTGAGTAAATGCTTACAGCATTACTGTATGGCAGTGCTCTTGAAAAAGGACCAGCTGTGGTTTATGTAGGTAAAAAATTCCCCTTTGTGATGTCATGCACAAAGCCTATACCACGCTGAATGAGAGCGAAAACACAGGAGCATGGCAATGCTCTGGGATCCTGTAAAGCACCGAGTGCTCTGTTCTCTTTTTGTTTATCTGCACACCCTGTTTGCCAGGTGTGGTGTTTCCAGTCCTCTGCTTCATTTATGATTCTCTGCCTGATTATTCTTCCCCTCTTATTTGAAATCTATTTTGTTGCTTTAATTTCCCTAGGAGAGGGGTTCACCCATCACTTGCAGGCTCTCCCAGGGTTTGTTTGGGGCTGAGTGGGGATGGAACGCCGTGGTGTTTTGCAGGCTGCAGAAGATGCGAGAATTAAATGACCACATGCCAGCAAGTGAACTGCGCTGAGCAGGGAGTGCTTATTGTTTAGAATGTGGAAAGGTCAGGATTGCAGAAGTGAGAGTTTAAGGAAATAAGTGCATCTCATTACTGCACAGCAAATGTGAAGTCCTGTAATTATTTGTAAAAGCCTTCTAGCATCCCTGTGAGGTAGCTGAGTGTTACCCGCAGAATGAAGAATTGGGATGAAAGGACTTAATAGGCTTTCTCTCCCAATTTTGGTTAACACATGGCAGCTATCTGGTTTCCCAGCTGCTAAACTCACCAGTAAGGACACTGCGCTTCATAATGTGTGGAAGGAATTTCAGTAACTTATGATCTGTATTTAAAAAGTGATTAATAATTTATGGCGAGGCTTACAAAAGGAGGTCACGAGTTCTGGATGATAAACATTGAAAATGTGGTAACGCAAGTGAGCTGCTACCCACTAATTGTGTTTAAACCCAAGCTGACAGTGGTGTAACCTGCCTGTACGGCGTGCTTCCTTACGATGCCATATTAAAATGACCTTAAGTTTCAGGTGGATGTGTTGCAGATGTACTTTTATGAGACAGTATTTGAATGTGTGCTCTAATACGCTATGCCAGGAGCTGACTCCGATGCTACATACACTGAAAGAATTGTTTAGGAACTCGTAGTGAATTCCCCCTGTAAGCAGTCATTCCGTAATGTTGATACAGTTGAAATAAACTGTTTAGCCAATATATACTTAGCTGATAAGCACCCCTTAATGAGCCTTGTAATCTATTCAGGCTTCCATTAGCCATGTGGTTCTGTTACGTCTCAGTGTAATTTTCATTATTATTCTTCGGAGATAAATTGTTACGGAGTTGTATGGAGGAGGGGCCCATAAATCAGGAAATTAGCTCTAGTTGTTCCCTCCTCCCCAAAACAAAGGGAGTTAAGAAAATGATGTAGAAGTCGCTTTTTCTTCTCTTTGTGCCTTGAAAGGAATCTCGAGCCCTTAGCAGGAAAGTGAATTGTTAGCTGTGTGGCATTGTTCTGTACTTGGTGTTGTGCTCTGGTGGCTCTGAACTTGCTGTGTGTTTCATCTGTTTGGAATATGGGCTGGGGAAGTGAGAAGGCAAAGCCCAGCTGCTGGAAGTGCTTTAGCAAAGCTGAGGTGAGGAGCTGAAAGCTTGGCAGATGTCTAGAAGAGCTATACAAATTCCTGTATTTGATTCGAGGTATGCTCGTTGTCCTGGATCATGGAGGTGTTTAAAAAATGGAAATTGTTTTCTTTTCCGCTGACTGGAGAAATCTTGTAACTGTTTGACGACTGTTTTTCATGACGAAAGTGGTACCAATTTCAGTAACACTTGAACTGGGAAGCACTATTCAGAGGTACGTCAATATTTGCCGTGCTGGAGGTGTTCTACTGTTCTCCCTGTTCCCCCCAGAGCAGCTCTACTCCTAAAACACATGGTAAAGGACAGTGACCGGGACGATGTGGCAGCAGGAAGCTCATCCCCTGGCTTCCATCTGGGAATTCTCCTGACTCATATGCACAGAGTACAGGTTAATTTCTGACCTCGGTTTGCGGAAGATAGGAGCTCTTTCCCTGACTCCAGCAGGCATTGGCTATCATTCAGGAGACAGTTTGCCATGAGTTGACTATAGGCTTTGCTGTGTTTCTGCAACTCATCATCACAGCTTCCACTTCTGCTGTTTTACAAAAGTGGAAAAGAGATATGAACTTAAAAAAAATCTGTTTCTTGATTCGAGTTTCAGTTCTAGTTTTATCATGTGCCTGAACACAAAAATAGTTTCAGAGATTGACAAGACAGTAGAGTACAAGTAAGGTTAATTCACAGGGAAAAAAAGAGTCTGCAGATGGGGTTGGTTTTTCCAGCACTTGCACCTGCAAGAGCCCATAACTAAATCTCCATTTTAACAGTTAACAATCTTTATTAGATATTACATTTACTATCACCCCAGGGTTCTTCTTTTAAAGATTGAACTAGTGGGCTGATAAATAAGTTTTTGAATAAACATGATAAGAAAATTTCTCTTTAGAACCTTCTGAAGAACAGGAATATCTGACAGTTTTGCAGTGTTCCTGAAGAATCATTTTCAGATTTACTGTACTGAAAAGTGAATGTTATTCAGTGATCATATTTTCCTTTAATACTGAATAAAAGATGTAGAATTCACAAGCAGGTAGAGAAAGCCAGGATAAATATATGTGGTGTAGTATCTTTAAGCATCCCTGATAGCAAAACAAAAGAGCTATTGAAAAGGGGCTGAAGTGGGTTGAGATTACTTTGAAAGCATCAATGATAAAACGTTTTGTACTGCATTCCTCAGTTACATAAATGTAGGAAATTAAGGAATAATGTCCCGCTGACAGCAAAATTTCTGCCTAAAACCCAAAGAGATGTTTTCAGACTCCAGGATGGAATGACTGAGCAGGAGTGGCATCGCTGCAGAGGGAGGAAAGGAGCTGAAAGGTGACAGCACAAGCTGTCCCACGAGGAAGTCTATGGGAAAGCACTGAGCAGAATTTGGTGATTCAGGTTGTATGTCCTACGTGTACCCTCAGTATGCTTTGGAAAACTTCAAGTATTGATACATCTCTGCGTTATTATTTTTTAATAGACTCCTGTGTCAAAGTAGGAACTTTTATTTTTTAAGACTTTCTACTGCAGCAGCACTCTAATCGTAATTACTGTGGAAAAGATGGCGATGCTGCAAAACTTATTTTTTTCTACTAAAATACCATTCTGATTTGAATGCAAACATCCTTTCCCTCATACTTTGATTTAGTGACATTATTTTGTTCGGAAAGAATGGTGGGAATTATTTCTCTGCAGTGACCTTGTTTTAGCTGGGCAGTGGGAAGGCAGCGGGCCGTGATTCTGGGGAGCCCCTCCAAGAGGCGGTACAGGCGGACAGCTTTTCTCAAAGCGGCCGTGTTCTGAAACAGGTTTGGTGGAGAAGTGCAGCAGAGTGCCAGCAGCTGACACCAGCCCAACAGCCTTGGATTTCCTAGCACTTTAACCCCAGTTTGTGAAAGAATGCAAAACTCTCCGTGATGCAAAACACTGCATCCCCGAGGTTTCCTTCTGCAGCCGCTGCTGTCTGAGGAATCCTGTGGGTTTGTGCAACTGGTGTTTGCAAACTCTGCTGTTCAGTGACCTCTGAAACAGAACTTTTTCCTTACGAAATTCAGTACCATCTGCTTACCACGTGGAAGAGCTACGGGGCTGTCACTGATCTTTGGAGAATTCACATTATCATAGAATTGTTTGAGTGCAAGGGACCATCCAGCAGTACCCCCAGCTCCTTTTCAGCAGAGCTGTGCTCTGCTTATCCTGTTCTGATAGAGTTGCTGACGCTTACTGCTAACTTAGCTCCCCACACTGCAAACTACTACAATATTTTTTATTTATACTCACATTGTGCTTTGGCTTTTATAATTTTTTTTCCTTCCTCATTTTTCCGTGTGAAGTCATTTTTCTGAAGAGGTGCAGAGGTCCATCACAGCCCATGAAGGTACTCATAGTGTCTCACTGTTAACTTACAACAGATATTTACGTATGAAAATAATGTTTTAGACTTGTGCTGGTCATATTGCATGTGGAAAAGAAAGAAGTGGCTGTGTATTTGAAAAATAACCATATTCGAACAGAAAATATTGTTATTGAAGAAAAAATTATCAGTCAAAATAATAGAGGACACTATGACTTGAGGAGCAGTGGAAGATCCTGGGGTTTTTTGAATTTACAAACCAAGTTTTCAATTTTCAGATCCAGCTTTCAATTATAGAAGATTTTAAAGTGCTTTTCTGCCAAAATGACGAGGGAATGTTGTTTTTCTGTTGGATGAATCCCAAAATATTTAAAGTTCGGGAAGAGATAAGATGTATCCATTTTTCTTGGTGCTGGAGGTCACCTTGGCAAATGTTCTTTGTGCTTTCAGTTGATTGAATGCTTGTTTTCCATGGTATTTTTTAAGGGCTGATGCATTAGTCAGTCTGATTCTGGTATCTTTATTGGTGACTTTGTGTATGGAATCTGCTGATGGTGCGAAGCCAGGTGGCTTTGCCAATAACGAAAGGAATCCCAGCTCTGGGTGCGGGAGGGGTTGGACAGAACGATGGGTGGCAGGAGCATAGAGTAATAGGGAATGAGATCTGTTACAGACTGGGTGCTCTTCAGTTAGCTGTGCTGGATACAAATGAGGATAAATGGGTTTCTTGGCTCATAGGAAGATGGCAGCGAACTGTGCTTATGATTCAGCTGTGAAAAACGCTAATGTGATTTTAGGCACAGTGAGCAATAGAGACATGGAAGCGTTAATGCTGCTTTAAGGGGCATCGTTAGACTCTCGTTTTGAGCATATGGTCACCTGCGTTCAAATGGAGACATGAGTAATGATGCACATGAGCTGGCGAGATGCTGAAGGGAACAGCGAGACTCACGTAGATGGCTGGATGTGTTTCTGCTGGCAATTTGATGAAAATTGCTAACTGATTGGGGGATGAAGCTCTGACACATATGTAGAAGTACACCTTTGAAGATGGGGAGCCTGAGCTGTTTTTTCATTCTGTGCTTCGTATTTATGAATTGTTTGCCAAGGTAAAGGCAGTCCTGGATTGTGATAGAGGCTTTTGAGATGGTGGCTGTACCCTAATGTGAAGCAGTAGTTCTTCGTAGGCAGAGGACAGGATGTTCAGTGGGTTGTGATGAAAACCCAGGTGCATGGCTGGTATGTCTTATCTCCTTATATTACCAACTGCTTTAGGTCCTTTGCCTTGGTCACAACAGTGTTGTTGAAGAGGAATGAGAGAACTTGGTTTCATCCTGTAGCGTGGGGTGTGATTTGCTTCCTACAATCACCTACATATTTTCACCATGCTGTTCTTCCATTTGTTCACACTCAGATGAGCCACAATAAAGCAGGACATAAAGAAACATTCAAGGTGTAGCCAAAATGGTTGTCAGGAGCCATCCTGTACAATGTTATAGACTGGCTGCTTATTAAAGAAAACCAGGTTTATCTAGTTTGGTTCAGTCATCATGTACCTCTTCTGTTTTAAAGAAGGTTTCTATAAAGCCATTATTTCCTGTGCCTAACCTGAAAAAACAAGATGGAAGGAAATGAGGTAGTTTCCTCAATGCTGGTTTCTCTGCAGACCTGCTTTTTTGGTTGAATGACAAATCTCAGTGTTCATTGGATATTACAGAGGTTTGTATAAAAGACAGTACTATATCATTGCATAGGAAGTGCTTATATAAAAATTGTTAGTAGGTTATTAGTCTATATATTAGCAAATTAATTTGCATCTTCAGCCACTTTCTATAACAGATGATGTATCTACCAAAGTGTATGACTGCATACCTTTGAAAGATAGAAAATACATGCATTAAGCCATCAGTTTTACATTAAAATAATTGCATGTCCAGGGCTTGATATAATTGGTATATATTTCAGCTATTTTCTGAATGTTTATGTAATTATGCTGTTGCATTTATTTTGTAGGTAGCATGCATTCAAAAACACAAATCACCCATGTGTTATATTATGGGGAATGAAACTGGAAAGGTAGAAAAGCCAAATGAATATTTAGTCCTTTTCCTTTTTCCTTTTCCTTGCCTGCTTGTATCAGGATCTGCTGAAATGGGTTGTGGGTTGAACAAACTAGAGAAGCACGATGAAAAACGGCCTGGTAACATCTATTCAACGTTGAAGAGGCCCCAAGTAGAAACCAAGATAGATGTCAGTTACGAATATCGATTCCTGGACTTCACAACTCTAAATGATGGTAAGTACACAATACTTTTCTTTAGATATTTTGCTGTTCAAACTGGCAAGTTAATTGCTTTGTAATGGTTTTAGAATAGTGTGTATAATAGTTAAGTTTCTAACGTGTCTTTTAGTTTAAGTAAATGCCTTCTCTCCAGTCACGTTTGTATGCAGAAATCTTCCTGAGAATTTGCTGTGAATTTTTAACCATACATTTATTTGTAGGTTCTCAGATTTTAGATTCTTTTTACCCATGTGTTTTTTTTTTTCTTTTTTTCTGTGTTACTCTAAGGATGTATTCTCATTTTCTCAATTTGCATTTTATCCAAGTTTCATATGGTAAAGTGATTCAAGTCTGGTATGTTATATACTTATTGCTCTTTTTTTTTCCTGCTCCCTGTGCTCTCTCTCAGGAGTATTTTGAGAGGTTGAAGTTGGTGTTTTCAGTTTTGCAAACTTATCTTCAATAACTCTTATGTGGTTATGAGACCTGTAGGTACATTCATATGGCTGGAAACAGAATGACAAGAGGCACTGAAGATCTAGAACGTGGAAGGAATAATGGTCCAGTCCATTTTTACCCTTTTTTGAGATCTGAAGTAGTTCACTTTAATTCGTATGAAAATCTGCAGATATTTCATTTCTTTCATTGCTGATTGACATCAAGCATCTCTGCCAGTATTGCTCACACTATCGCCTGTGCCCTCTTCCACTTCAAAATTAGCCTGTTCTGCAAGCAATTACTCCTCACACCATTTGGAAATCTGAAGCTTGAGCAGAAGGCTGGGACCTGCTTTTTGCTATATATAAACCAACACAGTACCAAAATCTGTTACAGCCAGCTGGCTGGATGCCATGTAGAGCCTGTGTGCTTTGCCCTGCACTGTGCTGCTACTTCATGTTTTGCAAGTCAGGTCCAGGGAAAAGGTGATGGTAAGTCTCTCTCTGTGCGAGACAAAGAGTTGCTAGCACATTGTTTTGTGTGCCACCTCACACTGTGCAGTTCAGCATGTTCAATCCAGGGCTTGTTGTTTTCCAGAACTTGTTTGTGAGTGGGCTTGTGTTTGGAAAAGCTGGAGGTGTGGAGTAGGTGTTTGGACAGGAGTGTGATTTTGTAGGCAGTGTGAGAACAGAGAAATTTGTTTTTGCAGACTTTTCTTTGTGCCTGTCTTTCATTCTTTCAGATTCTTCCATTTGCTGTGACTCTAACTGGGATGCACTGCTGTTACTGAGAGCACAGAACTGGAGAGAGATTTGTCTTTTTCTATATTATTTATTTATTTGTTTTTCATGTTTGTGTTTCAATTGTTTCCACGTTTGTTTGTTTTTATTTCACAGTGAACAGTCTTGAGTTTCTGTTGTTTGATAGTTTGAGATTTTTTTTTTACTGAGACGGACTCAGTGAAAATTTAACTCTGGGGACTTTTCTGTGACACTCCTCACAGCTCTGCGTGAGTGCCTCACAAGCTTTCATGTGCACGTCCTCCTGGTTCCTCGTGGTGTATGTGGCTGTGTGCTGAGGACCCAGCACGTGCAGCAGCCATGTGACTTCCCCGAGGCACAGAGTGAAGAATTAAAGCCAGACTTTGTAAGTCCAGTTAAGTGGATAAGTTTGTTGTAAAGCACAGTTGTAGATTTTTCTCGCTCACCTTAGATTTTAGGAGATGTTGTTTTAAGGAAACTGTGACTAGAAGTACTTACATCAAATTCTTTGGCTTTCTAGAGAGAATAAGCTATTTGGCTCTTACTGAGTTCTGACTTGGCATGTTGTATCCCCCGTTGCCCTGGTCCCTGAAGATGCCAGCAGAACAGGAGGAGGCAGAGCTGCAGTTCTGCTCTGTTTCCTCAGTGTCGCCCATGGCTGCGTGCTCTGGGGCTGGGCAGGGTGACAGCCCACAGCTGTGCAGCTCCCCCTGCTCATGTCAGCTGTACAAAGGCTCATGTCACACTGCACAATGTTAGGATGTTTTTCTCAGTAGTGAGAGAATGGCTGGTTCCTTTACATTTTTGCTCAGAAGTAACCTCTGCAGATGACCAAAGATAATCCTCAGTGTTTCACCCATGCCTGCATGGATTCAGGTGTTTCTGAAAACAAATTGCTCTCAGCTGTACAAAAAGAGCATTTGATTGTGAAGGCTGTCTTCTGTGAATCTACATTAGTCCTTTCAGTGCGTACATACCCTGACATCATCTTTTCCACAGGTTTTCTGCTTCATTTGGTTTTTAGAATAAGCCCTGCTGTATTATGAGTGGCTGTGTAGTGTTTTACTGCGTTGTTACTCTAGCCTTACTTAGCACAGTAGTGGATCTGGCTCTGAAGAGTTACTCATTTCTGAGTCTTTTCTGTTATGCTTACTGCTCTGATACCTATATATCTCTTGCAATAATTTAATCTGAATAGGGAGAATGTTTCATCTGTCCTAACCGCAGTTCAATAGGTAGTGAAGTGAATGTGAGTTTTCTATTCCTGTAAGTGGGGAGATGCAGCTCCTCTCTCACCTTCCATAATCTCAGTGAACTCCTTAACTTATGAATCTGGCAGAAGACTGTACAGATGTGTTTGGTTATCTTCTCTTAGATCAGCATTCTGTGGAAGGGTCTGACTAATACTGGAGTTGGTGTAAGTGTGGGGTGTGGACAGCCAGGAAAAGATGGGACCTTTAAATCAGCTTGTACTGTCATGCACTCATTCCATTAGCATCACTGCTGAGAGCAGGGATAAAGTACCATCCTGCTGCTCATTTCTCTGCTGTTAGCCAGAAACTCACCTTTTCTTGCTATCTATGGTTACGTGTTGCCTTCTGACATGTGCAGCTGAAGGGAATTGAGAAAAGATGCTCCTTTGTTATACATTATACATTTTTATTCACTTCCAGACTTGAGCCTTGCTGTATGGTGTAGCAGATGTCCAGTGGAAAATAGTGTTTCATATCTTAAGCACTGTATAAATCATGCATGACATGCATAATGCTGAATTAAGGTTGCAAGTCTGACCTCTACCAGCGTTAAGGGGTTAACCTACTAAAAAGTAAAGTGTCCAGAGGAAGACTTCCCAAGAGCTCATGGGTTTCCACCATGTGCCACAATGCTGGTAATCTTCATGGTTGCTCAGAACAAAACCCTTAGATGTGACAAATTGCTTGATCAGATGTGGTTCTAGTAGGGTTTCCACTCGGTGCAAATGAGTGCTGGAGGAACGAGGAGCACTTTGTGAAGGTGTCTTGAGAGCCTTGAGGAGGGTGTGCTGCTTTTCTCATGTTTGCTTTGCGGTGTCTGCTAAGCAGTCTTCCCTTTCCTGCTGTTCCCTGGGTCATGTTGAGGGATGCTGCTCCGGTGGTGGCATGTCACAGCTGCAGGCAAGCCCTCCCAGGTGCTGTGTGCTTTGAGCTCAACCTGCTCTCCTTTGCTCTGTCTTCAGGTTGAATGTTCTCAAGCTCCCTGCTGGCAAAATC
Source organism: Callipepla californica brunnescens (assembly GCA_023055505.1). Classification (NCBI taxonomy): domain Eukaryota; kingdom Metazoa; phylum Chordata; class Aves; order Galliformes; family Odontophoridae; genus Callipepla; species Callipepla californica. The sequence continues at coordinate 1,351,458 of JALIRH010000064.1, forward strand.
TTGCTTTAGAGTAGCTCAGCTGGATGCCTTCTGTCTGGTGTTGAGATGATACAAATGCTAAGTGGCAATAATTGGATTTTAGAACAATAAAGAATTTGATGGAAGTAAAAGATGGTAACATTAGGTTAATGTTCCAGCAAAACCTTTTGCCACAAAGCCAGAGGTGACAAATTAGTGTCTTTGTGTGTATACCTCAGACTTTTACTGGAAAAAAATACAAAAAAATTGTATAACCCCTGTCAGTTTAAATAATAATAATAATATGATGTTGTTTATTTTGTATTTCTCTCTGTAAAAGAAAAATAAGTGATTAGTGATCATCTTATGTCTTACATCTCCAAGGAGCCATGCATTTCTGCTTTACTGGAAGTAGGAGGTAAATGGAGCAGGTGAGGGCAAATGCTAACAAATGGGATAACATTGATTGTTCGGATTGTTATTTGATTTGAAAGAGGAATGTTTAAATAATCTGTGCTCCTGCCCTGTTCTGACCTAATCTACCTAGTTTAGAGAAATTCACTTGGACTGACAGATCACACAGAAACTGGGCTCTGCCTCTTCTTTGTCTTTTGTTTCCTTTCTTCTACCTCTTTTCAATTATGATGACCTACCGAGAGAAGCAAGGAATCTGAGGCATTTATCTCTTCCCTTCTCCTCCTATTACTGTAGAGGGTTTTTGTCTGTTTAACTGACTTGATTGGAACATTTTTATTTTATTTTATTTTATTTTGCTTTGCTTTAGGTTCCTATAGTAATTCATTGGCCTGATGAGTTTTGACAGTCTTTGGCCTCGAATAAAGTTGGCATGAAACATACGCAAGCCGTGCAATGAGAATGAAATGGGGATATAAATTTTTCTTAAACGGGGAAAGGCTACACTCTGAACAAGCCATTTGTGCTATAAAACCACTGAAATCCAGATGTTTTGACTGATGGAATGAATAATAACACTACTACACGTGTCCCAGAGAAGTTCTGAAGACATAATGTGAATACAAGGGCATATGGTTTTTATCCCTATTGTCAATAATTTATCTCTCAAGTGGGGAAAAAAAAAATCAAAGTGACAGTTACTGAAAAAAAGTAAGATTACCAGTTATATTTCAACGTTTCCACCCTATTTTTTTTTTTTTTGCTGAAGTGTTGTTGCCCAAGGGCTGTATTGTCAAGCCAAAACATGATTTGAGGCATTTTTATACATACATACATACATACATATATATATATATATATACACACACACTTTTGTACGTATGCACATATATGCATATATATAATGTTTATATATATATGAATTTGAAAGTTTGTCTCCCTTTCCCATTCTGGCAAGCTTTTGAATATTATGCAGCAGTGTTTAGGGGCAGTTTTGCTACTCAAAAAAAAAATAGTTATGGTTGTGTTATGATTGGTATGGCTGGGCTCTGTTTGATTCGGGTTGTGTTTTTTTCTCTAATAAAGGTGCATATAATGTGTTAGTGAACATTCAGAAGAAGGCATTTTTGTATCGGAGTAAAAAGTTAAAGAGGCATTCAGGTATGGATTTAGGAATACGTTTTAGTTGTGTGTAGTATACTTAAATTAGTAAAAGAAACTGAAGGGAAAAATATAATTGTAACTTAAAATGGTGGAAAGTGTGCAAGTTGGGGGTAGGGATGGCATTTTTCCCTCAGAATTCGTACACGTTTTCCTGCATTTATCCACAGGCAATTCTGTTTGCTATAGAACATCATATTTGTTATTTACATCACTGCTTATAATCTCTTCCTATTGGTAATTTTTATATTAAATTAAGTAGCTATTTGTGCCTTGTTTCTGCTTTCTGTTTCTCTTCATCTTTCATTTGAGAGCAGGAGAAAAAGAAAAAAAACCCAAAACCTTTCTCTGAGCAAGCAGCTCTATCTCTGAAAAAGGACCCAGTGTTTGCAGGTGTTTTTATTTGATTTAAGGCAAGTAAGAGCAATTGTTTCCCCATTGGCGAATTTATTCAATTTCCTGTTTTCAATTTTGTAAGCAAAGGAACATAAATGAAATTAGCATTCCAGTTTTGTATTTCCAGTTGCCCAGGTTTGTTACCATCATTTTGTCCTCAGGAGTGATGAAATAAAATTAGCAAGGCAAAATGTTGCTAGGTTTTTAATGTGATGTGATAGCTTGAACCAGACTGCATATAGATCACATACCGCGGACTAAAACATTGTTTGAGGGATGAATAGCATATTAAGAGCAGTAAGATGATGAGCAAAAAAGGCCAGTGAACTTCTTCTCTGTAGTTCAGATTCTGCTAATGCTCCCCTTTCATTTCAGTTTGGTCCATGTGCAGATCCCATTCCACTTAGTTTGACTGTATGTACATGAAAATATGTACATGATAAAAAGAATCGGCACAAGGAGTTTGCTAGGTCTGGTCTTCAGTCCCCTCTATTAACGCAAACAGGAGGAAATTATTTTTTTTGGCTTTTCTAACGTGTGCAGGTATTTTCTCTCAAGTGAATTACAGTCTGTAATATGTAACCTTTCTGGACTTGCCACTGTAAGTCATAGCAAAATGAAATGTTTGTGCTGGTAGCAGTTTATAAAGCTTGCTGGTATGTCTTGGGAAACCTGCAGTTTGACATAAAGGGAGCATTCCATATGTTAGGAGTTTAATAAATGTAATAAACTGCAACATAAATGTAATTGCTTATGGAGTTGTTGGGAATAACTTGAACTTTTTTACTACTGTTTGCTTTTAACTAAAGATCCATACCTTGAGTAAAATCTATAAGATACATTCCAGTTTCTAAATGAAGGTTTGCTTTCAGTAAGTTATATTTAACTTTGTTATGGTAGACTACACGAACGTGTTATTGATGTACAGTACAGATAAGCTTATGTGTATGTAAAATATACAGACTTGCATGTATTGTGTACGCATTTAATGAGAAGGGTAATACATACGGATATGAACATGCAGTCTTGTTAGGTCTTGGATTATGACTGTACCTAATTCTGTTTCATGCCACAACAGAAAGTAGGAAGGGCTTTATCAAAAGGCAGAATACGAACTCGGAGAATCATTAACACTGGAAAAGACCACTAAGGTCATCTCGTCCAACCATCAACCCGTTACGACCATGCCTATTAAACTGTGTCCCAGTATGATGAGTGTGACAGAACTGGGAATATATAGTGTTCAGTCCAGTCCTCTAGCTGCTGGATTGTGGTCTTAAAAGCACCCATTCTCATAGAATCTGGAGCAAGAAGCTGATCAGTATTGTGCGACCATTGAAATATTTGAGTTGGAAGGAACTCTTAGAGGTCTACTAGTCTAACCTCAGAGCCCCATCCAGTCTGGCCTTTAATGTCTCCTGGAACAGGACATTCACCACCACTTTGGTAAACCTGTTCCAGTGCCTCACCACCCGTATGGTAAAAAATGTCTTCCTTACATCCAGTCTAAATCTCCCCTCCTTTAGTTTGAAAACATTTTCCCCTGTTCTGTCACAACAGACTCTGCTGAAGAGACTGTCCTCCTCTTTAGATCTGAAAGGCTGATCTTATGTCTCCCCAGAGCTGTCTCTTCTCCAGGCCCAACAGTCTCAGCTCTCTCAGCCTGTCCTCATTAGGGAGGTGTTCTATCCCTTGGATCGTTTTTGTGGCCCTCCTCTGAATGTGCTCCAACACATCCATGTCTCTCCTGTGCTAAGGAATTTATGTCTGGACCTGGTACTCCAGGAGAGGCCTCACCAGCGCAGAGCAGAGGGGCAGGATTACTTTGCACACTTGGTTTGATGCAACCCAGGATACAGTTAGCTCTCTGGGCTGTGAGGGCACATTGCTATCTCATGTCCAGCTGCCATTCGCCAGTACCCCCAGGTCCTTTTTGTCAGGGCTGTTCTTTATCCTCACATCCCCTAGCATGTACTGATAGCGGGGGTTACCGTGACCCAGGTGCAAGATCTTGCGCTTGGATTTCTTCAGTTTTGTGATCAGTATTCTGCAGATTGTGATTAGAAAAAGGACTATTATAGATGCTTCTCTGGAATCTCATCCTACCACCTTACCATTCCACCTAGCCATGGAGTGAGTGGTCGCTTTCTGTACTTGGATTCTGCGCATTTAGCTGGACAGTTGGTGTGGGAATGCAAACTGAACGAGGGAGGGAAGGAATATCTGTAAGATGTTTTCTATTCGTGCGTGTTCCAGTGCGAAAAAAACATGGGTGCTGAAATAGCTGCATTTGTGTTAACTCCCCTAGTCTGTATCCGTTATTAGATGTAAAAATTGGTAGCTATGGTACTCCATTCTTCAGTGCAGTTGTTGATTGTATCTACTCTGCTAGCTGAAGCTTCTTCTTAATGTAATTACTGATACATACCATACGTCAAACGTAAATGAATGTTAACTGTAATTTACTCACATAGTGGAAAAATGCTGCAGATCTATTTAGAAAGAGCTCTGAACTTCCAAGAAACTTTTCCATCGTAGCAGCAGCTAAGGAATTGCACGTGACTGTTCTGAGTGGTCTTGTCTTTTCTTTTGCCTCTGGCTTTGCACATTTTTCCAGTCTTCATGTGTTTTTCATCTCCTGATGCTGCTCAAGAGCCAAGGAGCCAGATTTGGCAGTCTGCAAGGCTGGTAGACAGGCGTTTCTGGTCGAGTGACGAAATGCTTCAAGTCAGAGGAGCCTAATCCTTTTTTTCTCACAAACAAAACTTCCCCTGTGTTTAACTGAAACAGGAGATCACACAGTGACTTGTAACTTTAAATAGTAAATGTCTCATGGCTTTATTATGGGAGAGAAGTGATTAGGCATGATCTCTATAGAAATTTGTTTAGTCTTTGTATGACTTGTTACTACAAATTCTTTGACATCAGCAAGATATACATGATATTCAAAATCTATGTCATATTTTAATTTTAATGGAGTTGTTAGTGATTTACTTTGTAAATAAGCGTTGCTATTTTTCTAAAATCTCATGCAAATGAATGGTTTGGAATTGTTAATCCTGAGTGAAGTATACCTCTTTGAGAGAAAACAAGAACTGCTGGTGTCAGCTGTTCTTTACCTTGAGAAGTCACTGTTCTTAATTGTACTGAAAAGAAAATGCTGAGCAGATGTACTTTGATTGTGAGGGGTTGTTTCTGTTTGCATTCATTTTTCTAATCTTCCTATTTTAAGAATAAAGACTCTGTATTGTCATGGAGACTGCGGACATTCAGCTATTTCACATTACCTTTTTCTTGGTGTGTCCTCATGGCTCAGCACTTGTCAGTGTTCCACTGTGCATATCTTAATCTAGTACTGTGGTGCTAAGGGAGTTTACTGCCAGACTGGGGCAGTCGCTTCTTAAAATGCTTAATGGCATTGTGAGGATTTTCCTGTGGATGAGACGGTATGCTCCTGTAAGTGGAACATCCCACTCCATGTGCCTCAAAGCAGTCTCAAGGAAAGGTGTCTGACAAATGTCTGCTTTTTGGCTTGCAAGCCCTTCTTCTGAGGCAGGTGCCATTTTGTCTCCTTGTTTTCTTTATGCAGATGACATCACCTTGTCATTGTCTCTGCCAGTGATGCTTGTAAAGAGATTTTACATGCAGAAGCCAGATTAATTTCTGTTGTTACTTCTCTTCCTGGTTCATTTCTGTTCCTGCTTTTTCACATGTGCTACCAGACATTTTTTTCACACTGGCCAAAGGTGGAGTTGGTGATGGGGCAGTGGGCCTCCTCCTGCAGCTGTGGCAGCGTGCACCAGATGAGTTGACTCTGTCCTTCACATCTATTATCTGAAAGACATGGATTGTTCTCTTTACTTTCTTGTGTTTTCATTCCTATATGAGCTTTGCCCTTCATCTGCTGGATGGCATGAGTATGAGATGTGAGGTTGATGTGATAGGGCTGGTTGTTGGCTCTCTGTGCTGAGACTGGTTTGTTGGGTCAGAGCTTGCTGTTGTTCAAAGCTACTGCCATGACTTCACCATCACTGGTGGTGATGTCCAAACCTGCTGTCAAAGGTATCAAAGGTATGACTGTCACCCTGTGTAGTACCTACTGGCCTGTGGTCTGTGGCTAACCAGTTTGGGGAGGGAAGGCACATCTGTAGCATCCAATGCTATCCTCCAGATTCTCCCTTTTCATAGATGCACAGCAGAGCTGAGTGTCCAGAGGTGAGGAGACTGACTCACTGTTTACAAATGCCTTTGACTGCTATCTCAGTGGCCCTCAGAAAACCTCACAGTTTAGTGATTGGGAATGAGTTAGGGAAATACATAGCTGAAAAGTAGCTGCAGTATACTATACAGGAGAAAGAATGAGTGAGGATGCATATGCTTTTGCCCTGCTGTTCAGATGAATGACGAGAGAACATATGAAGGGAAGAGTGAAAAAATCTGTCCTATTTCCCTGGCTTGGAGAGGAGACACTTTTAAGAGTGTGGGAAGCAATGCAGACAGATCAAGTTCTGCAGGATGGAGAGCGGTGCTCCCCTACTCTCAACAAGGTAGCATGTGTCTCTCCCTTGCAAGCATCTGTCCCTTCCCTGCTACCCTTTGCATACTGCCAGTCCTCTTCTTAAGCTTTTGGCTGAGGCACTCTGTTCAGAGCAGGGCCATGCCCTGTCAGCTGCTTGACAGACTGTGTGCTTCTTTGCTCAGCTCATGTACCTGCCCCAGAACATCTTTATAGCCAGAATCCTTTAATCCTAGAAACTGCCTCTGTCCTCTTTCTTGGGAAAATACAGCAACCAAAACCTACGTCAGCCATGTGATGGTCTTACACATCCCTAGCCCAGGCTCCCTGCTGTAGTTTTCCTACTGCTGCACCACACGCAGCAGTTTGGGAGGTTGGTAGCCTTAGGCTCCTCCACTGAAAGAGGTGAGTGGAAGGTACACCTGCAGCTACACAAGAATGGATCGGCAAAAGAGTTTGAGCAGTGCCATCACCAGGTGACAGTAATGTTGGAGAAGGCCAATATGGCTCAAAAGTTATCATTAATATTATAGTTAATAAATACTATAATTATATTAATGATTAATAATCAAAGGAGGGAAACTGGAATCCGGGACTTCTGGACAGTGAAGAGGAGAAAAGGGTGATGAGGTGCTGCGGTGGCCTACAACAGAAACATTCATAAGTGGACTGGCATGTTCAGAGGATTATCTAGTCTGAAAACCCACCAGCAGGGCCCAGTTTAGGCATGATAGGATTATCTTGTGGCTGCTGAAATGGGGAGTAAAAGCAAGTCAGTACCCAGCATACTGTAAATGAAGGTGAGCCTCACATCTCTTTCTGTCAAGAAGTTGAAGAGGACTTTACATGACAGTTAGTCCTCTTGTACCTAGAGGCATTCATCATGTTGGCAACTCCAGATAGTGTCACTGAATTAGATCATGGCTGAGGAGCTTTGGGTTTCCCTTGGTAGAGGCTGACAAGCAATGTTGTTTCCTTTAATGTCCTGAGTGACACTGTGCTGGATCTTCTGAGTGACAGGTGTCATTCTGAAGAAAGGACAGCAGGAAGAAAGGCTGTGTTGTGAAATGGAAGGTGGTAAATAAGGTGTCAAGGTGTTCAGAAAGGAGGGGGCGTCACGGGGAAATAGAGCAGATAAAATAGGGAAAGAAAATTGAAAGACGTGAAGCTGAACACATGAACTGCAAAACCTTGAGGGTGATGGGTGACGGTGAAAATGGAGGGACAGATTTCATTTGATTTGTTTAAGTAACAAGAGAAGATGTGATGTTGCATGGGTTTTCAGTTTTGAGAGTCTTCTGTTGCTGAAGATCTGCCTTCATGTTTGAGCTAATACAAGTAAAACCCAGTGAGGGAGTGTGGTTGTCATCTTTCTGTTGATCCTGCACGATAAGACCCCATAGAACTGGATGCACATATGTGGTCTTGTACTGAAGAAGACAACCTGTGTTTCTGGGTTCAGACCCTGTTTGGATCTTGTTTTGTTTTTAATTCTGAAAATGTAATGAAAAACAATCCCTGAATGTATTAGTCGTTTTATTACCAAACAGTGAAAGGTTACTTTAAACCTTAACATGACATAATTTCTGGAGAAGTTCAGCGTTCAATTTATATTTTGTCTGTAGGATAACCTGATAACATTTTGATTGTTTAAATCTGTTGCATCAGTTGTGCATGGAAGTGGCAGGATTTCTCATTTTCTTTGTTGAGTTCTGTAAATAGGTAGAATTGTTGCTTTAGCAACAAGCATAATTGTGACTACAATTTAAATTAAGGTTATGAATATTGCACTCAGCAAAATAATGTAGCTTGCAGACTTGAATAATTGCATTTCAAGTGCTAATTGTACCTGAAGCTTGCCTTCTTAGGCATTTCCATGGATTTTGTGTGAATGCCTGACCTGCATTTTCTTTACCTTGACTTCCTATAGAGAAAATATCCATGGTAATTATTATCTACATAAAACCATCGTTTCTCTTTTGCTTTTCAGCGCCCACATGTATGTGTGTTATGTAGCCTAATAAGTATTCTGTCTGTATAATATGCAAATCTACTGCCAAGTAAGCATCTCATCTGGGCCTGCCATAACGCACCTTTTTCCATTAGGCTCCAGTTTAATGTTGAGTGAGTTCCAGGTACACGCAACCCCTGTTTACCAGTTCATGGTCAGTCTGCAGCAATTTCAGATCTATCCAATGAAATGTCATGGTGAAATCCTGTTTGAAAATTACTGTCTTACACCCATAACGTTACAAAGCTGATAAAGATTGATGCAGCCTCCAGATTGCATTCATGGAATCACAGAATTGCAGGGGTTGGAAGAGATCTTGAGAGATCATTGAGTCCAAGTCCCCTGCTTTCTTCTCTTTAAGTGATGAGGCAGTCTGGAAAATTTTCCATCGTTTGTGTGGAGGATGTGAACTTACTGGCATTTACTGAGCACTGTGCCAGTCTCGTTTCCAGTTCCCAAAGAAGCTTCTCTGGTAGTAGTTCAGGTATGGCAAAACCCTAGCATGTGTCATATTTTTTTGCCCTGTAGCATGAGCATTAAACACAAGTCTTAGTGACTTAGTTTTGTCTTTCTGCTGTCGTACAAATTTGGGATATCATGCACTTGAGAAGAGTCCAGGTATCTTAATTACTGTGTAAAATTGCAACTTCCTGTGACAGAACCTTCATACCCAGCAGACTCTTGGCTTATGTGTACAGTCATGCTTTTGCAGATGACTCAATACTTGTACTATGTGATAAACTTAAGAACCGCAGCTGTGTTTTGGGGTTTCCCGGATGCAAGGCAGCATGCAAGAGTTTACAGCTGAAGTCCACTGATTACTCAGTGACTACATCTAAGTGATGTGGCTCTAAGTGGTAACTGGTAACCCTGGCATTGTAGTAAGGTCTTGTACAAAAACTGCAAGTTTAAGGCTTTCCAGCCAATTGTTTTCTTTTTTTTTTTTTTTTTGCAATGCCTGCTTATTCGTATAAATGGAGCATTGTATAGTAAAAATTGTAAAGGACTCTCAGCTTCCTTCCTTTTCTTCTCCCTGCCCCTTCCCCCCCAATAATCATGCTCTCAACTTGAGACTTGCACTGATTAGCTACAGACTTGCTGAAAGAAACAGTCCTTTTCAAGAAGAGGAGAATCTCATTAAGCCTTTGCTGTGAGCTGTGGCTCTTGATCAATGCTCTAAAGACAGGCTTGACAGTCATCAGATGAGTTAAGAACTGCAAAAATATTACCTATCTCAGTAATATTACCTGTCTCAGTCATCAGTTGAAAGAGTTCATCTCTTTCTGAGAATACAGAGGCTTCCGCGTGCTACATGGTACATAAAATATTAAAGACATCAAGGATGTGAGAAGTCCTAAAGATGCCATATGTTTCCAAATGAATTGATAAAAGGCCTTAAATCTAAAAGAGAATGTGGTATGAGGTTTACAAATGAATAGATGGAATTTTGATGAAGTTAGAGATAAGCCAAGACACGGTTACTGGGGAAATACAAATAAACATCAGTCTGCTGCTGTAGTTCCTTGGTTGCTAAGCCCTTCATTGGTGTTCTTTTATTTGAACAATTTTTTCCTGAACTTCTTAATGATAACTGATAGAAGAATTGACGAATAGTGCTAAATTGCATGGGTTAATTCACTAGCAATTATTGTACAGATTATTAGTAAGCAAAAAAAAAAAAAGCCATCTACTTTTATCTCAGATCACAAAACAAAAGAATGGAAAGACTGTCAGAGTGAATGTTCTTTTGTTACGTTATTGTATCGTAGAGTTTGGAACTGTGTCAGAATTGTTTTTTGTATGTTTATGTTGTTTATTTACTGAGGGACGCTCGGCTCCGATGGAGCATCTGTCTTTCTCTGTAGCCCTTCTACTCGTTTTATCCAGCTGGGTTGAATGCCTTGATGAAGCCTTTCAAATGATCAAATAGATAAAATTGTATGTATTCTTTGGGATTATTTTCATTGTTCTTCACCATGTGTTCACTCTTGAATAAAGAGAAAGAATAGAATACTTTATAATTCTAAGACTTTGTTGTCAAGCTGCAGTTTTGCACTTCTTGTGGGCTTTGTTGTTTGTTTGTTGGTTTTTTTTTTTCTACAGTAAATTCTGGGGAAAGATGGGTCTGCTCATCAGCAGATATTTCCCCAAAACCCTTCCAGAACTACTCATGGAAGTCATACCACCACTTTGCATTTTTTTACATCAGTCTTAGTTATTATTTAAATATTCTAGCTGTGTGAGAAGACAGTGATGCTTTGTTATTAAGAGAGTAACAGGTCTGGCTCTACTTGACCTGAAAGGTCCTAGAAGTGATTAATTCTCTATTTTGCAGAATGCACTTTGGAATTCATAGAAGCAAAAGCACCCTGAGCATGGGCTGATGCGTGATTAGAGGTTAGACCCCCTTGAGGCTGCTTGTGACCACGCTTTGGGTTAGGAACAGTAAGAAAACAGTACTGGCCATGGCACAGAGGCACTGTGCTTTGCACAGTCGCAGGAATGTTCCTGAGGTGCTGCCTGTGCTAGCAGTGGCTAGTAAGAATAATAGCGAGTAGTTCTGTTCTATGTTGGCAATAAATACAAATTTTCGTCCACTACTGTATATTTTATATTCCTTATAACAGGAACTGAAGATTTGACCTGTGTATTTGCTTCTGTATTTGTTTTATATCAGTGAGATTTATCAAACTGTTTCTTTTGCTGTCACTAACCATCTGAAAGGGGACCTGTCCAGGGTGCAAAGAAGGTTTCGATCTCGAGGCTGTCTTCATAATGCTTCATAATTGTCACCTTTATACCATCAAAGAATCTTGCCTCTGTTGGACGGGGCATCTGTTACATCACCACTGCATGTACTTACCTTCAGTGACTTTGAGGGTATGGTGTCGCTACAGCAAGTGCTTTAAATGTGCTTTTCCTGAAATAAATATAAAATGTTGCTTTCTCATAAGCATTGGGGGAAATACTTTGATCTTTTTTCAAAAGAATTGCAAGAATTATCTTATTGCAAAATAAAAAATAAATTATTATAATCCTACTTTGGTTGTTCCGTTCCAGTGATAGCTATTTTGTGTCCATTTTCCCATGACCCACATCAAACAATAGATTTGCGTGCTATCAGAATCACTGTGTGGGAATTCTTCACTTAAAAACAGAAACTGGCCACATTTTTCTGAAACAAGGGAGTAGGAGTTCAGATTCTAGAGCGTGACAGGAAAATTTGCTCTAAGCAAAAAAAGCAGAGCGTTTTTTGCCAAGAAAAACTTTTTCCTATAGTAAATCCATCACCAATGCTCTAGCAGACTTGCTTAAAAAAAACAAAACAGTACTTTTGGGAAGTGCTTTGTTAACTTTTAACAGCCTTTTCCACTACTCTTTGGCTTTCTCTCAAGCCTTCTTGCCAAGTTGAAGTGATGTGGTGTGTTTGGCAGTGACATGCTTCGTTTAGGTGCCAGTGGTGAGCTATTGCTTGCAAGTCATTTGCAATACTCTGTGAAAGCCTTATCACTTCTAAATACACTGCTAGAGGAGTTCTAGAAGGGAGTATCCACTAGTGCTTTGTGCAAGATTTTGCTTCCAGTTCCTTTCTTTTGAAGGATTTTATTTTCTTAATTCAGAGGGCTTGGAAGTGGTAGTGTGGTTGTTTTTTTTTTGCTGTTTCTGAACTGTTTTCCTTGGTCAGTTTTAAACCGGTTTGCTAGGACTTTAAAAGACGATTGTGTTACTCCCAGCTGGCAGCTGCGTACAAGACAGAAACCTTCGTGTGTCAGGAAAAGGTGAGGAGCACTTAGCCCTGCCCATTCAGCTCATTGTCTGCTCACTTGCCAGGGATCCAGTGCTTGTGGCTTCGTAGCCACAGCAGTGCTGCTTCTTTCCAGCTCCGAGGGCTGTGGGGTGGGGCAGAATGCTTAGCAAAGACAGTGTATTTGAAGCTACAGCAGTAGAGGAGTTGGAGAACAAAAGACTCATCAGTGAGAATCACTTTTCATTCATTGTGCTTCTCATGGTAAATGGCTTCTGTAGGAATTTGTGTAATAGCACTGACACAGGGAGCAAAAATTTGTTCTAACAAGAAGTGTTTTTTTCTGAACTGATTTCCATCTGATCTTTAACCGTGTGTACCAGTAGAGCTGCTCAGTCCCATTATGCGCTGACTCTAAAACAAGCTGTCTTTGGTATAGGTGTAACCCTCCCGTGCCTCATTTCTAATGGATATGATTGCCTAATACACTGCAAAATAAGCAGTCCACGTGTTTCGTCTAGCTTTATATCTTCTGGAATTAGTTTATGTGTTTTTTCTGAGGATCATATATGAGTTAGCGTGCCTCTTCTCCATGCCAAGTTAATCAGGAACTCATGGGGAAATTGCTTTGTGGGAATTACTGGCATCCTTTATTTCTGAACATTCCCACACAAATATTTGCACATAAAGTGTGCCTTAGCAGAAAGCATTTCCTATGACGTTTGTAAACAGAGAGGATTGGAACGTAGGATCTTCCTCTTGTGACCTGTTCTCCTGCAGGTACCTGGACAGCTTGAGATGGAACGGGTCCAGAGGAGGGACACTAAAATCGTGAGGGCTGGAGCACCTCTCCTTTGAGGAAACTTGTATAGGTTGGAGAAGAGAAGGCTTTGGGAAGACCTTATTGTGTCCTTCCAGTATTTGAAGGGAGAGTATAAACAGGAGGGGGAACGGGTTGATAGAGATAGGACAATAGGACAAGGGGGGAATGGTTTTAAACTAAGACAGGGGAGATTTAGGTTGGATGTTAGGAGGAAGTTTTTCACTCAGAGGGTGGTGGCGTACTGGAGGTCGTACAGAGGGGCTGTGGATGCCCCATCCCTGGAGGCATTCAAGGCAAGGCTGGATGTGGCTCTGGGCAGCCTGGTCTCTAGTGGTTGGCGACCCTGCCCATGGCAGGGAGGTTGAAACTAGGTGATTTTTAAGGTCCTTTTCAACCCAGGCCATTCTATGACTTTATGAAAATCTGCAGTGGCAGGAGAACATTCCCAATATCCGTAGAGCTAAACAAGAAAATAGGAGTGTGGGGATGGAATGCTGAGAGGAACGGTAAATATTTTCTGGAGAATGTTTTGCATTTGGTTTTCCATTGCAGTTACCAAACACATAATAATTGGCAAGGAATACAGATCTAATTTACTTCTTATTTGTTTTTAAAATCTGAGAGTTCTCCTGGCAAGTTATATGGGTTAGGTGGGTCAGGGTGGGGTTACATGGGTCAGTTTTGTTTCTGTTTATAGTCTTAACATCTCTTGTGTGTTCTGGGTATAGGTGTCCATGGAAGCGTTTGTCTTAGTGTCATTAAAGCATAGTGTATAAACAGGATATCCAAACACTAGACATCTTCCTTTTCTTTGAATTTAGTTTCTCTGCTTCACTTATTTCATGTTTGTATTGAATTTCACCATGTTGCAGTTTCTTACCCAGTGTTCCTTTTGAGACGTAACCAAATCTGGGGCAAAAATTCTAGCTGAGAGTACACCTTCAAGTAACACAGTTTTCTTAGTTACGCAATGTGTGTTGCATGCTTTGGCTGCTATGGCATGTACTCAGTTTTGCCAGGAAGGCTGAAAACAATTTAACTGACTTCTATGAAAAACTTCAAGATTACCAGAATGAAGAGGTTTGATTTAAAAAAGCACCAAAGGCACCCTGAAAAGTTAAACTTCATGCTCTCTTCCAAATGAAAATGTGCATAAATAGGACGTGTCATCTCTTTATCTAAAAAAAAAAAAAAAAAAAATTCCAAGCCAAGAAAAAGATAAAAAGATCAAAGTCACTACTGTACTTTACTTATGCTAATTTAAAGTATTAAGTACTTAGTATGTACTGTTACTTTTGAAGCAGAAGAATGTTATTGATGCAAGCAAGAAATGAGAGCATCTGAAACAGGTTAATATATGGTCTTTAGTCACAGGATTGGAAAAAATCCATTTCAAGCTTTTAAAAAAATCAAACAAACTTGGCATGCAATATCATCCTGAATACGGTTTTACAGGATAGACTGAAAATAGCTGTTACAGCAGAAGGGGAAAATGCATGTGAAACACTGGAGATTTAATGTGAAAAGAAACGGAAATCGACAGGTTACTTTTGAATAAAGCCTTCTAGCATTTTGAAGCTATCTATACTTTTTTTGTGTATATGCACTGAGGTGCTATGTATAAAATACATATAGCCATGACCTGCCAAGAGGATTTTGGTTTCCCTGGAGACTATCAGTTCTCTGTTGCACAGGTTGGCTTGGTGAATAAGAGCTATCTTGATAAGTCCAAACTGTTCTCCCCAAGGTTACTGGATATGTCAGTGAATTTGGATCTTGGTGTTGAAGGTTGAATTTATAAAGTGCAAATGTCTTAATGTCCTCTCTAATGTCCAGTTATTCCTTTCGGCATGTACCTAAAATATGCAGTAATTACCTTGTGAAGTGGGGAAAAACCTCCTTTATGTAATACTTTGATGGCAGTTTTATCTTATTGTCCATGTTGTGCCAAGTCTTTGATTTTAATCATAATTTTCAGTGTGTCAAGAAAAATGTGCATGGAATCATAAGTGTACGCATTCAGTGACAATTACCGCTGTTGACTTCTTTCTCCCCCCTCTTCCCCAAATGTTTTGAAATCCTCTTGTCATTTTTCAGCCTGAAAACTAGACTTCAATCAGATTTATAGTTACTAATTATCCAGTGAATATGGAAAAATTTCCTAATATAATGCATGCAGCCTACTTTGTTCATCTGTGCTTGATTAAAAGAAACCCCAACAATTTCAAGACTGCTCTCAGTTGGTTTGGATAGAAATATGTAGATTGATGTAACAACCTTTCTGCTTTTTAACTCCTTGAAGAGTCAGCACGTGCAGGGTTTCATTGACAGCAGGATATAGCGAAGTGGAAAGCTTTGAAATGCTACTTATTCTATTTCAGAGACTTTTTTGTCTAGCAAGGTGATTTAGAATTTACTGGAGCATGCCTTTGTACTCTTCTGAGGATATTATCTGTGCTTTTTGCAGCTCCTTTGCTATGGCTTCTGTTTGCTGATTTTAAAATTTGCAGAGTTCAGTGTTAATTCTGTTTTATCCTGTTAAATCTGTGATGAAAATTTGTCAGAAATGCGGAAAGAATGTCAAAGTGAAACATAAAATAGAGGAGAAGAAAAGGGAAAAGATGGGAGTTATGCCAGGAAAGGAGAAATAGATGGAAGGGAAAGTGTAGGAGGGAGAGAATTGGAAGTTCTGTAGGCTGCAGCATATCTGTAAAGCTCCCTGGTGTTCATTGCTGTTGCTGATGAAAGAAAAGTAGTAAGCAAGTTAGCTAGAGAGGGATCAAACAAAAAAAGATGTATTTTTAAGCTCTCAAGTGTTATGATACTACTGGCTGTGGCATATCAGAAGATGTCAGTAAGTTTTTTAACCACTACATGGTTGTTGGGTGGCTCCTACTTGGCTGCATTTTAAAATGTTTGATTCCTGACTGCTTGCTGTGAGAGCATATAACTTGCTGCGCCACTGTGTGAGTGATGGGAAGTCCTATTTTATGTCTTCTTAAGCTGTTAAAAGGAACAGTAGGTGTTCAGTGTTGGACTTGGGCAGCTGAAGTATTGCCATCAGCAGATAAGCTTGGTGTCTGAAGACTTAAGTGCAGGGAACCAGTCCTCTATGGTGATGGAAACAGATGTGAATAAATGTTCTGTCACTTCCAGTAGTTCAGAATTAACCCTTTGTATTTCAGTGTAACGTTTGCCTTTGGAAGCTTATACAGATGTGTAATAAAATGTTATAACTTTGAACACATTCTCCATTTGGTTAGATGTAATTGGAGTTCACTTGGATTTGTGAAAGGCAAATTATCTGTCTTTGTTGTCTCTGTGTTCAGTCTGTATCAGTTTAGGAGGCAGAACCAGTTCCTCCCCTTTTGCAGAACAGCATGGAGGGACAGACAGGTAACATTTCAGAGCTACTCAAGAGAAGACAGGATTTGGTTATTCTTCTGTACAGAGTCTAAACGAGAAATCCCTCCCCTTTTTCATCTTCGTAATTTTGTATTTTGCATGGCTGTTAACCCTTGCATCTAGGTGCTGGTTCTCATTTTGCCCATTTTGCATAATTCTGCCCACAAGCTAATACATGTAAGTGGTGAGTCACTGAAGAAGTGCCTGCTGATTTATTTAGGTAACTAGATTCTGTTCTGTGGGTGGTTTTTCACACTGTGTGGTGGATGTGATAGCCTGGGCATGTCATTTTTTTAAACACCAAAAATAAAACTGTTCCGTGTATAATCCCACCATGTGCAGCAGATGTAGCCAGCTCTTAAGATACTTATCTTATGGTTGCAGGATACAGAAATGGAGCTTCGACTGGACAACAAAGATAACCAAAAGATGCTATGAGATTAGACAACGGAATTGATGAGAGGAAGTCGTCTAATCTCATTGCATCTTTGAGCTGTCTTAGTACTTTCTTGCTTTGACTAATGCATATGTCTGCTGTTTCCTAAAGGAAATAAGAGGGTATCTGTGTATGTCTGTGTGTGTCCTTACACATATACTCACATACATATGCATTCATGTACATATACATATCTACATAAAGATATTTGTATACATCCCTTCACAAGGTGTATATGCAGTTTCAGTCTTTCTCCTTTTACTCCTCTCTCCCTTCTTGAGACACAGTGCTTCTGCTTTTGAATATTTTTAAGATCCATTTTTAGATTTTCACTAAAAGTAAACAGCAGGAGCTTATTGAACGGTCCTCCTTCATTTAAATTCCTGATTTCTCTGGCATATTCATTGTTACTTCCTTTGATGGGGACATTTATTGTATTTGCCTTGAAAATTGAAAGAATGTCATTTAGCATAACCAAAGAGCAATGTGAAATATTAACAGCCAGTGCCTTACCTCTCATGACAGCCTGAATGAGAATACACTGAGACTGTCTCATGCTTCTTCAAAGTTTAGGAGCCTCTATACTCCTCATGGGAGCTCTATTACAAAGGAAAAAAGGTGACAATACAGCGTGTACTATTTTCACTACAAAAGGTGGAGCTTTTAACTCATTAAATTCTAAGCATGAACTCGTTTCAGTTAATCAAAGCTGTGTAACGCTGTAAGAAGCATCATATATTCTCTTCCATGTTAGTTGTACTGCTTGAGGGTTTTAGCCTGCTAAGTTTAGCCCAGAAATAATTATTCAGAACTCTTTGCAAAACTTACTAGAAACCTGCTTCCTGCTTGTGTTCTTCGAATTATATTATTAGTGATTTTGCTTTTACTGTCACTGGGAGTACTCTGACTCTCTGGTACATCGTTGTTGTTAAGAAACTACTTGTGGATTCATGGAGGAAAGAACTGTTAAGGTTAAATGAGAGTAACATGACTGCATTGAATCCCATGCAATTTGTACTGTGTCAAAGAAAGCACCTTAAGTGTTTTTAACAAGGAATTAGATTTTTTTTTTGTTTGAAGTTGGCGCTTCAAACAAATGGAAATGGAATGAAAATAGCTATGCTCTCCCAGGACCAGGCAGTAAGTATTTTGATAGTATTCAAGTAACAGTTTGCTTTCTGCTCTCCTAAGTAACAAATTGGCCATACCAAGCTTTAATAATTGGAAA
Organism: Callipepla californica brunnescens; assembly: GCA_023055505.1. NCBI lineage: Eukaryota > Metazoa > Chordata > Aves > Galliformes > Odontophoridae > Callipepla > Callipepla californica. The sequence goes on from JALIRH010000064.1 coordinate 1,369,551, forward strand.
GGATGATGGTGTGGATTCCTTCTGCTGTTTCAAACCAACTCTAGTGCCTTAGAAATTTTCTTATTATAGCACAGAGAGTATATTTTCAAGTCAGTTAGACGAAAGCCAGCCTTTTCCAAGAGGTTTTACACTGTCCCCTCCTCGAGGTGTGTACTGGCATCCACCACCTCTCCCTAAGGAGCTCAGGGCAGCACTCGTTTCCTTGTGCATCCTAAGTGTAGTGAGCATGAGCTTGTCTCTGTGCTTGTACTTTTCAGCAAGAAGGAAATGCAGGAGATTTTGTGGACTTAAACCAGATTTATGCATTCGTTCGTACTCACAGCCAGTGGTATGCTCTCTTCCCATGTTATTGTCTCCATTCGTTGTTGCTTTTTAGTTTCCTGCCAGCAGACATGCAATTACAGCCGCCTTGGTGAGATTCATGAAGCACAACAGAGCAAGCTAATGCCGTTTTCTATGAGGTGGTCACTAATGGCAGAAGGTAAATAGCCAGATCTATTATAAACCCTGCAGGAAATCAGTGGATGTTGTTGGGTAATGGCTCTATTACCATACAAGTGCAATTTTGCATGTGTCTTCTTTTCATCCTGTGTGCTCATTGGTAGATCTGGTCAGGACCATTGATGCCAGTGCCTGGCTTCTATCTGAGTTCTTTAAGTCAGTGCAAGAGGGAGATTTGGGTTAAGCAGTGAGAAACTCACACCTATATTTGACAATTTCAGTAAAGAGAAATTAAGTAAGCCTCATTTTGGCACTTAAGATAGCATAGCTATGGTTTAACTAATTGCTAAACAAGTATAAAGAAATCAAAAAGTAATAAGATTTGTTTTAGCTTTGGCATTAAGGTGGGTAGCAGGAAAGGAAAATTGCTTGTTATCAAACAGCACAGCTTAAAATATCTAATTCTGCTCAGAATATGTATTTTAAAAAAGACGTACTGTAGTTGGTACATAAATAAATAAATAGAGATGGTTCTCTGTATTAAGCACGAGGTAATAGATGAAACCATGCTTTATTTTGTAACATTTCATAAGAATCTTTTTTATTTTTAAGTGCTGGATTATAGCATCTCCCAAATCGTTTTAATAGAGAAAACATAGCCCACTTGTTATAACCGTTTTTTCTAATGTACAATGAGGATGCAACTACCTCTGTAGGATGGACCATCACACAGTTGTCAGAGATCTTAAGGGTTATGGTTTAGTTTGATTAAAGGGAACACAAATGTTTCTTAACTCTGTCTTTTGAAATGAGTGATCCTTTGGTCTAAAGACCTTCAGTAGTCCAGCTGGCTGCCTACTGAGGGGCTTTGCATGCTGCCACTGCAGATTCCTGCAAAGCAAGAAGTGACCACTTCCAAGAGGGATGCTCTGTGATAGCTTTGACAAAGGTCCCAAACAGAAAAGAAGACAAAATAACCCAATCCTTCAGTTGTAGAGCAGGTTTCAAGAGAAGGTTGCTGAGGAGCTGTGTGGCCTGACAACGAAGGCCTCTTTGGCTGCAGGATTAATTGGGCACTCATGTAGGTGTCTGTGAGGAGGAACCAGTTATCCTACATACATGTCTCCCCAACCATATTTCTCAGCCTACTCTTGTCCCTCACGGTCTGTGTGTCAGACTGCACTATCTTTCTCTGTTTCTCTGCCTGTTGAAACTGCAGAGACAACACATGATTAAACCTGTAGACTTTTATGTCAGATCTACCTTTTTATTTTTATTTTTTCTGTTTTCTGGGGAAGATGAAAATACTGAGTGGGTGGGGAAACTTTCCCCACTACTGGCAAAGAATGTGCGGGTCCTTGGACCCAGAAAAGTCATTTGGACCATATAGATGTCAATAATGTAATGTAATCTGATAGTTGGTTCCAAAAGCAACCAGTACTTCTATTTCCGTTCGAACTTGTAACAGAACAAAAAGAAAAAACATCACAGCATCTGTTGTTTAAATGCTTCTTACACACAGTTTTAGATTCAGACAGAATATACAAAGATTCTTTGAGGTCAGTTTGTGAAGTGCAACAATAGATGATCATCCACAAGGATGATCAGAGGGCTGGAGCTCCTCTCCTACAAGGACAAGCTGAGAGAGCTGGGCCTGAGGGGACCTTATAGCAGCCTTCCAGTACCTGAAGGGGGCCTGCAGAAAACCCGAGGAGGAACTTTTTATGAGGGCAGGTAGCAAAAGGATGAGGGGAAATGGTTTTAAACTGGAAGAAGGTAGATTTAAACTAGATATCAGGAAGAAATTCTTTACTGTGAGGGTGGTGAGACACTGGAAGATGCTGCTCAGAGAGGTTGTAGATGCTCCCACCCTGGAGGCATTCAAGGCCAGGCTGGATGGGGCTTTGAGCAACCTGGTCTAGAGGGAGGTGTCCCCCTGTGGCAGGAAGGTTGGAACTGCGTGGTCTTAAAGGTGCTTGCAAACCTGAACCATATTTGATTCTATGAAATAAGGAGATGTGGAGCAGAACGTAAAACTTGGATCTCATTTTGTTTCAAGATGTACATACGTGCTGCTGAAAGAGTTCAGCTGAACCTTTTGGCAAAGGAGCGGCTTATCACGACTGTAATAAGTACTGGAATTATCAAAGTTTTTGTTCGGTCATTTATTTGCTTTCCTACCTTGCACAGTTCTCTATTCTACACAACTTTGTTTTTCCTTATGTAAGAAACATGATTGAATTCTCTTTCACAACTAAACCAAAAAGTTGGATGGGTTTCATTTGAAGTTTTAGAAGACTTCATGAAAATGTTAGTACTCTGTATTTAAGCTAAAGTAAGGAAAGGCTAGATTGATGACTGCATTTATAAATAAGGTGTTTTCAAGTAGGTTGAACCTTAGAAGAACTAGCTGATGAAATAACTGAAATCTTATCATTCAAGTTTGAACACAGAGGATAGATGTGGCTCTCCAGGAATGTGTGATGTCCCTCTTCAAACAACTTCTAAAGATAATTTTATGATTGTTAACCCAACTTAAATGTGCACTAGGTACTGTGAAGGTCACAACTGAGGATGGCTGTTCAGAGCTGAAAGAAAAAATATCTAAAACTCACTAAGCAGAGAGACATTTGGCCACTGTTTGTTGCTCAGAAGGGATCCACATTATTTTCTCACGCAGTGTAAACTGGCATGCTGTGAATAATAAATCTGAAGGAACTTCTTCTGATCTCCAGGCCAGTGATAAGGTTTGTGCTGGATCACTGTGGTGAGCTTCAGGTGTTTGAAGAAAGGTGAAGGCAATCAGGAGAAGACCCATAAAAATTATTTAGAAATCTAGAAAATATAAGGGAACAGGAAGCATTGAAAGATCTGGGTTTATGCGAGCTAAGGAAGACAAGATTAAGGTGTGATATGTGCTAGAGATTGTAAAATATTGATACAAAAAGCGGAGTTTTATTGAGGACATAGCAACTCTGAATGTCAGAGCAGAAAATTTAGACTGAGTGCTCAGAAAACCCATTGAACTGTGAGGATAGCGAAATACCAAAAGATTATGTATCGGGCTTGTGAATGGAGCTCCATTTCTAAAGGATTTTAAAAATAGAGGAGGCAGTCTGTGAGAAATATCTAAACTAGGACTGATCCTGCCTGTAGGTAATAAAATGGCCAAAGTGGATGATCCCTTACAGCTGTTTTCTATTACTTTCTCTTTTTAATTGTCAAGTGTCCCTAGGCTCCAATTACATGTATTTTCACACTTTCCCTTCATGCTAACTTTTAGGGGTAAATAGTCACACTCCAGCACTGATGAGTGGACTTTCTATGAGTTTTAACAAGGCATACACAGAAGAATCAAGGCACTGGGTTCATGTGCAAGGTAAACATGAGTTGTCATAGATGATTGTGGAGCGCCGTTACCAGAATTAACATTACTGAATAGTGTTTGAACATTTAATTGTATCCAAAGAAAACTCTCATTTTGAGAACTGTGGCAGTTTTCATGTTCTTTTAACTAATTAAATTATTTGCAACCCATTTGGAGATTTTTGGAGTCTCCGTGTCGCAAGAGGGAAAAGATATTTCTGGCATCTGTTTTTTTTTTTTCCTGTATTGATCTCCACTAGGGTCCAGTAAACAGCCATCAGTTGTATTATTTCTTATGGGGTAACTCTTTTAATGATTCTCATGTGATTTTTATGCTGTTATAGAAGGTAGAACCATATTGTCTGTCAACATGTGCATTGCTTGAATTTCTTGTTTTGCAAAAATTAAAGTTCTACATCTTACAGTCTTTGGTCAGAGCGTTCCGTTACCCTCCTCTGAACATGGTCTCATATGAAGAAAAGGCATATAAAGCACGGCCATTCTGTTATACTTTGAATTATTTCTCTGTATTATTAGTTTTGAATATTTATTAGTCTTTTATAACCTCTTTCATTATTCATAACGGGTAGCTACAGAATTTGATGAAAAAAGCAGAACAATGAAAGCTTATTTTGCATCACTGATGTCTTTCATACAAACCATTCTCTGGTGAATTTCTTTAAGGAAGGCCCAAGCTTGCAAGGTGCTGGGAACCTCTGTTGTGCTTCCTGTGACATCCACCTCCCTGCTGGTTCCAGTGGGAAGAGAAGCTGTTCAGCACCTCACCATATACTCTGCTCCAGCATAGTTAGGAATGAAATAATAAGTAGCTCTCAACAGAGATGGAAATGAAAAGGCAAAGGCCAGGGAGGAAAGATATCTTTTCAGAGGAGATTTCAATGTGTATGAAGATTTATTAATGTGGAGAAAAAGAGAGTGAGAAGTTGGTTTAAGCGATTTATGAGACTTTCTCTAGAAGCCCACAGGACTCCAAGGAGATGCATGGAATTGCTGTACTGCCTGTCTTTCTGTTTATGCATTGAGTCTCTGACAGCAGCCCACAGTAAACACACTGGGCATGGATCATTTTCATGCTTAGGACTCATCCTCATTTCTAATATGTACTGATTTAAACCCTGAGATTCTGGGTTTAGTGTCTGTTTGAAGAGGTTTCTATGCTCTTAGTATTGTTATCAGTATAAATACAAAATACTCTCTGGATGTATTGGTAGATACTTGGGCTCAGCAGTGTTTCGTCAGTGATCTGCAAGTGAAACGATAAAGATTTTGTGTAGCTGTCTGCTTTGGTTTGTTGGTTTTGAATTTGACATGTCCATCCCTCATCGACTATTCCCTTTCCCTCCCAGGTTATGTAGGGAATTTGTTTTTTTAATCACACCAGTCTCGTAAGTGATACAAGTTCTTCATCAATACAGTCTGCTTAAAACATGAAATACAAAATGGGCTTCAGGAAAGGTCAATTTCTGTGTTAATATTGTAGATCAGTGTGAGGCTTGCTTAACTCTGAAGAGCCTGGATTTTAAAAAACATGGTAGTCTGGTGTAAGATTATTGACCAATTTCTTTTTGTTTCCAGCTGAGCTACCCGGATCATCTGCAATCAAGCTCTCCTCTTTGCGTGATCTTCCAGCCCAGCTGCAAGAATTATACCAGCAGGGCTTCGTCTTGGCTGCTGTCCACCCCTTCGTGCAGCCAACTGATGAAAAAGAGAGAACTCCCCAGGAACAAATCTTCAGGGCTGTGCTTATCAAGAAAACAGAAAGGTAAAGCAATTCCAGTGAACTGGGATAAAAATAGACAATGTGATTTCCTGCTGAGTTTTGACCTACATCAGGAAATTATAGCAGTTTACTGTGCAAAACTTGATTTTTTTTTTTTTGTGGGCTTGAATAGGCTTAACATGCTCTTCGTGTTTACAGTTCATCTCCAGTTTGGCAGACGACTCAGGGAATAACGAGTTGAAATATGCTCTATATTTTGGGATGTGTTGTCATGAAAGGCAAACAAACAAACCCTATGCCTGACAGTTTGTGAGGATGGTCTACTTGGTACCCTTTAAGAATTTACTGGATTAAATTAAGACAGAAGAAACATTTGCTTACAGAAGATGTATTTTGTGTTTAGAGAGTTACAGTTAATGCAATTAATCTGAGAGCCACAGTACTAGTACATACTTTAGGCTTTTCTTTCCTCTAAACAATACAAATGCTTCTAATTTTTGAATCAGTGCAAGCTCCTTAAATAAAAAGATAGCTTCCTGCTTTGTTCAGAGCCTGAAGATGCATTAATATTCTACATAATCACAGATTGAGGATGAATAAACAAACAGGAATACTGTTCCTTTATGTTTTAATCTGATTTTTGAAAACATCAATAGAATGTACTGTTAACTGGTCCAAAAGCAAATTAAGATGTGAATATTTTAAACACAGATTTGGAATTTTTACTTTACTATTTCAAATAGAGTGTAATGTTATTTGAGCATTCACAGCAGTTGTGTTTTTGCAGTCATGATGTATGGTTTTCCCACATTAATTGCATTCTCCATTCCCTCCTTTTTACAGTTACCTTCACTGAAATGTGGGGGATAACTCAGTTTCCACTTGCTTATTCCAGCCTTTCTTATTCTGCTCCTGTGTGAACGAAAAGATTTAGGCACCTCTTTAAAGCAAACCCACCATTCAGTTCACTACAGCCTTGTGGCCAGTTGGTAGGAAACATGAACAGGGTCAAACTTCAGTCTGCGAAGGAAGTTCTGTGTTTCATCAATTACCAAATATTGCAGGCATTAGGTATCTGAGGCAGTGTTAGCTTCTAAACAAACTGCCTAGAGTTGCTTTTAGTTTTATTAATGCAGAACTCTGAGCTGCCTTCCTGATCTAGTTGTTTAAAGGGTTTCCAGCTTTATGGTCAAGACATAAAATGTTTGGCTGAGCAGTGGACTTCTTGAGTAACATTGAGATTGGCTTACCTGTTCATTAGGCCTCGTTTTCTCTGCCCTTCCCTGATGCAGATAATGAAAGTGTGTGCATGCCTGACTTTGCAATGGGGTCATAGGGCTCAGCATCTTTCAGGACTGAGATGTGTCAGGGGAGAGCAGCGTTGTCCTTGTCAGTAACAATGTAAGAATGTAATGCCTTAAAGCCAGAGAGCTCAGCATCTTGCTATTGCACCATATCCAGTAGTTTATATCTGTGCAGAATGAATGTAGAGGGGTACAAAATCTTAATTGCCTACTCACTTGCTTGGATGCCAGTGTTTCACACTCTTTAGACAGCTGTAAATGACTGTACAAAATTAAAGACAGTAGAGAATCTTAAACCAATTAGATTTCCTCTTACGTTCACGCTTCATTTCTTTGCATTCTCTTTTCTGTCATTTCTGGATGCCTGAGAAAGAGGAAGAAAGTTGGTGCAGTGGGAAAATACAGAGAGATATCAGAATGGGAAGTGACATCAGTTTGGTGTTACTTGTAGTTTAAATACTCTTGAGTTGGGCTGATGGTATGGGAGAAATTGCTTTCATAGTGTGTGAATGCAATGCCACTGAATTGTCAAGCACAATGAGAAATGGATATTCTGTGGATTTCACATGACCATGAACTGTATTGTACCTGTTGTACTGGAACCATGAGTTCCTCCTATTCCAGCAAGAGCTGTGTGAGTGTGGAAAATGCATGGCAGTAGGAAAAAAAATTTGATAAGGTCTTTCTCATTACACTGCTGGTAAAAAATAAATGATAGTTTTGTCACTGAAGACTGTCGGGTTTCAGGCATCTGTAGGCTATCTCTGTATAAAACAGTTAAACTCTTGGGTAGATGCTAAGGTCTCCTTATGATATTTGTTGATGAGATTAGTGTTAAAATCTTCTGTGAGATTTTGAAGTGTGAATAGTCAAGCTGCAGTCATAGGTTCAACACTAAACACATGAAGTTAAAAGTGGTCTCCTGCTGTTCTCTCTGCTGGCGGTGCCAGGCATGCACAGGGAGCCAAGGAGTCATAACAAGCTCTTTGCTGAGGTGTGGGACCACCCTCAGGATTCCCCAGTCAGCTGCAAAACTCCTGGGGCTGTAGCTTCTCTGTTACTACAGGTATTTCTTCACAGATGGCTCTTGACACCATATGCTTATCTTGTCAGCTGTCCAGCAGGCACTAGGTGTAGTTCTTTCACCTAGCTGTTATTGCCTGAATGGAACATAAATGGAGTTGTTATGTTAGTGCCTTTTGGTGCAGTAATATCAATTTTGCGTACACAGAGGTAGAACTGAATAGGTGAACTAATCCGTCTGCTTTAATCAGTGTTATGTCTTCCTATGCCCATTTTGTGGTTTAGAATGAATGCTGTTGTCTCACATTTTGAGTTGCTTTATGTAGCACTGGCTCTCCGAAGGTAAGAGAGGCTGTATCAGCTGCAGCAGATGATGTGCATCAGGATCTACAAGCTGCTGCTATTTTCAGTGCCTTAATTTGTTCAAGAATAAAATGGAGAAAGGAATGCTTAGACATGCGATGCATTAAAACTCACTGGAAAAGTATCTAGTAGGGTTGGTCCTCCTGTTTTGGCATTGTCCTGGCATTTTAAAACACTCTGTGGATTTGCATTGTCATTATATGTTTTCAGTCACCAGGATAGTTTTGTGTTTAATTTGTACCAGTGTCTTTGTCATGTTGTTTTAGCTATCTGTTCATTAACGGTAAATACAGAAATAAGAGTCATGCCTGCTCTTGGACATTTGTGGAAGTACACTACTAATATATATGGAAGACAAAATATTGAAAAGCAAGATTTGTCCCTTGAAAATATTAAGGAAAGCAAATGGCTAGATTTTTTTTTTCAAGTCAACAAGAAAATTATCTACGCTGCAAAAAGTGTCTTGTTCAATTAAATAAAACAAATAAATATAGGAGTATTTGATTTCTTAGAGGTACTGGACTCAAAGATAGTCTGCTGAGCAGCTGAAGGACTCTGCTGTAGCTCTTGTATGCCATAGCTGTCATATTTATTTCATATAATAGATTTAAATCTCTATATTTATTTCTATAGTATCTAATTACATTATGCACACTGGTCAATTGATTGACGATAGTTTGGAAGTCAAAGAGAGTAGAATAATGCTCCTGTGATTACTTTCTCCCTTTCTCCCTCAGTTTCAGTGGACTATTAAAATAGAAAGCAATTGACTGTTTTACTTAACTGTACTCACTTCTGACACACTTGGTTTTGTCAGAGTTGTTGTTTCATAAGAGAATATGCAAAGAGGAATCAGCAAGCTGTCATTTTTACAGGTTTGTTTTTTTTTTTTTTTTTTTTGTTTAAATAAATGCAAGGAAAGCTCCAGATGTGAAGTATAGCCATGGCTTGCTGATTCACATTGATTCACACTTGAGAAAAGTTGATTCACACTGATTTACACTTGAAGACAACCATCTCAGGAAAAAGGATACATGGTACTGTTCTGAAAAATGAAAAGCTGTGATAGCATGCTTCTGTTGGCAAAGGGAATGATGAAGGTCAACTCATTTGTAAGGTCCTGTCTAATAAAAATGAGAATAGCATGCATGTCATTTATGTGCCGTAGAGGAAGAAAACAGGAACAGAAAGATCATCAGTTCTTCAGGTGTAAGATAACATTTCTCCTTTTTCTGTTTTATTTCCCAAACCCAGTAGTTTTAAATACTGGAGTCTGAGTTTAAAAGCATCTTGTGGACATCAGTATTACTGCTGGTCAGTGTCTGTTTCTTGCAAAGGAATCCCAGAATCAGCCTCTAAACAAAATAACAAGAAAGCCATAGCACAAAGCTGCTTAAATTTATTCCCTGTTCACTGTGGTGACGCCTCTGCCTGATGTCTTGAAGTTTAAAAATTCAATGTAAATTAAAATGTTTGCACTTCTCTTTCTAAGAACTATGCACAGCGTTACCTTCTGCTAAGAAATACTGATGTTCCAGACTCGACAACTGTCTGCTTGGAGTAATTCTTGTGTGTTTGCAGATGCTTTATTTTACAACAGTGTATGAAATGGGGGAAGAAGTGTAACTTCCAGAGAAGCCCTTGTCTCCACGCTTCATGTGTCTCTTAACACATACTCTTTTACACATCTTCCCTCCAATGACTAAGGCGTGATCAAGGAAATGTTGCAATGCAGAATTAGACTAAATAATAGAATTCTTTTACATTTGACTTCTGTGTTTACCTCAGACAACTTCACAGCTGTTCTCCTTTACTGTAAAATAATGAGGTGTCCAGTGCTCCAATAATACACTTGATGAGATGATTCTGTTCCTATTTTTATAATTTCTCTGTATCCATTAATCCCAATGAAATACAAACTTTCATCACTCAACCAAAAATAATTGTATTTATCAGCAAAGGAATTTGACAGACTTGAGTTCAAAAGTTTAATAGTAAAGTAGGATTTTTACAGGGTTTTTCTTCTGTTACACAATTGAATTCCATGGGATTTCTGTTAATGCTATCTTCTGAGATGTAGATAAATTTTTGTGTCCTGCATCATTTAAAATCTGTTTCTGCAAATAATTAGCAATATTAAGGCAGAATTATTTAAATGTAAACACAAAACATTGAAATGGCTTTAACATGCAAATGTATGAAAATACACAGTGGTAATTGCTGTGTTTGCATTTGACTGCATGTTTTCGACAGCTGAGCAAGGGGAACCCCTGATTTTTCACTCCTGAAAGACCAGCTCTTTCTCTGTCTTTTTCCAGTTGTACTGAACCTCCATTGCAGTTGTAGTGAACAGCTTCTGTTTCCATGGAAGGCAGGAATACTGTTGTACCAAAGAACTGATGAAGTATGACAGTACATAATGACATCAGAAAGAAGCAGCAGCCTCTTGAAGCATGATGTTTCACAAAGCATGGCTTGGTCCTCTGCCATTTGGGTTTGCACATTTACTTTCCAGAGGCAAGGAAAATTTTTCAGAAAATATCCAGACAATTTATTAAATGTGTGATTCTTAACTGCTTCAGAAACACCTTCCTGACCAAAAATGCTTTTTTTATTTCTTCTTTGTTTTCAGTAGTTACTCAAAACAGAAAGTTCTTGCTCTGACTTTGTACAGAATTTCTTTGACTGGGCCTTGAGCCATCACTGATGCATCTGCCTGGCAAGCCTGTCTTTGTATTGCCTTGGATATTTTCTCATTTTCCATGTGGAAAATTTTCATGCCATATTTGATATTCAATGGCACATCACTCAGCAGCAAACATGCATGATGATCTGGAGCCTTTCTAGAAGTGCAGTCTGCCCTGCCAGCTGCATTTCCATTCCTTTGTCATCTGCAGGTGTGACAGAAGCACTCTTTGTCCCCTCCTTTGTTGCTGATTAAGTTGTTAAACATGACAGGTCCCCAGGAGCAGACCCTTGTTGTTCTCCACCTGTTACTGGTGTACAGGGCATCACCATTATCTGATTGGTTTGTATTCATCTGTTTTTCCAGACTGTAGTATCCTAAACATACAAGAATGCTTTTGTGAGAACCTACCTGGAGTTCTACCATCAGCACTAGGACTCCCAGCACAAGAAGGACACAGAGCTGTTGGAGTGGTTCCAGAGAAAGCCACAAATATGATCAGAGGCTGAAGCACGTCTCCTACAAAGAAAGGCAGAGGGAGCTGGGCTTCTTCAGTCTGGAGAAGGGAAGGCACTGGGGAGACCTTACTGCAGTCTTTCTGTACCTATAGGAGGCCTACAGGAAAGCTGAAGAGGGGCTCAGTTAGGGAGTGTAGTGACTGGAAAAGGAGTAACGGCTTTAAACTAAAAAAGTAGGTTTCTCTTAGATACTGGGCAGAAATGATTTAATCAGAGAGTGGTGAGGCACTGGCAGAGGCTGCTTGGGGAAGCTGTGGGTGCCCAATCCCCAGAGGCTTTCAAGGCCAGGTTGCATGGGGCCATGGGCAGCCTGAGCTGGTGGGTGACAGCCCTGACTTTGGGGGGTGGGTTAGAACCACATGGGCTTTAAGGTCAATTCCAACCTAAACCATGCTAGGATTCTGTGAATATTAAGAGAGCCAAACATCTCTACTGCTGTAAATGACTGGTCATTTTATCACCAAAACAGGTCAGGTTGGTCACTGATTGATTTGCCCTTGCTGAATCCTTGCCTGTTAACTCTGTCTTCTTCATGGGCTATGACATGTACTACAAACAGTCTACAGAAATATGGGATCTCCATTCTAAAGTGTTTCAAAAGAACATAGTCTGAAGAAAAAACAGTGATCTTCTCCAGTGCTCCTATGTTTGCTTGAGTTGGCGAATGCACATGCTTTACACTGGTACAATAAGTTATTAATTTAAGTGTATGTGCATCTGTGTGTGTATGTATATTTATTTGATTTGCAGATAGGGTTTAAGCCTAATTGTGGCAATTTTCTGACCTTACTTTCATGAGCATGCAAATTCAGCATGTGTTGTTGCTCTCAGCAGGCTGATTTCAACTTGCTGGAAGAACAATATTTATTTCATACCTAAGAGTCAACAGATATCTTCCTTTAGCTCAAGGGACAATGGCTCAAGTTTTTAAAGCCTGTTTTTTGTTTCAAGTTCAAAGAGATTTCCTTACAACAACTTCTAACATTGACCCAAAATAAATGTTCTTTCAAGAGCGTTCTCAAAATTAGAAACACTGCATGTTAAGAAAGAGTATGTATAATGCCTGAACTTTTCTCCATAAACTCTATATGCTTCTATTAAAAAAATTACTATCAAATAATGCATATTCCAGTTATAAGATTTCCATTGTAGGTAAGAAAACACCCAGTTAACGAAGTTAAAACAGCAGTTTTAACTCCTCTTTGGAGTTGAGCTTGTTATGATACAATATTATATTGTACTTACATTGTTCGGAAAAAAAGAAAAAAAAGTAATGTTTTTAGGTGTGGTGGAATTTTTAAGTCCTGACTTCTTGGCTTTCAGGTAATTGAATTTAGACAGTTCTTTAACCTGGAATTAGACCCATGTCAACCACTAATGTTGATCCTCTACATGTGTTTCTGTTTTCTCATGATGTAGATCAGGTTGTGATAAATGTACAGTTATATTTTGAAATGTAAGCTGTTTTAGTATGGAATTATATCTGTATAGTGGAAAAATCTTGAAATATCACATGCATTTCTCACATTGTGTTAATGAAACAATTAGAGTATCTGTGCAACTTCGTGTGCTTTCACATTTTTGAGTTCGTAGGTATGAAGAACTTCAGAAAGATGACAACCTAGTGTCACCTCTTTTGTTTTCTTCTTGTGCCTGAAAAAGTCTGGAAATCCAGTATTTAACAGACACTAAGTTGTCAGCTTTAATAGTTAATATGTAAGTTACTGGTATTCTACAGCTGGTAATGGTTTATCTACCATGAAATGGTGCTTAACTGCAAACAGATGTATAGGAAATGACACCCTACTGAAACAACCATCATAAAATATCTTTTGGCCAGTGAGCGTCCAACTAGAAGTGAAAATCTTATTTAATTTATGTATTTTCTTCTTTATTGGAAGTAGAGGTTGTGTTTGGATTCAGGACCCAACTCTTTCAAGCCTGTGGTCCTCATTCTGTTCTTTATCAGTGATACTTAAGGGTGGCCCTCTACCCTCCAACCACAACATGTCTGCAAGCACCATCCCTCTGAATAGTGCCTGGTACACTGTAATTCCTCCCAGCAATTTGTCACCCTCTGGTTAAGACTTTTAGTTGTCACCGAGGGCACCGACAGGGATAGAAAATCCTTAAACTAGAAAATGAATAAAGATAAACCATGAGATACATAACAAAAGAAGAAAAATAAAAGCCCAGGATGTATAAAATGTAGTGGAAAGTCCCATCTGTCTCCATGATTACTGACCTTTAATTTCCCTCTCCTGATGTTGTGGATAGGACAGTTCCCTCCCCTGCTGCATACAAAGGAACCACATCCTTTGCACTGCCACTTCTCTTCCTTTGCAAGTTTCACAGAATACATTGCAGTGAGTACAACAAGCTCTGGTCATTATGTACCAGCTTCTCCCGTTAGTCCTAGCTTCCAAGTTACAGCATCCCAGTGTGCCTCTTTCTGGGCTGAGATACTTTTAATTGGCACAGACATTTTTTATTAGAGGAGCAAATGTAATAAAACTTGAATATTCATTTGGAGTCAGTGAATAGTGGGAAGATTCAATGTTCCATCCTAGATGGTTGGAAAGGAAGAGGAAGAATTTGTTAAGTATACATAAAAAAGGAAAAGTAACCATTTAAGTTGTTGAAACCTGTACTTTTTTTTAAGCTAATCTAGTCTCAGCATCTCTTATTTTCTGTTGATAAGTATTTTATGATGGGAAGGTGGAAATGAACCTCACATAAAACCACTGTTTTCATTTTAAAATATTTTTTGCATTGGCCTCCTCTTAAGTTCCTGTGCTATAAACTTCAGAGGAGGTGCCAGGTTATGGATGATTGAGTTATTTTTTCAGATGTCTGACATCATTCGTTCAGAAGGAGATATGAGCACAGGGTATTGAATGATGTCAGGATATCTGGGCTTCACTTCTGATTTATCTTCTGACTTCTGATCTTGATAGGTATTCCTATTTTGAATCGCAGGATCATAGAATGGCTTGGATTGGAAGTGATTTTAAAGCCCATTCAGTTCCAACCCCCTGCCATGGGCAGGGCTGCCACCCACCAGCTCAGGCTGCCCATCCAGGTAAGGGGCATCCGCAGCTTCTCTGGGCAGCCTGTGCCAGTGCCTCACTGTCCTCTGAGTAAAGAGTATCTTCCTAACATCTAATCTAGATTTCCTCTCTTTTAAAGTCATTATCCCTTTTCCCATCACTAGCAGACTGTAAAAAGTCAGTCCCTGTCCTGCTTATAAATACTGGAAATACTGGAAGGCTACAGTGAGCTTTCTCCAGAGCCTTTCTTCATAGGGAGGTGCTGCAGCCCCCTGATGTCTTTGTGGCCCTCCTCTGGACCTCCTCGAACAGCACCACATCCTTCTTGTTCTGCGGGCTCCAGGCCTGGATGTGGTACTCCAAATGGGGCCTCATGAGAGCAGAGTAAGGGGGAATCATCACATCCTCTCCCTGGTGGCTACCCCTCTTGGTGAAGCTCAGGATACAAACAGTTGCCCTTATTTTGGAGATTTTTACTTTGGGGATCCTACTTCATAGACTGTAAGGAAAGTGGTCATAAAAGTAGTCCTGTGAAATTAAAAAAAAACAAACAAACAGAAAAAGAAGTTGTAACTTCTGATCAGTATAGAATTTACTCTTAGCAGTATTTAGCTATTTACGTCTGGCTGTACTAATAACGTTAATATTATTCAAAGAGTATAATGAGAGATTTTTATGATATTGGTGAAACACTTCGTGATTCATGTGTGAAAAGTATTGTTTATTGTATAGAGGCTGTAAATAACTTCTTGTCCACCTGGCTTTGCTCAGAAGATTACTTTTGCAGTCTGTGAAATCCAGTGCTGTTTATTACCTTTGCTGTAGCTCTTGTTTTGTTTGTTTTTGAGTGAATATAAGGCTCTTTTTTCTTTTTCCCTAAAAAAGCTAAAAACTACCAGCATGGACAAAGACCTCCCTTTAGTATATATAGGTGTATTTTACTTGAAAGCATGGAAAAATAATTTTTGGTAATAAGGGGTACGTCTGTTTGAGGCTAACTGAAGATTTTATGGCCTTTAATGGAATCTGCTACATGTATTCTGTAAAATAATGTTCCTAGCAGACTGCAGTGGTATTTTGTGCAATTATTTCTGTGGGCTCTAGAGCAGAGGTAGCCATCAGACTCTTAGAGGAGAAATTCATTGTCTTTTGTCCTCTTAAATATTTACAAGCAGCAAGTGTTGCACAGTAAGTGCTTGTTAAAGGGGAAAAAATAAACAGGTCATTTGAAACAGTTATGGTAAGAATCACCATGTTTTTATGGATATCATCTGCATCTCAAGTGATTTTTTACTCCTTTTACATGGCTTGCAAGTATGTCATTCGAAAACTGCTTGAAATGAGAGGCCGGGAAGTTGCTGAGGTGAAGAAGGGGAATTAACATAGAGTGGTTCAAGGATGAACTTCCCTCAACCTTACACGTGTATAAACCTCACCATTAAACTTTGAGAAGAGTTTATTTTTATAGCTAGGCAGTGGATTTAAACATGAAAATGCAGTGCTTCTGGTACTTTTGCAATGATTAGAATACTAAGCTTTAGTTTGTTTGCTGCAGCAGCAGCACTGAGAACTGCCAGTGTGTGAAGATTTTGGCCTAGAGTGGACATGGGAGGGACCATGCCCTTGGATCTGTTTCATTCTTTCCCATTCCTGGGCCTCACTTTAAATAAGCTTTAATACTGTGGCACATACATTCAGGATTTGCTGTGTTAACTTTAAACTTGAGCTGTATTATTTCAGAGTCTTTGAGCTATAGGCATTGCTTCCGTACCTTTGTAAAGTTCTGGTGGTAGCCCAGAAAAATTGAGATTGCTTGCATGCAAAGAGCTTGGTTCCTTGCTACCCATTTCTAGTTTGTAACAGTACAAAAACTGAAACACTGGAAAACTGCATTTTCTTCATCTGATGTTGTATGTACTTTGCATTGTGATATCAAGTTGTGTTTTGGTGGCTTATTAATGCTGGAACATTAGAGAGCCTTAGCTCGTGCACATTTCTGTTTGGAAGTTTGATTTCTATCTGTAAGTGATGATTACATAATATCAGGGCTACATTTCTAATTAGTCATATTGAGGTTTTTGAAAAAAAAAATTATATATATATATATATGTGTGTGTGTGTGTGTGTGTGTACTGCCGTGTAGTCTAGCAGAAAGGCTTTCTTAAGTTCATTTTTGTGTTACTGAAAAGCCATTAATCAGTGGAGGAAAATCTGCACAGTCTGGATTAGTTTATCAAGGACTTTATCTAGAAGATTAGACACGGTTGTTGTAGTTCATGTGTTGTCTCTCATGAAATGATCTTTTTTCTCCATATCAGTGATCTTTTGTGCTTCAGTGAATTTCTGTACGCCTGTTAGTGAGGGGTGGTAGTAGGACCCTTTTAGTTCACCAGTAAATATTTCTGTAAACCCTATAAAGATGTTTGGAGAGTTTCCATGGGTAGTAGTTTTCACACAGAATCACAGAGCTGTAGGGGTTGGAAGAGACCCCCTGCCTAAATCAGCTTCCCTACAGTAGGTTGCAGTAGGTGTTACACATGGTTGAGTAAAGAACAAGACCACCAGTTAACAAGAAGAACCTTAAAATCAGAGGAAGATCAAGTAGGGAAGGAGCTTTAGTGTTCCCAAACAGTTTGCAGCCTGCAAAATAGTATTGTATGGGCCATGTATTGGTGAGATAGGAGGAGTGAGGTGAGTGTATACAGTCAAAGTTGGGAAGATCAAGTGAAAAATACAGTGTCTTGTGATGCTTTAGGAAATTTCTGCAGTATTGCCTAGGAAACACGAACTTCCAGTCAGCAACCCACATGTCTCACTGCTCTCAGTAACTTCACATCTCAGGGAAAGCCCCTGGGACCATTCGTAGCTGGAGCGCGTGTTTGACGTGTCACACGGTCTCAGTCCTCAAAGCAAGGCTTTTACACAGAAATGCTTTCACAAGCATGGCAGGCCTGTGTCACCCTTATTTTGAAGTTGTGCTGCTTCCTTAGCAGTCTAAATTCAGGCTTTTGCACCTTTCTTCCTGCCTCATCTGTGCCCACTACAACATGTGGCTGCCAGCCAGAGTTAAGGTTTAACTTCAGACTGCATCTTTTGATGCTCACTGTGGGATGTTAAGACAACTGTTTTGTTACTAATCCCAAGAACTACAGGCTGAGTTTTATTTTTATGCCTTCTGTGTGTTTTCTTGAAGAGCTGATGCAACAACTGATTCTCTAGATTTCTATATTGATCAGACATACCAGTTTCCTTGCATGGGAGTCTAGAGATGAAAACGACCTTTAGTAGCACTGCTGAGCAGTGCAGGCCTACAGGCTATTTCTCAAGGTCATTCAGGATAACTTCCAACCAATATCACGTTTCCACAGCACTCATTTTTCAGCAGTATATGTGTCAGATACCACGTGGTTTGAATTGTTTTAGGGGTTAGTGTCTTCTGAAAGAGAAGGGATTTCAGATGTAGCTTTACATTTCTCAACTACAAAGGATAAAGTAAGTCCAAAGGGTAGACTGATTTGATTACCCCCAGTTTCTAAATGCTGACTTAGAGTGATGGTAAATAGAGATTCCTTTAATTACTGTTTGTAAAACACTGTCTACATTTTTTAGATTTCTTTGCCATTCTTCTCACTTTGAATGGAATAAATGACTCACTTTCCGTACAGATGACATTCATCTTTCGGGCTGCCCTGCTGGACCTAGAGAGTGCGTCAGTCTCTAGTATTGGAACCTGCTTTCTGAAGGTCTGAGAGCTGTACTGCCTGTGTATTCCCTTGCTGTTGGTCTTAGATGCCACACTGCCAAAGTGTTTCCTGGATGTGTTAAGAAATCTGGAAGTCCACAAGGAATTCCACAGTCCTCCGTCACTGGTGTGATTTTCTTCCCTAGGAAGCAGCAAGATGGTGTAGCTGCAAGGTGTCAGCATTGTGCTGAACACTGTGGAGTGAATGTGATGGAACTGATGTTTTGTCTGAGTGTTAGCTCCTTGAGAGAAATATTTATAAAGAGGACATCTGAGCGTTCAGTGTTAACAACAGAAACTAATTCTGTTTTTCTACCTGTCTCTAGGTCTCCAAAAGGCGGCATCCATAGTGAAGGATATATCTTGGAGGTAGAGTGCTGCTCCTCTGTAAACCAACTTTCAGACAAAAAGGAGATACCTGATTTTATTAAGAAAGTGAGTAAAAAAACCAAAAACTAAACACAATGTGCTTTGCATTGTAGTTACTGCTGCTCGTTCTGTCAGTCTGGCAATAGGAGTGTACATACATTTTGTGCAGTTGAAGCACTTCTCCAGAATCTGGTGGTGTTTTGTAATTTGAAGTACCTGAAGGGCAGTTGTACTTAAAAAAAGAAATAAATTATTGGTCACATTATTAAGAAAAAATGATTTGGAGTATCCAAGAAGTGACCTTTCACAGATGATACCAACTAAGTTACAGTATAGAAAATAGTCCTGTAATGGTGTAAACATTTTGAATTGAAACAATATCCTCATTTTCATTTAATGTCAAAATACACGATAGGGTAGTACTATAGCTAGAAGTCCTACTAACTCTAAGAATCCCCCAGAAATTACTTAAGGTTTTTTTGGTAGCATAGTGTTTGTGGCTAGGTACTTGTGAACTAAAATCCTTTGTCATTCTCAGTAGTGTTGCTGTCAGTAAATTTCTGTATACTGGGAAATTGAAAATAGTCCTTAAATTCCTTATTTGTTTCCTACTTTTAAAATTACATTTGATGATTAAATATTACACTAGTCTGGAAATTAGCAGGCTGTGTCCATTTTCATGAGGACAGATTTGCTGTGTGTGGTTCAGATTTTGCAGCATCTGTTTTGTCCTATTACATGTTATGAAAACTTGTGATAGTACTATGCTGACATAGCCACCTGGTGTAAGAATAGAGTGAGTAGGCAGACTCTCCCTTAGCTTTAATCCATCTTGCATTGATAACAGTGAAAAAGATTTTGTAAAATAGATTTCAGCACAGGCTGTGTGAGTTCAGAAGGGACTCGACAGACTACAGTCATGCTGAATCTTTCCTTTTCACCATGTATGTAAGAACTGGTTTAGAAATAATACATACATGACTATCTGGTCATCATCAAACTTACAGATAAATTGGATTTTGATATCTGAGCAAATTGAAGTTTTCTGAGCACTTTCTACTTTTCAGAAGTTTGATTCCAAATCTTTTTTTCAGGATGTATTGCATTATTGCATTATTGCATTTACTCAGGTAAAACTGGTGTAATTCTTATGTATTAGTTTCAGCGTGTTTGATTTTGCTTTTCAGTTCTGTAAGTCGATGTAGAAGGATCTGTCACAGCTGGTAGCAAAATTTTATGTCGTTCCAATTGAAAAACCTTTACATTTGAGTCTTCAGAAAGAGCTTGGCTAACGTCAAAACAAGATGACAGCCCAGGAGTCAGCTTATTTCCATAAATATTCAGTTCTGAGACTTTAAAATCCTTTTCTAGACACGGATATGTTTCTCTTGGTAGAAGCTATTTGATTATGGGGTTATAAAGATGCCTTTTTGAAATATAATCATTTAAATTTTAATAGCTGAAATGTATACTTATTGTTTCTCTGTAGGCTGAGTGTGTCGCTCATCCTCAGATGTTATTTGATGTGGAGGAATTTGAAGTTCTTTGAAGTTATTGCTGTCAGAAGTGTGCTGTGTCCCTGTCTATATCTGATAAAACACATTATGAAAGTCTCAACACTTTTTTGTAAATATAACTCGGGAAACAGGACTTGTTTGGGAGTGGGAATTAATTGTCGTATTAACTTAAATTGTTTCAGCAACAAAAAAAGTCCCTTGCTTTTAAGGGCAAATAAAACACATGTTTACAAAAAAAATAAGCGAAAAAGAAAGGAAGTTCTTCAAAGAAAGTTGGAACAAAAAGCTATTATAGAGGGCAATTGCTTGCTTTCAAAAAGAACAACTCTTACATTCTTCCCGAACTATGGAATACAATTGAAGTTAATAGTGTGTTGTAATTGAGTAGTCAAATACCCATCACAGCTTTTTGTAAGAAGGGCTTTTAGCAGAGGTTTGCAGTCATGTACGGCATTGCAAATTACTGTATTTTGAAAAAGGTACCAAGTGTAATACCTATATCCTCAAAATTTTCACCAACTATGAATTTACTAGAAAAAATCCTCTACTTTGAGATAAAGAAATATTACACACTACTGAGCATGTATCGTTCACACGGAGTTTGAATAACGATGCAGATTGAATAACTTCTTTTCTCAACTCATCTTTTGTTGCATTGAAAATGCTGTATGTCATATTGAATAGTACCTGCTTGTTCCTAGCAAACTCAAAACAATTTTACAATGGAATACAGCATAGTTATTAACTTTTTTCTTCTTCTATAACTCCTATAAAAATGTAGAAGGATGATGAAGTCGAAACTGTGAAGTTGTTTAACCTGGAGAATGCTTCTCACTGAAACCATGTGCCTCAGTACTATACTGATTATAAAGCACTTCAGAAATGCCAAAGAAAGCTTTCCAATCAAATACGTGTATCAGTGCTTAGAACTTTGTGACTCTCCAAATTCTCTACTCCTTTCTATACATTTTTGCCATCACTATACTTTCTGATTGTGTTAAGAGCCGTGAAAGAGAAAGTGCGGTTAAGTAGTGGGGACATAAAGTTGCTTGGGATACACTCTTCCTGTGTCTTAAAAACATGTTTCCAGTGCCATGTCCTATTTGTTCCTTCTCGTCAGTGTGGATCTAGGTTAGGAAGTGACATGCAGCTCAGCATGTCCTAAAGAGCTCAAACAGTCCCATGGTGTGTTTGTCATGTAATTCTGGGCAATGGAAGAGATAACTGAACTGCTGTATGAGCAGATTACTGCCTCACTGATATCAGCTCTCTTGTCTTACACTCTCAGGAAAATGAGAGATTAAAGGTTTACTCATCTATTTTTTAATGAGCAAAGCTAAAACTTCTGAACTTCAGATCTCTGTGGCTCAGATTGTTCAGAAGTTGTTGCAAATCAGAAATGTTTCTAAGATACCATATTTTGTAACACTTTGAGTAATGTCTCATGTAAAATAGAAATAGCCTTTAATTACTAACTTAGTTGCTCTTTATTTCTGTGTATTCTGTTACCATTTTTTTTAATGTGTGGATGTTCTCCTGAGTCAGCAGAGACAAGTAGAGGAAAAAGAAGCTAGGTTGACATCCCAAGAGTTATTTTAGATATGTGTGGTCACATGTATGAATGCCAAATATGTTTCTTATGATCTTTGGTTTTCACATCAATCTTTACGTTCTCTAGAAGAACTGTGACGCAGAAGGCTTTTGCTCATAGTTTCACATCTTTGTAGTGTTGATGAAATGTTAGGAAATGGGAGAGCTTCTCGACCATTTCTTCCTAATTCTGACTTCTAAATTTTGTGAAGCACATGTTTGTATCCTTGGCTGCCTGGTTAATAATGTTCTGTAAAGAGGAAATCTAGTTTGTGCAACAGTTTCAGTTTGATCTCGTTGAAGAGTTCATATTTCTTGTCCCTGTAGACTCATTATCCTTCCTTAGGGAAGTATGTTGAGCATGGAAAAGCATGGTTTAAGAATACTGTATCTCAAATGAAATCCAAATGCAGACATCTTCCCTTTGTGTTTTTGACTAGAGAAGGACCTTTTCATGCTCATCATCCTTACTTGATGCAACTTAGGAACAAAGCCTGTTTCTTCCAGCAAACCTCAGACTGTACAGATGAGTAATTGGTTTTGTGTGTCTGCATAGAAGTGAACCAATATATCCTTGGGCCACTGAAACACCCATGTAATGCTAATCTTCTGACTGAGTGTATTGTATGAGACTGTGTTTGTCAGGTTTGTTCACTGGGAATTGATTATTGGGAACTCTGCAGCTGTAGTGGGTTTTCCAGTAAATTTGTTGACATGTATTTTCTAGAGATACATATTCTCCAGTGACAGCTGGACCAAGGAGTCTTATAGTGCTTCAGATCTTAAGTGGGACTCTAGGAAGGAATATGCCAACAAAACACGTTACAAAGGCACTGCCACCCATTGATTTTTTGTAGAATTTGACATCTCAAACAGTTGTCACCAGTCCTCCTTCTGCAAAAGCAGGGTGGCTCTAATTAATGGTGAGTAGAAGGTTGGAGTGCATTGAAGGGATCTTTCACATGCACATTTTCATAGGAAATTGCAGACTTTTGTACTCTTAACTCTGCTTGCCATGTTGTTATAGACACACAAAGTGCATCCATGTATGTATGTCAAAGAGCGGTTCGTTCTCCAACATCTCTTTAAGTTGCAAGAGAGAAGCGGTGTTGGGTTATTTAAAAGACAGCTGTTTCTGCCGTAAAATAAAACCAAGATGCCTGTGAATTCTCAAGAGCTTTTAAAGTCTTTTTAGTAGATGTTCCCAGTCACAGAAGTGGTTGAGCACAGATTTGACTGTCCACTTATTTCCTGTGTTTACTCACATCAGAATGAACTTCTGTCATGTATAGTCAATACAAGTATACATATTATGTATGCAAGTGATGGTAAATGATTTTGAGTTCTTAACTTCAGAGTTTTAAAACTCTCTTTAGCATCTAACTAGGTGGAGTTACAGAAAATGAGAAGTGTCATAGAACAGATTTGTCCAGAATATTACAGATTTATATACTTACAGGCATTTGCGTGCTTGTAACAGTATGGCAAGCAAAATGAGAATACAAAAGCATGCAATTTCTTGTGGAAATTTGCATGTGAAAATGACCAATCTTATAATTTTTTTTACTTTTCCCCGTAATTTTCCCTGTAAAGAATACTGGTTCCAGTATTTCTCACATTTTTTGTCTCTTTTTATTTCCGATTCTTCATTTCTTAATCTCTGCATTGTGAAAAGGAGCAAAGTTTGTGTTTTCTAAAGAGCACTATGATGTTGGTGGACTTCAGGTCTGTGTTACTGCAGTCTTACAAGGATCTGTTCTATGAAGGCTCCAATTGCTTAGTTCCAGGGTTTGTTAGATAGATGTTGTATTCCTCAGCATTACTTGTGACTGTAAATATTTTTGCTGACCTGTTCAGAAATTTCCTGCAGGAGATACAGTCAGAACAGGTGGCACTAGGAGATAGAAAGGGGAAAATATTGAATCTTTAATATTGCTCATAGGATAGTTCTTGAAATGAACGAGCATTTCAAATACACTTCTATGGCTAGGAAATAACCCCTCTGGAGTGCTGTTTATTACCTGGGATTACTTATCTAGATGTGATCTCAACCTCTTTTAAAATCAGATCCATCCTTAAAACAAACCAGAAAATCCCACCCCAGAACCATCATTCTCCAGAGTGTTTGCAAAAGAACAATACACCAGTTATTTCTTTGACACTTTGTAATGAAAACCATCTCAGAGCACTTTTTTCTGCCTTTTTTTTTTTTTTTTTTCCAGTACAAACGGAGCCCCTGTTTAATTTTTAAGTATTTGGATGTTAGATACAGTCATGAAGCAGCTAACATCAGTGGTTCAGTTATTCGTGATCTGCTGTGGTAATATTTATTAAAGTGCATTTTGTTAACGTTTTGCAAATGTATATATAAAAAGAAATGGTAAAAAAAAAAGATAGCACATTCTGTATTTTAAACAGCCTGGTGTGAAGGGAAACATCTGTTCCTGGTTAAGCTTCTTTCAACTTCTGTTCTTTTGACGAAGCCATGTAAGAGTGGTGTTGATACGTATCTTCCATGAACACTGCAAAACTATTTTCAGGACTCTCCCAGGAGCCTGGTTGTGCTTTTATAATCCCTTGCCCCCAGCAGCTTTTAGAGTTGTCCCTTTGACCAAGACAAAAATAGATGTCGTAGAGTATGTAGTTAATGTTTTTAATGATCCCACTCCTGTCTGGTGGGAAAATGACTTTAAAATAATAAACATGATAATATTTTATACTGTGCTAAAATAAAATATGGGCGAATTGTTCAAATTGTAATTTTGGCTACAAGTAACAGATGGTTTGATGAAACTATGTGGTTTAAAAGAAGCACTCTTTGGTTTATATAAAGATAAAAGAAAGCTTTCCCTGTGAATTAAACGTGAAGTCCACAAATCTCAGACTGAATTCTTCAAGTTTAAAACCAGAATGTTTAAGGTCCTGAACCTTCTGATTTTTTATTGCTTGGGAAAGTGATACACTCAAACAGCATTGCTGCAAATTGGTTACAATTAAGTGAATGGAATCTCTTCTCGTGTTCTGCAATCATTCATCCACCTAAAATGATTGATAGATACAGAGCCCAGCCATCCATCTCTGTGAATCTTTTTATTTTTTCCCTTGCCTGTGTTTATCCACTGCTTCTGAGTTTCTCTCAAAAGATTCAGATTCAAGACATGAGCTCCATTTCAAAACTGTAATTGGAAAATGGCAGTTCTCTAGATTAAGGTTTTGAGACTCTGTTTTTACAGATATTTTGTTTAGTAGTGTATATCAAGCATTTGGGTTGAATGACCTTAGATGGGTGTTCTGTAGCAATTTATCCCAGCTTTTTGTGGTTCCACAGTTCTTATCTCACAGTTTTTAGGGATCCCATGGTTTTTAGAACACATTTTAAATGATGTGAATAAATTAATGATTTCAGAGTTTTAGGGCAAAAATGGAACAATGAGTATGCTGCAGTGGCTTTTAGGCAGGTACTGTAGTCACTGAACCTTCATAACCTGTGTCCAGCAGTGTCCTTCTTTTGCCAGCTCAGTGAAGAAGCAGATGGTAAAATAAGACAAGAGAAAAGTCAGTGCACACATGGCCACAGAAGCTGTTACAGTATAGTTTCAGGAGTTGTCATCTCCTGAGATGGTATGCACTCTGAAAGGAACAAGTGTGCTTGCGCTTCCCTACACTGCAGATTTAGTACAGCTGTGTTGTTCTCAGAAAGGAACATATAACTAACAGAAGCTGAAGAGGAATTATAACTTGTTCCTCTAGTCTCTTTCTCGTCTCTGGTAGCAGGAGACATACAGCTTGCTGTAACTTAATCTCTCTTGGCAGTTCTGTCTTGAGAGTGTATATTCTGTTTTATTCAGTGTAACAGTAGGTTGCAGTAGATTCTTGCTTAATTACATTTTTCCCTGTTCTGTTTGTAGCTTTCAGTTCTCATTTGCAGAGTCTACTCCCAATGAGCACGTTGTAAAATTGCAAAGCTTGCTTTCTTTTCCCTGTTCACTGCTTTGTTCCGCTCTACCACAAACACAGTGAGAACTCAGTGTCAAATCAGTGGTTCTGTTGAAGGGACTGTTTACTGCAAAAATGGTTTTTGTCTTTGGGTTTTGTTCTTGAACTCATTTTCACTTAGGTCTACCAAATTCTTTCTAATAGTCTCAACTGAAGTTCCTAAGTGGTAAAATTCTTGTGAAGGTTTTCGCTGGAAGTATTAGTATAACTAATGTCAATAATGTCACTGTTTAAAGGAAGACCCAGTGATGTGGGATTATGGTTACTCTTTTCAAACCATCCCTGCAGTGTCTTACTCCTGGTGACCTATTTTGATGTAATTGATAGTGAAAAAATTAGTAAGCTGAAAGTCTGAATACAAAGTGGGATTTTCCTTTTTATAAGCTACATTTATATTTACTTATATTTACACTAGCAGGAACTATCTTTATCAAATTCAGAATTGAACAGGCTAGTGTAAACTGGGAAAGGATAAAAATGTGTGGGAGGTATGGGCTTAAGGCAACAAGAGTATCCCAGTCAGAAAGGTTATATGGTTTGGAAATCTACAAATACTGAAGCAGAATTTCAGAGTAAAAGGATAGAGAAATCAGCAGTTGCTTCTTTGCTGTTTGATTAGTAGAGTTATCCTTTTTTGTAACTGCTGAAGATATAAAGTGCATCTCCACTGAAATCAGCTAGCTAAGCCTAGTTGATTTTAAAATAAGCATTGAGCACTTGATGGGTGTCGCTTCCATCTCTGGAAGGAGCTTGTGAGATCTTCAGTAAATGTCAGAGACAAGCTTAGAGCCTGTCTTAATTTTAAACATCTGTTCTCAGAAATGAACAAAATAGTATTTGTAATGAAACACGTACTACTAAATAGTAATGAAGGAGGACACCGCTGGAGAATTGTAGTCTCAAACATCCTTTTGCAATTCCAGCTCCTGTCATACACTGCGTAGTACTCTCCTCAAACAACAAAATAATTGTTGCTTGAAGATCCCTGGTGTGGTGTCTCATTGTCAAAGGGATTTGTTTCAATCCTAAAAAGAAGATAGAAAAGTACAGTGATCTTGTTTCTGGTGTGCATTATGAAATCTAATGCCTCTAACATTATTCTTTGAAAAGCAACAAGCGAACAGGCAGGCAGGCATTTATGTTATTAGCTAAGATGGCTCATGTTTGGTTTAAAAAAGTTCTAGATAGCTCTGAGCTAAATTGTTTCAAAACTATTGTTTCAAAGGCCATATGTTTTCCCATCAGTGGGACTAATTAGCAGTCTTTCTCTTAGCTCACTGCAGAGCTAGCTACATGCATCTGGCCATCAGAAAATCACTTCATTGCCACTGCTGAATGTTGTCCTTTCTCCAAATGTGGTTTATTTCTGTTCTCTTCATCTTTGCAGCAGTCCCCTTTTGCTTGTAATGTTTTTTTTTCAGTACCTTGCTGATCATGAAATGTATAGCAAACCTATTAATGAAGTGTTCTCTTCTAATGACAGTTTTATAGATAGCTTTCATCCAAATCATCAGGAGTTGTAAGTCTTGGGACCATTTGGGACTGTTACCAACTAGATTGTCCCAATGACATTAGTAAAATTGCTTTTACTCTGGATGCATGCTGACAACTTCCAGCTCCTAGCATGCAGGAGTTTAGAGAAATTCCTGGCATTTGTCATATTAAATTGAAAATCCTTATCCCAGTGAAAGATTCTCATTGTTAAATGATGTAGCATTATTTCCTATGTTTATTGCTGAAGGTGGAATACTATCCTGAGCTTTCTGGAAGCATATGAGTTGCTGTTTGCCATCCTGTGGGACAAATGTACAGAATCTCACTGTGTGCAATTACAGAAGCTGACAAATGTGTATGATTCTCATCAGCCTGGTTATCTGCATCCTTGAGCTTCTGTATTTATAAGTAATATCATCTGTCTGTCTATGAATAGATTATTTTGGAGCTGATAGTGCTGCCAGTAGCACAGACTCACAGACAGCATCTGAAATGTGTTACAGACCTCTGCATTAGGCCATCAGCTGTTTTCTAACTAGGTAAGAAGCCTTCAGCCAGAAATACTTGAAAAGGTGCAACATAAATTTGCTGCTTCGAAATAACGTTCAGTGACACTTTTTCATGCTACTGATGGTTCCTTTTCTCCAAGTGCAGTGTAGAATCAGAGGTCGGGCAGTTGTAAAATAAGCAGTAATGCTTTGCAAACTTTAAGAAACATTAACACAAGTGCCCCAACAAAACTTCAGTTAAGGTAGTGACATCAGGATTTGACACTGCTTGTTTTTATCCTTGCTGGAGTCTGTGGGAGATTTGATATTTATTTCACGGATAGCAAAGGATAAATCTGCCCTTTTTTTCCCCATAAGGAAAATGCCAGGTTTCTAATCAAGCAAATTACAGGGTTGGTATTAAATTCTTTAGCTGCATTGGCCTTCAATACACAAGAAATTTCACCTCTTCTTTAAACAGGTTCTATTTTTAAACTGCCATAAGTGCAAATTGATAGAAGCCAGTTCCAGGCTGATTTAGATGTGCCCTCTTGGGGTTTTGTCTGAATTAAAATAAATGAGTGAAGTTCTGCTTCTGTGGTTAAACAACGTCTTTTGTGTTGGAGACCTGTCTTTGTTTTTGTGGTTAAGACCATTCATCTACAATATGAGGCACTAAAAATGTTTCTGTTCCTATCTGGGGAAAGAACCAAAGAAATTAAAATCTGTTTTTTGCTTTGTTGGAGTTTCCCTTTTAAAAATTTCCCAAACTGTAAAGAACAAATATGTAGCACCTATAAAATGCAGAAAAGAAAATGTCAGTAAAATAATTGACATTAGTATGGATCACTTAGTGTGAGGGCATTTTTATCTTTTTTGATGTGGCACATGGTGGAGATGCGTTTCTTCTGCTTTTTCCTCTTATTCAGCCATATAATGCAGAATGGGGAGCACTTCTCCCCATTTTTTCTCTGAGCTGGCACATAAAAACAGCTAATTGTAGTATTTATCCAGTCTGGAGTGTGTTGTGGGTGAGCCTGTCAGAGCACCACTGTTTTCTCCATCCACTTCAGCCTTTACCCCTGCTTTCACCTGCACTTTGCCCTCATACTGATTGCCAGCACAGCCTTTGCTGGGTATTTTCCCCACAGGGCTGATGTGCATGAACAGACGCTGTCTTTCTGTGGCAGCTTGGGATACCTGAAAAGGCTCAAAGTCTGCAGAGCTACAAAATGCTTTGCAGGTGGCTGATGGAAACAGCCCCACTGCACCAGTACTCATCACTCCTGAGCAAAGCCTGTCAGGGTGCAGGGCTCTGGGCTTCTTCTCTGCTTCTGGGGCTTGGGTTTTTCTAGTTAGAACGTTTCAGATACAGGCAGCAGGAGACAGAAATGTTCAGTGGGGTGATGTAAACCATTCTGGATATGAAGACTAATAAAATTATGTGCTAGTTAAACTCTTAAGTAGGATGCCAGAGATGAAATTATTTTGGTTCGCAGTTTGAAAATGGTAAGGCTTCATGCTTTATTTATAATGAGAGCTTGCTTCTTCATGGTTTTGTGGTAAGTTGGAAAGAAAGGCAGTTTGCATCTGCTGATGCATCACTTTGCTGTTCTGCAGCTCGCATTGCAGTGTTGATGTAACATTTCCTGTCAAATTGGCTTTATGGAAAATAATTGTTGGTTCTCCCTTATGCAGCAAGGAGAAAAACAGGTTTAAATAAGATGGTGTATTCTATATAGTGCAGGCACATTCTTTTTTTGTAATATTTCTGCTAAACTATTAAACTATTAGAATATGATTTGGTTCTCGTCCTCTGTCCTCAGAGAACAAGAGCCTCCAAAGAAAAATCTCAGGCTCAGGTGCTGCTTAGAAACACACACATTCTCTCTGTGTGTGCCAGGACTGTGAAATGTTGCTCCAAAGCTGTGAAAGCTGTTCTCATCCGAATCACTGCGTAGGAGAACCTGCTGTGGGCTGACAAGCAGTCTTCTAGGACCAGTAACGTTACTACATATGTACTATCCTCACACTCTTCAGAGTTGCGTGCAAGTTAAATTTCTATAATTAGCTGCCCTGCAACCTACCAAACAAATGTAGTGATGCGTGTTTAGATTAGTGGTAACAGATGAACTGAATTTATAATTCATTCAATGGCTGCATGAAAAAATATTTGTGAAGTTGCAACAGGGATTCGGGAACTTTAAGCATATTATGAATGTATCTATTGTTGACGTTCACAGGAACCTTTCTGAGCAAGGCCATTACATTCCAGCTTTCTTTGTAGCCACACATCCATTTGATCAGGATACTGCTGGCAGCAGTCTTATATGGAGGTTACTGTTCCAGTTTTAGCTGTGATCTTTTGTTAAGCTGGTGTTCAGCAGGCCCAGCACCTGTGAAGGCTGTTGCCTTTGCTTCCTGGAGAGCTCTGTTAAGTTCCTGCCGTGGTAAAATCAAGTGTTAATTTAACACGGAAAATATAACTTTGGTTTGAAAGAGGAAGTTCTTGTTGTTGATCAGGTATCATCTGTACATTTGTATGTTTAGAATGGTACCACATTAGCAGGAAGTAGATGATTCATTTAAAAAAAAAAGTACAATTCTGTGTAGGGAAGACACAGAAATGAACTACTTCTTAAAAAAATTCTTGCTTATTCATTTCTATCTCTTGCGCTTTCAAGCTAGAGATGCATGTAACTTGCAATATTTCAATTGTTACTGAAAAAAAAAAAAAAAGACTGAACTGTTTCATTTAAGTTCATATGAATTGAACCTCAGAGAACACTTGAGACAATTTAACACCCTGGAATTACATGGTATGCACAGGAACTGAAATTATTTCCCCATTGTTAAGCCATTTATTTTTGAAATATTTATGCATGTTTAGACTTTATATTATACAAAGTGTACACAGTACATGGAAACCTTTCCTTTTCTGGTGGTGATTTTGATAAATGAATCCTCACACATTTTCACACAAATCTGGCTCACTCTGTTCCCGAAGTGTGGTACTAAAATCTCTTGGATGGAGCTCTGCAGTGCTGCATCTTTGCAGTAGATTTCTCTTTCTGCTTCCTCTCAAGCTTTCCTTAGTTAATTCCTGCTTTATTTGTTTGTCCCTGCGATTCACCCTACGTTGTTTTTGCTGAATCTTTTGTGATCTGATTCCTTCATGTTCTTCCTCTACCTAAAACATAAAGGATTAATAATGCAGCCCCTTTGTTTTCATTCTTCTTTGCTCATCTCACAACTGTTCTTTAGAATCCTGTGTCTTCCCAAATGCAATGTATTAAAATAACTTTGCTTTTATGTACTCATTATGTGAAAGCTTGCCATTTGTGTCTGAATCCAAAATAGGAAAAACAACAACTGTTGTTATGATGGTGCATATTACAGAGAGAATTAATAACCTTTTCCTTGCATAAATGTCAGAATCACGTGCCTAATACAGCAGAAGGTGTAATATTGAGTGACTGCCTAAGATTGAAACTAAAGCTTCATGCGAGTAATACCACCTCTGGTAATTTAGAATAAACATTTCAGACAAAGACGTTATGCTTTGTGAGGAAATACATGAGCATTTTCTGTCTTTTGTGTGTGTCTGTGTGTGTGTGCTCACTTGTACATGCAATTTCACATTACTACAGACAGTAACAATTTAAGGAACTTTTCATCTTGCTTCTCTAAAATTTAACTTTTTATGCAAATGTAACATGGCAATTTCCTCTGGTAGTGGACAAATGTAGCAAAATGACATGCTATAGCTCCCTTGAAGGGTGTTATTTGCTGTATTTCTATTTAGCTAAGACAGCTTGAAGGTTAAAATGTAATCTTCTTTGACTTGTAGATTCAAGATGCAGCAAGTCAAGGCTTGAAATTTGTTGGAATTATACCTCAGTACCATTCCCAAAAGAACTGCCTTGTCAGCTCCTCTCTGACACCTGCCAGTAACAACTCTGTGCAATCCAGAGATAATAAAAATGTTTCAAATTGCCCTGAGGATCACGCTTCACTGGATGGCGAGAAAATAGATGGCATTAATGGATGCAGTACTCCAGCACCAGGTGAGGAGAATACTGACCAATGTGCCACATCCAAGGAAGGCAGGAAAGGTGAAGGGCAGGCTGCTGAGGAGCCCAATTGCAAGTCTGCAAAGGGCAGTGAAGAACAACATGAGAACCCAGGTGGGAGAGAAGTGCCAGACACGCAGAATGGAGTTGCAGAGAATGAAATGCCAGCACGAAGCTCAAAACCACTTACTGACAGTAAGTATTGCTGTGACCTCTAATACATAAAAGCCAATTATGTTCCCAGCTCCTTCAGGGGTACGGGCAGGGAGAGGAACTTACCTCTGTGATAGCAGAGAGTGGATGCAGCAAATGCACTGCATAACCCAGATTCAGCATGGTTACACAGTTTACAATGACTGAGTGTAAGTCAGGTGGCAGCTGAAGAGTGGATGTAACTAGGTATGGCTGTGTAACGGCCTGTTTCTATGCCTGAGCATAAAGACTTACTTTGCCTGATGTTTTACTGAATTTCTTCATTTCTGTATAATGTATGTATAATAATGGTCCTTCTGATAATGGTGCTCCTCCTTCTGATTCTCTTGATTTTGGAAGGTTGTTTTTCACATACCAGTTTTCTTTTTTTCTGTTCTTCGATATATTTCTCCTCGGCTATGTTTTCCAGATTTAAATGTCTTTTTATATCATCTTAAAAAACAACCAAAAAAAAAAAAAAAAAACCAACCAAAAAAAAAAACAACCAACCCTCACTGGAGGTCATAAAATATTCTCCTTAGTATGTTTGTTTCTCAGAGGTTACTTCAGTAGCAGAAATTGTCATTTAAAATCAGATGTAGGCCAGAGTAATTTGGAAATCAGAAGTCATAAAAAAAAATAATAATCTTGCCCCATTTTCAGTTTTAAACCTCCAAATACCTTTATTTCCTAGATTTCCTTACACCCTAGAAGGTATTGTGTACACTTATTTCTCTCACTGCTTTGCTTACTTTCCTTACAAGTTATAAATCTATGTAAGGAAATTCCATCCACATTCCTTTGAGCTGGTGCTGTCCTTGACTTTAATTTATCACTGTTCTTCATATTTTACGTAGATTAAGTCAAACAGTCCCAGCCCTTTTGGGAGTTTTATAATGTAGGACTGAGATTGACTTTGCATTCTTGGGCTGTTTGGACTTGGACTATTGTCTTGGTTTCCATTGCATTTCCGTATAATTAGGCTTTTGTCATCAGATTGGTATCATTCTTAAGTAACTTTTCATTACGCTTCTTCAGATTTTATTGGGCAAGGGGACAGTTGGATTAGGTCACAGCATTGCTATTAGCTGAATAATTTCTGTTTTATTCTAGAATCTTACACATTATAGAAGCTCTCTGAGTTTTACAGTTCTGAATTAGATATCTCCATCTCAAATCAGACCATTACTTTCTCTTTTCATCTGTGCTGTCCTTGAGAGAGTTAACCTAGCAATTATCTTTTTGATGGTGGAAATCTTTTCTTGCAAGTAACCATGTTCTTAGTATTTCTGCATAATATGAGGCTGATCACCTCAAACCTTCCTTAATATTTATCTACACCCCAGGATTTTATTACAGCTGCTGCCAGATAAGGGATTTTATTTTAAAAAGTGTTTAGTTTCCATATGTATCTTTTTTTCTCTGAGTGGTTTTTGGCTTTATTTATTTCTGATGCATTTATTTTTTTAGTGCAGATACTTTCTGAGAAGGCACTTCTTTGTGACAGAAAATGAAGTAGTTCACCTACAGTAGGATAGGATTTCCCACATCTTTTGCCTGTACAACATTGCTGATTTCTGTATTGCTCTGGTATGGTTTTTTGTTATTACAGCGCAACCTGTTCCGCTCTTGGAAAATGTATTTCAGTCTTTGGCACCAGTTCTCCATCCTTCCTTGAGAGCATGAAGGCAGAAAGTACCAGGTGTTTTTTTTTTTCCCTGTCACCCTACTTATTCCATAGGAAGTGATCTCTCTTGAACTCCTTCTTCCCTGCATGAAACTTTGGAAAAAAAAACACACATAATGTTTCTTTTTATTTGTGGAACCCTACTTTTGTTCAGTTTAGGTTTAACACTATTCAAATGCAATTTTTATGATGCTTCATTTTTTTGTTGTTGAGTATTTTGTAATGCTCAACTACTTTGCCCTTTATTAAAGGGCTCTCAAAACACTGTTAAAAATGCTTTGCCTGTAAACAAGTAACATATTCCAATGCTGTGTCCAAAAGTACTGTATTATTTAGAAGCAAACTGAAGGTGTCTTTGTCCAAGCTTGAGCAGACAGACTGCCTGGTGAAAGCTGTTGGCTGTTGTTAACTGGAAGAGTGGTTAGGACTGGTATAATGATGATTACAAAACCAAGTCAAACACTGAAAGACTCCCACACATAATTAAATGAACATTTTTAACAGCCCAATGTCAAATCCAAAGTTTCGTCCCCCTCTGGATTTCCAGTTCCACAGTCTGCTGTTGTTAACTGTCTTCATACGCACCAGAAACATCTCAATTTCCAATATGAATCTATTTTAAGAATCAGAATCAAGCTGTACATAGATTTGTGTGTGTGTGTGTGTGTGTGTGTGTGTGTGTGTGTGTGTGTGTGTGTTTGTGTGTGTGTATGCTCTTTTGAGTTAGGATAATCATCATTTGTTTTTTCTAGATAAGTGGTAAACTGCCAGAAGATTTGTGGTAATTATTCCCTTTTGGTCTGTTTAACCATTGTTCATGTCTGAGATCATTCGGTCTCTTTTTAATGTTGGTTATATAGCGAGCTTCCTGGTCTCTTTTTCAGGTGCTGTCAGCCTGTCTCTGACCATCTGCTTTCTAATATCTTTTTCATTTTACGTGCTTCTTGCTTAGGAACATTTCTGTTAGGGAGCAGTCTTAACATTTCTCTAGATACCACTTTCGTTAGTACTTGAGATTACAATATAATAACTTGCAAACAAGAGGAGCTTGTTGAGTGAATGGATTTAATCTAAGGTTTTTGCCTTTTGTATTTATTTGAAGAGATTTTTTTGATCTTGGAAGTCAATAGTCAGTCTGCACTTAAGCTTACTTCCAGCTTCAGAGGTGTGAAACCTCAGCTTTTCTGTCAGCAGTGACTTTCTGTAATGATAAGAGAGATACAGAAGAGATTCTAGTCTGATTTTTGAGACCATTCACAATGCTGCTTTCATAATTCTTTTGCTCTTGTGTCAGTGTCTCACCTTGGCTCAAACCCAGAGTAAATCAGCTAGCAGCTAGCACTGTCTCTGCATTTATGATAAATTGCATTCTTCAGATGCATCCACTGCTTGTTGGTTCCATGCCACTGCATAATAATACTTTAGTTTAATGGTCATGATGTGTTGAATGCTGTTCCTCCTAAATCTGCAATAACATTTGAACTGTTCTCAGTCACACCTCTTTCAAAATTCGTTCAGTAGCAAAAATAGAAGTATTCTGTGTGTTAATTGTTAGTGACTTCTACAGTACTTAATGCAGTTTGTGGAGCTTAATTGCTTTTGTATTTTGGTTTATACTGCTAATTCCAGTAGATGAATTGTCCATTAGTACTCAAGTGTTAATATCTGTATTTTTTTTATTATCAGCAGTGAATCCATTATTAGTATAAAATACTACAGTAAAAAAACAGCAGTAAAAAAAAACCAACAATCAAAGCACTGGGATGGATTTTGGGACCCCACTCTGTTGTGCAGTGCAGAAATATCAAGAATAAAATCATGTTTGAAAGTAGAGTTTGTGTCGAGTGAAAGGCCAAGGGCAAACAGTGGGTTATACATTGTTTTAGCTGAAGTACCATAATATGGTTGTTGCATTACTCCAATTTTTACTTTTTGGTAGAGACAGAGATCTTCACTCTCTTCAACAAGCCCAAAATCCCACAGAGATGCAGCCAGTATTATACGGTGACTATCCCTATGAGGATCTCCAGAAACGGGCAGACTGTCAACAGTCTAGAAGCAAATTGGCTGGAGCATATGACAGATCACTTCAGGAAAGGAGGCTCATTGGTGAACGCCATCTTCAGCCTTGGAATGGTAAATGGTATGGAAATTACAGAAAGCATTATGTTGTGATTATTTTCCTTTCTCTGCTAATAAAGGTCATTATCTTTCAAGAGAAGGCATTTGGTAGGTGCTTTAATGTAAGCTTGGGACATATTTGTTTTAGATCAGCCAATTTCAGTGAAGTGGAATGAAAGTACAGAAAATATTTTGGCATTTGAATAAGGCAAACTGAGATCATGCGTTGTATTTTATAAACATAATAGAGATGATTCTGCAATTGCAGATATACACAGACTTAATAAACAGTACCAAGTGAACTGAATTGAATTACTGAGATGGTAAAGCAGATTACTTAAGTGAAAGGCTTTCCTCTTGGTTTTGTTGTCAGGCACTGCATCCAGGTCTGTTGCTCAGTCAGTGTAAGGATGCTCTAATTTTATAGGGACAGTACCTAGCCCCAGTTCTTGCAGAGGACGTTTCTGTCTTGATGGCACAGTGTTTTTACCAAATTGTCCTCAAATCTGTGATGGATCAACATTGGTATTAATTTCAGATTAAAAAACAGATTTTTCCATGTTGCGATTAGCAGTGAATTCAGCTTGATACTGTTCCAATCTGTACTACACTGCTGGTCATCATGGTGTCTCTGAAGCAAATCTTGTTGCAGAAATTAAATTGTAGTGCATAATAGCGATCTCAGAGACATAACCAAGGGAACATGAGAACAAACCAAAGCTTGAAACGGTAATTGAGCACCTGGTGGGAAGGCAGGGCCAAGCCAGGGGAGCTCAGGTGCAAGCAATACACCTGAGTGACCGGAAGGGCTGAAGCCAGGATCCATCCCTTCCCAGACCTTAGTTAAGGGTTGGCACTGCAGATTCCTCTGTACCCTGAGGTCTTCTAAGGGTACATAGATTCTTTCCTTTGTGTCTGTGGTTGCTGCATTTGAGCATATCCTCGCTTGCTGTGGTCTAGGATTTTGCTGTCATTGTTGTGCTTTCCATCTCATTATAGTGTTACACTAGTATACTTCATAGTTAAAATTCTTATTCTCAGATCCTGTGAGTGCTATGAATCTTTCACCTAATTTTGGTTTGTTTTGCATCCTTCAAAAAGGATGTGGTAATCCGTAGATTGGGCACTGCAACGGGATTTCATGGGTTTATGCCACAGAATTATAAAACTGCTTCCAGAGCATCTTCTCCTCATTTTGCTGTCAATCACAATTCCAAGGCCGGACAGCACAGCCGGTTCTGTTAAACATCAGTGGGGATAACAATCCTAATTTTTCGTTCTGCAGCAAGTAGCAAAAAATGAAGGTCTAAAGTTCAGCTGATGGAATGCTTTCATAGTGCAGCTTCCTGGAAAGCCCTGTAATTGCTAGTTAACTTATTTAAAAACATGGTCAATTACTTTATGTGTATAAATTGCAACTCATAGAGCCAAATCTAATTGCCAAATAAGGCGCAGTGTTTTCTTTAACAAAAACTGCTTATCAGTGTACTCTAAAATGTTTTAAACACAACATTTTTCTGTTATTTAAACTTCTAAAGTTCATTTATACAACAGAGGTCTGAGGGGCGTTCATGTGCTTGGATACCACAGCGAAGAGTGCCAGATAACTGCCTACAGGCATATAGTAAGCTTGAAGGATGGCAGTAAAGTTTCTATGCAAGCAGGACAACTTTTATATAACAAGTGCATGGGTTTGGGATTAAGTTAAATTAGAGATTGAGGATGAATATTGATTAAACATTTTTATTAGCATCTTGCGTTTACAGGAAGTTTTAGTAGTCAGAAAAGCTCAAAGTTAAATCTTTTTAAAGGGTATTAGCACAGTTAAGGTAAAATGCCATGACTGAAACCTTGCTATTAGAAGAATATGTGGTGAGAACGTCCGTAAGTTGATTTCAGTTGCTGTTAAATATTTATGATTTAAATCCTAAAATTTTCCTATGCTGCGAAGCAATAGATATTTTTCTGACTTGTACCAACCCTAATGAAACAACCAAGGAAGGAGGGAAGATAGAAGAGGCTGAGGGCTTCTTGTTTCTCTTCTAGCCTTTTAAGGCAGCCTGTCCAGCTCTTTACAGCTGATCTCTGTATTCACTGATTAATCCTTTTCCAAATCAAGGTAATATTAGCATATTTTCTCTAATTGGTTATATTACATTTCTTTGTTCTGGGAACTGATTTTCTCTTTGCCTTAAGTATGAATTCATTACTTTGCTTATTAGACTTAAAAGCTGAGTTATTATCTTCTTTCCCCCCTTATCCTTGGAATGCCCAATCAAGTAAAGATTTCCAGGTTGTCAGCAGATAAGAACTCATTTCTTTCTTCTGCCAACAGTTTAATAATTTGTATGTAAAAGAATTCTAAAGCTCACCGATAGCAACTGTTTCTTTTTGCTTATCATACCAGAAAATAACAAGCAGAAACATAATAAAATTGCAAATTACAATTTGTAAACTATGCAGAGATGCACAATGTATCATGTCATTACCAATACTCCTTGTAATCTCGGGTGATCACTCTCTAGTGATCTGAAGTGATCGTTGGACTCGTTCTCTCTTCTAGTGAGAAGTAAAGCAAGGTGTAAGTTAATAACACTGAAAATGGCAAAGGTCTAGTCTGCTGCTTTCTTACAACATCAAGTCTTCAGTCAGCAGTATGAGAGCAGGTGTGGATGGGAGGGAGAAAGAATAAAAGCTAAGATTGTACTTTGATGCATTAACAAAGTAATTAGAAGTTGGATCATCTTTAGTCGTTTTGAACTACAGTTCTTTAAACATTTGGCATTTGTTTTTCAACTGTCTGTGAATTTCTAGGCTTTCAAACTTAGATAAAGCCAACTAACCACCCATAAAACATTGATAGGACTTTAAGACAAAACAAGCAAATGAAACAAAAGAAGAGTTTCTTGGAAGAGGAAATTAGTTGGGCTTTTTAAGGGCCAAATTGATTATCTTGGTTGTATTTGCACTGCTGCTGGCAGAGATGATCCAGTGATGCATTTGTCCACTTTTATTCACCTTATCTACAGACATGGCTGGTATTTTTATCATCCACGTGGGATTATTTTCTCTGTGTGTACTGAAGGTGAAAAGGTTGATAGGGAGGTGGGAATATAAATGTGAAGCGAAGGCCAGCATTCAGATCACGTGGCGCACATAGCCTCAGATATCTTGTTTTCTTTTCTGAGAGCAACAGCAGCATAAAGGTTAGTTTTCTAGATGAGGGGAATTTGTAGTTCAAAGGCAACACAGTGAAAGTTGTTGCACACTAGAAGAGCTGTCATGGTAAGGAAAGAAATCTTTTTCCCATATACTTCTTGTAAATCAGAAGCAAGAACATCAAAATAGCTTTTTGTCAACAGAGCTACATCAAATATTTATACAGCCAGTGAAAATAGCTTGTTGTGCACAGTGGGGTACCTTAATAAAAAATGCAGTGGTAATAGAACATTTTCAGAGGAGGGACAGTGACTGTAACCTTTGTGTTTGGTGTGTTTGGAGCTTTTTTTTTTAAGTAAGAGTGAATTTATGTTGAAGAGTAAACGCTGCTGTGAAAGACCGTAGAAAATGGAAGGATCAGCTCACCATCTAAGCTTTGGATGGCTGATCTTTGTAGGTAGATTAGTTAAGATTCAGCTAACTAAACTGATGATGAAGTG
This sequence comes from Callipepla californica brunnescens, assembly GCA_023055505.1. Classification (NCBI taxonomy): domain Eukaryota; kingdom Metazoa; phylum Chordata; class Aves; order Galliformes; family Odontophoridae; genus Callipepla; species Callipepla californica. The sequence continues at coordinate 1,408,971 of JALIRH010000064.1, forward strand.
AATCCCATGCATGACTGTATCCTGCAGATTTTACAGCATCTGTGGAACAAAGGTGTTTCAGATAGATTTGGTGCATCTGTCCAGCTCTTTGCCCTTCCATGTCTTTGTGTGAGAGTTTCCCTAAAATTCCTGCTTGTCCTGATGATAGTTTGTGTGTGCTTGCTCTCCAAATTAAGATGCCTTCAGCTCTCTTTCTGATATTCTCTGTCTCCCAATTACTCTTAGCATACCAGATGCTTCACATGGGATCAAATTCATGATCCAATTCTTTAATATTTCTCCCAGTTATTTATTTCCTTTACCTCCCTTTTTCAGCCTGTAAAAGGAAAGGTGTACTGCAGGGGTGTGAGAACTGGCAGACATAGTTATGGCAGGAAAGTTTAAGAGCTGGTAGAGAGGCTCACTTACGTTTAAGGGAGGATCTTAATGGATGCTGTCAAGCAGTTTATCTTATGGAGTTTTTCACTGTTATCACTATGTTAAACAGACACCTGTATATAGCAGCTGTCTTTCTCTTGTAATTTTTCCCTTTTCTGTTTTTCTCATTTTCTGTCAGGTTCTTTCCTGGCCCAGAAATGAATGGGTTTTAGGATGGACTGGATATAGTCTTCAGCAGTAATCATTGTACCTTCAACAAGGAAGTGCAGTTATGTTTATCTGCTCCCTGTAGGGTCTCACAAGCTCATGTATTCATTTCTAAAAGATTACATATGTGCCATAATGTTCACATATGTGTAAGCTCTGAACTGTGCATGTGGAATGCACAGCAGAATGAGACATGAAGTATGATTTATGAGAGAGTGTAAACACACGCATGTTGATTGTGTTTTGATCACTTACTAATTTGCTGGCAAATGTGTGGGTAGAGCTCAAGCTGCAGTTTTGCCAACAGTGTGACATTGAAATTCATCAGCAGAGTTCACAATAACACTAGCAGTACTCTGATTATGTATAAAGCTTGACTTAGAAATTTAAGATGCCTCATTATAGTTGTGATCCACGGGATTCTACTTTCAGCCCTCAGTGCTGTTCCTTGAACCCTGCGTTAGAAAAGTAAAGGGTTATCTACGTACTGTGTTTCCTAAAAGAGATTTGGGTGTGGGTTTGGGTGCTGGAATGTGACATATTGTACAGTAGTTGAGTTGGTTCCTGCTTTGAAGTGTAGGCTATAACAAGATACCACTACTGCATAAAATGTAATGGTCTTGTACCTATCTGTATGTGGTAAGCCTGTTCTCTGTATGTTTTCTAACTTGTTACCAGCTATTTTAGTGATCTTCCCTGCTATTTCACAACAAAAATGAATGTTCACCTCACTCAGATGAGACCTCTATCTAGAAGACAGGAACTACTGCTTTGTAGTCTAGTTTGCCCTCCTTGGAGCAATGCATAATAATGGCTCACTGTAGGGGTGAGTAGTTTTCTTCCTTCTTTTTAGTCTAAATGACAGGAAAGTCAACTGTAGAGACTGCCAGCATGAAGGCAGATGGTGTTTTTCTACTTCTTTGAGTCCCCTAAAAGAATTTCAAAGATAGTTGCTGTTAGTGGTTTACAACTCAACTGAACTAAAATAAATAAATCCTGTTTTATATTAACTATGAGTTTTTGCATCTCCACATTTGTGACTTAGTTTAAACTTCAGTAGAAGGGAATAGCAGACTATGCAGGTAACAAGGGTGCCTGCAAATGTGCTTGAAATACCAGTCTTGCTATATATATGTTTATAGACAGGAGCCTACAACTGCAGTAGTTTAGTTTGTCGTGAGCTATGCATTTCCAAGCAATAAACAAGGTTAGATCTAATCTGGTATTGTCTGAGATTGTGAGTCCAAGAGGTGAGAAGCCTGTCAATCTTCTTCTACCTGTCTTTGTGAAAATTGATTGTTTTTCTGTTGAGGCAGTGGTGCCCTCCTGCTAGCATTTCTTGGCCTCCCAGCATCCACTGTGGAAGTAGGAAGACCTGCTGAAGGAACTGAGCAAGCTTGCCTAGGGATTAAGTTCAGGGTTCTATCAGTTTGGCGTACATGGTGCAAGGAACATAATTTCCCTAAAAATACGAAGAAACTGTTGTGTAAAATACGGCATTGGAGCAGGGGGATGAACACAGTCTTCATAATCAGTTGTACAGTGCAAGTGTATTCTTGAAAGGCAGGATGAGAAACGTACTTGAGACAGTGTCAGAGTTCTTTATGTTCAGAAAGAGTACAAAACTGTTTATGTAGTATTTTTTAAAAATAGCTATTATTTCATCAACTATTCCATTTTAGGAAGGAAAGGTAAGTCATCTTTTTTTCAGTTAGTTGTGCTCTGTTGTGTCATGGAGCTGACAAAACTGAGCACTTACCTCTGGGGGGGACTGCTGATAATAAAGCATACAGCAAAGTTCAAGGGGAAGGTGCTGCTGAAGTAACTTCAATAGCGCGTTCTGCCTCAAAAAAGGCTGGACATGCTGGGAATAAAAATGAGAACAGAGAGCCACTAAACCAGATGGTCAAAAAGCCTTCATGAGTTAATGAAGTAGTTATGAATGTATCTTTTCTTTCACGGCATTCAGATATGTCAGGCCATCCTTAGTCCATGTAGATTGTGGTAACTGCAGTACCTGCTCCATAAAAAGGGTTCTCACTTGTGTGAATGAGTGCATAGGTACACATTTATTGCACTTGCAGAAGCCCTTCAGAAGTTGATGCAACATGATATGTGGTCTTCAGGCCATAAGTTGTGTGTATAACTTCAAGTAGGTGAAAAGGATACTGAGCTGAGGACTGAATTTGTTCTGCTGCCTCAGAACACAAGAGCTGTATTTTTTGAGGACAAACTCTGACATAACAGTGAACAGTGAAGGCTGCTTTTAAAAACAGCTGGAGACATTAATCTCATGCATTTATTGCAGTTGGGTTTTCAGAGGAAAATATGTTTCCAACCAAATGTTATTAATGTGCTTGTAGGAATTGGCTATTACTAAATTTAAATGCCTCACTACACATGGGGTGTTTTTCATAGAGCTTACATGTAACACTATGTTTCCACAGATTCGTTGCATGGAACAATGGATGGGGTGTTTCTCTTTGAAGACGTTGCAGTGGAAGACAATAAAATGGTGCAGGGCTATGATGCTATCGTTGTAGAGCAGTGGACTGTACTGAAGGTATGTTTTTCTTATCTGATCTTTTTTTGTAAATCAGAACACACCAAGACTGGAGGCATACTCCTGTACTTAAGTATCCTTTGTCAGTGCATACGAGTGATGGAGGTAACGGGGACAGTGCTAACAGTAATGCAGGGTTAACTACACCCTGTGCTTGAACGGTGCTCTTTTGGTTTTGATGCATTCCTTACTTTACTGGGGGAGAGAAGCTGGGAAGAGTAGTGTTGGTGTGGTACACAGATAGGTATTGAAACAGCTGGGATTAAAATCTTTGCAATAAAAAGCAAAAAGATCAAAAGGGAAAAAAAATCATTGCCTAACTTTCAGAAGTTTTTTTATTATTTGATTGCTTTGGTCTGCCAGAAATAGATGTTACGTATCTATAAAGGCCATGCTTCATCTTCCTGCCTGGGATATATTGTAAATGGTGTGGAATCCCAGGAAGGACTTAAGCAAGGCACAGCATCTGCCAGAAGCATGGATTAAGGAAAAATGGAACAGATGCTAGACGGAACATATAAAAATCCAGGAGACTAGGAAAAGGAGTTTTATCATTAGTTGATTAGTTTGCAGAGTAGCAAGAAATAGACGTATAATAACAGCTAGAAAAATCTTGAAGAACAGTGTTGTGTGATAGCAGGAACTTTACTTGTGCTAATGTACATATAAAAAAAATAACCTGTATTATATTTAATATTATTGCAGTTATTACAGACTTAAATTGTGGCTGGAAGTTTTTTAGGGTCAAGTTGTGGTATTGCCAGTCAGGAACAAGGTTTTGGGGTAATGACAGATGTTTTCACGAAAGCATTTAGGTTAGTGCTGACTAAGAAGGCAAATGTCAAGAGGCATTAATGTTAACCAAATGTTAAAAACTGCTTGGTGAAGAATAGAGTGTGATACAGCAAGCATATACTGCTATGTAAGTCGTGGTTTGTCAGTACCTTTTTTCGTAAGGTTATGGTAACACTGAAAATATCCAGAGAATGGCAATTGGGATGATCAGCCATACAGACAGCTTCCGTATTAGGAAGACTTTATGTGGAATGTACTTCAGCCTGGGGAAAAAGAGGAGTTGCAGGTAACAGAATAGGTAGAGACCTCCTAAATCATAGGAAGACATTTGAATAGGGAATGACTTTTTCCCTTCTTAGGCAGTGTAAGATTTTGAGAGGCTTCACATGAGACTAGTCAAGGACCAGGTGCATATTGAAGAAAAAACAAAACTAATTCAGGTCATACATCACACAGCAGAAATGAATCATAAAACCATAACATTCCACCCCTTATTCGACATCACTGCATCATGCTTTATATATATATACATTCCACACCGGGATTAGACCGTCATGAGACAGATTAGTTTTACCCTACTGATGTTGTGTTGTTACACTGGTAATGCTGTGTATATGTTCTGTGTGTATATATGTGTGTGTGTGTGTGTGTGTGTGTGTGTATTTATATAGATAGATAGATAGATAGATAGACAGAAACAGTGCTCAACAAGCATCACTCGCATGACACTCGTGTGACACACAGGTTCAACATCCACAGAATGCCTGAGGGCACACTCCCAACATCAAATTCCCATGTCATACACATTGAACATCCCCATTCTTCTGCGTCACCCACCACATAGACCCAGGTCCCTGAGCAAAAACAGTCCCACAGAGTGGTGTGCCCTCTCCAGAAGCTGGAAGGGCCCAAACTGCTTTTCCCAACATGATATTTACATGTACTACAGGGACCTTATCTTCCTCTACAGGCCCAAGTATTTATAAGAGAATTTTTGAGATGAGTCCCATTATCTGACTCAATTCTTTCTGGAGTGCCATGTTGCCACAGGACTTGTTTCTTGAGACCTAAGATGGTGTTTCAGCTGGTAACATGGGTTACTGCATATGTTTCAAGCCACCCAGTGGTTTATATCAAAAGCATAACAAAAGTCATAAAACCATAACAGAAGGATACTGTGATTTTCTGTATCTATGCATTTATACAAGTGTTTTGTTCAGATTAGCCATGTGTTTCTAAAGTGAACCCCATGCTCTTTCCCATGTACCGTGTCTCAGTTTACATCACAGATTACTTTCAGTAGAAACTAAACCAGACAGTGTGCTGAGGAAACATATAAAATATCTGGGGCAAATATCCTTCGTGCTTGCCCTGATATTACTATGCCAGAGCTTTCCCCTATAGCCACGCTGGAGATAGCTTTCTGAGATAAGTGGCTTCTTGATCTGAATCAGTTTGGCTCGTGCAGCCAGTGAGGGGCTCTCTGAGGCTCGGGGATATTGTAATGCAGTTATGCATAATGCCCTCTGTACCTCTTCGTTTGCTCTTGGTGGAGACAAGTTTGCCCAAACTACGATGAGGACCGTATCTGATAATGAGGACCAGTGATGGCAGTAACTGAATGCTAGGACAGAGCAGAGGAGTGTCTTATAGCATGGCCATTTGAAGTGTTAGAGCCTGGAAGATAGTACATTGGTTGCCTGAGGTCTTGCTGTGATGCCTTTCTCCAAGCTGGAGGCACAGCTGGCCAACAGATTAAGGCATCAACCAGCAAAACCCATCTGGTGTGTCAGGAGATGCTGTAATGCTGTGTACTCTGTGTGAGGGCTAACATAAAGAGTCTCTAGTTCCAGGTGTAAGACTTGGTAGGTCTGTGTGCAGCTTCAGAAACTAGCTGATAGCATGCACACAACTTGTTGGCATGATCAGATTGTTCTCTGCTGTGATCTGAAATGTGAATGCTGGCTGTTCCCTAGCAATTTTGTCCTTCTGAGATCAGTTGCCTATTTCACAATATGAATGTGTTACCCACCAATGTGAAAATTGAGGAATGGAGTAGAGAAAAAAAACTTGCTGAAGGATGTTGAGGCGTTGTGGAACTCTTGGAAAGCTCCTACCCATGTAGGCACAGAGCAGACCTGACCACCTGTTTTCTTCCCCTGGGATTTAAGTAACAGCCTGGATATTTCCTGCCCCATGCTTTCTGGGAGATAATAGGCATGGGTAAGTGAAGTCATCAACTGAAGGTAGAAGTACTGGAAGCCAAGGGAATCTGTAGGCACTTGCTCTGTGTCTGAACCAGAAAATCAAGTTGCCTTCTGTTAAACTCCCTTGGAGTCCACCTTTATTTACTGTGATCATGGAATAATGAAGGGGCAGAGGAAGGGACTGTAAAATGGGAGATACAGAAGGAAAGAGACAGAGTTCAGTACTGACAGGAGATTCCCTAATACTTTTTTTCTATTACTGGTAGATCAAAATGTTGCCTCAGAGATAGTTCTGGAGCAGTGAGGATACCTCATTAATGTAGAATATCATATTTTTTGATACCGGTTTAGCTGTGCTTTAGATTAACCTTTTCCATTTTTGGTCAGTTTTGTTTATACCAAGGCAGCAGTAGAAGCACTGATGGGCAGCATGACATAAATGTGTATAATGGGTCCTTACTTCGTGCTTGTATCAGAGAGGATGTCTGGAAGAGCTATAGACTTGTTCAGATGTGGTCTGAACTGTGCAAATGTGTTGTGCTGTGTTCCAATTAGAATTAAGAAACAAACAAATGAAAAGAATCCCAGCCACAACAAAAGAAAGCTGTTCAACACAGAAGGCATACGGCATCTACTGATGCTCTCAGTAATAAAATCTAGAGAATCTTTCTCAGTGAAAAGATAAAGTTCTGCTGCTTAATCGTAAAGGCGAAAGAGAAGGGCTGGCACACCTCATAGTGGTGAATATGCTGCCTTTTTAATTGCTGAGGCTAAAAGAAAACAAGCTGAACAATGTGATGCACTGGTTATGTGTGTAAAATGTCAGCCTGTAGAGGATGTAAAGCTTGCAGCTGTCACAGTATGTGGTCCCGCCAAGCAGCAGACAGGATGTAATAGCTCTGAGTGATTTAACTCTTTCTCCTCGAGCAAAGTAGAGCTGTCGCATCCTCTGTGAATGACCAGGGGAGTACTAATGGCAAAGTGCTGCTCTGATTCCTATCATTTTAAGTCTAAAAATGTCAGGGCGTGTTATTTCCACAGCAGTCTCTGAGATCTGGCGCTGGAACTTACATGATGGTTTCAATTCTGCTTGCCTAAGCAAATGTGGGTAGACAGCTCTGATTAATCAAAGCCTGCATGATTTCCCCCTCCCCAACTCTAATCTGTCACCTTCTCTTCACAGTTAGCCAAGATTAAGTGGCTAGTAGTGTCTTTCAAGCTGAGTGCTACAACATTTCTTTTAGATACCCACATTGTTCCTCGGAAGTCTTGCTCTTTCTGAAGATATTGTCTTTAATTTACAATATTTTCTCATTGAAAATCGTCAGCTGGTGGTTCATTGCTTTCTTTTTCTCTGCTGTTACCATAACTTTGGTTCACTGGCATGGATTGAAATCTCAAATGTATCAGTGTTGCCATTTCCCTGGCAAAACTGAATGGGGTCAGTGTCTGCTGTGGACACGATAAACCTTTTACAGTGTGACGTATCAAAAGGTTTTAAAATGATCTCTGTTAAGCCTGTGTTGCAAGTGGCCTTAATGTAAGCCTTTAGAAAAATTCTCTGGAAATAAAGATTTGATTTGACTGTAGATTTGATTTAGGTCATGTCAATTAAGCGATGTTTTATTGTCTTTAGCCATAGGAGAAAGGCATGACTGGGTCAGCAAAAGAGCTGATGGCAATCAGCATGAAATGCAGTTCTGACAGTGTCTCTTTACCATCCAAAAGACAAATGTGTTAGCCTGGTCATAGTATTTCAGTATTTGGCCCCTTGTTGCTGTATAAGCAAAGCTGAGCAAAACCTTCAGTAGCCTGTTATCTTTAACAGGTATTTGTAGTTGCTGTTTCTTTCTTTTGTGTAAGATACAAGAACAGCATAAGTATCTCTGTTTTTGTCTGCTGAACTCAATAGATGTGCCCTATGTAGGATTAAAATACACAGGCTGATCTCTTTGCTTTTGTTGATTATTTCAGCAATACTTTGTTGCAGTGCTAAAAGTACTGAAGTTTGGCAAAGTCAGCTTTCTTCCAGGTGAGTAAAGGACCCTTGAACTAAGCAGGCAGAAAAGCACAGGATTTATAACAATCTCACTTAAAAAGAAAATAATGTTCTATCTGCCATGGTTTGCTTAGGTTTGTGGCAGGATCATAGATAAAAATTAGTTCTCCACTCACCCATATAAACTTTCAGGAAAAAAAAATGGGAATAGCAGATCTGAACTTTCCACTCGAGAACAAACTGAAAAAAAGCCTTTCAGACCACTTTTACACTTTATAAATAATCACAGAGGGCACAAGTCTGGTTTCTTTTTCGCATCAGGTCACCTTTGGCCAGGCAGTAGGGACCTGACTCATGTACCTCCTTGACCCTGAGCTGCTGCTGGGCAGCCACAGATTGGGCTCCAGCATTTTGAGCACCATGGAAGGCAGCAGCTGGGATGCCATCAGTTGCATATGCTGCCCTGCATGTTAGTGAAGGGTGTTTTTGAGGTTTCTTCTCCTGTTGACGTGAACCTGTTGCCATAGAGCATCTGTCTTTCAGCAGTGCTTCTTCTTAGGATGTAGATTATCTGTTTCTGAATGGTAAAGTGTTGCACAGAGGTTTTTTGGAAAAGCTGAAGATTGTCTGAGGGAAACTGAAGGACATTACGGTGAGGAAGCTGTGTGCAGAAGCTTCAGCTGTGTGTGGTGAGCACCCTGGGTTATACTGGTTCTCAGAAAGTGTTATCTATTATTTTTTGTTGTTGTTCCAAGAACAGTTGGTGGATAGATGGTTAAAATGGCACTCACCTGAAGATACAGCATGCAAATGTCGCCTGAATTATGAGACTGAAAATGCCAGAGTTATTTAGGAAGATGTACTGATGAATTGCTAGATCATATTTATTTCTTGTGCTCCATGGCCAATTATGTGGAACTGTGCTGTCATGTGCATGTCCCCTATGCACTATTAAGTTCAGCAGATTATGTAAGACACTTCCACACTTGCTTTGAGGAGAACCTTCTCCATTCTAATGCAGTACGTTCACCTTGAGGAGCTTTTGCTGCCTGTCCTGCTTCTGTAAATGCAACATTCCATCGCTGTCTAAATGTGCTTCTGTCCTATGGGTGTAGACAACGCCAGAAGTACTCACATTTTAACAGCATATACCTATTCCAGAAAGTAAGGTATGCCTCCACTGAAGTCACTGAGAGAAGTGGACTTAGCATGCAGAGGAAGTTTTTTAGTTGTTTATTTTTCTTTATGCTAGATGCAGAGACAGATGTGAATGCTACTCAGCAGCGTAGGTGTGTATGGCAGTTGTGAATCACAGAATTGTAGGGGTTGGAAGGGACCTCTAGAGATCATCGAGACAACCCCCCTGCCAAAGCAGGTTCCCTACACCAGGTCACACAGGCGGGTCTTGAATATCTCCAGAGAAGGAGACTCCACCACCCCCCTGTGCAGCCTGTCACACGTGTCCAGGTACATTTGAATCTCAGAAAAACTGTCTTCAACGGGATGCCACCCAGCTCAGCACTGCAGATTTGTATGTTATCAAAAGTACTTCACAGTCCATGAATTCACATATAATAAGTAATCTTATTAAGAAATATAAATTACATGTATCTTATATAATGAGCAAAAGGCTGTCTTGTTTTGTTTTTCTGTTTGCCCGCACTGCTGTGCTGTAAAGCTGGCATACTTCTCATGTGTGTCTGCTGACAAGGCTCTGTAGTTTATTACAGGCTGAGATTTAGGAGTAGCTTAGTACTGGAGGAGCATGGTGCAATTTTTTTGCTGCTGCACTTGTGAAACTTCTCTTTTGCTTACAATAGATAGTTTTAATGGATCAATAGCATTACATTATTAAGAGAGTGTTTTATGAAATAAGTTTAAAACAGGAATGGATTAATCATTCCCAGATTTAGAGCTTGGGCTTGGTCTCTTTCTCTTCGTATTGCTGCAGCCATCAAACTTTTGCAGCGTTCTTCTACCAGGTCATTCTCAGATGGACCATGTATTTGTTTTCTCTCATTTTATTTTCTCTCTTTTTCACAAGGTTCCAGTGTTGCCTTTACCATATCCTCTTTCTCTCCCTCCAGTGAAATAGAAGTAGCTGCAACTTCAGCAGTGGTAAAGACTGGTAGTCTGCTGCCCAGGGTGCACACTGCCTCTTCTGTGGGCTCTCTCCAGTGTTTGCGTAGGGGGCTGGGTAGGAACACACTGTCTGTGTTCCCCCACAAACAATAGCTTGAGCCTACTTAAAAGCTGCTGTGTTTTTTACTTTCCATCCTCTTTGCCATCTGTCCATAGGCCTTAGCATGCAGACTGTTAGGATTTGCTTGTAAAGGTTTTATTAAGATGTATTTAATGGGATTCTCAATCTTCCACTCTTTAACCCACATTGGAAAAAATATTAAACAGTGACAATCCATAGCTGCTCTGTAACTAAATCACATTCACTTAACCCAGGAAAGAACGATTTCTGATCAGCTTCTTTCTGTCTCACAAGAGCTTAGTAGCTACCGTGTTTATTTTCTTGCAGTGGTTAAAATCCCCACAGTAAGGGGGAATGGGAAGGAAAAATAGTTAATGCAGTTGTTTGTGTGGGTTGCCCTAGATATTGTCTCTATCATTTTTTAATCGTACTTTTTATTCCTTTCTAATGAGCAGAAGCTGCTGTGAAAGGGAAAAAAAAAAGGCTGAAAACAAACAATACAACTACAGAAAAAATAAATTCTTTTCATGTGGTGTAAGTCAGGGAAAAATCTCACTCACTGTGCTCTGGCTTCTTGACACCCCAGGTGTGATCAGAGATGACTTACCATCCATAGCAGAGTGGGAAAGAAGTTAATTAAAATTTTCCGCCCTCTCACTGAATGAAACATCTACTTTGAGACACGTTATGTGAACACCTCTTGTTGAGCAGAGCTCTGGTGTGTACCTTTTCCTCCTATTGGTTTTCAAATTCAGATCTGTTAGCTAGAAAGAATGTTGAAATTTCCTCTTAAGAAATCAAATTTCCATTGTCGCAAATAATAGATTAAAAAAATCATTGTTATAAAAAACAAAATAAATATTTCTTTTCTTCTGCACTCAGCCCCCACTGTATTGTTTATTTGGATGCATTTTTATGTAGGAAAGCATTTTAGGTGACGCTGATTCTTTGTGTGCTGTCCTAAAGGTCTGTATAACCGTAGCTCCTGCTTGTGGCCAGCTTCCAGTGCTGGGACAGGACTGCGGGTGATGATCTAAGAGAGTGAGGATAATTCATTATGTGGTCTTAAAGCTACCATTATCTGTATTTGCAAATGAGGAGTTAGGAGCCTGTGTGAATTCCACCTGTTTGTTCAGGAGAGTGCCCTTTTTCTTGTCCATTGCCTTCCAACAGCCAGTTGTTGTCAGTAGGTTATTCCCCCAAGGAAAGGTGTGGTGCCTGATGGCACTTGAGCCTTGCTCAGAGCAGGTAGGGCTGGGAGAGGTGTGCCCTAATGTACATTTCCATCCTGGGCAGTCTGATTTCTCAGTTTGCTCATTTTACAGAAGAGGAGGCTCAGAGTGGGCATGGTGGGGGTGGGTTGGTGGTTGGGCTAGTCTGTCTTAGTGGTCTTTTCCAACCCTAACGGCTCAATGAGTCTGTGATCTACAAAATGCAGGTTCTGCTGTCAGCACCAGCCTGTGCAAAAATGAATACATCACCTTCTAACAGTGATACAGCTCTTTCAGTCAGCAGATCCTTTAACTTTTTCAGATTTTATTTTCTTCAAGTTTAACTGACCTTAAATCTTAAATTTAATTTCTAGTAACTTGATGCTTTTGAGTGTGATTTATCTTCTCTTTCTCCTTCTGCATGGGTACTAGGAAGCACAGCATCATCTCTGCACGTGGTGTTTAAGTGTGACAGGTCAGATGGGTCCTGGCTTCCTTTTGCCCTGTGGGGACAGGGCTGTGACAGTGGGGACAGTACAGCCTCACACTCTGGGTTCTGCAGCAGCCAGGCAAGCTCTGTGTTGTACTGATGTCCCTCCTCATTGCTGTCATCCTGCTGATTTTTGACATGTTTGTGTGCATGTCCTTATGCAAGGAGAAAGATCTCCTGGTGTTCCCTGACCTTAGGCAATGAATTCAAAATAGGAGTCCTGTTTGCAGCATGGGAGGTTGCTTGGGACTCAGACAAGGTCTGCTGTACCGGTGTTTCCTGACCCGCTGGTCTGATGCTCTCCTGAGGAGTGAGCTCCCTTTGGTTTGTCATTTACAAACGCTTTGAGAGAGGGAATGTTTTCATCAGATCTTACCATGTGTCCCTCCAGGTGTCTGGAGGAGGGCTGGGAGTGGTGATGTGCTGACCTCATTGCTGGTGCTCACCTTCTCATTGTTTTCAGAAAGTGTTGTTGACCAGCCTGATAAAGCTCAGTGGGTACAGAGAGCAGGAAGGGCAAGGAGGAGAATGGAGGTGTGGGGAGGCACCAAACTGCCTGTGATCCCAGCTGTGGGATCAGACCTGATTGCTTCAGGGGAAATCAGTGATCAGCAGTTCAGATACACGCTGGTGCGTCAAAGCAGCTGTATGAGTGAAAGCCTCTGTAGAGAAATCAGAGCAACGTGAGTTGAGTGTTCTCTTACAGCCACTTTCTGGTGCTGATTTTTCAAACATCCTCCTTTATTTTAAGCAGGAGTGATAGAGCTGCTTGGGCTATTTGCAGTCAAGATGAGATTTTAATAAGTAGAGTCAGGCAGTCGTTCAGTTATGAAGATATCAAGTGACCTATATTACATTCATTAGAAGAAAGGAATAGTTGAAGTTGGAAATCGCTAAGATAATTTGAAGTACTACGGGAGGATTTGGATTAGATCTGACCAGATGACTATTACTACAGAATAAATGGATTTTTGGAGCAGCTCTGAGGAAAATAGAGAAAATTATTGTGCTGAAAATTGGCAATTAAAACTACTTGCACGTTAGTCCAGTGTAAGTGCTTGAGCTTTCTGGCAGATCCAATTGTTATTCCAGCGGGATACAGCTATGTTTGTCGAGGCTAGTAGTTACCATTTCTCCATTTTGTATTTATTAAGATCAAAAAGAAGTAAATATGCTCTGGCATCTATTCTTAAGTTAGTGGAACTCTTGGCAATTAGACACTGGAGCAGTCTTTGCTGAAATCACCAGTAATTCTGTCTGTGTGAATGACAGGTTTCGCGATCTATTGGAAAGAGCACTAGCAAGGCTGCCTTGTGTGTATCTAAAAGGCAGCGTTTTTGGTCTTCCTCACAGATGTCCTGATTCAAAATGAACAAGGAGATGGTGTATATTCATGGGTAGTACGAAGAATAGACCTGTACTTAGGTTTTGTTTCTGCTGTTGGCCATCTTGCTCTTGATCCGTCATTGTAGAGTTGTCAAACTCATCTTCAGATTTGATCCAGCCTAGATAACTGCAGATTCTGGGCAAAGCATTGTTGTCATGTTGTCAGTGTTTCTGTTTGGGAGGGGATCCTTGATACACAGTGAGTTTGTCCTGTTTGGATCTGAAATCATTTGAAGTATGGATGATTTAGGCAATATAAAAAAAAGAAGTCAGCGACAACAATCGGAGATGTTTACCATTCCAAGCAAACTCATTCAGCAGGTTAGGGTGAGCTGGTGGTTGTTCTTGTGCCTCAATTTTTTCTTGGCCAGCTGGTGGATGGTTCACTTGTTCACAGTGATTCACTTGAGCACAAAATCCCTCTCCTCCTTCCAGAAAAGCAGTAAGTTGAAATGAATGTCACACTGCAAGAGCTGATGCTAACTGCTGATTTTTTTTTCCTAGGGGGTGGAAGTGCAGACAGACTATGTTCCACTGCTGAATTCCCTTGCCATGTATGGCTGGCAGCTGACGTGCGTGCTTCCTACCCCAATTGTGAAGACAAACAGGTAGGGAGGGTGAGCACTGCTTTTCAGCCACTGCCTGTGTACCACAAGCAATTCTGTGTGCAGTTAGCATAGATTTTCTTGTCCACATTAGGTGCCTTTGCAAACCCTCCTGCAGCTGTTCTCTGGGTTTTCAGAGCACCACAAGCCATGTTAGGCAGGAAGCGTGTGTCTGGTGGGCAAAAGAATGCAAAATGGCTCTGTGGTTTCTGCATGTGTTTTCTGATTATCGTGTCTGTCTCTGTGTCAGAAATAAATAAATAAATCCCTGCTGTGGTTCTCTCACTTAGTACCTCCACTTGGAGCAAAAGCAAAACCCGTGATAATGTTTGGAGTGAGATGTTGCCTGTTTGAAGAAAATTAATTTCATTCTTAATTACTGTCTGTCTGATGCTGATGGTACACACAGTCTAGCTGAGCAGAACCATGTCCAATTATTATGTCATTACCCTGGTCGCCTTGTTTGCATATGTAGCCATTGTGGGGTCTGCTTTGCTATTATTAATATTCAGAGATTTTTAGACAAAAATGAGAGTTACTTAAAAACATTCTTTCTAATGGTGGTGAAAAAAGGTCATCCCACTTGATAGCTATGAAGGTGGAGCATTCTGGAATGTATTTAGATATAAGCCAATATAATTGGTCATGATATTTTTAGGTTAAAAGAGGAAAAATATGCCCACTTCCTTTTGAGAGCTAGGTGAAGGCTGTTCCTACACATAAATACCTAAAAAGTAAGGCCATCTGTGCCTCTATCTTAAAGTCTTTGATGTACATTTAAATATAGGAACAAATGGAAAATCATAATTATGGTACGTAAGCCTAGTCCCTTAAAGGTGTGTATATATATTTTTTTTCTCTTATGGTTTCCTGTGTTCCATTTATAACTCCAGTAGCACAGGCCGGGTTGTCAGTGCAGAAAGACACCCAATGCAACTGCTGCTGGTGTTTTCTTGTGCCTCCTCCTGCCTTGCTGCGTGCCTGTGGGGCACACACAGACCCATTGGGGCTACACACAAGCACCACAGTTTTGGTTTTTGTTCAAAACGATTTCTTTTTGTTTATACTCTTGTTCTAAAACGTTCAGTTAAAGCATGTCACAGTAACAGTCTCCATCGGAGTCATCAGTTGATGGCTTTTCTCCAAAAATGCCAGGCTTGAAGACACTGGGGACGAGCAGTGTTTAGGTCATTCTTCATTTTGTTCTTCTTTGACCCGCAGATATAAATGACTGAGATGGATTTTTGCTTTGACTGATGCTGCATGTGAACTTAATCCATTCTCAGGAGTGTGCATTTGTTTCTTTTCAGGGAAGGGAATTTATCTACAAAGCAAATTGTATTTCTTCAGAGACCTTCTTTGCCCCAGAAAGCAAAGAAGAAAGAATCTAAGGTAAATAACCCTGTGTTCCTTGTTTCTTTGCTTTTTCGTTGGTGGAATTTTAATATTGTAATTGATTTCCCAAAGAAGTGAAAGTGGCTTATTGAACATCTCTCTGATAAAGAGACCTGGTAATCTGAAGCAAGGCACAAGGAATTGAACTGTTCAAATGGAAGAAACAGATGCTCAGGTTATGTGAAAACCCTTGTATTTTGTTCTCTGCTGGGCTCATGACAGCAGAAGAACTGTAGAATTCTCTTTACAGCTGTGCCATAAACCTGCACATGTGACCTAAAATTCTCTGCCCACATTCACTGTCTGCAGAGTGGAACTGGTACTGTTCTATCTTACCCATCCATGCACTGGAACAGAGAAAAGTGCAGCTTTTCATAATGTCTTGCACAGTGCTGTCCTGATCTTGGCTAATGTTTCTATCTAGTGCTAGAATGTTAACAAGTTCTGCTAGAATTTAAGCATAAAGCCCCCTGAATCCAGATAAATTATCTGAGATCACAGCTGACAGCTAATAACGTTCATGTGTGGGTAAACATACTTATTCCCATTTCCCTTTTTAAAAGCATAACAGTGGGAACCCCCCACCCAGCTGTGTCACGCTGTAAGGCTGAAGGGGAAATACTGGGCAAGTGCTGACCTTTCTCTTGTGTATGAATTTGCCTTGCCCTTTCTGTGTGCAGGGGAAGGATCAGAAACCCAGGTGAAGTACAGAAAAGCTCTCTGAGACCACGTGATGAGAAGGTTGCTTGTACAGCCTCATTTTTATTCTGTTTTATTCTCTGCAATTGCTGAGTGCTGGCTGGCCAGATGTCATCAGCAGGATTGCTGTGCTCGCAGCTGAGCTACAGTAGGATATGGGAAATGCTAAGTAGAGCACTGAGAGCATTGTAGCTGGTGTTTAGGTAACAGCAGATAGTTTTTGTCTACAGAGCCCTCCCTGGATTGGAGCTGGCTCTGTGAGAGTAGCCTTTTAAATACTGTGGAGAACTGGAAGGAGCTCAAGCTGGCTAAAGCAGGAGAAAGCTGCTGGGAGCACGTCTGTTGTTTAGGATTTACCCTTTCTTATTAGTGAAGCTGGAGCCCAGTTATTCTGTGATGTTGCTACAGAGGACATTTTTCTTGTTCCTTCTCTTTGTTTTCAAGTGATTAAGGGGCTGTTGGGATGAGGTGCCCATATTCAGTTATTCTTGTACTACCACTGTGTGCTTTGAATGGGGGGAGGAGGGTGGTGGCTGTAAGCAATTGTATGTCTTCAGAGAAACAGTATGATGCTGATTCCTAGTACTGTAATAACAAATGCATACCATCCAGATGACTCGATGATTTGTTTATACCCCCAAATGAAAAAAATGTAAAAACTTATTTAACAGTGTCTGGTTGATGAAACAAAGGATTTACTTGTTGGCTGTGTTAAATATACAGACATACTCAGGGGCAAAAGTAGCTAACATTTTCAGACTGAGGGTCAAGGAAAATGGGGTACGTTGGGTTATGATCTTACAGAGATTTGTAAGACTTTCACAGCCTGTGTGAACAGCTGTTGTGAGACACTTCAAAGATGCCAAACCTAGAATTTGATGAAGCTGCTGAATGTTCTGCCATCTAACATCACAGACTCTCACGTGGTCTTAACTTATGATGTGGCACGTCTGTAGTGTTTGTAGATGGCTGCAACATGGAGGGAAATCTGCTGGTAAAGATAGGACACTGGAGTGCTGGAAGCTGGTCCATCCCATCTGTGCACACCAACCAACTGCTGCTCAGTTGAAATTGAGCAGAAAAGGGAACAGGCAAGGAGTGGTGAAACTTCTTTTTAGTAAGACAGAAAAGTATTCTTATTAGTGCAAAATTCAGTCAGTGATGATCGTGTGTGTTCACTTCACACAGAAGTGCTCATCTCAGCAGAAATGGGCTGTACACATTTTTGTGAAATACATTATAAATACCTGAGTATGCATTCATACGTATGCACCGGTGCAGGTGTGCAGAGGGTCTCCTATAGTTTCAGGAGGAACTGTCTTGTGTTCAGGGCCCCGATTTTGCTTCTGTCTGAGAGCACTCTTCTAAAAGAGTGCTTCTAAAAATCTCCTTTCTAAAAAGGAGCTGTGGGTGTACAGCCCTGCTGCAAAGCAGAGAGAAAGTACTCGGGTGTCTGTGAATTCTAAACAGCTGAGCTCTCGAACTGAGATGTTATCTTTCACTTAAACATCATTACAGTTTGGAGAAAGGAAAGAAAGCCTCTGCTGTATAACATCAAAGATCTTGTGAAAGCCATTTTTTTTCTTTTTTGTAATTTAATTTTTTTTAACCTTATGTTTTGGGTAAGAGAAGGAAAGAGCGTTGCTCTATCTTCACAATTGAATAGACTCAAGTTTTGAATCACTTTTTTTGCTAAAATCAAGCATTTATGAATGTGACTCCATGTCTTGACCAGCTTTGACACAGCCGTGCAGCAGGGGAATGTCCTCTTGAAGGGAGCACAGCAGGCACATTATGCAGCGGAAGCAGAGCACATAACTGTCTCCTGTCTTTGTGTCATAGACACACCTGTGCAGGCTCCAGTGATCTCTAAGCCATCTGATTTGGTCATGCAGTTTCTTCATCTCATGTCTTTTTGGTCAAACTAGCTTTGAATTAAAACTAAGAAATAGAACATTTCTACTGAGGAAAGCAAATGTCGGCTTGAGACTGTTACAGGTGGCCTTTAATGTGTGTGTCTTATATTTGTAGTTTCACTGGAGGTTCTCCAAAGAAGACATGCATAACAAACCAATGAAGAAATCAAGGAAGACTAAACTAAGTTCTGGGGAGAAGCAGACGGCAGAGAAGCAGGAATTTGAAGTCACGGAGAACACAAGGAACTTAGCTGCACAGCTCTCGGCTGCAGCAGGGCCCGGCCCCGAGCAGCAGCTGGATGGTGTCATAGACTTGGGGAATGAGACGGCTGGGGCCGACAGCACAGGCACTCTCCATGATGGGGCGTTGGAGGCCATGCATCCTGCCAGTGCTGACACTGGTGACACCAGTGGCAGCGAGGCACAGGCTTGTCCCAACCAGAGTGCACCCGACTGCTGTGAGGAGCAGGAGGCAGCAGGGCAGGACTGTGCAGCTGGGCCTGACAGCTGCCAGGGGATTGATGGCGCAGCAGCGGACGCAGATCCTTCTTGTGAGTAAGGCCGACGGCTCAGGGCTCCTGTGTGTCGTTGGTATTAGCCAAGGGAAAAGAACAGATCTTGCTCATCATCTTCACTAACTCCATTGCTCAGTTCAGCGTTTCTTCAGCATTGCACTTACTTTGCTCCTTAGCATGCCAGTATCTTGGTGTTTTAGGTAACTACAGGGCCTGGGCTTTCTAATGGCAAAACTCTGTCCACTTTGCAGAGTAGGAAGGGCCATCTTCTACAATCACGGAATTCCGTAATTGTAGGGGTACACTTGAAATTAAAAGGAGGGACAGAAAACATGCTCAGGCTTTTCTGTGACTGACAGTAAAATAGTATTTAGTGCAGGGCAAACATTCCACTTGGTCAAAATTTACTGCCATGTTTTCTTGTCCACATATCCTTGCTGGAAAAATCCTTGTGCCACTTGTTAGTTTGTCATTAAGCTTGTTGTGTCATGAAAATGGCTTTTGAGCTTAAACAGGCTGAAATCAGAAAGCTTAGATAAAATGGCCATATCTGTATTTATCTCCAGCAGCAGAGTTACCAGTGACATTTTTCTCCTGAATTCTATTAACTCTTGTAGATCTTCAAGCAATAAGCAAATCTTAAACCCATTTTAGGCACGCCAAGTAATCAAAACTCATGATAAACTTGTGTGAGGCAGATGATCTCAATATAAGATGACATTTCCTATTCTATTAAGCTCATGTTCTCTTTGCCAATCGATAGTTCAGAGGGGTTTCAGAAGATATAAAGACAGAGGACAAGGTAAGGCAGGTAAGATGTACTTCAGTTGCTCTCTTCACTGAAGTTGGAATTGATGTCACCACCCAATCCTCTCACGCCATTTTCCCCCACTTCCTCATTGTAAAATGGCTGTGGGAAAGAACTGAAGTGGTGCGGATAGCAGGGGCAGTGGCCTTCACACATCACTAAATGATGCTACAGAATACAAACACCTTAACAGAGAGCTTTTTAATACAAGTAATGGTATTTTGGGACTGAGACCTAACAGAATTCTGTAATGCTACCAGCATTTTTTTGTCTGGGGGAGCTACATTAAAATATTTACAAGTGAATGTACATGCTGTAATATAGTTTCTGTACCAATATTCTCCCAGAACTTCAGTGTTCCTAAAAGATAGGAAGTAGTTGTTTCTCTCTTCTTCACCACGTTGATTCCTGTTTAGAAGTGGTCAAGCAATCTGGTAGAAAGGTAAGAAATAGGGAAATATGTTCTTGATATCCCTGTTTTTTTGTTTTTGTTTTTGTTTGTTGTTGTTGTGTTCCTTTTCTTTTAAGGAAGAGCTCAGTAAGCCATTTGTTGGCTTTTTCACTCGACTAGTTTGTGCCCAGTAATTTTCCTGTCTTCAAACCAAAATGCTGTACAACAAAAGAACTGTGTCCCGCATCGAATGCACACCTGGCATGGTTCAAAACATCTTCTGTGCCTGAAAATCATGCAGTTTGCAGAACACTGCAGAGAAGGGAGAAACCATCCCATTTGGAGAATGCATTTATTTAATTGTGACAATGGCACTCAAGTTGAAACCATTCCATTTCATACACAAAAGGCACGGGAGGATTTTTTTTCGCTGACTGAAGGGTATTCATTTTGAATTCGGTGGTTTAACCACAGGACTGTAAGTAACTGGTGGTATTTTTCAATTATTTCACTCTGTTTCTCCATGTTAGGATGAAGTTCCAGTAACCTCAAAAATGTGTTATTTCAGTTGTTCCACATACAGACAAGGTCTCTGCTCTGGACAGTTCTAAGTAGCTGTTTGCAGCTTTTATTAGCATAACATATTTCTACTGATGGTTTCTGTCTTAAGGACTAGCTTTATATTAATCTTGTTTAAAAATGTACTGTATTTAATGAACATTTTACTAGTAAAAATGTTGCAATAGAATGAACTTGCCAAATACTTTTGAACAGAAAGCATTTATCGGATTGCAGTTTGCCCGTGTTTGGATCCCAACTGCTTTAAAACAAAAGACAAATAAAGTTCATGAGGAGGTTTCCTATTTGTGGTAATTGCACAACTGCTAATTATTTGCCCCCAAAAGGAGAAACTCAGGGTCTCTGCGTGGCAAAGAAGTGAAGCTGCTGCTGAGTGCCTTAGCACACGTTGCTGAGCGCTGGAAGCGAGCTGCTTGCTTGTCTGTCAGCAGTCTGGCCGAGCGTGAGGAAGCTCACTGCTCTAAGTGAAAGCCTGGTACAAAAATTCATTCCTGTAGCTGCTGGAGCAGCTTGAGGTCAGGAGGATTTGACAAGAAATGCATGTTTTTCAGTTTAAAAAGGGCAAACGGTTCAAATGGTCGTGTAATTATTTCCAGCCTGGGACTCTGACTTGTTCTCAGTCAGTTCAGCAGTCTGGAGCTGTGTGCACATCTTCCCCTGTCTTGAGAAGTGTGAGCTTCCATCACCCTGCAGACATGATACAGATGGGAGGAGGGCTGGCAAAGGCAGCCTGTGGCCGCAGCAGGAAGGCTCTGTATCTGCTATGTGTGTTTTCTGCCCCAATCTTACTGGCCATTTTAGGGTTGAGAAAGCGAGACCGCAGTACTCAAGGAAATGAAAGCAATCAGTCGTCACCCTATGTGAAGCCTGAATGGAGGAGAGGGATGGCCAGATGAGAGCTGACCTCCCTGAGCAGTGAGGGCGGTGTCCCAGCAGCAGGAAGAAGCTGAAAGGGAAGGCAGCTGAGCTGGTAGTGAAGAGGTAGAGCCCTGTGCTTATGCTCAACCAGAGCAACCACAGCAGGATTTCTCATCCACAGCTGAAGGCAGAGAATGAAGCCAGGCTCCTTCCTCCTTGTGAAGCTCAACCGAGCAGAATCTCCTAGTAGGAATCAAAACTGCTCTTGGTGCCCCTCTCTTGGAGTGGGTGTCAGCTGGGCATGAGAGCTGCCTCTGGAGGAAGAGCACGTGTGCTACTGATGGGAGTTATGCAGGCTGCTGCTGAGAACAAGTGGTCATCTGAAGGAGGCAATCACTGGATGGTATGAGTTCAGAGGAAGGAATCCAGCTCAGCCAACTAGGGAATACAAAGGTTGAATGTGGATGATGAAGAGGACAGCAGGAGGTGGGGATGGCGAGGTTGAACCAAGGTGGGATGAAAGCCCAAAACATTTGGGCATTGTTGTAGTTTACATGAACTTGTAAGAGAGGCTAAATGCACAAAAGATGGGCCTGGCACTTCATCTTGCAGAACTTCTTTAATTTGGGCCGTGCACAACAAAACAGAACCACTGAAATAATAGCTCAAAGTCACTTTAATGTATGCATGGAAATGGAGCTGTGTAGAGAATAATGCTGTTGTGGGTTCTTTTTGACTAATTTGGTTCCTGTATCAGCCTCAGTTTCTGCAGTGAGCAGTTGGCACTGTGCTTTCTCTTTGTAGTTCTTGTGACTCCGTACATTTGCCTCAGGGAGCCAATTATAGGGCAGAAATAAAGCACTATCACATTTTCATGCGGGATTTTCATCATCCCGTAACTGAGAAGCATAAAAAGAGCAGGTACTAATTTCTTGCTGAAAAACACAAAGGTACCAGGAGTGCTGGCCACTGCTAAATCTCGCCTGTGGGTCTGGAGCCGTGGCCCATGCTGGCAGTGGGGATGTGCTTCTGGAGTTAAAGGCTGTCCTGGCACAGGGCTCAGCAGGACGGGGCCTGCAGGTGGTGGCTGCCGCTCACCAAACTTTGAAGGGCTGCAGAATAGGGTTTTCCCTCAAAACGCTTTCTTTCATTTGCTCTAAAAGCACTCTACAAACTAAAACACTGTAATAACTGAATAGTCACTGTTTTCCAGTTAATGCCGACCCAATAGCAATACTTCATATTCATTGTACCCGATGAGCAAACAGTAAACTGATCAAACAAGCGTCGCTGGAGGAGGAAAAACACTGAGTCGAACGAGGCTGTAGCACAGGTAACTCACAGACCAGCTCACAGAGCTGAAATACAAGTGTGCAGATGAACACACACCTCGTATTATTCACTTCATGGGGAAAAAAGTAAATGTTGGTCTGCTTTTTCATCTTCCCTTAGCTGGTGGCACACGTATAAGATGAATAAATATTTTCTGAAATTAAATATTATGATTTGACAGCGTGAAGAGAATGTTTCTCCAGCTCAGCAGCTTCTGAGCAGCAGGGGTTGGTTTCTGTTTCCTTCAACGGCACCGCAGTCAGTTAATTACCTGTACAGCCTCTGTTTATATAGGTTAATTTACTTTCCTGCTTTTTTTGCCTTCAGTTACAGTGGAGTGAGGTCCAAGGAAAGACTTGAAGGTGAAACTGAAGTTTCACTACGAGACCATGAAACCCTAGAAAGAAGACTCTTCCAAAATATTCTTGTGTAGGAACAAGAAAAGACTGCAGGCAGGGGAAGTTCATATTTACAGCCACTCTGCATTATGAAATTCAGGTGTTCTGTGCCTTGCAGCAGCATAACCACTCAAGGTAAGAAAGAACTCAGTAACAGCAGCTGAGGTGATTGGAATGGGGTGACTTAACTTATTTTTCATTTTTCCATCTGCTGCTGCTGTGGGGAACGTGGGTGTGGGTGGGTGGACAGTTTGTAATACCACTGTACAAGCGGGTGAAGCCATACAGCTAAAGAGATATGTCCTTGCCCCATAGCTCTCAGTCTGAGTGTAACAGGGAATGACAGAAAGAGGTTAGAGGGAACGAAGATGATTACAGAAGCTAAGGGTTTAGAAATGCCTTTTGTTATGTGGATATTTTGGTACATGTCTGAGGAGTGGTTTGTGAAAGAGATGCAATTTGTGCTAAAGGAAGCATGTCCATTAAGGAAGATAAATGGTAAACCAGTTTACAATACACTTAGTAGTTTAAAAATGGTAAGGAAAACAACATGCAAAGGTTTGTCACCATTTTCTTACTTTTACGCTATGAAACACAGAGGAGCCGAGTCTGGTTTTTATTTCAGGGCACCAACCATTACCCATAGCCCAGTTTCATGCACCTTTCCAGGGGAAATGACCCTGCTTCCTTCAAGCATCAAGCTCTGACCTGTCAGCCGTGATCTTCATAAGACAAAACCCTGTTGGTTTTATTCTTTGTGACAAGCACACTGTCCTATTTACATTCTGGAGTGAATGAACAAGGAACCATTCCTTGCAGTAGGGTACTCAGGCTCTTTCCCCTCATTTCAGTCAGAGGGAATATGATGCGACGTTCCCCCTGGGCCTGCAGTGACGGATGGGGGACAAGCACTGCAGTGTGCAGGCAGCGTTGTATAGTACAGAAGCACCAGACCCACTGCACGGGGCTGCCATCACCAGGAGATGAAAACTTACAGGCAGACCCTGAACGTGGTGCTGCGCCCTGAAAGCCTGAGACAAATCTTTACGATCCATAACTGAGCATTCACCTCTTTGTGACGGGACACAGAGCTTCGTTTCCTTAAGTTCTGTTTGTTCTGGAGCCAGGAGATGCCTAGGTCGTCTGCCTCACTTTGTCTGTAGATGAGGTGAATGCAGATGTGGCAGCAGTGTCCTACGGGCTGTAAAACATCACTGAGACTGATAGGAGAAGGTTTGGAGTGGCAAGGTTCAGCGTGAGCTAAAAGCAAAGTGGAAGGATGCTGAAGGGAGGAAAGCTGCTGCGTTACCTGTAGGAGGACTGCCATTTAGCTCAAGGAAAAAAGCCACTAAGAAAGAAGAGGGTGTATTGAGCATTTTATAATAATATAATATTAATCAGTATTTTTAGTAATTCAGATGTTCCTTTTTTGAGGTCTCCAGTGTACACAAGGAATCTACCACTCAAGGATCTGAACTATTTTGATGATTAGCTAATTCTCTCATCATGCCTTTCTTTTTAATTATTCTCAATGCTTCTACGATGAGCTTTTCTGCAGACTGGGGGAGTAAAACATTGGCTTGCTACTCCAAAGCATAGTCACATCTTCAAAGAGTGAGGCTTTGAGAGCCTTTTTTCCAAACAATACGGAAGAAAATATGGTGCTACCTAAGAAGTAGGCAAACCATCCACAAACTGGGACAGCCGACAGCTTTAATATAAAATCACTTTTCTTTTCAAAAGCAGCAGCACTGTATTACAGTCATATTGCCTTTAAATTAAAAGAACACTGTCATGATTGAGGACAGCTTAATCTGTGAAATAAAATCTTCCAAGTAATTTCAAGTCCATCTTCTGCACATTTTATCTCATCAAAGTACACCAAAACCGATTTATTTTCTGTTCATTACCACCACTTCTCAAAGAAAACACAGTTCCTAGGAACACCGGAGTTGTACAGCAGTTTGGATATAGATTCTATCATTGGGGGTGGACCACAGATGTACCACAAAGTATCCTTAGATACGTGTTTTTGTAGATCCTTTTCAGATATTCTTCCCTCTGGAAAATAAAAGAAAAAAAAAAAAAGAAGTAGAAAAATGAGTACAGAAATATTTACTCATTTAATTTCAAAAAGAATGACCAGTGAGGGGTATTGCAGGCACTCATTTCTTAAAAACATCAGGCCTAGTTAAGGATAACAGGGAAGTTTTGAGGTTTATGGAACAATTTGTTTTCCTGGGGCTTCAGATCCCTACTTCCAGTTGGAATGCATGGGGTATCAGTCACTGAATGTGGCTAATGACTCAAATCCCATATTCAGATGAAAAAACAGATAATTATCTCGAAGATAAATACAACAGAAATGGAAACATGATGAAGTGCCTCTTGCAAAGAGTCATCTTATCCTTCATCAGTCTTAAGCAAAGTAAATACTAGCTGCTGGAATAAGATTTCAGAGGGAAATGCCAGTATGGTGTTTCAGGTTAACAAAAGCAGTGCAGTAGAAGGGAAAACAAAAACTGCAGAAGTATAACTTTTCTCCAAAGCGTAATGCATACACTGAAATTCTTTATGTTTGGCTCACATCTCATTTTGAATCTTTAGAAGTACTAAGTTACGTAGGTGAACGTACACTAGAACTACATGTATTAAACTCGCTCCCCACAGAGGTAACCAAACTTGGCACTTGAGCAGTGATCTCAGCACAGTGCGTACCTGTGACGTGGGGCTGGAGCTCTTCACACATCTTTGAACTCTGCTGGGTAACGTGGAAACGGCATGTGATCTTTCCAGGAAATGCATTCATCAAACCCAGAATATTTTTCTGTAATGTTAAACATGCTTTCTTATACCACAAGCCATTAAATCAAAGCAGATGTTTGCATACTGTCCCAGAACGCCAGTGATCATGAGTAAGGACCAAGACTTTTGCATTTCAGCACTGAGTACTCTGTGGGTTTGACTTCAAAGGGCTGATCTGCACAAGTATGCCAAATTTCTGTACCTGGAATCTGAATGTGCTACTAGCTCCGTTGTTAGTGCTTTCCTCCTGGTTTACAATAGGTTGTAAATTGTAAGATTTGGATCCAAGAATGGGTTACTTTTGTCCTTTCCTGTTTTTCTCCTATACAACTTTGTCTTTTCTTCCTTTCATTTCCATTTGGAAAAAAAAAAAAACAGAAACATGCAATGTATGTTTACCACTTCTTACAAACTTATTGAGTCCCAGCTCCTTTACCTTGTAAGAATACCAGATCCTTTCTTCTTCTCCAAGTAAAACCAACTATGGTGTAACTCACAACTCTGATAGTTGCCACCACAGACACAGTGGTATCAGCTCAAATCATAATTAAAAAACAAAACAAAACAAGAAAAAAAACCACCAAAAAAAACCCCTGTCAGTCAGATGCTGTAGGTACTGTGAAATGAAGACTTGTTCACTGTCTGGATTCTGTACTAATTGGGGTTTTCACTGCTGGAATGGATACTGTAGAAGTAATTTCTATTCTGTGAATAGGTAAATGAGCTCACTTTGCTGTGTTGCTTACTGACTAGTTACCGCATTGAACAGACTGCTATGGATTACTTAGCAAAAAAAATCATATAGATGTTATTCAGTAGACAAACCTGTTTGTGACTCCCTATAAAGATGGGGAATAATGAACAGCAGAGAAGGCACTGCTGTATGCTGTTCCATTACTAAGTACCGCTAATGCTGGCCTGCTTTCACAGGTCCAAATGGGATGGTAAACTGTCTCCCCTGTGTGGAACCATGTCCAATTTGATAGCACTTTTGAAACAAGCTATGTCCCGTTGAACTCTAGGTCCCAAGACCTACCCGGAGAGCGTACTGAAGCAGTTTAAGGCAGGCCTTAACATGCTTAAATAACACTGCAGTCATTCTCAGCACCTGCCTGTAACCACTCTGTGACTCAGAGACAAGGACAGAAAGTGGCAGGTATGATTCATGGGACATAAACCACCATGTAATGTCTTCCAGTATCCTAGAGCAAGAAACAGGCTCTCTTTAACTGAACGAAAGAGAATGTGAACAGCTCAGTGGGATCTCTGCAGGCTAGCAAGCTGCTGTACAAACTGAAGCAAACAGCTGAGCACTACAGATGGAAGGGAAAACACCTATCCCACTGTCCCAGCCACAATAAAGGACAACATTCAGTCCACATGAAATGAGCTAAATGGCATCTTGAAGTAGTAAAGTTAGCATGCTAGTCTTTGTAATTGTAATCTTGAGATTGGATGCTTCTCCTGTTTCAGAGAACAAGATTTTCAAAGCAGTGCATATACCTGTGAAACCAGAGCACATGCCAAATGAGTACCAGGCTGAGTACGAGGCTGGCAGGGCCACAGGACAGCACTGCACGTAGGCTGCTGCTTCAGGGAATATGTCCTCCAAAGCATCAGCAAAAACCTAGGAGTTCCTCATGGTGATCTGTGTGCGTCAGTCTCCCCACAACATAAAGCCCAGCAGTCCTATTTCCTCAGTCCTCTGTGCAAAACTAGTAATGGATCCTTTATACCATTTCTGGAATAATCATCCACTTTCACCTCAATCTTAAAAGCTTTCATTTCTTCAGAGAAGCCTACGTTGTTAGGAATGCTTCTTCACAGAGGCTGTGCTCCTGTGAGCCTAAAACGTCATCAGTGGCCCTTAATGGCTGAATTGTGCTAAGTGATCTCAAACTGCTAAGTAAATGCTTATGAAGTCCTGCATATATGGTCTCTGGTATACCATGATGCTCTTATGAGATTACAGGAACATGCAGCCATGCAGGGCTAGTCAGCTTACCAGTGAAATCAGTGTGAGCAAGTATATCCAACAACACCCAAAATTTGTACACTGGCTTAAATAAGTAACAAAACGCAGATGGGATTTGAGGCAGGAAGTAACTTTCACCTGTCTGAACCACATCTTACACAGAGGAGCAACAAAAATGATACACGTATTAATTGCTGAAGATTATTATTATTGGTTATTATTTACCTTAAATAAGAGTTCATTTGTGTTTTTTGCACTGTAGTACAGCTTCACTGTTCCCATTTTGTATCCATTTCCTTTACTCTCTTGGTATTTATGAAGATCTGCTACATGCAGCAGTATAGAAAACAAGGGGTTAATTCCAACACCCCCTGCTATTAGTACTAGCTTTACAGGGGTGTCACCAGGCTGAGGATCAAAGAAGAAATCACCTCCCACTCGCAGAGCCACTTCTGAGCCAAGAGTACACTAGGATGGAAAAGAAGATACTTCATTTCAAAACTCAAAGCAAGTCCGAAATAGTCTTCTTGCACCATAAAGTCACCAGATGTGCTGAACTGTGAGTTTTTATTCTTACTGACCAGTGAGGGAAGACTGAGGGACCGCAAAATAAATGCAGTTATCTGAAGTCATCTGTGACAGCGTCTCTAGAGATCTGCTGCTACTCTGAGAAGTTTCAGTCTTCTGATAAGGCAGGACGGTGCCTCCCCCGCCCACCCCCTAAGAGCTGAAAGAGGAATGATTCATGTTTTCCAACAGCAGTATTTGATGTGAAAACCCAGTGTTAACACGCGAGATCACAGTTTTACGCAAGCACAGACTCATGTCAGAAAAGGCCCTGTGAGGACGTGGAAGTCAGAGTGAGCTGCACAGACTCAGGAGTTTTCCGTCCCATTAAAAAAAAAAATAAGAAACCACCAAGTGAAGCAAGTACCCACATGAGTATTGCTTGCAGAGCCACTTCTGCATTTGCAGCTTGAGAACTGCAGAAGAAAAATAGAGTGAAAACCTCCCCGGGACAGGCAAGAGGGTTCTTAGAAGAAACTTGCCAAAGTGTGGTGGGTTTGGTTTTATTTTTATTTATTTTTTTAATGGGGGTGGATATATTGAAAACTGAACTACAGTGAGTAAAACATTTGGGTCTCTGTCCTCTTGGTAACCAAGTGCTGCTCGTTGAAGGGTGAAAATGTAGTACAGAGGAGCCGGGTGAGTTCTCCCACATCACTGTAAGTTAATAAAATCAACAGGAGCAGAAAACACAGCTCATTTCAGACCATATACAGGGTGGGTAAAAGAAGGCAGGGAAAAATGGAGAAAAACAGTAAATGAAACAAAAGGATTTCCATTATTGACAGCTGTATAGTAAGCAAAGGTCTGAACACAGGACAATTGTAGGAGAAGGAAGGAGGCCCCCTCAGCAGATACTGCACAGAATCAAGGGGTTCCTGAAGTGACCAGCACAACCATTGAGAACAAAGCTTCTTGTCCTTCCTGATTACTGCACATAAGTATAACCACTCAGCTACTGTGTAAGGCAATCAGCATTTATAACCTGAAGCCAATTTCTCTCTCCGTTTTCAATGTAAAATTTCTCACCAGATTTCACTGTTGGAAACAAGCACAAATCCAGAAGCGTTCCGGATTCGTGCTGCAGAGGGAGGACATAGGATACAGTATCTTTAGTGGAAATAAGCAGTTTTAGACCAAAACAATCTCATTCTTGCCTAATCTAAAATGCCTTAGATAAATGAAGTGCACATTCCACATGGTAAATACAAATACCTCTGAAAATAAGTTACAGTAAGTAAATCCGTACTGTTCCCAGGGCATCTTTTACTCTGAGATACCAGTTTCCTTTGTAAGTAACCTTTAAACAACTGAGATTTTTTTTTTCCACCGTACAATGTGCTTAAATTCTAGGTTGACAGGTTTTAATTCTTCTCTCAGAAAACAGGATACAGTTTTGATTAGATAGAATAATCAATACAGACCTGGCAGGTCTTTCTACAGCATCATGTTTGAACTAGCTCAACCTTTAACTAAAGATCTTCCCATAAATTCAACCAGAAAGTTCATCAATGGCAAAATGAATGTGACATCAAAATTCATAAGGCAGCCTCCAGAGACTGGGAGTTATGAAGTTAGGCACTCCTTCTCTCTGAAGAGCATTACCAAGAGGCAGGGCACTGCCTTGTAAGTACTGTCTGTTTCTGCTGACACGCCTGCTACACTTCCTGTACAGTGTTTTAAGTCCCAGTGGAGGTAACTCCATACAACCCTGAAATAGTGTGGATGGCTTCGTGGTATATATTAGATTAGCACCACTTCAGATATTGCCAATTCTTGTAAACCTGAAAGAATCTGTCAGTTTAAATCCCACAGCCACGTTTAAGTGATACGAATGGCAGACAGGAAGCAGTAAATGCGCGGATCACGGTGAACAGGATGTGAAAAGAACAGAAGCTGACAGGAAAGATCATCGATGAAATACGAGCAGGTAGGACTCACTAACTAAATGGCCTCACATTGCAAGAGGCCAAGGTGTCAGACCACTTCTAACATAGCAAAAAATCAAGTCTTAGATTATGTCATTATTACAACATATCGGAAATTTAAAAGAACACTATATAGAAATTGTGGGTTTCAGTGCACTCAGTTCCAAAGGTGTGAGAAGCCTTACACATAGACTGCAGTGTCACCAGGCCCCACCATGCACAAGTTGAGGCAGAAGATGACAATAAATTACTGTATCAGTATCCTATTTCAAGTTTAAACATTTAAAAATGATGCAACATGTCAAGAGGAGCTCCGTAGTCAATACAAAAAGCAGACAAACACTGCTACCCCCAAAAATGAAAAAATGCCAAATTGCACAATCAGGAGTTTATCTGGTGTACCTCAGTGTGAATCCAGCGAGCAGGAGGATGATCCGTGTACTTCACTGCAAGCTCTAACACTCCTTCTCGTTCCAGCAGCCCGGGGCTTGAACACATCGAGAATCCCCCAATTACAGATATGCCAGGAATAAAAAAATCAACCCTAAAAATTGGACAGAAACAAAACTTGAGGCAGAAAAAAGACTCGAAGAATACAGTGACTAAAAATTGCTGGCTTTATTTCAGTCACCTATCCTGTACAAAAGCATCTTCTCTTCCAGAACATAACTTTTCCGAAGAATAGATCTATTCTTGAGTAACACCGTTTTCTTTGATTTCCTGTCATCTAGAAATACCATCACCATCACTGTACTGTCAGGTTTTTAAACCATCTTGTCTCGAGCATTAGCTGCAATGTCTTGCAGCAGATTAGAATTGTAAGTGTTTAAGTAAATCATTTACACAGTAAAAACATCACATGGCCTAACAGTGGCTTAAATCCCACTCCTTTCGGTGCCTTGGTGTAGTGGAAACGCTGGGTCGTGGCTGGAACCAGTGACTGAGCACCTGGTGGGAAGGCAGGGCCAAGCCAGGGGAGCTCAGGTGCAAGCAGTGCAGCTGAATGACTGGAACGGCTGAAGCCAGGATCCTCCCCTTCCCCTTTTTTGGAAAACTAACTTTTTGGGAGTATATTTTTGAATTAACAGTTTCAGATTACATATCTGATGGAAAAATAAAGAATAAAAATTTCCTTATGTGAAAAGTTACTACTAGAATAAGCAGAACTGCTTTACTTATTGCACCGCACTGCCCTCTGGTGGCAGACATCTTTTTCCAGTTGGTGGTGAATGGGAAGAAATGACTATGATTTCTTTTAAGCAAAGGAAAATCATGCACTCGTTTTTAGAAATGGACCGTAAGAACCCATGGCAACTTCCTGCATTCCCAGCAACTGGAGAGTGTGAAAGGCAAGTCATTACTGCATGTTAACTAATTCATTTTCATAAAAATAAGACTTTGACACCCCCAAATAAGAGGAAAAGTTTGAAATTAGTACATAACCTAACATTTAAACTCCTCAGTGTTACCAAAACACTTAAACACATCAATTTTCTACAACAAATAACAATCACTGTATGCGAAAATAAATGTTTTAAACCAGTTGTGCTGCTTCACTTAAGGAACGACTGCACTGGTAAGCAGTGCCAAGTACTTTGTAACAATTACTCAATGCCAGCTGCAGTTAAGCCGGCTCAGAGTTAGTTAAATGAGAATGTAACTGGCCTCTATTGCACACGTATCTTCTTTAAGCAGCAAAGCTGTATTCTGCATGGAGACCACAAAAGATTGAGGGAGGAGAGAAGCACTTGAATGGCTTACTACTTGAAGAAAAAAACATCTTTCCTGCTTGCTCCCTACAAAGCTTTGCCCTTCAAAGGAGGATCACTTTCTCTTGAAGCACATAGTGCACAATGCTGTGGTGATACAGGTGTCTGTGCTAATAAACTCGGTGGCTTGTAGAAGTGTAATTGACAGTTCTTTGCAAATGCAAAGGCAAAACACCTGAGAAGACCGACAGATGCAAAAAATCTGGCATTTCACTTTTCTCACTGTCCTCAGCTTCTGCAGCCCCTCTGATGAGGCTCAGCATCGCTGGCAGTAAGAATCAAAGACGTGAAAAGATGACTCCTGTGTAGCAGCAGTATCAAAGACTCAAGAAGCTACTGCAGCTCTCTACCGCCCTCTGGTGGAAAGTTACCTCACTTCAGACCCGTGAAAAGAGTAAAAAACTGCTGTAGAGCACCAGCTTACATTCAAGTTATGTTTTCTTGGATATGTAAGCGTGACATTCTTCATGCCTAGTGTATTTTGATGTTAGCACTGCTTTCCCAACGATATCATGATGAGAGATTTCAGTACATAGCATACGGTAACTTGCAGGCTAGTCTGTGTTTCTGATAGCTTGTCTCAGCTGTGTGCAAGGAGGGTAAGGCCTCAGACGGAATGCAGTACGTGACAGCTTAAGTACAAAGAATCACTGGGAAAAAGCAAACACGTTATATAACTTCACAAGAAGAAAAGGCACAAGAAGAGGTAGAACAGTGAAGATCTTAGGGTTGCTTTTCATTTTCTTCCTTTTAAGGGCCACCTAAGCCAAGTATTTAAGAAAAGAATAATTATTAGCAGTTGCTGAAGATGAGAAACAAAGCCATAGCTACTTCTAAGTTATTTATAATGTGCGTATACCTCAGTGCTTGTTTTAGGAAATTAAATCAGATAACAGCAACAACTCTTCATTATTAAAGTCAGATAAAGGCCAACATCTACCAGCATGCCACCAAAACAAATTCACTTTTGATTCTGAAGAACTGTCTAAACAAAACACTTTCATGTGTATGTGTATACACATTAGTGACAATCTTTGGCTGTAACATCTCGCTATAGTAAATTCTAACAAATTAGCCTTTTCTACTCAGGAAATTGTGGCCAGGGATTTTGTACCACTCATCAAAAAAATGTGGCCACAGCTTATAGCTGTGAGTGTAGAGAAGTTGTTGTACCCCCTACAGTAGCATTAGAACACTTTAGAAGAAAAAGAAAATGAAATAGAGTAATTATAATTAAAGCTTTCAGTTTTCAGCATGATAATTGCTAAAGCATTTTTGGAGGGTAAATGAACTTTCCGAGTACGGGCAAGCAAGAATGTAATGAGTCACTGCACATGTGCAAAAACTGCAGCAAATTACTCCACAAACACAAATTATTGCAATCAACATCTTGTGTTCTGGTTCTAAATTTAAAAGCCAGCATATTAACACTATAAGAGCAACACATGCTGTTAAGATCCTCACAACTGTAGTTGGATTCCAGGAAAACCGCTTTCAGATGGACTAAGCCAAGAAGAAGTTTAAGAATCTTTTAAATGACCAATGCAACTACTCATAATTTTTAATTAATCTTTGAGGGGGAGCAAAAAGTGGAGTGGGAGTGTTTTTTATAAGAAGACAAACATGAAAATCACTGTGTCCCTATAGGAAAATAAAAGCTGTACGTCTGCTGAAGCAATCAGCTAATACCTCAGAGGCTTAATAATTAGACTTCATTTCTTTTCAAGTTCACATATCTGTATTTCTATACAAATCTAACCTAACAGGCCCTTCCTTTCAGAGATGAAACTTCCAGGTGAAACTGTAGAGAACTTGAAGAATAAAGTGCAGTGTACTTCAAAGGCAGCTGACTTGCTGATCTTTGTAGGCCCCTTCCAACTGAAATATTCTATTGTATTCTATCCTGAAGTACTACTGAAGTCTTGTGACACATATAATCAAAGAAAAATACTTTTACTCTTTGGAAATTAGTATTAGAATATTTAATGCAGTGCTGTTATTTAGCATAATTAGCCATATATACCAGCACCTCCACTGAGCCATGAATAATAAAACATCTTTGAGTCACAGAACTGTTTGAGTTGGAAGGTACCCTTGGAAGTCATCTCGTCCAACTCCACTCCCATAAACAGGGACACCTACAGCCAGATCAGGTGCTCAGGGCTCCATCCAGCCTGACCTTGATTGTCTCCAGGGACGGGGCATCAGCCACCTCTCTGGGCAACCTGTTTCAGTGCCTCACCACCCTCACTGTAAAAAAAAACCTTCTTCCTTATATCCAATCTAAATCTCCCCTCTTTTAGTTTGAATCCATTTCCCCTTGTCCTGTCACAACATCCTATTATACAAATTACTACCATTTTTCAATGCCCAGTTATCAGAGGCGGTTAGCACTTTCTTGACAGTGCGCTTCTGCTAGTGTTTTTCCCTTTATATATCTTATTATAAGATATGATATGAGATATATTTATATATGAGATTTTACCATTGTCCAGCTTTGAAAGTAAAATCCTTATCTGTGATGGCCAAACGTAGTCTCTTGACTGTCTCTGATTCGTTGGTGATTCCACACACTTTGGCTTGTGAAATTACCTAACAAAAGAAAAAGAAAGTCCCTTCATGACGTGAACAGCTTTTGCAGCAAAAGCACTCCAGAATCTGTAAGTGCGATACCTGGCACTTCACGTTAGCTGCAGTATTCCACTACCTAAAGCACCAGCATTTTTTTGTTGTGGAAGAGGAACAAGAGTAGATCAGTTAGCGAATGGAGGTGCAGATCTGTACTCACAGACCACCAAGATTGTTGCTTCTGTCAGAACTGATCTAAGTTTGTATATAAACGTATTTCAGTTGAAGAGAATGTAATGGTAAAGAGAAGCGACTGATGGTTACGTCACATTCCCTTCACATTTGCACAAAGGAAACGCTCCTTTATCTTTCCAGCAGCAACAACAACAAAGCTCTGATGGGAAAATTGACAAAGGAAACTTGCAAAAGCTCAGCTGCTACTAACTCACTGGGAGAGCTCTGGGTTTGTATCCTGCTTCAAGTAGCTGAATGCCTTGTGTTGCTCATTTGCACCGTACCTATTTGACCCCATACGTGATCTGTGAGCACAGGAAACTGTGACACAAGTGTTCATTTTTAGTTCACATTAAGAGTTTTGTTTGGCAACGAGATAGGAGGGGCTGCAGAAGGGTGGGAGGAAGGAAGGGTGGGAGGAAGGAAATGAAAAGCAGATCTTGCAACTTGGGGAGGAGTTTCCCATTAAGTTTAAACTCTCTGATGCCCATCAGTACGACAGATGATAAGTTAAAAATGACAAGGGATGGAGCAGGAATGATAATTATTATGTTTTCTACAAAAAAAGAAATGCTGTGCATATTTTCTAAACAGGCCAATATACACACACTATTAGAAGTGTGAATGCCATTTACCACATTAGGATATACGAGTAACTCGCCACAAGTTCACCACTTCTCATTTGTGTAAGATCAAATAGATTAAAAAAATAAAAAAGAAACCCAAGAAACTATGTTCTAATTTAAAACACATGGCAGGAAATTAATTTCTTCATAAAGCAGCATCTGAACACATCTACTGTCCCACAAAACAGCAGGGCGTTTGCCAATTTAAAATAAAGTAGCAAACATTTCCTTTCCACTTTAGCAGACACTATTAAAAGGGAAAAGCAATCTTTCCATGTTAACAAGATAAATGTCAGATTAATTACTTAAATGGTTGTTTTCATGGAGAAACTTTAAGCACAGGAAATCGACGTTAAGCTTGGATCTTCTTCCTTCCCTTCTCTACTCTTCTGAGCATTCCCTAATTTGTTCTTTGCCCAATACATCTGATAGAGTACTAGCAATGTAATCCTTAATGTGTACTCCAAATGGTAAACTTGTCAGGGTGATCAAAGACCTTCAGCCAGTATTTTTGGAACACTGTGAGCAAAACTGCAGTGAGACAGAAGGACGCTACCTGGGACCTTACCACTGTATTTCAAGAAGGTGTCAGGCACTTTTCCTTGCTCTTGTCCTCCACATTACCACTCTTCAACAGGTGATACAGTGTGGCATGCACGGTAATGCAAAACAGACCTAAGATTCTTTCATCTTTCTAAAGGACTGCAATGGCCAAATAAGGCAATACAGACTAGGAGAAGCCAACTGATGATTACACGGAATTTAAAACCAAGCAGAGGATTTAAAATAAACCGATTTTAAAGTGGTCAGGGAAAAAGTAACAAAGCATAAATCAAGCATAAAAAAAAAAAAAAGAAAGAAACAATGTAATCCTCTGACATATGGAGAATTTCTCACAGAAATGAATCACAGAACCAGAGAATGGCTTGGGTTGGAAGGGACTCCGAGGATCAAGTTCAAACCACCCACACACAGGGCCACTAGCCTCCAGATCTGGCACTTAGTATAGGCTGCCCAGGGCCCCATCCAACCTGGTCCTGAACATCTCCAGTGATGGAGCATCCGTAGCCTCTCTGGGCAGCCTGTGCCAGCACCTCACCGCTCTCTCTGCAAAGAACTTCCCCCTGACACCCGCTGAACCCAGTTCTTCCACCTAACCTGTACAGCTTCCTTCAGACCTCAGACCTTAGCAGTTGTCAGTACCATCTCAGAGCTCCCAACACCTTTCCATTTATTTTCTCGTCTGTTCTGAGCAGAAAAAAAGGAAGATGAATATATGGTTGCAAAAGTGCAAGACTTTTGCCCATGTCAGAAGTAAAAAGCATCATCTACACCTGTTGCTACAGAGTCACTCTGTCCAGGTACTGAATTCATTTGGCATTGGTCTGACCTACATGAAAAGCTGCTGACTCCAGTGCTGATACTCGACATGAGCTGCTGTAGCACAGCTCTGAGACAAATGGTTTCTAAAGCAGCTTTGCCAACAGGCACAACGAACCTACGTTTGTCCCATCCACCCACAGCCTATGCCACAGGTGCAAAAGCTCTTCTGTATATGTTATAATATACATGACCATAAATGTTGCATAGTGTGAGCTGCACAGTGTTCATCCTGCTCCGTGACAAAAGCAGGACTGGCTGTCTTGATCAACTCCTTAAACCCGAGAAAAGTTATATAAAGAAGGGAGAAAAATTAGGCACCACTGCCAAAAGTTCTGGGAATTAAAGATGTGTTTTTTCAGTCAAAAAGTGCCCTAATTCTCTGAAAAAGACTCTTTGTCTATCAGAGTCCACATGACCAGGATTCTGTTCAATTTCTCATCTAACATGAAGTAAACAGAATCACAGTAATTTTTATACCTCACTAAATTTCCTGCACTGACCGCGAAACCCACCAATGTTACAGCAGTATCAAATACAAAAATGAGGGGGGGGGAGGAAGTGAAGGAGACTCCATCTGAAGAAAATGAAGCCTCTGAATCAAATACAATTATCCCATTTCTTCACCAAAAAGAAAACTTACTAACATCCTGCAGAACAGAACACTAACCTCCTGGCGAAAATTACTTGCTGTTCTCTCTAGGTGATCCATTTTCCTTTTTGATTGTATTGTGCTGCAACAAGAAGCAAACAAAGTGTCATTCTGACAGCTGTGCTACTGTACCTTACTGCTGTGAGTGCCTATGAATCCAACAATTTGTCAGTGTAATCCAGCGTACGCTCCAGATGGCACAGTTCTGAATCAGTTATAAGCAGAAATACAATCTGGTGATTACAAAGTATTTACACGTCCGTAATAGTTTGTCATTTGTTATTTTGAAGTGTGATCATGACATTCTCTTCAGAAAAAGGTGTCTGTAGATGGACAACCTACCCATTCACAGTACAGTAACAAGAAGCAGAGTGTCTCAACGCCACCAGCGCAGAATGAGCAGGACACAGTCTGCTGGCACTTCTCAGTAAGTGAGGAATAGTACAACCCATGTAAGTGGTAACGTGAGCCATGATCACCGGGCTGTCGGTAGAATCACCAGCTCCTGAAAAATGCACATAAATATTCATTAAATATAATACCCGCTGTTTGACACGGCTTGTTCTCATATACAGGTCAACAAGACTGCTGGTTAGACACCAAAAATACCCTGGGTTTGGTACTGAGAATGTTCATTAACGTTACTGGTAACTTGGATGACTGTGACAGAATGTATCAAACAGAGTTATTGCACTTTTTGTATTTGTTATCATTTGCATGGAAATTTATAGAATCAGAATTGTTCGAGGTCCCTTCCATCTGGACCGTCACAAGTCCCCGAGACCAGATGGGATTCACCCAAGGGATCTGCTTTCCACGATCTGTCAGTGTTCCTGGTCAACCAGAGGTGTCCCAGAGGACTGGAGACTTGCCAACGTGACTCCAACTACAAGAAGGGTCATAAGGAGCATCTATGGAACTGCAGGCCTGTCAGCCTGACCTCAGTGCCAGGGAAGGTTCTGGAACATCCCTAGAAGATGGAGATCACGTGGCATGTGAGTGACAACCAGAGGATCAGGCCCAGACAGCATGTGTTCGTGAAAGGCAGGTCCTGCCTGACTGACCTGAGCTTCTATGACCGAGTGATCTACATCCAGCAGCCTTTGATGCTGGAGAAGCTGGCATCCTGTGGCTTGGACAGATACATGCTTTGCTGGGTAAAGAACTGGCTAGAGGGCTGGGCCCAGAGTGGTGGTGCATGGAGTTAAATCCAGATGGTGATGGGTCGTGAGTGTTCCCAGGAGTCAGGAACAGTCTGTCCTGTTTAATATCTTTATTGATGATCTGGATGAGGGGATTGAGTGTACCCTCAGTAAGTTTGCAGATGATACCAAGTTGTGAGGAAATGCTGATCTGCCTGGGGCTAGGAAGGATTTACAGAGGGATCTGGACAGGCTGAGGCCAATGGGATGAAGTTCAACATGACCAAGTGCTGGGCCCTGCACTTTGGACACAACAACCCCAGGCAACGCGACAGGCTTGGGGCAGAGCAGCTGGAAGAAACAGACCTGGAGGTGTCGGCTGATGCTTGGCTTAACATAAGTCACAAATGTGCCCAGGTGGCCAAGAAGTCCAATGGCATCCTGGCCATTGGATTGCTTAGTCTGGAGGAGCTTATTACTCTCTACAACTGCCTGAAAAACCGTTGTGGTGAGGTGAGGGTCCGCCTCTCCTCCCATGTAACTAGGAGGGAGGAGTAGATGGAATGGCCTCAGGTTGTACCAAGGGAGATTCAGGCTGGACATAAGGAAAAACTTCTTCTCTAAAAGAGTGGTTAGGCACTGGAATGGGCTTCCAGGGGAGGTGGTTGAGTCACCATTTTTGAAGTTTTTCAAGAAATACTTAGATGTACTGAGGGACATGGTTTAGTGGGGAAATATTGGTGGTCGGTGGACGGTTGGACTGCATGGTCTTGGAGGTCTTTTCCAATGCCAGTGATCCTATGATTCTATGAGTAACGGTCATCTAGAGCCAATCCCCTGCCATGAACAGCAATGCCTACGGCCAGATGAGATTAGCCAGAGTTCTTAAGTTTTCACAGAGCCTTCTCCAGGCCAAACAGCTCCATGCCTATCAGTTCATCCTCATAGGAGAGGTGTTCCAGTTCATGGATCATTTTTGAGGTCCTCCTCCGAACATGCTCCAACAAGTCCGCATCTCTCCTGCACAGAGCAGAGGAGCAGGATCACCTCCCTCTCCCTGCTGGCCACACTTCTTTTGATGCAGCCCAGGATACGGTTGGCTTTATGGGCTAGAGGGCACATTTCTGGCACATGTCCAGCTGCCATTCATCAGTGCCCCCAGGTCCTTTTTGGCAGGGCTGTACTTTATCCTTACACGCCCCAGCTTGTACTGGTAGTGGAGGTGGGGACTGCCATGACGCAGGTGCAAGACATTGCTCTTGGATTTCTTGAACCTCATGAGGCATGTGTGGGCTCCCTGCTTAAGCCTGTCTAAATCTCCCTGGAGGACATCCCTCGGGCATGTCAACCACACCACACACCTTGGTCTCATACACACACACACGCAAACAGAGCCATTACTTTCAGAGCAACCTACAAAAAAATTTCACAACTCGAAATTATCCTTCATTTATAAAGCTTACGAAAAGGAATTTCCTATTGCTTGGAAATCTGCCTTTGTTTTCCCTAAAATGGATCGGCATAATTCCGTACCACATTATCCTCACCTATCACACTATCACACTAGTTCTAAAAAGCAGTCCCTTGCTTCTACAAAGCATTCTTAATCCTTCACTTTCAGTTAAATCTCTTCTGCATTCTTTTAAAGCGTATAATTTATTTTCAAATTGTTTTCGGTTTTCATTTTGAACCCTTTTAGATGGCAATGATCCAGCTTGCTTTACTAATCAGGCCTGTACTCCTGAGGCTTTCACAACAGCTGCATCGGCTGGTCACTCAGCAATTTGTTCTGTTTGTAATCTTCATAAATGGGAAGCAGAGCTTTCATAAATTAGGCTGCTCAGAAACTGAATGCATTTACTGTAAGTACTGAAAATGCCCACTTTCAAGCACAAAAAATACTTCCTGTCCATAATTTGTAATAGCTTTTTAGCATTTAATTACACAGCAGCTTGCAACTTTTCAAAGCAGAATTGTTCACAAATCTTCTGCTAACAGTGGGTGAAATTACCTCAAGAAGTTTTTGCAACAGCACATACAGACTATTCTCTATTTAAACAAAATAACTTAGTATTTCCTTCATGTAAATGGATAGGAGGTATGATAACAAAGTGATTACTGTTCTTACAGTACAGTAATGTAGCAGAAATGCTCAGTCATGACCTGAACCAGTGACTGAGTACGTGGTGGGAAGGCAGGGTCAACCCAGGGGAGCTCAGGTGTACACAGTGCACCTGAGTGACCTGAAGGGGTGGAGCCAGGATCCACCCCTTCCCAGACTTTATTTAAGGGCTGGCAGCAGAGGTGAGGGTATCTCTTTGGAAGTCCCTGCTTATCTGAGGCCTTCTGGAGGTAAGCAGCTCTTTTCTTTCACTTGTGTGTCTGCTGCATTTGAACTTGCTCTTATTTGCTGTACGCAAAGATTCTGTCACCCTGTTATTATCATGGTCCTTTCCATCCCATTGTAGCGTTACAGTTAGCAAGACTTGTAATGAAGAAATGTGATGAAGCAATCATATCTATCATCTATCAGCAGTCAGCCTGAAAAGCTCAAAAATCACTGAGTTACCCAGATTTCTAAGAATGCTTTATAATCCACAGTCTTTCAGATAATGTATCTTGCTTATGTCCACCTATATCTCCTGGTTTAGACTTCCAAGCCTAAACCAATTTAAAACAAAAAACAAAAGTATGGAGGAGGACAACTTTACATAAGCAGCTTATTCCAATAGCTGTGACTTTAACTAAGTCATCACAACAACAAAATGAATTGCACAAAGTAAAATGCTTTGTTTCAGAAGCCAAGCACTGACAGTAAAGATCTGTTGTGTTTTTGTTTTTTTTTTTTAATTTTGTGAAGTATTTGCATGCTTCAAAACCCTTTCTGTAATTAATTGCTACCAGCCACGGTGACATCTGTTGGTAAATACGTGGCCTGACTTTGAGATCCAACTCAAAGATAAATGCTGTTTATTTTACGTATGTGATTTAGTGCAATTCTGCTCCTAGGGCT
This sequence comes from Callipepla californica brunnescens, assembly GCA_023055505.1. NCBI lineage: Eukaryota > Metazoa > Chordata > Aves > Galliformes > Odontophoridae > Callipepla > Callipepla californica. The sequence goes on from JALIRH010000064.1 coordinate 1,450,565, forward strand.
GACAGCCCTTTAAAGCTAGTACCAGCTTGATGGCTAGCATTTCAAGAAATAAATGTGTGCTGTTTTAACCATTAATAGAAAGTGACGCCGCCCTAAGTTATTAATTCTCACCCAGCAGCTCTCCCAGTGAGGTCACCTTCTGGGCCTGTATTACAGTATCATCAATCACTTTCCAATCCTGAAATCAGAATGCTGCAACTAATGCAGTCTGGAGTCTCCTTTGACGAGCCCAGGTTCTGCTCTGCCACGTACAGCTGTGAGTTGTGGCTTTCAGATGGGAATGGCTTTCAGGTGGGAACACCTTTCCCCCACCTGCTGTCTCCCCACCTTGCCTGCTTCCCCCAGCTCCTCTGCAGTTCCCTGTCCCCTGAGCACAGCACTCCAGGCTCCCCTTCTGAGGGATTATTCTTTTTTTGTCTTCTTCCTACCTGAACCATATAGAACCAATATCCACTGCAAACTTTCCCTTTCTTCCATCACTCTGCAGAGTGAAATGAGCGCTTCTTTCACACCTCTTCCCCCAGAAGAGCTGCTTCTGCTTACCCTCTGAGCCAGCGGCCTGGGATTAATGCTGCATGACATCTACCACCGCGGCCTCTTCTTTCCTCTCCGCATCTGAAGGGGGAGAGGGCCTCTCAGTGAACCTGCGCTGCCCTGGGCACCGCACTGCTCCAGAACGCAACGAGGGGGCGGCGAGAACGGAGCAGCACAGGACCCTGTCGTACGAACCAGGGCAGAGACGCTCCCCACCCACACCCCACAGACCGTCACCACCAAGGGTTCCCCCCCTCCCCCCAGCACCCGGGGCTAACGGGGACCGCGCTGCCCCATCCCGTCCGCCCGTGCCCCCAGCACCTCAGCCCCTACCGGCGCCGCGTCACGTGACGGAACGCGCCCGTGGGCGTTGCGCGTGCGCCGCCCGCCCTTTCCTGTGCGCTTCCCGCCCTTTTCCGGCGCGTCCCCGCTCCGTGTCGGCGCCATGGCGGTGTTCCACGATGAGGTGGAGATCGAGGACTTCGAGTACGATGAGGAGACGGAGACGTACAGCTACCCGTGCCCCTGCGGGGACCGCTTCCTCATCACGCGGGTAACGGCGGCGGGCCGGGGGTTGGTGGTGTGGGGGGGAGGGGGATTAGGCCGCGGGTGCGTGACTGTGTCCTGCGGGCTGTTGCAGGAGGAGCTGGAGAACGGAGAGGACGTGGCCACCTGCCCCAGCTGCTCCCTCATCCTGCGCGTCATCTACGACCAGGTGCGTCATCTGCGAGCCGACCTCGGGCTCGTCGTGTCCTGAGAGAGGCGCGCTGGCGGCTTCTGAAAGCCTCTGACGCTTGGCTGGGGGCGGCCGGTGGCGTTTCCTTTCATAACGCTGTTTCCTGTCCCAGTCGCTTTTCTGGTCCCCAGCATCTCCCACTGTGCCTGAGCTTTGTGTCATGGGGTAAAACGCAGGCACAGGGGCCACCGTGACCACAGCTGCGGTCACCTGGCCAAACAGCTTTTGTTAGCGACAGGGTGTGCTGAAGTTTTGTCTGCAGTACTCTGTCCAGGCTCCCAGCACACAAAGGGTGTGGGGCTGTGTGAGTGGGCCTAGGGAAGGGCTGTGAGGATGATCAGAGTGCTGGAGCACCACACCTGTGATGAAAGGCTGAGGGAGCTGGGCCTGCTCAGCCTGTAGAAGAAGAGGGTTTGAGGAAGCCTTATTGTGGTCTTCAAGTCACAAAAGGAGTCATATATAAAAAAAAAAAAAAAAAAAAATGACAGTCTGATAGGGATAGAGTGAAGGGGGAATAGCTTTAAAATAAGAGAGGTCTAGATTAGCTGTCGTGGAAAAGCTTGTTATTCGTGGGGTGGTGAGGCTCTGGCACAGGTGCCCAGGGAAGCTGTGGGTGCCCCATGTGTGAAGTTGATGTGGACGGGTTGGATGGTGCCCTGGGAAGCCTGATCTACTGGCTGGCATCCCTGCCCATGGCAGAGTGCTGGATCTACATGGGCTTTAAGGTCCTTTCCAACCTAATCCTTTCTTTGGGGGGAAAATTTTGTGCCGCTTACACCCAGACTACTAGAAAACAAAATGATTATGTGATGTTTTTCTGAGGAAGAGGAGATCCAAGAAAAAAAATAAAAGCCGACTAAAACTCTACTTGCTGTCTCTAGGAACAGTTCATGCGTGATGAAGTCATTGCAGAACCTTTGACAAACAAGGAACTGGTAAAGTGCTGATGAACCCATCATGAACTGTTGCTGCTTTAGGATAAGCAATTATGGGAATGACAGTTTTGGGAAGAAACGTTGCTCCGCCTGGAAGCTGTTGCTGCTGTGAGAAACACGTGCAATAAGTGTCTTAATCACTTGAAAAAGAATTTTCTGGGACTTCGGCGTGAATGAGTTTTGTTCTATCGGGCTAAATGTTTTATTAGTTGGGATACATACTCTGGAAGACCAGGACTGTGATCCTAATTGACTTAAAATCAATACGCAGAAGTGGTGTGCAGAGTTCTTCTACATTAGAACAGTTATCTAGCAGTGACTTATTAGACTATGCAGAGAAGTTCAGTACAGTTCAGTGTGGGTGTATACCAGCATGAAATCTCAGAGAGAGCTGAAATGTTGGGAGGCAAATTTAGAAGTCCAGAGTACTCCATGGTTCTGTATGATGCTGTACAGAGTGGCAGTTTTGATGCAGTTTGCTATCCTTGGTTTTGTGCCCTCACACTTCCACCATATTCTAAGCGTGGGGAAAATAGCAGGATCTGGAACCAGATCTGCTGCTGGTGAATTGTTTTTACTCCTGTGAGTGTAAGAAAAGTGTGGATGTATTATAACTGTGGTGGGTGCAACATGTGAGTGGCAGAAACAGCTTTGGTTGCTGTATCAAATGATTATCTGACTTAATGATTTACATTCGTATGCACTGTGTGAAATTAAACAAGAGTCAACATGTTTTTTACCCCTGCGATGTTAATAATGTGTGAATGAACTTTGAACTCAAAATGGATTCTTGCTTACCCATATTTTCTCAAGCACATGGTGGTTTGAATCTTGCAGCAGATATAAAATAGGCTGTGGTTGTCTGTTCTGTATTTTCTAAATGTTTAAGTCTTGTTTAGTTCGGATCTGTCATTTCCTAGATGAACAATGCACACAGTTCACTTTATTCATTACTAAAAAGGAAAGTTTTTAGGGTAGAAGGAAGTTGCAAGAATATGCTCTGAAGTGCTTTGGTTCCAAGACTGCTTCTTGAATTACAGGCCAGATAAGCAAGTCTTACTGATATTTAATTATTTTTGTACTCATAACATTCTGTGAATGTTGGGACTGAACCTTCTGATGACTTTTTAAAGCAAAACCAGGCAGAAGGGGAATCCCTTCAGCCAGAAGTTTCAGAGGTGAAATGCACAGCTCGAATCGTTTTTGTGCTTAAGCCAGCAGGTGGCACTCCAGGCACTTAAATATCTGTGCTTCTGAAAATGCTGTGGTACTTTGGTTAGCTATGAATATTTATTTTGACTTTTGCTTAAATAAAGATGTTTAAAACTGCACTAGTGATTGTAGTTGGCTGTTACTGACTTTGCTTGTGCACCAGCCACATGGATTTCCGAAGGTGCTCAGCTGCTGCTGTGGTTGATACTGACACTTCTCCAGGCTAGCTAAAAAAAAGTGGTTTTCAGTCTATCCATAAATGCAGAAATCCCATTTATGCTCCTATTCAAACTACAGCTGCATAAATATCAGGGTTTGTTTTCCACAGTTCTTCCAGATAAAACCACGTAGAGTTAAGTTGAAAAAGGAACGCCAGGGAATGTGTATTCAGAAGTGTCAGCTGTATTTATTTGGCATGTGCTAATACAAGTTCTGAAATCATTTTCTGTAGCATTCACCATTGTCTAAAATACAGATAATAGCTTTTTGAACTGTCATTATAGGAAAACTGCATCGGTTCAGGGCTGTCAATGCTTAGGGTCTTGTGACGAGCGTGTTGTATGATGCCATTTATATATGCATTGCAGTTGTGTTATGCAGTATATGTCAATGCTTTATTGAGGTTTTTGTTTTATTTCCTTAGAGCTTTTTGGTAGCATAACAAGAGTAAGATGTGGCTGACTTTGTTAGGAAGGGGTGTGTCCTCTTTTGCCCCCAGAATTTGCACTTGGCTTGGTACTGCAGTATCTTACAGATCGTCAGGGAATCATCGCTGTCCCCACATAATAAAAACACAGAGGGGAAAAAAGCAACAAGGATGGATGATATCTGTCTCTTGTGGCCTGGAATAGGTGTTTAAAAATTGCTGAGCCGTTGTTTGCTTTCATATCTTCTGTTAATGTGGAGAGGGATGGAGTTCTGTGACAACAGAGTTCATCCTTCTGAAAGCTCAGTGATGCTGAGGAGCTGCCCGCGTTTGTTCTTTCTGAGCTGGTGAGTAGTTTTATCAGACTCCAGTGATGGCAGACAGCTTTTCACAGTTCTTCCACGCTGTGTAATTCCAAAACACGAGGCAGGGCAATCTGAGTAACCCGTCAGAAATGTTCCTTTCTAGGAATTCAGCCACGAGGTTTCTTCATACCACCACAGGCCCTTGCGCAGCGTGTAGGCCCCTTGTGCACTACTTGTGTATTGCATATTCCCGGAACCAATGGCTCACTCGTCTTAGAAAAAGGCAGTTATGTAGGACACAGAGAAGTCTTTTGTTTCCATCTGACAAGCAGATGGATTGGTTAGCTAAAAGGTCGTGTAATTCTGAATCATTGTGCCTGTTTATCAGGCATACATGATTTGTTTTGAATAGGTCTGTGACAGAGACCCCGGACCTCCAGGAGTTGAGGTCTGTAGGTCACCAGCTTCAGCTCTTGCACTTGCTCTGTTTGCCTGTCTGTTAGGGAAGCTGTAATGACCCAAGAGTCATTATGCAAATGCCTCATCTCTTCTTCCTTCCTTCGTAAATTTTAATCTGGATTCTCAGCACCGTGCAGAATCTGACTTCATTTGCAGAACATGTTAATGAAGACGTGTGTGTAGGCTGTCTGTATGGTCTGTCTACCAAGAAGCAGATACTGGTCAATTTTAAATAAACCTTCAATATATGAATTAAGGAAGCAAACTGACAACTCTATTGCCACCAAAAGAAATAGCTTACATGTACCCTGTTTCCATCTCTCCTTAATTTCAGTTCAGACCACCTTGTCTGCAGGGATGGGTATTTGCTACGCTGGAAGCTTAATGAAGTGTTTGTACAAATAGGATTTATCAAGGTTAAAGTACAATCAAACAAATGTATGCCATGATTTTCTCTGCACGCAGTTCCCTGTGGTTTGCTTTCTCTTTGTGCTCAGTTAGGCTTTAGCTTTGGTTCTGCTTTGTGGTAACTTAAAATGCTGCTTTCTTCATGTCTCTCTGTATCCCCATGGCATAGGGGAGATGTGAAGGGCAGGGAGAATCCAAAAGGTCCTGTGTAATCCTGAGGATGCTGGCTTGTCAGCCCTGGAGCTGCTCAGACCTTTTGAGTGATGCGGGCAACAGCTAAGAGATGCTGTGCCCAGTTGGCCAACTGCTTTCAGTGTCGCCTGCTGTCATGCAGGAAGTGAATCAAAAGGGGCTTACCAGCAGGGAAAAGGTGTATGAATCTCAGCTGCCCACCCACCAGTGCCATTCTGCAGCCTGACAGGCACTGACTGTAACCACTGTTAAGAACTGCCTCTGTTTAAAACCCTGCTGGTACGTGGTGATCTAAGGGAATAATTTGAAGTAGATGTGCTCTTGGTGTTGCCAGCTGTGTAACCGACAAGTAAAGTTCTGATGAGTAGAGCCCCTGGAGATCCAAAGTTAGGCTTACAGTCACAGTTTTTAAAAATGTTTTTAAGCTTACTCTGTGATTTTGAAGCTTTGAGGGATCGTATTTTCCTTTTGCTACCAAGATTTCTGTGTTGTGTGGTGATGATTTTTCACTTCTAAGTCAAAGTTAAGAATCTTCACCAGGTGTTGCTTTAGGGAGAGATCCAGCTGTCACAAGACTTGGGGTAACATCAGCAGCAGCAGCTGGCAGGATGCTGATCCACAAGTCACTCCTGTGATGTCCTTTTTAGGCTCTTTCTGTTCCACTAGCAAATGTTTTTACTTTGGCCTCACTTGTAGTCCTGGACAGATCAGAAAACAGCAATTTGACGTGTTCCTTATTTCAAGTAGAAGTGACTGCAGCCTGCTAGATGTCTAAATAGCTGCAGTGTGTTTGAGCATTATCTTCTGTGTATATTCCTGTGGTGTTTACACAAAGCACAGGTTTTCTGGTATGGTCTGAGGAATAACAACTACTTCACATTCTCTAGGAAAAAAAAAAAACAAACATTTTTCAAGGGAAGATTTTCTTTAAAAAAAGCACAGGAATAGTTACTGCTTAACAGTTTTGGTTTCTGCAGATCTCTGACCACAAGCCTGGGCAAATTCTATACCTGTGCAAAGCTGCTTCAGACATCTTCTGGTATTTATTGAATCCTTTAGGTAGTATTGTACTGTGAACCCTTTCCTCCCTTCTCATAATGGTAAAATACAGTTGAGTTGGCTTTTATATCATGCAGAGGCTCCTGTGAGCCCCAGTGCCCTGTTCTGCTGTCACCACACTGATGGATGCTGGTGTGCATCCCTTAGCCCAGAAAAGAAAATCAGACTCTTTATTTAGATAGGAAAGCAGTGTGGAGGGAGAGGTACAGACAAACCACCCATTGGTTTGCCATTTCAGGCCCAATAAAGAATGTTTGTCCCGAGGGGTGAGATGAGCAGTGGCATCAGCAGGAGAATTTGCGGTTCCAAGTCAGAGGAAGGGTCTGCTTGGCCCAGTATCCCATCCCCAGCATTACTCTCCTCCCATGTGCTGGCACTTCCTCAGAGCAGCCTGCCATGCTCACTGTAAGTCATGGGCTGCTTGAGAAAGATGCATTAATAGTTAATAGCATAAATGCATATATATTTCCCTAAGTTATCTCAATAACTTACTGAATCTGTGACACTTTATTATCCACTGCATCCTATGGAAAGAAAGAACCCAGTGTGGGGACACTTTGTGAGGAAAGTCATCTCTTTTCATTTCTTTTTAACCCACTGCTCACTGGTTCATTTGAAGGCATTTGTTTCACTTCTGCTTTCAGTGTGTAAGGTCTCTGTGTACTCAGCCACGCTCCACACAGGAGCTGTTCTGTGCCCTGTTGCCCTCCTCGGAACGTTGCCCAGCTCTCCCACGTTGTTTTTGAGAGGAAGGAAGGTAAGTGCATCATGTGTACATTGGCATGATGGTATTTGTTCTCCGCTCTGTTCTCCACTTTCCAAAATTACTTAATATTAGATATGCTTCTGGATGCCTCCTGAGCACTAGGCTGATGTCTTCATGTTTAATTAAAGCAAAAGACTTTCAGAATCTAAGCTCAGAGTAGCCATGGTTTTCTCCCATGTACTCCTGCTGATGGCCCAGGCACGTTTTGGAAGAAGGCAGGGTGCCCTGAGTCGAGTGTCAGCAGCTCAGAGCTGAGGTGTCTTCCTTCTGCTCTTCCCTGGTGGTGGCTGATGAAGGTGTGCAAGCTCTGTGTTTTGGTAGGCCTGCTTCAGGCTGCTTCATGCCGTTCTCCTCTCAGCTTTTAAATAGTTATATTGCATTTCATATGTGGCTTCAGCTCTCTCTTCAAAGCCACATCTGTGTACCTTTAGATTTCCCTGTAGTGACTCTCCTGATGTGTATGTGAATTCTCCAGGCAATGAAGCTTTTGAATGGAGTAGATGATTTTAGTGTGAGATTACTTTTAAAATTGAATGCACTGTATTTACTTCAATAAAAGGAATGTGGGTGCTGCCCAAGATGCACGCACAAAAGCATCATTTTTGAAAGGATGTAGTTTTTTTTTTCCACTGAAAGGCACTATTACTTTGTAACTTTATATTTTAATTCCCTTCTGAAAAGAAATTGTCTCATGAATGAATAACGGATGGTGAATGTCAAGGAGCGGATAATTCTTGCTTTTGCTTTTGAAGAAGGGGTTAATTGCAACTCACGGTCTCTCTCTGCTGGCAGAGCCACTCAAGATAAAACTATTTCTTGGAAGAATACCCTTAGGAAGTTAGTGACCTAGAATGAGCTTGGCGTAGAATTGCCTTTTAGCCTTAAATGTGGTATTCGCTGTTGCAGTCTCTATGCACAGATAGTTTCTGACAGGCTTTGCTAACAGCCTGGAGTCAGAGCCTGCAGGCTTTCCTTGGGCAAGCAAAAGCTGCGGAGTCGGGAATTTAATCCATTGCTGTTGAGACAAACAGCAAAATTCCCAAAGCTGGGATGGTGCTCAGTGGGACGCTTGCAAGCAAATGCCTTTGTTGGAGGAGGGTGAAGAGTACGTGGGAAGGAGCAGAACACGCTCCCTGCCAGAGCTGGTTCATGAAGTTCAAGCACTGCTGTTAACTGGAAGCAAAGCTGTGTTTATAATGCCCCTTGACATAAGGCACAAGGGAGAGCAAGTGACGGCACACAGAGCTGGCATACCGCCTTGGGCATCGAAATATGTTTCTGTGGCTTTGCTTCTGCACCTGCACTGCAGGCTGCATCGCCATCCAGAGGGCAGATTTTGTTGTGGGGGAAAGGGTGAGTGTGGGAGCCAGCTGGTACATGAGTCACTGCTGTGCACGCAGTGAGAGCACGTGCAGTCTGGGGGGGTTATGCTGATACAGGGCCCATCTTTTCTTGCTTACACCAGGGGGGATTTTCTCCCCACCCCGACTGTTTGAACCAGGTGCCACTCTCTGAACTTGCTCCTTGCTCAGTAACCCTAGCCAGTAAGCTCATGATTTGGGCTGTGGTTATCCCTGTCGCATTGAACAAATGGAGGGCGATGTGTAGGAGATGTATTGTGGAACAATTTAATCAGGTCCCTTCAAAACGCCGATCCTTGCAAATCCTTTTTTTCTTTTTTCTTCTTTTTTTTTTTCTCCTCCTTGATAGTTCAAGTCTGGGATTTTCATCTGAAGGAGAATTCAAATAAATCAGCAAGTGGAGAAAACATTAAACAACCGCAGTCAAAATTGCCCAGTGTTTTAGACTAATGGACCCCTTCTCAAGATATTATGCATAACAGGATTTGATTGTGCTTTCTCAGCCAGAGAATTTCTGTCAGTACCTCTGCCAAATGAAAGATCTTAGGAAGGGAGGATTTGATAGCATTCCAGGTTAAGCCAGCCTCTTCATTCAGAGACAATGGCTGCCAGCCCCACACAGATTGCAGCAAGGCCACCCAAATGGAGAGTTTCCACTTAGGAAGGCCAAGTTCCCCATACTCCTTTTATTTTTGCAACCGTAACAGGGTCGTGCCGTGTCCTTGGTTTCTTTCCACGCCAAATAAATCGTCTGCACATTTTGTCTGGTTCATTTTTGTACAGTTGAGGCATTTATACTAAGAACGCTTGCAGAAATAAGGTTCTGAAGACACAGATTTGTTTCTGACAGGTTAATCAACCTGGCGGATGAGAAATTACCGTAATAGATCTGCAAGCATAATGCAGGTGGCCTTGCAAGGGCAGCTTGTGAGGATCAGGCTGGCTGGGGGTGTTGAGAGCTGCATGCATGCACACAGAGCCCTGGGAGATGCAGCTCATATAAAATGCTTTCTGAAGAACACTCTGGGGCAGATCCTTCCCAGCAGTGTAACTCTGGAGTAACTCAGTCTGCTTTGTTGGTGTTACCTCGTGTTGACTTCACTGAATGGAAGGGCAGGATTTGAATGAATTAGATAACAACCAGAGAACAAAGGCCGTGTGCAGTGAACAGTAATTTTCTGGGTTTTCTGCCCTTCACAGCTGTGTCTCATTAATATTTCAGCCTGCATCAAATTGCTGCTTCGCTGGGTCAGCCAGAAGCTGAGGTTGGGCAAGTGCAATTCAGCCTCATTCACATGTGCAGCTGGTAGGCTTGGGGTGGGCAGAGGCACAGATGAAGCTCTGATTTCTGAGGGGTGCTGGCTGGGGTTGCTCGTAATGAGATGTGTCCATTTCATTCATGATTTGCCCCTTGCTAGACTGAAAAATGAGGAGGCGAGAGAGGAAGGAATCTTGAATTTGTAAAAATCAGTTGTGTGCAGAAGTGTCAGGCGAGCCACTTCTGCATGAAGTAAATAATTTCATTCTGAAGGCGTCAATACAGAACATTACAGTATTTCTCGCTCTGCATCACCCTTCAGTGCAGGCTGGCTCTTGTCATCAATCTGCATGGTTCTGGTTCCTCCACAGCTTAATTTTTCAGGGGTTTACTCAGTGAGTAACGAGTCTAATTTCTCTCTTTTTGTGTGTGTGTATGTTGCAGCTTGATTCCTTGTGTTAATTTGCTTTGTCCAGCAGCTGTAGCTGGTCTCTAACAGCAACCACAAGGCGTAGGATATCTGACTGGAGTCAGCCTTCACTGGGTCAGGATTTTGGCCCTGCCGTTCGGTGCCCCCAAACACACCACAGCTGTGCTGGGCATGCTCACAGCTCCCGGGCATCTGCACACCACCAACTGGGAGGAAAATGCCTTCCCAAGATGTGAGGAGCTGCAGCCGTGCCCAGGGGCACAGCGGCTGCCAAGAGACGTCCTCCTCAGAAAATCTGAAACCGCTCAGTTTTAATATTCTCTTTTCTTACTGAGCTGGCTACCGGATTTTAAACCTGTCAAGTGTGTTTTATCTCTGTGAAATTCTGTTTACTTTTGCGCATTCTTGCGCTCGCCAGATCTGTGCCGCGCAGAACTCTTTCCGGCATTTTCCCCCAGATGTAGCATTGTAATCCATCGCTTGTGACTGCCAGAAAATGACAATTCCAAGCGTGTCCACGGTTCACGGAATAGATATTTTGCTGGTGGAAATTCGGTTGTTTTTTCATGACAGTGAGTTCAGTGGAAGGCAACCGGAGAGCTGTGAGAGATGAGCTGCTCAAATAGGGCAGGGAGGAAACCTTGATTAGGGATGGAAACCTTGAAGAGGGATTTTTGCATATTTGTGAAACGTCCAGTCATTTCCTGGAGTACAGAAAAAGAGAAATCTTGTCTCAGTAGACAAACGGCCACCTGCACACTCTCAGCCTGAGAAATAGCCTCTTCTAGCTCGCCCCTTCTGCTTCTCCTCTCTCTCCTGTGTTCTCCATTAGGTTCATCTCTCTACTGCCAAAAATAAATAACTAAAAAGGGCTATGGCTCTCTGTGCTCTTGCTGGATGTAGGCTTTGTCTGCATCTTTTCCTTCATTCCTTTTACCATTTATTTTGCAGGTGTGTTTTAAACACGCTACCTTTAATAACGTAACGGCAGTGATGAGGCCTAGTAGAGGAGCAGGCCTGGCAGGACGGGCTCCACGCAGGGGGCTTTTGTGGCACTGACAGGAGAGCACAGGTTGTGTTTCAGAGGAAGGGAAGGAGTTTCATCATCTGCACAGCAATTTCAGCATAATCGTGCCAAGAGTATTCCTGCTGCGAAACAGAAAACTTAAAGCTGTCATCTGACAGACTCACCTTCAAAATCCGTATTGAAATATCAGCGATTGAGGATAGCTGTTTGCTAAAGGGATTACTGACAGGAATAAAATAATGATTGCCGATAGCTGTGAACGTGCTATAGGTCTTGGATATTTTCCTGGCAGACTTTAATCTTTCACTGAATTAGGCAGCAGCAGCCCTGAATTTGGAGGACTTGTGCTCAGAAGAACAGTAGGGTGTTTTTGGGGTGGCACAGGGGAGGAAGGGAGACTTTTTTTTTAGAGACTTTTATCAGTGAACAATAGTTTTCCTTGATTGATCAGAAAGCATCCTTCCACGAACCAGGAACTCCACGGCACTTTGTTATTTTGTGGTGTTCTGTGTAAGAAAGGGGAAGATGAGACAATTTCCTGGAGAAAACCCAGAATGTTAATTAATGAAATGGCATTTTGACACTCATTCTCGGCTGGATGGAGTTCACAGCCATCCTAGTAATTCATGTCATGTCCTCACGTTAAGAGCTTTCCAAGATGATTTTCTCTGCTAACGCTTCTGCCACTAGAGGTCCTGAAAATAGCAAGGATAGGCACAACATGCCCATGTATTTGACACTAGAGTGTTCTCACAAAGTGGCTGTAGTGAGCTGTAGGGCAGCACTGGGCAGACTGGAGGAGCAGCACCTGGCTTTTGGGCATGGAATCGATGCGGCTTCCAATGGGTGGTTTTCGTGCCTTCCTGCCACGTCCCAGAGGAGGGGAGGAGGGCTCTTCTCATGTCTCAGCAGGGCACTGACAATTTGTCATGCCTCTCATGTGTGTGACATAATACCCCGTGCAGGGAGGGCTGAGCTGGGAGGCAGGCTTTGAGGCTGCCCAAATCTTCCTGTTAAGTGAAGCAATACGGAAAACAGGGAGGGAATCAGATGCCACCAGCTGAAACAGCTTTGGGGACTTGGTTCTGGGTCCTTACTCCTCAGCCTTCTGCTTTGTCCTTTCCCCTCCAGACCTTGCTTTTGCAGACGGAGACAGTGAGAATCACTGCAGGTGCCAGGGAGAACAAAGGAAAGAACAAATAGCCTGAACACATGAAAACGTAGAGAAAAGCCTTCCCTGTCAGGCTCTGCAGCAGGAGCCAGCATTTGCAACATAAAGGTTACTTTTATTGTTGAGGCCATATTGGGCTCTTCTACCATCCTCTGGTGCTGTAAAATCAACGGATGGATGTACTTGGAAGCCGAAATTGAATTCAGCTTTTCTCATTTTCTACTTCCCTCAGTTATTTCTCCTTCTTATAAAATGAATATTGATTTTCCTCATTCTGCTGAGCTTGCAGTCTTTACTGGCACGTAATTGTTACTAACAGTTTCACTCAAGCTGGCTAAGAAAACTCAAGCAAACCAAGTTTTATCAAGATTTGCCTGCTTGTTGAAAGTAAAACATCCCAAAGGCAAATGCTCTTCCTTGTGATGGGCCAAGGAGGAGACAGAGCTTGGCAGCAGGCCGTAGGCAGTGCGGCCATCTCTCATTGCACCTCCGGTGAGAATCCCAGTTCTGCTCCAGGCTGCAAAGGAAACTGGTTCTTGTTCCATGCTGAAACCAAACTGAACTCAGAGACCTTGGAATCACTGCAAAAGGATCTACCATTCTGTGCCAAGCCACAGCACCATGTTACAATGTCTAATGTTGAAGGAAGATGTTGAAAGTGTTTTTCAGAAAAGATGCTATGTTCTCATAATTAACAAGTTATGCTCTCGTTGTACTCATTTTGCTTATCAAGTTATTTTTCAGGTTCAAGACCTATTTTCTTTCACCCTTCCCTCTCATCACCGATTTAAGAGTTGTTCTTGGCACTGGGAACCTTAAGAGTTCTGGCCGCACACACAAGGCAGTTCCAAGAGCAGGACCTGGCACTCCGACAGCCCATTGTTTTCGGAAAACTCACAAGTTATTTCCACAGCATTAGCACCAGCTTCTGTTCTTGGGGCTGTGTGTGTGCCTATCTACGTAGGCATTACTGGCTGATCAAGGCTCATTCCACTAAGAAACCGGTGTTTCCTTTGCTTCTGCAGGGAAAGAAATCAGTGGGAAACTGCCCCGAAGAAGGAGCTTTTGCCACAGTGTGTGTGCTTGCTGTGGCAGCCTGTGATGAGCAGAGCTCTGTCATAAGCACAAGCTGTCATTGCTCAGTCAGATAAGTGATCTTTCAGATTCTGTTGACTGATTTGTAAATCAAAGGGGCTCTTGGCTCCCCAGATGAGAAGTTTTCCATGGGTATGACACACATGCAGATGAGAGGAGACAAAAAGCCTGTGTAAGAGATGGGCAAGTTGGTCAATGAGGATTTTTCTGTAAGCCTTATTTTTAATCGACATGATGCATCTGCCCACTTGAAATACTCTGATTATGAAACTGGCTCTTTGTTTGCTGCTGGGCTTTTGATTTCTAAGCATTTCCATGCAATGTAGGCTAATAAAAAGGACAGAAAAAAGAAGAAGGCGTTAACACAGTGTATTGTGTTAAACATTTTGATTTATCTACAGCTTTTGGTTTGTTCAGTAATCCCAAACCATGTGTACAAAGCGTGATTGACAAGACAGATTGTGCTTGAAGCAGCTTCCCAGTGGTTTGTACTCAGGTTTTTATATCTGATGTTCACAATCATTAGGAATGAACTGATGCATCAAAATACTGTTTGATTTTCTTTCATATCTGCATTGAAATTTTTCACGTCGGTGTCAAATTAAAATGATGAAAAAGAGACTGTTAAAATGGTTTAAACCTTAATAGGATATTAAGTTAAGAAGTTGAGAAAAAAAATGCTGTGAAAATCATAAGACCAAAGGGTGTAATCCATTAAAACTCATTTGTGCCTATAACAACATAAAGGACATTATTAGATTAATTCTTATCAGTCTGTAAGGCTGAGAAAGTCATACATAAATGGCAAAGAATGGAGATTTATGCTGGCAATCTTCTGAAGAATTATACAAAATAGGTTGCATTATTTTTATGCAGTCCACATTTTAATTTAATCGTCTGAAATTGTAACACAGGCTTACCTTGAAGTGAAAATAAACATCATGGCGGTATTCTCAAAGGTCACGGACTTCAACAAAGTTCTTAATGCAGCTCCTCAGAAACTGAGTGATGCATTCATCTTTCAGGTTGATCTGTGCATCAATTAGGTACAAGCCAAAAAAGAGAACTTTGCTAACAATCCCAACACCTGTATCTGTTCTCTGTCATCAGAATTCTGCTGTGTCTTGTGCGTAATAATCTACACTGAGCTGCTTTTTACAGAAGCCTCCATTTGTAGGTAGAAAGATAGCAAAAATACAGTGCCTCTTACCACACAGCCAGGTTGTTTCAGCAGTACTCTGTTCCGAAGCACCAGGTGACAGTGCACCCGAGAGCTGTGGATGGTGTGCCAGGGATTGATTGTACTTTCCAGAGATTCTACTCTCCTGTAGCTCATGTTCCAATTCCTCCACTGAAATTGATGGAAATGATGGCAAAGGGCTGTAAAATCAGCCCAATGTTGAGATGGTGAGTTTCTTTAAGACCATGCTAACTGAAAGCATTGCCCCTGGGGGCTTTCAGCAGACTCATCTGCAGATCAGCCGTTCTGCTGCACAAGGGAGAAGAGGTATTCGTCAATCATATCGTAATGAAGAGGAACAGAAATAAAACATTTCCATGTGTGCTGGTATACTTTTGTGAGGGCAGAAATAGTGCCGTTTGCATAGGTTAAAAATGTAAGCTGAGAAGTTGCCAGTATTTGCAGACACTCCTTTCTGACTCGTTTGTATGACTATCCAATATGTGTATAATCTGAATCAAACTGCTGGAGATAAAGCGTGATACGAGGTGCAAAGGCAGAAACTGAAAGCTCTCACTCACTTCACTGTCCACATGTCGTGAAAAGAAATCTGGACTGCTGCTGTTGTCTTGATTGCCTCAACATATCCCCATTCTGTCCTGGAGAAATCTAGTCACAAAGGACCTGGAGCACATGGACTGAGAGGTGCCCTGATCATTTCTGTACTAAAAGATTTGGCATAAAGGCAGCTCTGGTCATCCCCTTGTTCAAATTCGAGATTAATGTATGGATTAAAATGCTGCCGTTCCATTTCTCTTTGCTAGTGCTGTCACCTCACCTACCAGGATGAACCCCAGACTCCTGCAGGTACTGTCTGCATCGCTGGGTCTAGGTTTTAAAGTAAGTGAAGTAATACTTCAGGCCTTTATATTCTGTTTCCAATTAGCTGGAAGAGGAGTAAACCAGGCTACTTAGTAAGCATCGTCAGACAGAAGGGAACCTGTTCTTTAATCAGACCTTTTAACTCATCTTCATGGGTGGGCTTGGCTCAAAGCATTCATTATTCCTGGGTTGTCAAATTCAAAGAAGAGGTGGGGTTGGAAAATAAGGTGTATGTTCCTGTCACACTGGAATTCCTCTGCTCTTGCCTGAGGCTCTACTTCAGAGGTCTTCACAGTTAGCGCTTCTACGCCATTTTGCCTGAAACATTTTGTTATCACATTTCTCTCCTGTCAGTGGGAATTAAGAGGAACCAGATACGTTGTCCCTGTCGAAATACAGAGCTAAAAGTAATGCCATGTTTTGTGATGCTCGAAGCATTGCTTTCTGTTGTATGTTGTATGAAAAATGTGCAGGCGTGAAGAAAATAAACTGGCACCCTGTACAGAGACCTTTCATTGAGCCCTCTGTGTAACCTACTTGAGGAGAAGGGTCTAGTTCATGGATGTGACAACAGGGGCAAAGTAAACGACCACCATGGGAAAATGGTGTTGGGACAACCAGCTGACCAAGCTAAAAAGCATGCAGGAAGGAAACTAGGCAAAACAGGAGATGGATGTTTTCCCTCTGCTTTGTTTTGTTGGTTTGTGTGTGTGTGTGTCTTGACAGATCTTGTTTATGTTAGAGGGAAATGTACTCCTTGATGTGGCCCACAGTCCCCCTCCCTTTGGTGTCCCCGTACAGAGACCTGGACCATTCCATTGCAGCTTCTTTCTGTCCTGTGCTCTGAAGTGGAAACCAAACATACATGTACTATGTTACTAAACACAACAAGTATAGTCGTAATTATTCTTTACATTGTTCTAAACAATATATTTTAATTTTATTGTTGGAAGAGATATTATGTTACATGTTTTTCTATGGTACACATACCTACAGCAAACCTTATTTTCTAGGCTTTTTGTAATTCTGTTAAAAAGCAGTACTAGATGAGGATCTCCACAGCCTTAAAGATTTATTCCAAACTTTTCCTCCCTGAACAAAAATATTTCCATTCTTCATGATGATAAATCCCACTTGTGATCAGTTATCATGTTTGTATAAACATTTTTGGAACATGAAGCGAAATGCTGAAGGAATGACATTCCCAGTGCAGAGTCCAGAATAGAATAAATAATACATAATTAAAAAATCTGTCATAATTATTAAAACAAAAAAACAACAACAACAACAACAAAAAAGTAATCACATTTCATTAAAACGGCATTTCACTCAACTGTTGTGTGACTTTAGAAGATTTCTTTTCTCACCCTAGACCTGGCAGTGATCGTACATCACTAGTTCTGGAAGCGATCCTTTCAGCTAAAAGCTGAAGTGTCTTCAGGAGTGTCACAGGGAATCTTAAACGACATAGCAGCAAATGGCATTAGGTTCTGATGCTATCAAAGAAAGAGTGGTGACTAGAGTGGTTGGAGTGGTGCCTAAACAGGATGTGGAAACTGCAGCACTCAAACCAAGCAGGGACCTCTGTGGGGAATTTTTTGGACAGCATAACACAGAATGCTGTTCATGTCTTCTGTTGTAGCCAATGTATTATAGTTAACCAAGAGCCCGCATCCGGAATACTCTGAGTATTCTATCACTCCTTCCTTTGTCTGAAGCCTATGCAATATGCTGTACATTTTATAAAAAGGCAGTTTTCTTTCTGTCTCTTCAAAAAAATATCAACATCAGATCAGGTTTCATTAACCATGTCCTACCCTCTTAATAAATATATGTGTATGTGATTGCTTTATACAATAAATCAGGTGTGGAGCAGACACGGGAAAACACCCAGATCTTTATTCTTCTGTCCTACAAGGCTCTTGGAAAGTGTCAGCATTATTTGTTTTTACTCCAACATAGCAAGTGCCCTTACAAAGTATTGATAGAAGATTGCTTTGCTAGTGCATACTGAGACCATTCTTATTACCTAACGTGAACTCTCAGTCACCTCTGTGAGAGACAGGAGGTCAGAGGGGATGCAGGCTCTACAGAAGAAGCTTCTTTAGAAGATGTTGCCTTCTGCAGATCAGCTAGGAGACCCATGACAGCAACAATCTAAAAGATCTTTGTGGCTAAAAATCAGTGTAGAAGACTATTCAGTACAGTGGGCAGCAAGCAAGTAGAAGCAGACATCAGTATTTTCTTCCTAGTGTTGAAACTGTCATTTCTCTTCTTTTGTTCTTTCCAGCCAGCATTCTGTCATTGGAATAATGACGAGCTCATCCCAAAGCTTTCTAGGAACAAATGAATGCTCAATTTCACAATAGCAGGGGAGCTGCTAGTCTGCTCTTAAATCTGCTTCAGTTTTCTTCCGTATTCCACAGAAGTTTTTCTAAGAGTTGGTCTTTGGTTTCATGAAAATTGAAACAAAAAAGTTGTTAATAATTCAGCCTCATTATCCCATCTGAATTACACTCTGGATGAAGGAAATAAGGAAGGGTGTGCCAAACTCTGTGGACTGTTGGTATTCCAGAGCAATTAAAGCATTTAGTGCCTAATTAAGTACTAATTTATGAATTGTGCTGTCTCACGGATGATAGAAATTTGGCTCAGGCTGGAAAACAAAATTTTAGTTGTTACACATGAAAGCACCTACTACTTTTATACATATAAAACCTACTTTGTTTTATATGAGTCGAGTGCACTGTACAATTAGGTTAAACTCTCCTCCTGATTTGGCTGACGTTCCTCTTGCAGTTTCAAGTGTTTCCCTAACGTTCGTTTTCCCATATCCTCAGAAGTCACAGAACAGGCTGGAAGACGAGCTGTCTGGCAGCCAATTTTCTGCATTTCCTGGTAAACCGGTCTGTCTTCTGCAGTAGCAGAGTTGAGAACCTATTGATGCTCACAGTATCTTTAGCCCCTGCTTCACAGAATAAAGGGAATTTTAGCTAGAGCTGAAAAAACAGGAGCCAGCAGCAACTGTGTGAGCCAAGCTTTTGAAGGAGAGACTTTCCTATCTGCCTTGTATACCACAGCAAACACAAACGTCTTTCTTTTCCTTGTAGGAAATGCGCGTATCTTCAGTCCCAAAGAGAAGTAATGCTAAATTTTGGAGACATGATCTCCCCACACACTGCCAGTCATCTCTGATGTAGCCCTTGGGAATGTCCGAATTGCCACAGCTGATTTGTGTTCTTGTTACATACAGACAAAAACAAGTCCTTCTCATCTTCACTCTTCATTGCTTCTACGCATTTGCCAGAAAGGACATGGACAATCATTCCATTCTACAATATGAGAGAAGAAGGGGAAGAAAGAACAAGAACAAATAAAGAGATTTCCAGTAAAAACTAGGCCACGTTTCTGACTTTCTGATGTATAATAGCTCATCAGTAATGACTGGTTAATATGTTAGTATTGCTCTAAATATGATCACTGGGTCCAGTTCACATAGCTCCTTTGGAAGCTGACTGCACTTAAGTGCAGAACTCTCTAAATCTCTTTCCCACCACTGTGCTGTTGTTTGTTTGTTTCTATAGGGAAATGTTTTCATCAGCATCAACTACAGTATTAGAGATGACAAAGTCTGAAAAGGACCGGTGCTTCTCTTAGGAATCAAAAGAAATTACAGCAGGCAGTGCACTTGAGGATTGCAGCATCCCTGCAACTGCAGTAACTGCTGTTTTCTCAGCCTGTCCTAGAGCATGACATTTTTCAGTCTTGCAGAGGAGTCCTTGCTCTGATGGATGAAGTCCACTGAGTAATACTGAGCTGTTATTATAACAAGTTTGTCCTTCTCCTACAATACAGGAGGCATTTTAAAGATTTCCCTACTTCCATGGGGCTCTTCTTTGGAAGAACTCAGGATTCACAGTGCCTTCCTCTATCCAGAAGTGGTCAAGGATTTGTCCTGCTCTTATTTTCACGACCTCTTACTTTTACAACCTCGCCTCTGACCGTACTCCTATAAAGCCAGTAAGTTAAAGTGAGGCTGTGTGAATGTAGGTCGGATTTCTGTAACTTGTGTTTTTAAACCAAATGTATTTGGCAGTGCAAACAGATAAACAGCCTCCTAAATTTCCTGGGTGAAAATGGTACAGAAATGAAAATTGCCCTTCAGCTGTATCATCCCTTCCCTGCACACGAATCTTGTCAGTTACTCAGTGATCACACATTTGCAACCAGCAGTCATCCCCTCGGGGCAGTGAGTACCGACCTCCTGGACGTCCCAGTGCTGCTCACTGTTGTCTGTCTCCTTTGTGCAGTTTTGAGGGATAACCTTCCCGTGTCTGACATCAAGGCAAAACAGTGGAGCAGACCCGAGACGGATTTCCTTCATTCTGTTATATTCAAAGTGCTGAAAAAGGAGGGTTTGTTTGAACAATGATGGAAGGGCATCCCAATTCATTGTGAATGTTTATTCCAGCAATAATTTTCCCACTCCTGTTTGTAAGATGCCACCCAAACTTGAATGAAGGAGAATCAACAAAGCAATCTCCCCAGCTGATCTTGGCATCCTACTTGCCTGAGAGTATTTTTAAGAGGAAAGACTTTGTGGACTGTAATTACATATAAAGTAAACCCATTCTGCAAGAATTTTTTTCTTGTTTAATAAATATTTGAACAGAAGGGTGTTTCTAACGTGTCTGTACACACTGCAGTTAAAAATGTGCCTGCAGCTCTCCCTGAACCCACTGTGAGCAGTGAAGCTTGCTTGGGACTTAGAGTAAATATCTGCAGTCAGTCTGTACTGGTTTGGCTTCTCTCAGTGCAAGAACTTGCTATTCTAATGCCACCTTGCCAGTCTTCACGAATTTCCCTCCTGCCTTTTAGGCAGTATTTTGGACAGTAGAATATGAGAAAACACACCTCTTTTATTCCATAGTTGATATTCAGCATATTTTTATGCCTAGACAATCTTTTCTCACGATTCTACAGAATAAACTAACAAATGACCACGTAATGATGTGTGTTGGAATGCAGTTTGGGGATCTGGTCTCGGGCATGGAACACTGCCATTTTTCAAATGATGCGCAGCTACAGAAAGATGTGGAACATTGCCTTAGCACACACCTAATTTTGAACACGTTATTTCCATTGATGTCAACCCAAATGTTTACATGGATGTCTTCTGAACGGTTCCCTAAGCCTGGTGCAGTGCTTCTATATTTAAAATGTACAGTACCTGGGTGAGGCTGTTACTGCAAGGAGAGAGCTTGATAGAGCCATCTGCCATGGCCCTTCCAGGTCTGTAGTCTGCACAGAAGCCAGCACCAGTATTGTAAAGCTGTAAATAAATGTTTATACTGAAAAAAAGCACAGATAGCAAGAAAATATCCTTCAGCTAACTTTTTTTTTTATGATTACATCCCCTTATCATACATGATTTTGCATGTAATTCAGGCAGTAGTTTTTCAGACTATGACATGTTGATCTTGCAAAGTGCTCTGATAACAAGGAAGTCTCACCAAAGGTCAGTGTTACCCAATGAGCTTTAAGTTGAATATACTCACTTCTGGTTTTAACTGTTATGATGGTTAAAAGAAATCTGTCAGAATGACTTTTTTGCTAATGGAAAATGGCTCTCCAACCTGACATTGGTATTTGCAAAAATACAGATATCCCAGAGGGAAAAAAAAAAACATTTCCTGTGATCCACAGTTAGTTATGCTTTTTTCAAGCAAGCCTTGATAATAAGGAACAGACAACACCGTAAAAGGATGCAGTAAAATCTGGCTACAGATATCAGTGTGTGGCTTAGTAGACCTGTTGCCGTGTCGGGGGGAAATCCTGTCCTGTAGAGTTTCCTGGAATAAATCCATATTTTAATGATTTACAAAAGATTAGTATCACTTCCCGTACACAATCTGCAAAGGAGCTGCTAGCACTATCACCGCTGTCTTTGGGGGATGTGCAGGACTGGGGAAATGCTCCTTTTCCTTCATATGGTTGGACTTGATGGTCTTGAAGATCTGAGCAATTCTATGGTTCTTTGATCCGTGTGGTTCAGCATAGAGATATCCCAGAATCTGTTGCAGTGGCCATCTGAATGGAGCAACACAGTTCTTATCCATTTTTTAATGACACCTAAAGAATCTAAGTTTGGGATCCTCTGATCTGAGACACCAAACTGTAAAACCTGAGCTCATCTCTTGGCTGGAGTTGAAGGTTTATGTGAGAATTTGGACTGACTGTTCTCTTCAGTCCTTTTGCTGCTTCTTCCATTCTTTTTGTGTAACCTCTTTGGACAAAAAAGCTTTTCAAAGTGGGAGCAGCCTCTCACTGTACAGTTATTATAGTACTACCTAGTACATGCAAGTGATACTGGGGTCTTCAATGGAAAAACACAAATCCTTTTTCCTGTGCATTTTCTCTTACCTTGCCAGAGAATCTTGGTGTGTCTTCAGTCTGGGAGAGCTCAGGGTACACATTTGTTATAAACCACTGGAAACTTCTACAGCCCAGTCTCTTCTGTAGCTGAAGACGCTCACTGCAGTCTGGTTTCTCTGCCTTCATGGAGAAAGCACAGGGCAAAGAAGGTTGCAACTCTGTGGTAGAGATGCTAGAAATGAAAATGACTGCATAGGAGTAATTTCCACCTCTTCTTCTATCCTGCATGTTATACATGATACGTATCTCTCACAATGAGGCAAAAGAGGAGGACCAGCTGTACTGTTTCTCCAGCTTTGTGTTTCAGAAGTAGCACGTGCTGTGAAAATAGGTATTTCCTTTAAAATTGTTGTTACCCCGCAAGATACATCAGACTGTCATATTTTTTGTTTTAAAAGTCAGGGCCAAATTTGATACTTTTTGCACTGACATCAGTGGGATTCAGATTGTCATTCAGTACAGAATTTACAAAATAAAAAAAAAAAAAAAAAATCCATCAAAATGTTATTTTCTGGCCTTTCCCATTCCAAATGACCTTGTAATTGTCAGACCACTGTTAGCAGAAAATTGAATAATAGAATTTGGCCGAACATGGAGCTTATCAAATAATTATCTGGCAGTTACTGAACGAAGTTGGTAAATGTGTTTTGTGGCTATAAAGGCATAAAACTTTCCAGATTTATGTCTTAACACACAATCCTAGTAGCAACTCTGTTCTGAAAATAGACAGCTGCCATCAGTCCTTGCTGCAGGTGTGGGCAGCTGGCACTGTGAGGGACTAGGGGTCTGGGATCTGAGGATATTTAGCACCTGGAGATGATCGAGGATTCTGAAAACCTTCTAAGCAGGTAGGTGTCTAAACCTTAGATCTAAAAGCACATGAAACCCTTGTCTAAATCTCTCAGTACCCAAATACTACCGGAAGTCCCACCACCTTGAAGAGTCTCTCTCCTCTTTCTTGGCAGTAGATTTCCCCCT
The DNA here is from genome assembly GCA_023055505.1 of Callipepla californica brunnescens. NCBI lineage: Eukaryota > Metazoa > Chordata > Aves > Galliformes > Odontophoridae > Callipepla > Callipepla californica. The sequence continues at coordinate 1,473,634 of JALIRH010000064.1, forward strand.
TCACATTTTTACATTTAACAAATGTAATTTCAAGTTCCAGGACAGTGGAATGGATTTCTGTGTCAGAAATTAGAACTGGGAGCATAAGCAAACTGCTTGTAAATGACTTTCCTTAGCTCAGCCATATTCTCAGCAGCCTTAAGGAAGTAAAATGGCCTTTGCCAGTGCTTGAAAATTGGTGACAAAGGGCTTTGGAGATGAAGGGGGAAGTATCAGTTTCTAAAGGTGCCAGCCCATGTAAGCTGCTCTGGCAAATCTCAACAGTTGCAATATGCTAAAGAGAACCTCTTCATTTAATGTCAGCCCTAGATTCAGCAAACGTAACAACAAAGTTCAGCAATTCAGCACCTCACAAACCTGGCCCCAAAAGGTTTCCTTGTAACAGGGAAATACAGGAGTAAAATACTTCCCTTAAAAAGAGATGTTTCTCCAGAGGCTTCCTTGGCTGAAGGTGGTGGCAGTTAGTCTCATTTTGTTGTACTAGCTGCAGTGTGCATTTGATGCTGAATAAGTGGTGTAAATAATCTAAAGAAACTCATTAGCCTTGTAAACCAATCTGAAAGGGAACTTTGCTTGTAAATAAAATAAATGAAGCAAGCAAGCAAGCAAACAAAAAAGAGACAGTGGCTGAAACCGTGGAGAGCTGCAAAGAGCCTTTTTCACCTGTATTAATGCTCACGCCACAGGCATCCTGTGCAAGATGTAATTTCGATCATAAAATGGAAAGGCTTATAAAGCAGTCTAAATGGGACTCATTTTTCATTTCCAGTGCTGGGCAATCCTATTTCAAGGCTCGTAGTGGCCCATAGGTGGCTCTGCTCAGCCTTGTCGTGCAATCAATCCCACAGGCTTTCTGCAGCCCTGGCAGCAGAGCAGTAATAACACTGCTTGCTTGTGTTTCGAACAGCATCTTGCTGTGCTGACCTCCTTCACCTACCGCAACACGCATGCCTTCCCTCAGAAACAGACCACTGCAGATGTCTTTACCTTGCTGATTAGGAAAGCCACTGTGTCATTCTTGTAGAAGTTCTCTTTGAAAGAACCCAGCCAAGTTTCTGCTATTCGGATTTTGTTCCTCACGATGGCCTCTTCGTAGGAGAAAGCATGGGGAACGTGGTTTCGATAGACATGCCCAACGCGGGAGCATGGAATGACTTCCACAGAACCACCACAGAGCCAGGTCTGAAACACAGGTGAGGGTGCAAAAAGATTATCTTCTATGTAGCTAGTAAAGCACAACTGGCTTTACAGACCAGTATGTCAAGAATGCGAAGCCAGATTAGAGTCGCTCATTGAGTTAAATCCTACTCTGGGCTGTGGCTGAAGGCTAATTGTCAAAATTTCAAACACGTCTGAAAAGAAGGAGCTCCTTTACTATAGGCTCCCCTCAGGACATCCTAATCTGTGTATTCCTGGAAACAGAAAGAACATTATGTGCTTCTTTATGTACTGCTCTCCCCACAGACACGGAGATACAGAGATGATACTGTGCAAGACAGACCTTTGATTTGGTGCAGTATTACCATTTCTGTGCTTTCATGTTTTCCTGTACACAGAAAGCGCGGTGTGGTGAAGAGACTTGGGGGCACGCCTTCTTTTGCTTTGGACATAAAAGACTCTATGCTTTGTGTCTGCAATTTTCATTGCTTCTTAGTATCAACTACTCTTTATATTCAGCAAAAACTAATGCACACAATATAACATAAAGAATTTGATATTGAAAGTAGATGACAAAGAAATAAAAGTAATTCATCATTTGGTGCATGCCAGAATAGAAGAGGCAGCTTTCAGAAGGTACCTAAACCAGTGACTCTGACCTCAGGCAGTGGTAGTGAAACTTCCTTCCCCTGACATAATGCTCTGAACTCACAGCATCTGCATATTCTTGTGTAGTCCTGACAGATCACAGAGCATGGGGTAGAATTCTGAAAGTAAGTTTTGCCATACCTCAGGAAATTCTGCACCTAATTGCTTTTGTGAACCGCTTCTTGCCTTTTCATTCAGGTCCCTTCAAAACCCAGTAGTTATCCAACGCTTGACATTTTCATTAAGGTTCTTACCCTTATAGATAGCTCTAGATTTTCTGCTCCCCACATGGTCATGTCAGAATCGTAAGCTCCAATGTTTTGGAAGTAATGTCGATCCATGGCAACTACTGCACCAGCTACCGCAGGACTCCTGTGTAGGAAGTAGTTTGGAAGTGAACAACTGTTTTGGACAGAAAATTATATGAAGGATGAAAACCCCACCATTTCTGTGTTGGAGATAATATAAAAAATTATCAAACACTACTCCTTACAGTCTCATTAACTGGTTATCAAAGAACAACTGGAATTGAATTCTAGGATTTACCTGGGGAAGAGAGCCAAGCTCTGAACTGCTGAATCAGGCTCAGAACAGTAAGAAGTGTAACACACATGTACATTCAAAAAATACAGATACACATAATGATTAAGACTTTTAACTCTACATGGTCTATCTTCTGCTTCCCCCACAAACCTCAATACCTTGTCTGGCCAAGTTGTAGACTAGTTGCTTCCAGTTGTGCAGAAGACAACTGTCATGTTGAAAGTAGAACTGCAATCTACTTAGAATGAGTGTTAAAGGCCAAGTAATCTTAATCTAAGCCAAAAAGCCATCCCCTCCAAAAAGCATGAACCAAGTGAATGCAGATAACCATGTTGCTCTTTTATTAGCTGGAAGACTGCCCAGATTGTTCTGTTGAGGTGAGTGGAGGCGTATAGCCTAATGAACTGTTACCTGATAGGGCTGGTGGGAGACAGTCGTGCCTTCTCTTCATGCTCTGGCACTGGTTCCCAGTGAAAATCTAGTTTCCAATCAAAAACACCTCGGTGTAGGCTCACAGAGTGATAGTACTGAAAAGTCTTCCAGTCTATGACATCTATGATAGGGGAGACGACACTGTTTCTGAAAAAGACAATATAGTTTCTTTTCAAAGCCAAAGAATAATTTCACTACTGTGTTAGTGAACAGCGTATCTCCTTTATGACACTGTAAAGCACAAACACTCCTGTAGATGCTGAGTGCCCTCGTTTTCCCTCCTAATAGAGCTCAGATGAGCATGGGAATACTGAGTGTGCAGTAATGATTCTGAAGATCAATAATTTATTGATGACCTATACTTTGCACTGCCTTTAAAACTATTCAGGATTTTGCTGTGCATTAACCATCAGAATCCTTACAAAGCTGTTTCACACTGAGGCTTCAACCTTTGAGGTTATGGATGCAAAATTTCCAGTGAAATATGATTTTGCTCTCATACACTTTACAGCCCTTTCATTTTCCTCTAAATGTTCCACACACTTCACGAGTTTGTCACTTCAGGCCAGTGAAGTGCACTTTCCCTTATTGTATTCTGCTTGGGGTTTTTTTTGTGATTGAACTTCTATCACTGGTTTTGTAAAACATTTTCTGTTTGTATAGTCTTCTACTACATCCCTAATGTGCTTTTACGAATGCACTGTCTCTGTGAGAAATTGACTTTTAAGAGCCATTGCATTGTGAGCAGCAGTCCTTCAATTGATTTCTACCTCAGGTTAAATTTGGGTTAGTCAGAGATGAGGTATTAGACATGTCCCCACAGTAGACTTGTCATGACATTTCACAGTGAGCATTACCCTGGAAGGTACTGACAATTTGGAAAAGCCATCAGTATTCCTTGTTTCCAGGTCAATGATGTATCCCAGTAGGAAATTTTCAAGGTATAAATACTGTGGTGTTAGGGACTTCAGGAAAAAAAATATATTGATGAACAACAGTATCCATTTCTGCTCCTTTACACAGAAAGTATAGCCTCTGGTCTTAGTGAAAAGGCTTGCCTATATAGAGAAGGTATTCATTAGACAAAGTAATTACCATTTACTAGGGATTAAGGTGAAAAAAATATGCTGAATTTTTACATAGGAAATTACTCTAGAGTAGCTCTTTTCTTAGAACTCGTCTTCATGTTAAGACATGGAGAAACAAAATTTCTGTTTTGGGGCAGAAAGTAGGTTTATCTCCTCTTTAAAGATTTATATGTTGTATTAGATTTTTATGTTGGTTGGAGATTAGCCCTGAGAGAAACATGTTTAAAACATACCGTAGTCAATGGAGGAAAGTCACCTCTCACATCTTCAGTTCAGTGAACCATTTGTTCTTTTCAACGGCAGAGACCAGAACCAGCTGAGGAAGCTGGAAGCTCTGGGTGATGGGCACGTATCCTGATCTATCTGCTCTGCCCTTACAATCTCTACTGTAGTGTTTTTTCAGTGACAGGACTGGGGAAGCTCAATGTTGTTTTATCACAGTTGCCACTTACTGTAGGCAATTTTAGAACCCCACAGAGAAGAAGAGATTACTGATGTTCAGTGTGAAATTCAGTATGAAAATATACTATGCAGACGATAGCATCAAAATGATTCAGTTATTCCTTTGTTTCCTAATAAGAGCAAACTGCCCTATGATGAGCTAAAGGCAGAAAGTTCTAAAACAGAGAAGCGATTATATCTCTCCATTCAGGTATAAAACAAGCCTTTGTAATATATTGTAATACGTGCTCTTGGAAACAAGCATTGCATTTATAAATAAAGCAATTTTATGGTCACCTTTTGGCAGCATTTGCAGGCAGTGATTTGCTGCCATTCTGATGGTTAGGAGAACAGGCAATTACCCAAACTGCATACAAATTATGACACAGAAAATTACAGTTTTTAGGACAGCTGAAAGAAAACCTCACTGGATGAGCCATACTCTAACCTGGCTAAATTAAAAATGAAACAGAACAAAATAAAACTGAATATCCTTTGCCACAAAAATATGCAGTATAAATTGATCATTGTGTTTTAAAGCTATTACTTCTGTAGTATTTTGATGAAGTGTTCTCAGGAATGTATTTCTAAATGTAATGCTAGATCCTTACCTAGTATAAACTGGTGTAGCTCTGCTGAAACCAGTAAAGCCACACCTTCTTAGTACTTTAAACACTGAGGGTGTCTTTGTGATCTGAAATGGAGGAATCCAGTAACTTTACCTTTTGTGAAAGCTGGCCAATGTTCAGTTTAATCTTAATCAAGCAGTGCTTTATATACCATTTGGTAGCAACACTTCTTTTTTATATCTGTTTTCTGCATATTTCGAGATGGCTCGATCTTTGTGTGGTTCCAAACGCAAATTTGCATCAGAAGGTAATTGAAAGTTGGAAGATGTTCTTAGCTATTCTTGTTTTTAACTGGATAATTGGCAGACAGTCAGCAGCTTTTCAGCCCTTTGAAAAGAAACACATACTGGCAAACTACGGCTAATTTCACTCTGTGGAATTCAAGGAAACTAAAAAAAAACAACAGGAAACTCAAATATAAATGGCAGGAGGGCTTTGAACCATTTGACTGTGGTGATACTCATTTGCGAATATTTCAAATACTTGGAACACACGCCATCTACAAAAGGTCACAATTCCATCAAAAGAGCAACCCAAGCAAGAACTATTTCCTACTTTGGGATTTCTCGACCAAATACAATTGTGAATGAAATATCTTCTCATGACCCTTGCAGTCAGCATGGACATTATGTTCTTTTCTATTTTTAGAATAAGCAACATGCGAAGAGGAAGAGTTAATTAACATGCTTGTTTTGAAGTTTTAGATGTGATATTTTGATATTTTGAAAGTGCTCTTTAGTGATTTTTCATTTTTCCCCCCCTAGGAAAAGGACAGATTTTAATCTCATTAAATCCTCCCTTATATAAGGAAGAATAGTAAAAACAAACAGGATCCAGACCCACTCTTGTCTGATTTAAGGCACGTTAAATAATGCTCAACTCACATGCTAAACACTAAAGACATACTTAAAATCTCTGCTAGGTATACTCCTAAGATAATAGTTTAAAAATATATATCTTTTGAACATGCCTTTTCTCTTTAAATATTCAAATTTGTATGAGCAGTACCAAGATCTGTAGGAGCCTCTGTTGCCTTTTTACAGTGGACAGTCAGCGCACTGTACCGTGAATCGCACCTAAATTTCTTCAACTTTTGGCAAAATTGATTGCTTTTGGCTTTGGATTCTCTTCAAGTTTCTTGGACTCATATTCTTTAAAATAGGTCACCTGCTGATACTGATCAGCACTGTGAAAGATTGTAAGGAGATAACTTACCTTCAGATAACATGCCATGCAAGTGTGAAGTTCGTGTTATTGACAAATGGAGGCTATAGAAAGATCAAGCCAAAAGTGAATTGATGGTTGGACAGGATGAGCTTGGAGGACTTTTACAGCCTTGGTGACTATGATTCTATCAGTTCCCAGGAAGCAGGCTGCTGTATGTGATTCTTATGAAAGGTTTTCAAAACAAGAAAAATAACATGGAAATGCATGCTGAAATGCACGATAGGGTTGTGTGTCCTCTGGAGGAACTAATTTATACTTCTCCAAGCCTGTGAGATGGTTAAAAACAGATGACTTATGTCTTTGATAGCTTAAAAAGCTGGGAGATGGGCCACAGAAAAATGGAGATCTGTATGAAAAAAGATGAAGAAACTGTTCATTGCAAAATATTTCCCATCTCCCTCATGTACCGCCATAAAACCAGCACCAGTCACTAATTTTGAACAGCTCAACTCTGTATCTATTCCTGTATCTACAAACAGAGGCTCTGCTTGAGTCCGGAGCTAATGAGATATCTTTCCATTGCCACGTTCATTTCTTATTCTGTTTAACATAATTTCATTAAAAATGAGTGACCTAGAATCAGGAAGCTAAGTAGATACACTCTGAATTTTAGAAACCAGAGAGGCTTCTTTTAATATTGCAGGCTTCAGTTTCCTAGTAATATTTGAGCTGTGCTATAGTCAGTGCACCACCACAGAGGGAAGTAGCCATTGCAGTGAGGAGCAGGGGAAAGGTCCTGAGGGCAAGCTACCCCTCTGCAAGCCAATACCGCAGTACTGTCAGGTTGGGTATAAAGAAGTACTTTACAGAAAAGGTTGTTAAGCACTGGATCAGGCTCCCCAGGGAGATGGGTGGTTGAGTCATCAACCCTGAATGTGTTTAAAGACCTTCTTGATGTGGTGCTCAGGGACATGATTCAGCAGTGAGTTGTTAGAGTTAGGGTACTCAGGTTAGGTCGCAGTTGGACTTTGATGATCTTTGATTCTATGATTGTCAGGAATCACAATTTGCGTTTTTTATTAAAAAAAAAAAAATCACTTTTCTGCAAGAAAGGAGCCATACACTTCAGCACAATGGTCGCTGTTCTTAGGTTAAAACAACCACCTTTTCAAGGCTTCAGGCACAGATGAGTGTATGCTCCCTCTGCCTTTCAGTGCCTCTGGACTAAATACAATACAGCAGTTGTATCCTGCAGTCTTCTGGAAATGGCAAAGCCCACAAAAGATGATCGTATTAATTGCATTGCTGCATTACTATGCACCATGCTACTCACCTGGAATTAGGCTGGAACATAAACAGTTGTCAAACGAAATGATCTGTGGGGCGTCTCATCTACTATTTTAATGCTGTTCAGGTGACTGTGGCATTCATCCTTGAATAATCAAATGTCAAGGAATGCTTTACAAATCACTGAACTATTCTCTACATGGTGCACTAAGCTGATGCACAGCATCCCAGTCAATTTGTTTGCTATGGTTCAAAGAACTGGTCCCGCTCAAGTAAATGCACGTGTAATGACTTTGGAAAGGCTTAATGCTTTTAGGGTTAATGAATAAAACCACCATGCTGCAAAATGAAATGCGGTCACACAGAGCAGTCAAATATTTGAGTAAAATTGGGTAACATTTCTCATGTTTGTCTTGTCTGGCATTACCGTAGGCCACTCAGAACTGGGGATATCTCCCTTTCCATGAGTATGTTCAACTCTGAGTGAGGCCTCTGTGTAAAGATCTCTGCATTGCTAAGGTCATGGTGACAGTGGTACATCTGCTGAGGAGTGTAGAAAATGGGGTTTGATCAATTTTGAAAGTTAAAATATCTCTCTCAGCTCCTTTAAACTCCTGCAGAGGACTGAGATTTGGAAAGGCTGCATTTTTCCTTGCCAGCTGAAAATTCACTTGCTCTACGTGATTAAGTGTTTTCCCATCCTGTCTCTCCAGCAGAAGTGCATGGATAGCAGCTTGACTGGTACAGTCAGAGGAGAAATGATGGGTATTTCACTAGTTGCTCTAAGCTTTTTTGTCACTGTGTTTTCCTCATTTCAGCTAACACAGGAAGTGGATATGATTGAATTTAACAGCTCCTCAGCTGCTAAATGAAGCCAAGTTGACTAGTGATATCCATGAAAGCATTACAAGCAATTTAAGAAAAATAATGAATTAACTTCCTTATCTGGTCAGTGTTATTATCACCATCTTTCAGCTGGGGAAACAGGGATGTGGAGGGAAACCAGCTGCAAGATACCTTAGAACATGCTCGTGCACTGGAGGATTGGGCGTTCCACTGGCTCATAGTATTTTTCATCTTTTCATCTGAATGATGAAATCATTTCTAAAAGCTCAAATTAATTCCATTATGAGCAAACATAATCAGCTATATAAGCACCTTGCTCCAGTGCCTGAGAACTGCCTTCAAAGGTCTTTATTACTACTAATTAGTGGACTGGTACAAGTTTAAAATGTGTATTTTTCTCTTTTACCCCCTCAAGCAATTGTTCATTTTTTCTCATGTAGCTTATGGGTAAGTGATAGACAAATTAATATAGAAAAGTGTCTTTCACAAAAGATTTTTTAAAAGATTATTTACTTCCATGTGATTTCTGAAATATTTTCATTGATTTGAACTCCTTCGGGAACTCAGAAACTGCAAAAAGGAGCTCAGCTGTACATTACATTTGCCCAAACACCAACCTGAACCTGTAACACTCTGAAAATATAAATGTGTATCTTCCTGTGTGTTTGGTATCAGTGAACATATCTGAGGTCAAGCTAGAACTGTCTAAGCTGCGTGGAAAATCTGTTTTTCTGTGGAACAGAGATGGTATAGGTGACATTGGTTTGTAACCCAGCAGGCTCAGAATGCCAAAGTAGTTAAGATAATCATCCCATTTTATCCTCAGCTTCACGACTGGGACAATTAAAACGTAAAAATAGTGGATGTCAACCTTTTTTAAATTCAGGCCACTAGGAAGCCTTGTCATAGCTCTAACAAAGACTGGATAGAAAATGTCAGTTCAGTGATACTGGGTATGAAGCGAGGTCTTTAAGGCTCCCTTCCAACCCAAAGCATTCTATGATTCTGTGGTTCTGTATTTACCGGTTGCTGGACAGCCTGGCCAGGAGCGGTTCCAGCCAGCCCTTCTGACACTCGCAGTGTGAGTCCATGAAGACGAGCACATCTCCAGTTGCCCGTGCAGCTCCTAGCATCCGACCTCGGATGACTCCAAGCCTCTTGTTGCTCCGGATCAGCTTCACGCCGTCCAGCTTCGAGATGTATTCACTCAGGGCTGACTTCAGGGGCCCTGTCATAAACAGAACGGTCATTTTAGCTTTGATTCAAGCTCTTACTAGAAAGCAACAGGTAGTAGGAGATGTTTGCCAGTAAAATGTTCTGGGAGCATTTGTTTTACATGGCCATGCAGGCTGTGTTCCAAATATTCCCACAGCAGTGTAACGTCAAAGAGGAGGACAGACTAATGGAAACTGAGATTCACTAGGTGTGAAGCTGTTCCTATGAGAAACCTAAAACCCCCCTCTCCTGTTTTCACCGATAGGTAGATGCTCTCATCATCTCATAAAAGACACAGAGCAGCATGAGATACAGGTGCTTGGCTTTCCCAAGCATTTGGGATTATTTTCGTGAGGAGTTTTCCACTCCTCACTTCAGCCAAAGTCCACGTCTGGAAATTATTATCCCAGATCTGGTCCAGTGGGAAGATTTGCATACTGTGATCTTATTTTAAAGCAGGAAAGCTCAGAGTGATTGAAAGTGATGGGGAAAAAAAGAAACATATTTCGAAGTTGAAAGGCTAAGTAAGAATTCTAGAGATGGAAGACTCAATCCTGGCAGCCAGCTCAAGGCCCTCTCCCTGAGGGTCTCATTTCCCTTTCACTCTCTTCACGTGCTTCCTGGAGGTGGACAGTTTCCTCCCTTCAGCTTTGGAAAGCAGAGATCATTCAGAGAAATGGGGGTTACCTTGCTGGCTCAGGTCATCCACTAGGATGATATCCTTGAGGGAGGCCTTCGGGGCTGTGTCTATGATGCTGTGCACTGTTCTCAGCAGAGTAGACCAGGCTTCATCGTGAAAACAGATGATGATGCTAGCAGTAGGCAGGCTGGAGTCATATTCTTGCTGTAGGCACCTGTATGGGATCAGATGAGGGAGACACTAGAAACACGGTACAACTGACTACTTTTCTCTCCAACCAGAGTTGCACCAAAATTTCAGGGATGGAAAGCAGTTTAAGATCTCAGCTGAGGAAGCAAGGAAAGTATTAAGGTGTCCAAGACTGGAACATGAAGTGAAAATATCAGAACAACATTAAAAAAATTAAAATAAAAAATATGAATGTTTTGCTGTATTCTGTTTTCTTTCTTTCTTTCTTTCTTTCTTTCTTTCTTTCTTTCTTTCTTTCTTTCTTTCTTTCTTTCTTTCTTTCTTTCTTTCTTTCTTTCTTTCTTTCTTTCTTTCTTTCTTTCTTTCTTTCTTTCTTTCTTTCTTTCTTCCCTCTCTCTCTTTCTCTCTCTCTTTCTTTCTCTCTTTCTCTCTTTCTTTCTCTCTTTCTCTCTTTCTCTCTTTCTTTTTCTTTTTTGCCTCCCTTCTGTTCTGGCTGCAGCTGAAACAAAGACCTCAAATAATCCAGAAGACAGAGAAAGAGAAACTGAAAAGACAATTAAAGCAAAGCAGAAAGGCTGATAAATGAGATCCATCAGCCAATCTCCGCCCCTTTCATATTTTCACATGTAACAGAAAAAAGAGCAAATTGAAATGCTGTACATTTATGACTATCAAGAAAAATAACTCATCTGTGCAACACATCAGTGTAACTGTGTACTGCCTGATCAGAATCGCAGAGAATGAAACCAGCATCCCTGTACAGCACAGAAACTGACCCTGACATAGGCAATGGAAACTAATACAGACGCATTTAAGAAAGTTAATGCATTTTCCCTTTAAAGTCTGCACGGTTTGCTTTTTCTGATGAAAATGCATCACTGATGAAAGAGGCTCCCGGGTAGCTAGATTATCCCCATGACTATTTCCGCTTGTCTCCTTTACAACTCCAAGCACTGCTAATATCTACTGCAAGAAACCTGGCTGTGAGGACATGGCATTTCTGGAGGGACTACTGAGTGCCAGTGGGGGCCCATGGCTCCACAGATTGCCGTGGAGCCAAGATCTCTCCCGTGACATCAAGACAACAAGCACCAAAATCTCAAAGAACAGGATGGTTCTTTGACAGTTCAAACATGGACGCCTACCTGTGCAACCTGGTCTAGGGAGCTGCTTTGGCAGGGGGGTTGGACTCAATGATCTCTAGAGGTCCCTTCAAACCCCTCCAATTCTGTGATTCTGTGATTTAAAAATCAAAGTCATTTCCTATTCATCCTCTTTGAAACTGTGCATCTAAGAAACCCTATAGACCCTTATCAAACAATGTCTGTTTCATAAATGTAAGTAAAGGAGCTAAGAGCATGCTCCCAAATGCCAGTATATCTGTTCTGCTTATGTCAGAAAATAACGGATTTTAAATTCCTGAGTAGCACTCATCCAGTTTTCTTGTTTGTTTAGCAGCAAGAACTTCTCAAAGGAATGACAAAATTATGTAAAAATATTTACACGTAACTTTGTATGTCACTTTGGTTCCAAGGCCACTTAGTGGTCGGTCTCTGTATCGGGTGTCAGTTCATGAAAGGCTTTGGTTTGGTTATCTGCTCCACTGCTATTTCAGCATTTTCATACTGCCAAGCAAGTCATCAAACGGATTTTACAGTGGTTATTAAACAATTAGTTGCTCATCTGGTTCAACTGCAGCAGAAGCTCATGTCAGGGATATCATCTGAAGATTGCTGTTTATTACCATTTTACTTAATACTTCAGTTCATGAACTGGACCTCATCGTGTTAGACAATACCAGACACAAACCTGCTTATCATTCAATGGAATCCACAGTCTGAATGATTCAACAACAAATAAAAATACATGAGTGCTTCTGGGAATATAAATCTAAAAGGAGCACAGTAATCCCTTCTTGCAACTTATAATATTATGCATTAAATCTTTTGTATAGAGAGAAACATTTTCCTGATATTTTCTACATTGTAACTAATGTATTTTGTCTTTGCTTTACTAATCTGTAATCAACTGTGTTGATGTTTCATAATTGCAGATGGAAGGCTATTTGCTATTCTTCAGCAGGATGGAGAAAAGGATAATCTCATGACTCGACAGTCTGAATTTTTAGGCAGAATAATCTCTAGATAGTGAAGAAAAGTGAAGATCTGATGCAGCCCTTTTACTACCAGGCAGCTTCTAACCAGGAGTACACGGTACAGTTATACCCGCCTATACTTTCCACTGTAACACTGCAAGGCTTTGTTGCTAGCATTGTGATTATAGTGAAAAGATAAAATAAGACTGTTGTGGAATCTTAATTGGAAGAGAATTGAAAATGACTGTACTTGAATATGTGGCCTAGGTGGAGAGTATTTAGTTGCCATGGAGATTGGAAAAGGCTTGCAATATAGATATCCAGTCTTCAGAAAAATGAGAAAGGGTGCTGGTACGTGGAACTGCCTTCCCTGCATTTTGGAGCAGTTTCAGACCATCATAAATCAACATCTCAAAAAGTCGAGGCAGTGACTGATAGAAGGCACAGTGATTTAATCCAATTTGTGAAAAATAAGGAATTGTCACATGCAGCTAGGAAGTGGAGAGCAATTCTGAGAGGGCAAGGGCTCTGCCAGCAGCGAATCCCACTCACCTGCAGGGAAACATCTCATTGAGATTCATCTCCCAACAGCACTCAAGTGGAAGCTCTGTTTTCGTAATGAGACTTAAATTTCATTTAGATACTTGTGTGTCTGCATTTGCCTGGACGCACACAGTTTGACGCTCAAGCTCAGGAGAGGAAAACAGGCATTTTTCACACAGAATATGGTTTCTCAAAGTAAATCGGGAAAACAAGGCATCTGATTTATCCATTGGATAATTTTGTTAGGATTTAGTAGGATTGCTGGAAAAGATACAGTTTTATGCATCTACTTTCTGAAAAGCAGCATAAGATATTCACCTGGAAAGGCATGCAGAGATGTGGGGTACGTTGGAAACTGGGGTCTGGGCAGAGAGCTCTGAAGTATCACATTCCTGGTTAGGAAGTGGATCCAGGGCTATCAAGGCAAAGCAAAGTCAACAGGCTCTGCTTTGCTTCCACTAGAGCTCTGTAACCTTCATATATAAAAGAACCTGTAGTTCTGCAGCTCAGTGCTCCAATGCAAAGCACGACAGGAACAGCAGCTACGTGTATCTTACAGCATTTACCTTACATCTTACACTCTCTTTTAAATGTAAAAAGGAAGTATGTAAACGTGAAGTCTGGTCAGCCTTATTGTACAGTACCTGCAGTGCTTAACAATTGGTAGGCATAGCTTTAAGTCCACAGAATTTGTCATTTAAAGTGAAATGAGTGAGACCGAGTCCATGCAGGTGACTTACTGAAATTCCTCTAACTGGTTTCTCTCTGATAAATAATAGTAGACATTATTACCAGCAGCAGGATTCAACAGAACAACATAATAGACATTCTGATTCATTACTGATTCACTCTTTGTTATGTCAGTATAAAATGTGACTGACACAGCTGTGAGCTAGGCCCACAGAGCAAATCTTGATTAAAAAATATCATTTTGGCTGCATGTTGTTCCATAAAGGACAGGACTGGCTTAGAGGTAGACCCCTGCTGCACGTTTATGATCTGGATTTAGACCTGAGCTACCCAGGAGCCTCAGATGTTCAGATCTGTGGTTTCAATCTGGGTTTCTACGAGCTGTGGTGTTGATAGGTCCTTAGGCTGTCACTAGTCAGACAGGAAAACCCATCCAAGAACTCTGAGACTGTGGCTTAAATCTCATTTGAGATTAAGTATTAGCTAAAACTGCCTCTTGTTGGATTCCCCTTCGGCTGCCAAATAAAAACTGGTTTTTGGCTCACATCACAGGCAATAAGAGAGGGTCATCATTCCTCCTTTGAACACTACACAGTTCAAAGAACTGCCAGTGAAGTATGGCAAAAAAATAACTTAAGTAATATTAGTGTATCATTATTCAATGGAAATACCCACATTAACATTGAATCTAGTCAGCAAATGTAGAAAACACATCTTTCTTTAAGATTGTTCCCTGAAACTGGAGCCACCAGCTGCCTTTAGACATGGGAAAGTGACCACTAGAAGAAAAAGAAATATATATATATAAATTCAGTGTCTTAAAATGTTTTCTGGCACATCTTTCTACTGTGTCCTAGGGGAAAGCTGCAATAGCTTTTGTTACAGGAGGCAATAAAAGAAGATAGCCACCTGCACCCTATTCCTTCTCCAGTGGGCTGGGTAGAGTAGATGCTTCTCAGTCTGTTTTAAGAAAGTGGGATGAACTGTTCCTCATGAGCTGTAGGAGTAGCTGACTTGCACGTCTCTAGGCTTCAATCACAACACGTGGGGCTTCAAATGCAACGTGTGGAATTTCAAATGCAGCAGGTAGGGCTCCAGACGTAATACGTCTTTGGTGTGGCTCCAAGGCTGGTCAGACACACTGGCCTGCAGCTCCCCTTTTGCAGTGACAGAATCACGGAATGGCTGAGCTTAGGAACCACCTCTGGGTACATCTCTCCCAGCGCAGGGAGCCCAGGTCCACGTCCAGGTGGCTTTTGGAGACCTCCAAAGAGGAGACCCCAAACCTCTGGGCAGCTTGTGCTTAGGCACCTGCACACTAAGTTGATATCCAGACAGCACTTGTGTGTTTCAGTTTGTGCCCTTTGCCTCAACTCATCAGCGAGCGACACTGAGAAGAGCTCAGTCGTGCCCTCTTTGCACCCTCCCTTCAGGCATTTATCTTGTGCTGGGGGTAGCAGAGCTGTGGAGAGCCCGCCACGCCGCAGCAGCAGCAGTCCCCGCGGCCGCCAGCAGGTGGCGCTGCAGCCCCGCGTCGCCGCCTTCTCTGAGGGGACCGCGGGGCTCGGGGCCGTGGGGCGCGGAGCGGTGCGGCTGGGCGCGGCTGTGCCGGGCTGCGGCGGGGAGCTTGTTGGGATCGCGCCTGGCTCTGAGGACAAAGGGGTTGCGTTTCCAGATGGGAAACCAACGTGGAGAAAAGCGTTACCCCGCACCGAAGGGGACGGTTTGATTAGGGAGAGGAGGGGTTCGGGACAGAGGTAGGGAAGGAGCGATGTTTTTCAGTCGCGGAGGTGAAATAGGCTGTGTTACTTACAACGGGTGCCGTACCTCGGGCAGCTCCCTGCGCAGAGGGATCCGCTCGCTGAGCGCTTCGTTAAAGCCGTGGGTTTCCAAGCCGAGCGGCCGCTCCCCCGTTGCAGCCCCTCTGCCGTCCCCCAGAGGCTGGGACAGGAGCTCGGGGTCCCCCTCCTTCGCCTCGGGCCGCCTGCTTTGCTGCTTCACCACTCGGTAGCCTTTCCTGGCCTTGCTGTGGTTCCTTCGACCCGTGGGGGACACGACGGCCGCGATCAACTCATCCTCCCGCAGGGGGATGAACGGTGACAGCCCGTCCAAGGGGTAGTACTGCTGGCTCTCCTCCTGGGTCTCCAGCATCTCTTGGGTCTCCGCAAAGCCCACCTGGTGCCCTTCCCGGGGGCCGAACTCCACAGGCTGGAAGGTCCCGTCCTTGCTCCGGTTGCTGGCTGGCGGATTCAGAGTCGTAACCATGAGCAGCAAAAAGCCCAGCATCAGCAACAGCAGGAGAAACTGCAGCTTGCGTGATCCATATCTGCATTTCTTCCTCAAGAACATACTGTTGGTGACAAAATGATACAGATTGTCATGTTAAATATCACTTGGATCTCGCTCAGACTGCAGTCCTCGGGTTGCAGCAACGCTCTGGTTTTCGCTATCTGCCAAGAGGATTTCTTGCTCCCCTCACATTTCACTGATGCCGTTTCATGCTTGCCTCTCTATTTACAGACAAAATAGAAAACGCCTATTAATATTGCACTTACTGTAGTAAAAGGCAGCATGGATCCAGTGAGATGAAGTAGATCCGTTGTTACAGAGTCCCAGCTCAGTCAGGAAAGAGCATGTTTAGCAAATGAAAAGAATAGCTTAAGTTTTAGGATTTTTTTTTTTTTCCTTTTTAAATTCTAGGTAAAAAGAAATCCCATTTCTTATAGTTTCCTTCCAGAGTATTTCCCGCTTCTTCAAAGTTTCCAGTCGCTGCCTGGTTTCATGTGCCTTATCTCTGACAGCAGAGCTGACAGCTTTCCCCAGTCTGAGGCTTCAAGTTCACTGCGATCAACAGATGAGAACTAGTCGGTCCCTGACTTTGCTTCACACATAACTACAGCACTCAGTCAGGAAGCACTTTGCCAGACATAATACAGAGCAATGTGTGCGTCTTTCTCCTGGTCCTAATGCCCTCACTGTTCCTGTCCTATCAAACCAAAACTTTGCAGAAGCTGGCAGAGGTGAAATATAAGAAGCAAAACGCTGTGTTATAAAACAAGTCGAGACGTACCACGAATCACTCTGCTTCTGAATAACCTTATTAAGTTAAGAATGCTCAGAGTGAGAAGCAGGAATTTTATAAACTGAATAAAAGATGGAGTGCACATGATTTATTTAGTGTTAGATTTATTCATATGGTAATGTGCTAGCTGGAGCATATGAGTATATTTCATCTGCAATAAATATTTACAGCTGCTAGGATTTTAACACTGACACAAGGATGCCAAATTATCACCTGGCAGACTGAAGTTTCCTCATCCATAAATCTGGTGTTGCACAGGGAGCAGCACTTCAAGTTTTCAATAGTCCAGGAATAACACGTAGAGAGCTTGGGCTGGAGCAGCTACTGACACCGAAAGAGAACAACTTCTGTGATTGAATGGGGAGCTCAGCCTCTGAAGTCTGTTTGCTAATATTGCTGGCAAGCGTGTTACAGTGGGCACTGCCTGTGGTGTTTTTTGCTGCAGGATGGGTGACTGTCCAATGGGAAAAGGGGTGAGACGTCCACATGCTTCAACATCATGTGCCTCTGGGTCTGGCAGAGACCAAATATGGAAGTGACGCAGGTGTTACCAGCCCTTTTGACACTGGAGATGTGGTATGTGGTTTGTTGTTTTTTTTTTTTTTACCTGTCTTGTAATGCTTGTTTATCAAAAAGCTCCAGCTCTGGGAGGCATGTGACTACTGGGGAATTTTCACAGTCACCTTTTGTTAAAAAGTAAATTTCCAGATATTATGTGTTACAGAGAAACTTGAAGACATGAATGGAGTGTACTCTAAAGGGAACCAAGAATTAGTTCTTTCTTTCTTTCCTTCTTCTGCACTGCCTCCCTATACAACTTCCTTGCTTCTATAAGTTTAATCTATGGCTCCTGGTAGATAGCTTTCAAAAAACTGAATAGGAGAGGACACCAACTTCTGAGCTAAAACGACTCATTGCCTTCATAAGGAGGGATTGGAGAGAAAATTGCTGGAGGCATGTAGTGTCTGGCACTTGTGTACTCCCTTAACTGTCTTATACAAGAGTGCCTTGAGCAAGTGAGACCAGTCTGCTGTGCCTTGGCACCTTCCCTGCCTCAGCTGTTCTTAAAAAGAGATACTACTGCTTTGATAATATCCCGGTAGATGGAAGATTTAGACAGTGTTTTGATACTTAACCATTGTGTGTGCCTTCCCTTTCGAGCTAAATGCACAGAAAAAATAACATTCCAACCACCTTCTGTCTTGAGAATATTGCTCCTTGTCCATCTTTTCATTGGAAAAAAAAAAAGCATTGATGTTTTCAATTCAACAGGGAAGCAGCTCGTATTTGCATAATAAAAAATCTGAGCTTGAAAACATTCATTGAAATAACAATGCATGTCAGCCATAGGAAGGCAAAGGGAAATGGAAATGAAGAGACCAGTCTGAGGCACCCTGCAAAACATTCAGTGTCAGGGACTCCCATCATCAGGAGATCTCCCATCACGGGAGAAAAGAAAAGGAAAAATGGAAAGAAGAGTGTATGTGGAAGAAATGGGAGAAAGTATGGGTTTTCTTTTTCTATTCTGATCTACTTGAGTATTTTTATTTCATTCAGTTGTAGTTTTGCCCTGGATAAAATATTGAAATAATTCTGAAACAACTGATGAAGATAATTCTACCCTCCAGTGGTGACTGCTGTATAAACTCTGTCCTGGCCTGTTCTGTGTTGCTGAACAAATCCACCTGGATCTCTCATGCGACTGTGTTTCAGCTGTAGATGGAAAGAGAACCAATTAACATTTACATAAATCCTTGCTACTGTTGAGACAGAGTTGATGGGTAGTTTTATCACTGAACTATGTGCATATATAATGTGACTTTTGAGTATATCCTGACCATTTTAATGAAGAAGAAATGAACAGTTACAGAGAGAAGGTGTGTGAAGATTAGTAAATTAAATGTATAAAAGTATAGAATAGCACACGACACTATTCCAACAGTCTCTATTCCCCGACCAGCATGGACCTCCCTATTGAAGCTTGTCTCATTTCTGAAATGCACTTGAAGAGCTGCATTACATTCTTATTTGCTTCCTATCTAACAGTAAAGAAGGCCATGTCAAGAGAGCAGTGTCTCAAAGCATGGCTAGAGCAGTCTTTTTCCCCACTTCCACTCTCTAAGTAAGGCATGTCCAACCTGAAACCAGTGGGCTGCATGTAGCCTTGGGCAGCAAGTTATGTGGCCCCATCAGATCATAAACTTTTAGCATTATTATGTGATCTTTAGCCGTATTTTTTTGAGTTGTTTGCATGTAGCTGGAATGCAGACTGCGTAGGTGACAACAGAACACTGGAGGGGAGGGCACAGTGCAGCGCTGATCTTGTGCCCACCACTCATAGTTGCACAAAACCCATGTGTGTTACGTTACCTACACTGAACAACCCAGGTGGCCTCAGCCCCTCCTTGTATGTCTTGCCCTTTAGACCTTTTGCTATCCTGACTGACTCTATCAGCTTTGTCCTTACACTGCAGCACCTACATTTACACGTAGTACTCATGGTGAGGCCACACCAGTGCAGCATGGAGTGAGAGAGTCCCTTCCCTCAGCCAGCTGGCAGTGCTGGGCCTGATGCACACCAGGGTGTAGTTGGCCCTTTTGGCTTGTTTGTGCCTCTGGTTGATAAGGAAGAAAATGTATGCCATCCTTCACTGTTGCAAATTTTGCTCACTAATTGCTGAGAGCTAGAACATAGAACTGAATGTTGGCCTTGTTATTCATTTCAAAAGCATTAGGAGTATCCAGAGTAATAAACCTTTCAGTCACTGTGGTGTACCTGTTTGTACTTAGGCTTTTCTCCTCACCTCATTTCTGGCTTGTATTTTTGTCCAAATCGTCTCCCAGCACCTACTTCTTAAATGCAACACAGTGTGTTATGTTACCCATACGTGAAGAAACAACTCGTAGTTTCAGTGTGCCTGCATGTAACTGCCAGGAAAATAACCAAATCAAGGCTGGATGTAACAAAGAGCAAGTGGACGTGCTGTTACTTACTCTTTAACATACAGCTTGGATTGATTTACACTCCTATGCCAAAAGCAGATGTGCCACCTTCCATTTAAAGACTCAACACGTAACAACACTCATGGTTTCATAGCTGCACGTGTTATATGCCACAGGTCTTCATGCTTCTGAACATTGACTTGATTTGCACAGATGTGAAGAAAGTCAGTGCATAAAGTGTGTCTGATTACCCGGTGCACAGGATTTGTGTGGATTTTAAAATCAAATTACTTTCCCCATTCTTCCCAGAGTAAAATAATAAATACGTATTTCTAGACTACAAAAGATATTTGTTTGTAGGTGTTGCATTGGCTTTGAGTCCTGGACACTGTAACAGATATTCTAGTTAAATAATGTTTTCCAATAGCAAGCTAATAATAAACTCAAGCATGATATAGTGGAACTTGGTATTGAAGGTTATCAAAGCTTGATAAAATTTGTTGAACAGAGGCACTAGATTTTGGCACTAGCGCTGTGATTTATAGGATATTTGTGAACCTGTCAGTGCAGGAAAAGCAGCTGAAATTCCATTTTTACAAGATTTCTGCTCGTAAATCATGTGGCCAATGTAAAAGGGAGCATGGAAGCCATTGACCCCTGCACTGCTCTGCAAAAAACAGTTCTGGGGACACAAAGGTCAGTAGCCCTTGGTATAAAGTTGAGAGAACATATCACAGGAGTGACAGCTTCTGGATTTACTACACCATGGCCTCTGATTAACTCAAAAATGGTAGCTCTCAGGCCTTTGAAGGTCAGTTGGAAGAGTTCTCTGCCTGAAGTCTCAACTCTAACGCAGAGATTACTAGCTTTCTGTGAGGAGTGAGACTGTTGACCAATATTTATCCACCGAGAAACGATACACCCCAAGTGTTGTCAGCAATACCATCACAACCTCCTGCCTGTTGCATTCAACTGCTGTTTATATCCCTAAGCTGGAGACGGTTCCACATACCTCCAATAACCTAGAAATTAGCAGAGAGTACCACAGTTATGAAAACCTGGAGGAAAAAAAAACAATATTTATTAAGAGCAAATGCTTTCACTGTTTCTGGGGTGAGTTGAAAGCTGAGTAAAGCCCAAGTTAAATCACTGCAGGTGTGTGGCTTAATGAGCTGCATTTGGGCAGCATGTGGACATCGATCACGAGTACAGGTGTGCATTACTGAGTGCTACTAGGAAGGAAGAAGTGGAGGAAGAATGGGATGGAGGCTTGAGGTAAGGTTGCAGTTAAAGCTGTTTTTTCCTGTGCTTTAATCCATAATATAGAGGAAACAGAGGTGAAATGAAAGTAAGCTGTGTTGGTGTCAGCTGTATGTGAGCTGGATCTGTGGTTTTCCTTCGTCTTCTTGTTAAGACTGATGTTTTTCAAATGTTTGGTATGCAGAACGTGGAAAATGTTTATTTATTTACTTAAAGGCACTATGTTTGTAACAATTCATACTAAAGTTACAGTGCATTCAGCTCTGTGTATGTAGAAGTTAACTTTCAGGGGTAAAGGCCTCCTTTCTATTTTCTTAATTTGTTTCAGTGCCCTACCTGTCCTGTGGTGAAATGCACTTGAATGATCTGTAAAACATGATGCATCACCGATGTAGTGATGTAGATTTCAAAATATTTGTTCAAAAATCCAGAACAAGCCCTGTACTTTTCTTTGGCCTCGTTGTTGTTCATGCAGAGTGGGTAGACCTTCCATTTGAAGTGTTAATTGAAAAGGCAAATCTGGGCTGTGTGCCTCAGGTATTTTAGATAAGCTGTGTGTCTCAAAGATACACGTGTGCTGCTACTTGTGTCTGTGAGAGCTGTGTGTGTGGCCTTTGCCTAAGAGCAGGTTGGAATTTAAGGGAAAAGGCAGGAGGAAAGCATGCATGCGTACATAGAACTCCACCCTATGTGAATGGATATATAATAATTAAGATGACTGTGTTTATGGTCATGAAAAACACGGAAAAAGAAAGCTTTTCACGCTGAGGGCACTTGAGTGTGGGAAGAGTTTGTCCAGAGGGACTTAGCTGTCCCTGTCCTTGGAGGATTTCAAGACCTGGCTGAGCAAAGCACTGAACCAACCTGGTCTGCTCTCACAGCTCACTGTGCTTGGAGCAGGGAGTTGGGCTGGAGCCATCCTGGGTTGTTTCCCATCTGCGTTCCTTTACTGACCTGATGTGCTCAGTTCAGCAGGTGGCAAGGGCCAAGAAAAAAAAAAGCAGTAAACCAGCTACTGCTGGTATTTCCTTTCTTGTCATTTTTTTTTTTAAACTGTAAGAGAAAAATTCTTTATGGTCATCCCTATAGCAGGCAATCACAGCTGAACTTTGTATAAGGTTTAATATGTAGATGTTTCTAGAATTTGCTATCTATGTGTTATGTTTTTGGTAAGAAGTTAACACTGACACTTGGGAAAGTTGCTCAGCAATGACTGAAACTTGGAGAACAATTCAGAGCAAATTCTCTGGCAGAAGCAGACCTACTTCCATGCTGTGGCAGTCGCTATAAATCCTAGTTTGTTTCAGATTAGTTATTTTCTCCTGTCTTAAAATAGGATCCAGCAACCTTGTTTTTGGAAAACTATTTGCTGAGGGATGTGAGATCCCTTTGTTTACTGTGTCATGAAAATATCTTCAGGTTGGCAGGCCATTAAAGAGAGTAGCAGGAAGTGGCATGACAACTAGCATGTGTGTTAATTTACCATATTTCCTATACAAGTCTTTTTCCAAAGGAACCCCTCTGGGTGAGGGGAAAAGAGCGTCCTTTCCAAGCATGGCTTTTGAAGGAAGTGATTCCTGGAGCTACAAGGGACTCTTGCTAAGGGACCTGTGCCTTTTCCTGCCTATGGTTCTGAGGAGTGTTTTGTTGTTTTTTTTTTTCTCGTTTTCCTTGACTAAAAATTTTAGTCTGGATTGAGGAATTGAGAAATTAGTTTATAAGAAATAGATATTTCGGAGATATAACCTGTTGCGGTGACAGTTCTGACTTCTTAGTGCCTTAGGTCAAGCACAGTGACAGATAAAGGATGTGATCAGTTCTGATTGCCAGACAAGAAACAGAAGGAATAGATCTGAACGTCTGTGTTGCTGTGATCACACGTGAGACAGTTCATTAATAGACACTGGACAACATTTTATATATATGCTTACAGGTTGCAAGAACATTTGAGGTGGGAAATTTGACTGTCAAATGCCAAGAAAAAAATATTCTTAATCGCTGTGTGTTACTGTGCTGTTCAAAGCACTTTTAAACTGAGATATATGGCAGAGTGTTCCAGTTCATTTTCTGTGTTTCCAGGTGAAGTAAGTAAAAGTTGGTTTCTCTTATATAGATGATCTTTGAAATGATTAAATATTTTTCACTGACTCCTTTCCTTTTCATGTTAAGTCTTGATTTTTATGTACATAATGTGTATGTGAGAGCTGCTCCAAAAGTAATGCCTCTTATTTTATTATGTTGGCTCATGCTATCAGAGGTGGATGGTGGTTGTATGGAAGTAGAGGTTGAACCTTTCCATCAACATTCTGTTATGTGTTGTTGTCATACAACAGATGGCAGCAGAGTGGCAGTCTGACAGAATGGCATCTGACGTGGGAGTGAATGTGAAGCAAAGGTGTGGCATTGAATTCCTCCATGAGGGAAAAAATGGCACCCGCTGACATTCACTGATGTTTGCTGAACATTTAATGGAGATCAAACAGTGGATATCAGCACAGTGAGAGAATGGTGGAGCATTTCAGCTGTGGTGACCATGATGTGAAAGTTAAGCCACATTCCTGACAACTGTGTAGATTTTTATGATTTTTATTTAGACTGTTGCTCATTGCTGGCAAAAATGTGTGGCTGATGGTGGTGACTACATTGAAAAACAGTGTTTTGTAGCTGAGAGTTTTCTCTACTAAACAGTGTTATTTTACCATACCTGTTTATCTTCCATGGAAATAAATAGAGGAGGGATTACTCTCAGAGTAATCTAGGTATGATTTCTACTTAGGAAAAAAGGCTTTCTAGGTATAAATAGGATACTTGGTTTGTGAAGATGATTAGCACCTGTAGTTGGAGAAGTCTGTTGGCTGGTCAATGCTAACAGAAATAAAATGATAGAGCTGCTGAGTGGGTTGTGGGGAGAAAGTTTGGGGGACAGGCTTGCAGTCAATAATCTGAACAAAGCCTGTTGTTGTTGTTAAGCACTGCTCAGGAATCACTCTTAAAATAATAGGATTTCCAAGGTTGGAAAAGGCCTCCAAGATCATCCATTCCAACTGTGCACCTATCACCAATATTTCCTACCAAACCACATCTCTCAGTACAACATCTAAATGTTTCTTGAGCACCTCCAGTGATGTTGACTCCACCACCTCCCTGGGCAGCCTCTTCCAGCACCCAATCACTCTTTTGGAGAAGGTTTTCCTAACGTCCATCCTGAATTTCCCCTGGCACAATGAGAGGCTGTTCCTTCTATTCCTATTGCTAGTTACAGGGGAGAAGAATCCCAGTACCCACTGCACCACAACTTCCCTTCAGATGGTAGTACAGAGCAGTAAGGTCTCCCCTGAGCCTTCTTTTCTCCAGACTGAACAATCCCATTTCCCTCAGCCACTCTTCATAAGCATTGTGCTCCAGACCTCTCACAGCTTTGTAGCCCTTCTCTGAACACACTCTAGGACCTCAATGTTGTTCATGTAGTGAGGGGCCCAAAACCAAACGCAGTACTCAAGGTGTGGCCTCACCAGTCCTCTTGACACAATGGAGCTTTAAAATGCTAAGCAGACTACTTTGGTAGGAGGACTACTGCTTTAAAAGTGCTTTGCTGGGTAAGGCATCCTTTTTTGTAGGGGTTGTTGTCTGTAGCCTTATATTGTACTATGCCTGTGAGTAGGTACTAGGAACTGGGGCTACTTTTTTGCTAGCACTTGCACTTCTGTGTGAAACCGAGCCAATCAGCCTACTGTCTGGACATAATCAAAATAAACATCTGATTCTGGATTTGGTCTCCTGAATCATCTCCAACTATTAAAATACTTTATAATTTCTGAGTTACAGTAAAGGTGTGGTTCATCACAACTGTCTAGGTTATAGAGAGGCTGATCTATAGCTCCAAAGCATGCAAGAAGCCATACATCATGAACTGGAGAAACGTTCTACAATTTTAAGAGGAATTCTCTAAGCAAGAAAGTGGAGTGAGTGTGCATGTTTGAGAGGCACTGGTAGACTTCTGGAAACCATCACTCAGCAGGTATGTGAGCAAAAAATAACAAGTCTTTATAGCAGTTTTAATAAAGTGCGCGTTATAGCACCTTTCATCTTCAAAGAATAAACCTAATTTATTGTTGGCATAAACCCACTGGGACCAGTGAAGTTAAAGAGAGGGGTGCAGCTACTCCAATACTAATCAGGGTAATGATTTCACAGGACAATTTTTTTTTGTACCTTGTCAGTAACTATTATGAAATCTGTGAGGCTGCAGTGCAAGTTTAGCAGCAAAAGGCAAACTGAATCTTGTGACTTCAGGCTTAATGGCCATCATTAAGTATAATATATATGCATAGCTGGAGTATACTTTTGCCAGGTTTCTGGAAAGATCAGTTAAGCAACTGACTGCAGGGGTGTAAAATTCATACTTCATTTCTCTAATGACGCTTCTTGTTCCTACTGCATGCAGCGTGGAAATCTGTAGATCATGTGAAGTACAAAATTGCATCTCTTTCTCCCTCTTGAACAGCATCACTTTCCGTGTATTTCTTGACAATATGGAAGCTATCAAATGTTCAAATTATGAGAGGCAAAACAGGGGACATCATGCAGGCACCCAAAAAGAAGCATTGTATTAATACCGTGGGACATGAGGATACAAGGAAGCTGACCTGTACAATGAGACAGGGTACAGAGAATGTTTCTTCCATGTTGCCTCAGTCATTTTATAGTGTGGAAAAGGCACAAAGCCAGTAAGTAAGTCTAGCTTTCTGTTTGCTTTCCTCTCTGCCCAACATACTGTGAGTGGAAACTAAAGCATTTTGCTTGGCTCCTGTGAAGGAGTTCCCTTTGCAGGGGAACCCTTTATCTGAGCAAGCTTTGGCAAAATCTATCTGTCTTGTGTTTTACTTTCATAGTGGGGGCTTTACATGGAACTCCATTCAGATTGCTAATGACTGGCAAGCTAATCTGCTGGGTTTTCTCAGATGTGACCAATCTAGTACCCCTCTGATATTTGTTGTACCACCAGCAACAAGGGAAAGGAATGAATTTGTTATAATCTTGAAGGTGATACAAGGAACAAAAACTGTTCAGGTTAGATGTGACGACCCATTACTTAATTTGCAGATAAATTCTTTAAGAAAAGTATTAGATTTGTTTTGTATGATTGGTATGAATTCTTAGTGGTTCAACTGTTGCCTGTTAAAGTAGCTGGTTGGTGTGGAGCTTCTTGCAAACACTTTGCAGTTCCACCTTAACGATGGAAACACGCAGTAAGGACAGATTCCAGTTTTTATCTTTCAGATTCTCTTTTAGAGAGTCTAACTTACCAAAATATGGGTGGTCGCTTTCCATTATGGAAAAAAGATACTTCTAAAAAATAAATATCAGATTGTGTATATCTCTCAAAAGCTTTGATTTAACCTACTCTGTAAGTGTAGTGTGCCAAGTTTTTTCTCTGTGCTGTAGTTTGTCCCTGCACTTGGGCTCTTTGGTTTCTATGAAATGATCATCTGTTCTTGGCATGTAAACACTGCAAAGAGAAGTAACCAGGAAACTCATATCAGTGTTATGATAACCACAGAGTAAGCAACCAGGAATTCCTTTGGAAGTTGTACAGGCTATGCTGTAGAACTGTAAATAGCACGAAAGCATATGCCTTGTGGTTCTGTCTGTGCACTGGGGAATGAGAGAGAGTTAGCAAACTCCTTGAAAGGTGCCTCAAAAGATGTATCAAATGGTGACAATGCCCTGGAAACTGCATGAAGTGGGATGGGAGGAGGGGTGCTTTATACCTAGTTTTGCTTTGCTGGCAAATCACTTACCTTTGTTTATTTCCAGTGTTTGTTTAAATTACTACCTTCTCCAAATGGGAGCTGTGTTATATGAGCTGTTCATACAGCATCTCTGCAGTGTCAGCCTAGCCTTAATATAAGCCTTGGAGTTAGTATGGACAAGTTGAGGAAATGCTTAAGTTCAGTGGAAGCTGGTCTTAGCTTGGATCAGGATATCATGCCTGAATCCTCAGTCACAATAGTATAGTACTGGCTGTCCTCATGTGTAGTATCATGAGGATGTCATGTAGGACTGAAAAAGGAAATATCCTAATAGCCAGATGTAACTGGAACTGAATGATATAAGTACTTGTAGCTCTGAGAGACAGACCCCTTATATGAGAAAGCTTACCAGTGAAGTGGGATTGCAGTCAGAACATCTCTTCTGCAAAGAAGCTCAAAATGTCTAGAACAACTCCATGCAATAGGGTAAAAGATCTGTCTGTGCTGGTCCTCCATTGTTTTTCAGAATGTGGGTGCATTAAGTGGGGCTTTCACAATGCTGCAGATAAAGCTCACAGTGTGCTGTTATCTACAGCTCACTACCACGGTTAACATCTACAGGAAATGATTTGTCCTCCTGCATTATTTATCTACTTGCTGTCATTTTTTTTAAGCTTTTTTATTGATGGAAGTGATATTCACAAGAAATCTGTTTCCCTCAGACTCTGTAACAGACTTGATTGTCTTTTACAATAGGATGGTCAGTGCTGTTGCTGAAAAATATCCTTCCAGCAATACAGTTCTACATAACGTGAAGTGAAATCACATTATTTAAACAGAGCTTCTAAGAAGAACTCTTAGGTTTTCTCTATGCCTTCACAGGTATTATTCCTGCAAGTGATCAGAAGACTGCAGTTTTCTCCTCTCTTCTACAGACAGCAGTCACCACTGCAGCACTGTCCCCTGCTTCCTAGCAGGCTTGTCTGTCAGTTTGCTGAAATATTGTCCCACACTATCTTGTCTTACTGATCTCAAAACAAATTTGCAGGTTTCCAGGCTCCCTCAGCTGCTCCACACTTCTGGCATGGTGTGAAGGTATGAGACCTGTGGTATGTTTCCCAGTATTAAATGTTTGGCATAGGAGAAAATGTCTGACATGATGAAGATGCCAGTTTTCAAGCCAGGAGATCAGTTTGAGTGCTGGTAATAAATCAGAGTGGATATTTTGCAGTTCTTGATGCCTGGGCTGCCCACTGGTCAGTGAGACATCTATTCATAGACTGAGGAATTGCTGCCCATGGTTGTGGGGATGTGCACCCATTGTGCATTTATCTCTGTGACTTGTGCTCTGTGTTGAACCTGTGATAGTGGAAATAAGAGATACATGCACTATTGCTCAATTACAGCTCAGTGCCAAGGGAGGACTGAGGCAGAAGAATGAGTCAGAAGCAGAGAAATAAACAGCAGTAAATTTATTTGTCTGGACATGGACCTGACATGAGGGGTGCGGCCAGTGGCAGTGTGCCAGGCCAAGCATCTGAGACCTATGTTTGTGATGTGGCAAATAGAAAATGTGGTTTATGCTTGTGGTGACAACTGTAGGCTTAGTGTTGGGTGAGGACAGTGTTGAAAATGAGGGGCATACTTTGAATCCTGGTGAGTGTTGTTGCTTCTGGTGCCCTGTCAGCTCCCTCAGCTCACTGCAATTAGGTTGCTGGGGAGATGCAGGTTAACTCATCCTTGGAGACATTTGGTCTGGACCAGGCTCTGAGCAACCTGTTGTAGCTGTAGGTGTCCCTGTTCATTGCAGGGGAGTTGGAAGGGACATTTAGTCCATCTCAAATGATTCTATTAAATGCTCTGCACCCAAACTGCCTTGTGCTCCTATATGCCCTCACTATTCCCTGCTGTCATGTACTTTCTCTGTTTTCCTTGTCTTGTCTCAAATCAACAGTCATCAGCTCTCCATGTGGCTGTACAATTTGCTTGATACCTGTAATTTCCCTGTCCTTGCATGGCAGCAGTGAGGCAGTAGCTGGTGTGCATCAGCTGCCTGTGTGTAGCAGTTGTGTTGGCTTATCAGTCAGGGAACTGTTGAGGCAGTTTCTGCCTGGCTAACCATGGAACCTGGCTGGACACAGCAGGAGTCTGAGGGCTGAAAAGTTAAGTGCCACCTGGACAGCTGAACTTCACCAGCCTTGCAGGGCTACTCTTTTCATAGCTTGGTGAATATGGCAAGGGGATGGGGAGCTGTCAGGGAAGCCTCTGCTAGTGTGGTCAGCAGTAGCGATGGCTGGGCTGGATGGAATTAGTGTTGGGGTTTTTTTCCCTCTGCCCTAGCAGTGCCCTACTTCTGTGTGTTCAATGCAAGTATGTGTGTTAGCTGTAGCAGCAGGGGAAGAGGGCAGCTTGTAAGGAAAGGAATGAGTTTTCCAAAATCTGGATGGGGCTGCATTACTGTCAGCTGTGGATTTACTCGAATACTGATAAACCATAGCTGGTAAGCTGGTACTTTGCTGGGTGCTTGTATCTGGCCCTTATGTAATGCTTAAGGATTTCTGTTGCAGTTATAGTGCTGAGATCATGGGGGCCTAACATGTGTCCATGTGTCTCTACACAGATGTTCAGTGTGTCAGGGTTGATAGAGAGCCATGAGTTGAGTGCTTTTTATCTTTTTTTAACAAGTAACAGCCTTTCACGATTCTTCCCAGAAAGACCATGTTGCTTCTTGCATAATGATATTGTTGAAGGAATTTATTTCTAGCAGATTGCTAGCACTTTCATCTCACGTCAATATGTTTCATGCTTGTCATAGTCAAACATATTGTGGAGCTTTCCTGCTCGATAAGGAGTTTTTACACACTGTGCTGCATCCTTCTTTAGCTTGACTTCCAGCTTCCCCTTCCCAGAAGGTATTATTTACAGAGGTACAGTCGTGTTGCACCGAACCCTTATCTGGGCAGCGCTGATATAATAACTATTCAGCTTCTCTTCAAACTTCTTCTGGATCCTGCATTATTTAATTGACAACTTCATAATGGAAGAAAAAATTTTTACACTATTTTGAAATATAAAACAGCTTTTCTAGGAGCTGCCACTGCCTCTTTGTAGAGGACGCCAAAGGTTCTAGCAGACATGACTAAACTGTATTTCATTCACAAATTTGCAGTCAAGAGTCGCTGAAATAAATGCTTTTTTTTTGAACTGGTATTTATGGCCTTATAGGGTTGTTGTAGTGGAAAAACTCACAGCTTGAACCAGTGATCAAGCACCTGGTAGGAAGGCAGGGCCAACTCAGGGGAGTTCAGGTGCAAGCAATGCAACCTGGATGACCAGAAGGGCTGGGGCCAGGATCCACCCCTTCCCAGACCTCATTTAAGACTGGCAGTGGAGGTCACTGTATCTCCCTGGAGATCCCTGCCTAGCTGAAGTCTCCCGAAGGTGAATAGATTTTCTTCTTGTGCTTTTGTGTCCATGGCTGTTGCAGTGGGACTTGTTTTCATTTGCTGCTGCCTAGGATCGTGCCGCCCTGCTATTATTGCTGTACTTTGTCACACTATAGCATTATACTTAAACTATTTGTACTTAGTTTTAAAAAAGGAAAAGAATTGGAGCTTTCTCTCATCTAACACTGACTAACTTGCTAGAGGAACATATATGTTTTGTGATGTATGCCCTATTCACACAGATGTATTAAAGTGGTTGTATTGTTCATTTAATGGCAAATTAAGTCAAAATATAATTATGATGCTAAATAAAGACCTTTTGTTGTGATAGAAGTTCTTCCTTTGAGGGAGTTTTCCCTGGGAATTCTTGCTTCAGGTGAATATCAAGCACGCTGAAAACAATTCCCCTAATGCTGCTTTTGTTCACCACTTGTGTTGGCTAAGAGTTCAGTCCAAATCTCACCTAGAATCTCTGCAAGTATTTCCACTGGTTCAAGTAGATGTGAGATCTGGTTTCTACCTGGGAGCTCTGAGGTTTCACCCAAATCATGCATGCTCTTATGCCAGGCAAAATATACCTTTGTCTTCTGCTTGTACCTAGGTCATCTCAGACTTTTGGTACTGGGATTTGGTCCCAGATAAGGAATGCTGTCTAGTGGGAGATCTGTTCCTGCCAGATCTTCCTCTTCAAACTGAGAATGCATCTACTGTATTGTATGTCTGACAGACATCTAAATCACAGTAACTCGCAATCCCCACTGACACAACACAGAATTCCAAATGTGTTAGAATGACCTAGGGGCTTGTTATGCTCAGTTAGCCTCAGAGGTGTGCTCTGCTATTTGTTATGTGATATTCTGGTTTCCCTGGGAATATCTGCGGAGTTGTTGCTGGAGAAAATAAGTGTTCGTGCTGTGCCAGGATGGCTGGCTGTGGCCAGCTGCATTATTGCCCCTCTTGAAGAGTGGGTGACTGATTACCTTGTGCCATTTTTGGAACAAAATTACAATGTCTTAATTCTTCCAAGTTCACTGCAAGTTGGCTTGCAGCAATGAGTTTGTATGATTACTGTGTTACATCTCTGGGGGAGGGGGAGAAGAGACAACTTTGTGGGTTGTGCCATGGGTGTGTGCAGAATCATTCTCATCGTGCTGAGAGGTCTTGGGGTTCCTAATCACACCCAAGACTTCATTTGTATATTCACACCTCTCCAAGTTAATAAACAAAATTATAAAAAAATCCTTTAATGTGAGTTGGTAGCTGTGCAGATACTGTTTTCAACTTTCTAGCAAGTTGAGTGTAATTGGGCAATAATCCATTTTCTACTCATGTCTGCTAATACTCTTAAAATATGGATCACCTCCTGTTTCTATAGCTTTTATAGCTGGCATCTTTACCCTGACAGTTTTCTACCAACCTCTAATTGGGGGTAATGGAAATTTCATGTTAAATTTCTGGATTCAGGTTTTATGGGAAATAATTTAAACTCACAAGATGTAGCCTACTGTGAGACATAGTCTCAGCTGGACCATGTCTATTGAAAATGGCTTTCACACTCTGATGTAGTTTGCTGTACTTTGAATGCAAGAAGTTATCTTTGGCCATTCTATTGTCTATTCCCTAAAGTAATTCATGAAGAAGCTCTTTCACTTAACAAAACCTCTGACTTAGGAATGCAAACAATCCTGAGATGTAGAGCTCATGACAGTGTTTTTATGCAGGGCTAGTAGCCAATTTTGCATATTAACATTCAGTCTTGGATGGTTTATTTTTTCTGTTGGATTTTTAAATCTTGGCAAGAATTTCTTGCGTTTCAACGCCTTAGAGAATGTGGCAATTATGCCTATCTTGATTTAGATATCTTAAAATAGATGAGTTTAACCTAAGAGATGCAATTTGTGAAAATTATCCTGCAGTGGATCTTTAGATCTTAGTGGTTTTGTTGTTGTTTTTATTTATTTCATTTTTGTTTTAAGGCAGCAAAGGAAAATGTCTCTCTTGTCTAAAGGGTTCCCTTTTACATCACAGGGGTTACAGATTGTCTGGAAGAGAGAAGGGTGTTGAAATGCTGGGCCGTAACCTGCTCAATCCTGTTTATATAAAACATCATCATTAGCTGCATCTAATCTCTGTTGCTGCTGGTCTAAATGGCTCAGTGTTTCATCCTACTGCAAGAGTCTGCTTTTCCTCAAAGATGGTATGCCAACATCTTCGTTATTTCAGGATGTACCTCAGCCTGTTTGGATATATTCCATGTCTTAAAATCATTCCAAAGTTCAGAGTCTCAGTAACACTGTGAGGTCATGGGACCCCACATCTATCCTTTTGTATGTAATTGCTGTAGCTGAAAGTGCAAGATTTAACTTCTGTATGGCTTTAAATAATGATTTTTGTTTGTTATGTAGCCTCTCTGCCACTTACCAGATCTGACTCCTGTGCATACAGCCTTACCAGCTTTTGCTACTTAGCTGTATTAACAATTCCTTTCTAGATGAGTGGATGGCTTGGAGACATTCAACTGGGTATTTATCCTGTCAGCTGAGATGCTTGATTTTTCAAGTGCTGAAGTTGTGTAAATTAACTGTAGTTTGCACAGCTATCAGAAGGCACGATATGAAATGACAGACTATAGAACTGCAGTGAGAGGTGTAATTTGATGTGATACTTAAAGAGGTACAAGCTATGATAAGTTTATTTTTGTATTTCAAAGGATGTTTATGAGGATTAATATAAGAAAACTTAAAGTAAAAAGATTGGCATGGAAATAACAAAAGCAAAGGAACTTTGCTGTGCCATAGGAACAGATTTGGCAATCATATTTTGTAGGGAATGGCCTATTTCAGATTTTGATCTGCTGTATAAATCAAGAGTAGAAAAATAATACTTTCACTGATGATAGAGCGAGGCCCACCAGCTGGACCAGTGCTGCTTTAGTTCTTAAACTGACTGTCTGTTTGTTGTTAACATTCAGAATAGCTACTTACAAGTCTTAAAAGATATATGGTATCTCTATTTGACAACTGACAGATACTTGGCATATCTGCTGGCATTTGTTCATCTGTGCTTTCTTAATATGTATTGATATTTTTATTCTATTTAAGACAAGATCATTTAATCCAAATCCGTCATAAATCGATAGTATCATTGTAGTCACAGTTTGTCTAGTATATGAGCATGAAGCCTCACCTCCTCCTGTGAATTGGAGCTTTCTTACACATCTGTTAAGTGGCTCACTTTGCTTCCATCAAACTCTCTTTATTATTTTGACAGCTGAAATAATTTGAGATTGTACTTTTCAGAATAATATCTCTGATTATTTTAAGAGGATGTTTTCTTGCACATAAATAAAATCACATCACAGCAGCTGTAGTTCCAATTAAAATACCAGATACATAGCAACTTGTTCAATGTCTAATTAGCCTTGCCATGTTATTAACATCTCTTTAACATCCATTCAGCAATACTTGGCTGTTTAAACGTAGGATAACGGATGCATACATATAACTACTTACATACATAAATGAGTCTAAGTTTGAGATATGTAGGCTAAATACCCAGACAATCATCCTTGATAGCCTGCTTTACCAGACCATGGAATCAAGCCTCCTTTGCAGGCAGTCTAAATCATGAGAAGGTACCCTTTAGTACAGAAGGGACAGAGGTCTGGATTTGCTGAGCATTAAGCTGATTGACAAGGTGAGCTCATTGGTTGCTGTTGTAGTGATCTTCTAGCTGACAGCAATATTAAACTGCTTGGTTTATGAAACCTGGGGGCAGCAAGCCCTAACAGAGTGATTTATGCTTTGCTGACCATCTGTCTTCTTAGTTCATGGCTGAGGAGAGTACCTGATGAAGGACAGCTAGAAGTCAGCAGAGTGAAGAGTAGTAAACTCTAGTGACTGTGAAGGTGAGCAAAACTGGGAGCAGTAGTGTGAGAAGTCTTCTGTTGTTAGTGTGCTGTGTGGTGTGTTCGTATCAGGCATTGTGCTAGGTGCATTGTTTTGGGTATAATTCTGTCTTCTGGACCTCCAGAGGAGGTGGTGTTCTGATTAAAACAAACAAACAAACAAAAAAAAGCAACAACAAAAACTGGAACCATTAACAACAAACTGAATACTGAAACATCCTCTTGGGATAGAAGGACTTGAGGCTTCTCCTCCTTAAAAGACAGATCATTTGCAGTGTGTGACCTCTGACTCATGTGACAACAGATATGACCTCTGACTTCATATGAGAAACTGTGGTTCATAAGTAGATGTAGATCTGTTGACTTGTGTCTCTGACTTTTTCACCCTGGTTTATTTCTGGAATCTGTGAACCAATTTAAAGTGGACCACAGAAGGCAACTAAAAAACAAAACAAAACAAAACAGTGAACAACAAATGTTTTGCCTGTTGGTTTAAGGTTATTATAGAAGATCTATATGTCCCTGGATATTTTTAGCAATCTCGGGTGGGGGAACATCCTCCTCTTACAATAAGCTTTTCAATTGCCAGCAGCATCATTTTGAAACCACCATGAAACAGAGGTTTCATTGCTCTTCTGAGGATACTGCATAAATCATTAATGCGCTCTGTTCTTTGGGGAAAAGTTCTTGGATTTTATGTATTTCAAGGGATTGCTGTCCCAAGGCATTAGTCTGTATTAGTAAACCTCCTGCACTTGCCTCTGTGGAGGAGAGGGTATGGTCCAGCTTACAGCAAAATGGCTAGACACCCTCCAAGTCCAGAAAGTAATTTCTTACGAAGATTCGACCCTACAAAATTCGTGTTCAGCTGCAGTTTGCTAAAGCTCTTGTCAATCAGTGAAAAGCTGCTGTTTGTGGTGAACCTTTCTCATTCGCTTTCCTTGGGTCAAGTGAAGAATGGCTAATGCTGGTGGGGAGTGAATTATGTGAGTAGTATTTGCATGTTGCTGTAAATGGACACTTCTGAAGAATCAGCTGGGGAGAAACTTCCTCTGTTTATAACTGCTTTCCTGTAAGAACACAAAATGTTAATGTTTGGTCATTACCTTTTACTCAGCTGTCGTGGCTCATGAGGTATGTTTGTATTTGTTGAGGGACTGTATCACTTAACATAAGAGGTGCATTCAAAGAACCTATTCTGTGCAGAATGGAAGAGTTTTGTCAGCAAATTGCGAAACTGATACGTGTCTGCTCAGAGAAACCAGAGCAATAAATACTATTAAGATGTGAGTTGATTAGTATAACCTTGGAATGTCTCTGAAGGAAACAAGTAATAACATAAAGGCATCACTGTGAGGGCAAAATGCTTCAAACGTTCCCACAGTACTGTTTGACAAGAAATGAATGTGGCACCCACAAGGAAGAGATACAAACTGTTATCCTTGCAGGCTCAAGTTGTGCTACAGCCAAGGCTTGCTGCCATCTCATAGATATATTAAATGCCAAGCAGTTGAGAAGAATGAACTGTTACTCCATCCATCTTTGTGACTGAATGCCCTTGCTTTCCTTATATCTTGTTTATACATGAGTATTTGGAGACATTCCTCAGTGTGGGCTCAGTAGGAGCAATTTTGTTTCCATAGAGTTTGCCTCCTGTCCACTTAGTTGCCTTCGTGTTTAAGACAGTGCTGTTTTTCACTTGGTTTATAGAAGTCTATTTTAGGAGAAGTGCAGAAACTATCTATAAAGAGGAGGAGAACAAGTGCGAAGAGAAAAGGATTGAATAAACCCTCAGTTGAAATTGGTTCAAAGAATGGGGAAGTGAAAGAAAGGGACATGTGTTGCTCTGAAGGAGCAAGAGGGTGGCCAAACCCAAGCTTCTAAAATAGGAAACTTGAGACTGTGAAAAAATGTGAATTCCTTTCTTAGTGTGTAACCTGTTTGTTGGGTGGTTTCATTTTTGGGTAGTGAGACATGACTGGTGACTGGTTAGAGAGAAGGAAGTGGGGGATGGACTGCAATGGCTAGAGTTAGGGAGTAAAGGAGTTTGGCTCCCTTTCTGTTTAGACCCTGTGATAATGTTGAGAGCTCTCTGGCTTTTCCAGTCTTTCCCATCACTCAGTATAATCACTGGCCTCAGTTGTTCGTGCACAGAGAGAGCAAATAAGCTTTGTTTCAATGTAAGCAGTTGCTACTCCCTCTAGAATTGTTAGCAGACCTTATAGTCCATTAGATGAGCTATTTATTCATTCTTTCATCTGAGATTCATTTAATTCTTATTTTCAGCTTTTTGAGAAAACTTAAATACCATAAATAGATAAGAGTCAAAATACCACCCAAAACTTCCAGTGTAGTTGGTGAAGGCCCAAGGGCTTAGTACTGGAAAGATGGTAAGACCAAGAGTGTCAGGCAGACAAGGAATTAAAATAGCCTGATTGATTCCAGCTCCAAGTTATTTGTCTCCAAAGCTTAAAATCAGCTTACAAGTACGCAGCAGTATTTGGCCCTGGTATCTGATGCAAGAGAGTGAAATAAGTTGGTCTCCTGGCTCTAGTGAAGAGCAGCAATTGTCCTGCTTTCTCTGGTGCTCTGTAAGCATGTGGTAGGTACATAGAGAATGTTAGGTAAAAGAACACAGAAAATGGAGATAAAGCTCTTGGGTAATGTGAGCGTGAAGGCTCTATGTTCATGTTGCTCTATACAAACTGGTACCCTCTGTGATGCAGGTGTGGGCAGAGCCATTTCCAGTAGGACATAATCCTTTGGTGTCTTTTGTTGTTACCATTTTTCACACTGGCTCATGAGACAGGGTAGCAGGGTTCCCTATGTAGGGCTAAGACATGGAGCTGAGCTTTACAAGCTAGGCCTTGCCCTGTGTTGTGTTGGCACTTGAGAAGATAGGTGCAGGCCTAGATCAGCTAGGCCTGTGTGTGCTACCTTGAACAGCAAGCTGCTGCCTGGAACAGGTGTGGAGAGGGGATGTAGTACAACTGAGCTGTCAGCCTCTTTCTTTGCAAAGATGTTCCAGGCTGTGTTCTTGTGGAGGGCCCAGCAACATGCTGGGTCTGGCCTTCAGCCCTGCACATCAAACACTTGCATGTGCCATGTCACATTAAAGCAGCATGAAGTGGAAAGTCTCTATCTCCTTATGGATCCTCTGTCACTGCATCTATCGTGCTATTATGTTACAATAATGCTGTCCTTGGCTGGTGAATGCTGTTGCCTATTTGCTCCTTTCTTGAATTAACTGTCTGGGCTGGATTCTGAGCATGGTTACATGTGGCTGCTTAGGATTTAAGTGATAGATATGACCAGCTGAAAGGCAGGATTAATATTAAAGCTTAACTGAAAAGTGAAAGCTTTGGTGTACCCATAGAGAAGCCACAACTTGTCATCTCCAGAGCCCAGATGAATTAGGTTGATTAGTGCAGGGAAAATGATGTTTTGTTTTCACATTTTTATTAACAAAATATTTTGCCACAAAAAAAGCATGCACTGTTATTCTGGTGCAGACAAAAGTGATGCCAAATCAACACTGAGCAGGAAAATAATGAAATGCATTTTGGGAAAACAGTTGAATAGAAATGAAAGTTTATGTAACCAATAAAAAGTGTGAATCATCTGTACTTCTTCCACTGCAGACTGATGTTCCAAAAATCTTTCCCAGAATTAGTATGTAGAGAGTGTTTAAAAGTTGAACTTTGTTTATAAATATGAAAATTAAGAGCAGACTGCTAGTGCATAGAGGGGTTTGTTATTACATCCCCCTAGATGTGTTATCCCCAGAGAGGATGAACACTTGGATCAAATGGTCTATAGCAGGTCCTTGAGGATTTTTGTCACACGATCTGGCTGAGATCATTCTCCTTCCGGGTGATGTAAGATTTTCTAGTGTGCATAGAAAGTGATGGTGATGGCAGCACAATGTATTTGCAGGCGGATTGCACCCTACAGCTCTACCTACTGCCAGAACAAACCACACAGCCTGCCAGGCAGCAGAGGGATTGAGCTGCAACTTGTTTATCAGCAACTTATTCTGCTTTCTAATGATGTTTGTGGAGTGCATTTGTGACCAAGAGCAACCATCGGTAGCAGACATTGATGATTTGAAGCTGGTCTTTGTCTCTTAAGACAAAAAGCTAATGTGAAACTAATTCCCCACTTTATCATAAATTAAAGGTCACTTGCCAACAGCTTTCTCATGATCTATTCCAAAAATAGTTTATGCTTTATTTTTACTTAATTACATAATGATGTTAAATAATATTAATCTGTTAGTCATTTAATACTATATTTTTTTTAAATAGTGAAGCCTCCAAGTATGAAAGAAAATGATTCCACTCTTAGTACTCTGCTTCCATTTCAAGTTCCTTGTTATTCTAATGCACAATTTCATGTAAGTGTTTTGTTTGGTGGAAAATGTGGAATATCAGAGGTTAAAATGTTCATTTCATTGATCTGGAAAATTGTTAAAAGGTACTAATATCGTTGGTCTAAACAGATCAGTTCATCAAGAAGTAGCAGTAAGCCCTTGGTTCATGCAAGTTCTTCATTCTAATACAATCTGGAGAAACCAAATAATCACTTTCTTATGAGTAAAATAATTTTCAGTTGATGAAGCTTCTAGCTTTTCATACTCCAGAAGGAGACAAAGCAGTGCATTAGCTTAACTGAATGATAACTGTGCAGTTATTCCCCTTTGGGAACACTGATGCACAGCAATGAAACCTGGGTTTGGCAAAGCTCATTCATTGTGTTCATGTCGATGTGTCAGAGTATCCTTATATATGCATTCTGTGATATACTGTTTGTTTACTTTTGCATTTTTAAAAAGCGAAGACACATTTTTAAATTTGGAGTGCTTTTTAACTGTAAATTTGTGGGGTTTTCTTGTTTGCACTTAAACAAACAAACAAGATAGACTCTTCTTTACCTTGATGCGTGTTCATTACTGTGTGTGTAATCCCCTCCAAAACCATTACCAAAATGGATTATGTGTACTTGTGACATCTAACTCTGGCCCGATCAGGAATTCTGATCTACGAGTATCTAGAGGTGTAAAATCATTAGAAGTGAAAGCTTTGAACAGATGTGTTTCTTGAATTCTTTAGTTAGCAGATTTTGTGGCTTTAAAGAGTAGGAAAGATTGGGAAACTTAATGAAAACAGCCAAAATAAATACAGAGTCCAACAGAGGTAAAACTTGGTGGGTAACGTATCCACACAGCAGGTGTATTTTAATCTAAACCACATCC
This sequence comes from Callipepla californica brunnescens, assembly GCA_023055505.1. NCBI lineage: Eukaryota > Metazoa > Chordata > Aves > Galliformes > Odontophoridae > Callipepla > Callipepla californica. The sequence continues at coordinate 1,512,890 of JALIRH010000064.1, forward strand.
AGTTTTATATGATCCTTTGTAGTATTGCTGCATACTCTTAAAAATAAGGAAAAAAAAACAACAACGCACCACGTAATGAATCATTTATATAAAGTAAATAATACAGAATGGAAAAGATCTGGCTTAGTTTCACATGCAGAAGACAGCAGGCCAACTACTGATTTATTGAAGTGATGTTTCTGCTAGTGGAGAATTCTTCTTTTCCCATAAGATTAATCTAGTACTCAGCAAGGAGCAAAATGATGGTGCTTGGGTGGGTTCAAATGGGAGTCAAAGTGCAGCTGAGGGATCTGCACTGAGTGTTGTCTTTAAAGATCTGGAGAAATGTTTTTAAACATGTATTGGAACTACAGTCTCAACACCAGGTCTGTTGGCACACAACTTTCCTTCAACCTCCACAAGAAGACCTGAGTGGAAGTGGTATGTGTAGTATTTGGGGAATAAGATGATGTGGTGATTCAACACATACAATTATTATTTTATTTATTTTTTTACTAAGTTTGCTATATCCTGATACTCCAGCTATGCCTTGCCCCAAAATACTTTGATACGGCAGAACAGACTGGTCCATCCCAGATAGTGCTGTGAAGAACGCTCCTTAAGTCTACGCATCCTAAGTGTGGTATCTGAAAAGATCTTGAACTGTGATATAATGCTAATGCTATGTAAAGGAGTGCAAGTGTGTTTGGGACACCAAAACAGTGAGGATTCCTGTAAAGGTTAGGAACTGGAATAGATACTTGAAAAATTTTAGGAACCTTCTGACAGACCTCCTTGCTTCTCATGGAGGAAGCCAACTCACAAAGTCTATATATTTGCCATATATATATGTCTGAGAGCCATTTTTCATATAATATATATATATATATATATTGTGAGGATCTCCATTTGGAATATCAGAGTTGACTAAAGCAGAAGGAGGGAGAAGTTGTAATCTTAATCTTTATGATTAGGGTTCTTCAGAAGCTTGTGTTGAGAACAAGAGCAATAGGGTACCTGAGTGTGACAGAGTTAAAGATTATCAGTTTTTCTTCTCTCCTTAGGAAAGGAGATAAGACTGTGAACCTTTAAAATAGAGTTTTCCTCTGGCTATGCATCCCTTTGCTCCCTGTTCGTTCATCCTTCCCACAGTAGCTCTTTATTCCAGGAGCTGAAATGCAATTTTGCCTAACTTTCTGAGAAGTCTCAATGGGTGTGTTGGTAGGCAGGGTTTGCATGGTACCAGAGAAGCAGAGGATGTCTTATGGTCTTTGCTGTGGATTCCCCGTGTTTCCAATACATATTTTACAGGAAAAATCTCATTGTTTCCTCTCACCAGAAAGGAAATCTGAAGCTTTTCCCTGAATGTTTTTACAGAGGTGGCTAATCATATCTCAATGTTTTTCCATGTAGGGGTTTGTTTGGAGTTATTTCTTAGCTATAAACTGAGTTTTCAGGAGATGTTGCATTTGGAATCAGGCTCTATGAAGTCTGCTTCTTTTCCCTTCAGACCTGAAAATAGCAAAATTTTTAGACTTCAAGTCAATTTGAAATATCACCCTTGGGAAGAAAAAGAAGTAAACATGGTTACACAAGTAGGGATAGGAATATAGCAGTGACCACACTGTTAGAGCCTGAACTTGTTTTAAACTTGCTCCTTTTTTATTGAGGCAGTGTTATTTCAACTCTTTAGTGCTGCCTGTTCTGGGAAGTGAAACCCAATAGCATCTGGTCCTTTGCTTTGTACAGTTTGTGATCATTTTATACAATAATTTCCTTGAGCAAATATCCAACTGTAGACCACAGATTACTTAAATCAAAATAATAGAGGCCTTTCAGATAACTACACACATATCATAACTGCCTTTGTTTAGCTTGTCATAACGGTGCATTTGTTGCTTATGAGTTGTGGTCTCATTTCAAGTTCCTGAGAAGTTTTCCTCTTGATAAGAGGAGAGGAGAAATAATCAGCTTCCTGGGAAAGTGAGCTACTCCTTAGGGAATCAAACAGAAACACTGAAGCTGTGGCATGATCTGGGGATTGCAACGAAGATCTTTTCTTTGTCTGTTTGTTCTCATGCCTGACTGTGATAGTGCCTTACCTGAAGCACGGCAGTTGGCTTGCACTCATAGGTAGTATTATCGCTATAGTGCTTTGACCATCTTCCCCTTTTCTACTTTCTTCCCTTTCTGTGTTGTTCATTTGAATTGGAGCCTGTTTGATGCAAGTATTGTGTTTATGTGAGATCTAGAGAGCAAGTCTCAATAGGAGACTCTAGAAGGTGTGCATAATAGTAATTCTTATTTTCTATGTTCTTTCACTTTCCTGTAGAATTTTTCTTACTTTCGTTTACTTCTTTGGAGAAGTAAAACTGGAAAGCTGGACCATAACCTTCTCCTGGTGCAATTTGCTTTGTCTGAATCTGTTCCGGCTCTGCTCCTCTGAAGGCTTATAGTGGGGCATTGACCCTTTTGATAACCCTCAACCAGTTAAAATACGTAACACAACAGAGTAGATCTTCAGAGGTACAGAAAACACTGAAGCTCTGCAGACACCTATCTGAGGACACTGGCATTAGTTATGTTGCTCTGGCAGCACATTCCCCTGGGGTGAGACTGAGTGTGAGGTTTGAGGACTCTGTGTGTACATTGGCATGGCTCCATGCTCTAGGAGAACTCCGTCTGTCTGTAGTCCATCCACTATGCGTTTCCCAGATCACATCAACACTACCACCGTTTGTTATAGCTTTGAAAGCAATACTTTGTGCCAGCTTTCATTGTTGTCAGACCTGTGGAAGAAGTAACCACATTAATTCTCCTTTAGGTTGTGCCTATCTTTCCAAGCACTTCTGATGGGGACTCATCAATTTTAGCAGAACTAAAATTGGAGATGACACCTTGCTTTCATACATTAATTTAAACAGACCTCTTAAATGTTGTCTGTGAGCCTCTGGAGTCCACTAACTTGAAAGCAACTGATGCTATAAAGCACAATTATGGAAGCTATAGAAAATGTTATGATGTGGAATACCAGTACCAAAAATCATAAAACCATGACAATAATGCATTCAGGTATTGTCCATATGCCTGTAAAACACTTTCTCTAGTTAAGATCATACCCTTATTAATGTAAGAAGTTTTTAGAATGTGATGTTATTTGTGTATTCAGTGGTGGTGTATGTTTTGCTTCTGTCACTTGTCAGCTTTATTTGGACTGATTTGCAAACAGTGGCTTATGAGCTGGGGACCTATTTTCTGCTGAATTCAAGATATTAAAAAACAAAAAAGGAAAAGATCTTCGATCTTTGCTGTTGTGAACTCTGAAAAAGGAAGTTGAGTTTTGAACTCCAACTGGAATGCTCAGTAATATTCCACATTAATGTTTTTCTGGATGAGAATTTAATAGAAGCTCCAGCAAGCATAAATTTCAGTGCAGGTTATAAATCTTTGGATTTGAAGTGAATTGAAGTTTCAGTTCATATTGAAGGAGTTCTTCCTTTGCCACTCATAAAGAATATTTTGTGGTGAGCTGGAAACATGAGCAAGCAACAAAGGCTTCAGGATGGACAAAAGCTAGGAAATGTTGAATAGGAAAAGGTGGTGCCATTGAAAAAGTGACTAATGTGTTTATTAATGTCTGAGTACCGTTGGCTGATGGGAGTTTGGAAGGGAAAGAAATAAGAAAGTCATTGACTTTCTTGTGTCTGTTTTCATGGAGACAGCAGCTGCACTCAACCGAAGCAGCACCCAATTGTACTGGAGCATTTTACAGTATCTGAAACAGCAATAAAATAACTGTAAAATGCATATTGATGGATAAAAAAGGGTGAAAAGGCTCTAGTCTGCTCCTCTTTTAAAGTGAAATGAAACATTACTTAGCACAAGAACATGCTGAACATTACACCCTCTGTCTTATGCAGTGAAAACATCCTTTCCTTTCAAGGGTTTCTTTAGACTTGGAGATCTACTTCTCCTTATGAAATAATATTTTGCTTTGTTGATGAAAATAAGCAAATTGTTTTAGATAAATAGAAACAGTAAGAAGTGAGGTCATTACAAGCAGAACTAGAGCTGATGCTCCTTACAACAAAAGATCAGGAGCAAGATGAAGCACTAGTAGGTAAGTGTTCATCACCTCGCAGAGGAGAAGAAAGCTTGATGAGTCCAAGAGTATCTCATTCTTTTACTGACCACTTATCTACAAAGTGAAGTCATGGAACAGTTGGCATATCTTGAACTGGGCGTTTGGCTGACCACAAAGTCAGTTATTATACAGATGTTACAGGAGAAGAAGAGACTACAAAGTCCTGGAGTTAAGGACATCTAATTCTGCATATCTACATAGTAACAAAAAGACAGTTGATATAAGTCTGACTTGAGAAATACATTTAATGTGTTTTCACTGAAAGCCTCTCAAAAAGGAAAGTGACATGAACATAAAAAAGATTCTTCTGTCAAACCACAGTTCATTGTCATCTAACATGGTTTTGTGCTGGTTGCCCCATCTTACCTCCTGTAGAAGGATAGAATCACAGAACTGTAGAGGATTGGAAGGGACCTCTAGAGATCATTTAGTCTACCTCCCTGCCAAAGCAGCTCCCTAGCCCAGGTTGCCCAGACAAGTAGGTGTCCGGGTGGGTCTTGAATGTCTCCAGAGAAAGAGACTCCACCACCTCTCTGTGCAGCCTGTGCCAGTGCTCCGTCACTGCACTGTGAAGTTCCCACTTAGGAAATGCTAGCATAAACATCTAGATTTCTTTTTCAGCAGCTCAGAAAGCTCTTTCTATAAACTGACAAAATCACATGTAGTTTTGTTTCCCTTCAATTTTCAGTCTGCACGTTTGTGTGGAATGTCCTATGCTTCTGGTCTTATTGAAGTCAGTGGTGTTCTTGTGCGTTTCAGAAGAGCCAGGACTTCAGTTCATACAATCCTGCAATGCAGATTATACTGTGATGTTAATCTACTAGTATATTTTTTTTTGTTCCTTTGATCAGCCATACTTTTTTTTTTTTTTTTTTGCCCTATGGATTATCACCAGTTCAGAATAAAACTATGGTATGCATAATGAAAACAAGCAAATGTGTTAATTCTAAAAATAACATCTAAAAGGTATCCTATGTGGCAATTATTCACAAAGGTTGTTCTTTATTTATGGTTGTAATTAATATTAGTGTCTATTTCCTTTTCCAAACTACTTCCACCATCAATATTCATGGAGTAACTTCCTTTTAGTACCTACCCCAGTGCCCAGGAGTCTTCTTGATGCTCCAGTCAACAGTATCATGGTTATAAAGCTCTGTTTTGAGTTTTCCAAGACAAATTAGTCTTTCCAGATTGGAACATCTTTTTCTTCTATGTAACATGATGTTGTGATTCTCTGCGAAAATGTAGATTAGCACTAAAAATGACAGTTTAAAGGGCACTACTGAAAAGTGTTATGAGTTCTAGAAAAGTATGTGCCTACAAGCATTGGTTTTGTTTACTAAACATGGCTGCAGACTTTGGTTTCTATTATGAGCAGTTCTAGATCACACTGTGGCATACTGTTGAGAGAGAATAATTTCATCCAGCAGGGCTTGCACTTGCTAAAACTGCATGGTGTTGTGCAAAAAAGAAAGGAAAGGAAATGATCCTGCTCCAAAGTCAAAACATCTCACTTCCATGTTTGTTTAGAGTGAGGCAATTTTGTCCTCTGTTCTGTATTTCTTCTTCACAGATTTAAGATAGTTGCAAAGTTTATCCACATCAACAATTTCTTATAGATTTTTTTTCTTTACCTAGTAAACAGTCCTCGCAGAATAGTGACAAAATGTGTGACAGGCAGGAGTTACCACAAAGTCAAAGCCTGCAACCCCATTGCCCAAGATGTGGTATGTGATGGCTTAGCTATTGCTTACCTTCTATCATCTTTCTCTCCTTTTTGGGTTAAAAAAAGTATAGCTGTTACATAGCAAACTTGTATTTAGTATTTCACTGTATGGTGGTTGCAGTTTGTTTTTATTCAGAGCACAATTCATTTGATGCTTGATGAGGCTTTGTTGCGTGACTTTTGTGTATTCAGCCTCATAAGTTATGACCCTGCAGGAATGTTGTCTATTATTAGCTCTGTGTAGTAGCACAGCCTCTCTGGGAGGCTGCTGTACCAAAGAGCCTTATTATAGAAAGGTCATGTGCTATTTCTATTAACTCTATTGATGTAATTGAGAAAAGGCTATAACCTAATAAACTGAGGATGAGAGTGGAGCTGAGACTTAATCTTATCCCTGAGGGTAATTCCTCCAGTAGCCTTGCAAAGATTCATAAGGCCAGATCCTGTAAGATGTGTTGGTGCTTAAAACACCCACCAGGCTTGGACTAAATTAAACCAAGAAGCATTTGGGTACCTGAATGCTTTTATGCATCTGATCTTCAAAGCCTGTTCAATGGCATATTCAGAGGAATATTGTTAGGATCAACCTACAAATATAGTTTGGTAGGGTTGGTTGGCTTGTTTCTTTTTAAGATACATTAAAGATAAAGTCACTTTCAGTGCCAGATATTGATGCTTAAATTAATTCTCCTCTCATGTTTATTGAAATTTCCTATAAGTCTAAATTTGAGTTCAATTATCTGATCTGTGTGGAGATAATGCAGTGCAAGCATAAGTCATCCAAAAATACACAGGAAAAAATGTGGGCCTCTAGGCTCCAGGGTGGTTTCTCTGACTTGGGCTAACATATTCCAAGTTTACTTTAGATCTTTTGTTTGAATATGTATTTACATCTCTAGTTACATGGAACTCTGTGTTGGTTTCGAAAATCTGCAATTGAAATGTTACAGAATATGCATCGCTTTCACAGCAGTTTGTGGCAAGAATCTCTTGAGAAATGATTGAGAGAGCAGAAGTTTGTTGCCAAATAATAATGTGACTCAATTTAGTGACTCAAACTCTGTTATATAGAATCTTAACTCAAGCTGTGCATTTTAAACAGGCCCTGAAACATCTGCAGTCTTCCTCTTGATATTTGGGTTAAAGCATCTGTGTAGATGGAATCTCACATTTTGTCTTCAACCCTTCCTTACCCCAGACATACTTTCTTTTCATGATTGTCTTTTTAAGTATTATAACATACTGGCAACTATATCTACACTCACTACTGTCTCTGATTCCATGCTCTTAAACTAATGCCATATTCCAGCTGCTTCCGCATTTCTATGGTGTTTCAAGGTGAAGAATGATTATCTTAGTCTTAAAAGTCTGATGGGGAATGAGTGTGTGTCATCTGTTTGGATTATACCTGAAATACCATATGCTTCTTAGCCCTCTCCTTTGGAGTCGTGCTCCAAAGTCTTCCCACTCTTTGTAGTCAATATTAGGTCTGTTCTTCATTAGCTGTCTTACCCTCCCTGCCATTTGCGACTTTGTGCAGCATAGATGTAACTCTAATTTCAGCATCTGAGGAACTCTTACAAAGCCTTATTTTGCTCCTTCACAGCCTACACAGTATCGGGTAGTGCTGTCTCTCTTCCACTGTGCTGCACTGGTGTGAAGTATCTGCATACTCGGTGCACAAGGACCTTCCCTCCCAACGGTCAGCATGGCTTGACTTTCAGCTTGATTTTCCTTCTGTTGGGAAGAGTGGAGGAGGTAGGCAAGAGGCAAAGGCTGGCACCTGAAAATAGCATATGGAAACCTATGCATGAATGGATGTAAATGGAGTATATGCTAATGCGTAAATGCTCATAAATATGTTAGCAGCCATTCACAAACATTGAAGGAAATTATGTCATGTTGGTGTTTGGGATTATTTTTATATACTGAAAATACAAATCTCAAGGGATGAAGAGAGCTCCAAATCATAGGTCAGCCATGGGGAATGCCTTTCCATTTGTTTATTCTGTAGTTTTTCCAGTCAGTGTGAAGGCATCGTAGTCCAGGAAAATGTCCTAATACATTTCTGTGAAGTGATACTGGCTAAGGGTAAGAATAATCTACAGCAATACGTTGGTTTTAGCCATAAATTGACCTTGTCTGAATATTATCATGAGATATTTGAGTATCTTACCCGATTAGAGGCTACGAATATATCTTCTCTCTGTTCTCTCCTTCAGAACATTTTTCATTTGATGCTACAGAGAAGTAATAAACCTGGAAAGGAGTAAATCCATCTGGAGATTCGTTCCCTTGTGGACAAAATTAACTATTTTTTTAGAACAGCTTTTCATGACAGTATGCTCAGACGCGTTTAACTTTCATTTGTGACTATTCCGTAATGCAACAGCTATTTTTTTGGTCAAACAATTCTTCATATTTTGAAATCCCAGGAAGATTTCAATTTGTAAAGATGGTGATGATTAGTTGTGAATTAAAAATAGCCTGAGAAATACCTCTGTATTGCCAGTGAAAATCCAGATGTATGATCCATATCTCCTGGCTTTTTTTCTACTTGCTGGTGGCACATATTCAGTGTGAGCACAGTGGTAGGCATGTTTGAGCAACTGGGGCAATTTCATTTGGAAAATGTAAGCAAGGGGAAAGAAAGGTACAGGAAGACTACTGAAACTGGGAGCAGGACCACGGGACTGTGGAGGGCTGGGGGCAGTTGTGGGAAAGCATGAAGCCATGCTCCCAGCTGATGCTTTAAAATTTTACTGACACTGAAATGTCAGAGAGGAGGTAGAGCCTTTTGCTGATGTGGCAATAGCAGTATAGCCCCAGTGTGCATGCTGGCCAAGAAATCCATTTGCTACTGTAGCATGTTTTGCTTAAGGACTAGATACAAACCACATGGAGAGTGAGTTTTTTTTGGCCAACTAATTGTGTTTACTGTAGGAGGAGTTGCTTTTATGGGTATAGCTTCTAAACACAGAAAGGCCATAGATCCAGGCTCAGATATGCGACTACTTTCATTAACACCAAGGGCTGATAAAGGTGTGTGGGTTACAGATTAGTTCACAGATTTATGCTGCTGAGCCAGCTCTTGGGTTTGTCTTTGCATTAGCACTTAGTGTGGCAAAGTAGAACTGTTTGTCGGCAATATATCACCTAAAACTGACTTGGTAATGGAGTGATTAAAAAGCGATAAATGTGATTTCACTATATATAACAAATTTTTGGGAGGTTCTGAGAAATAGTGACCAATAATTCCCAGGAAAAATACAGAAAGTATAATAAAAAGCAGACATAAAGAGATGTGAAGAAGGTATAATAGGAAAGATTTGTCAATGCTTTTGTAGAAGGATGTCACCTCTTACAAATCTATTAAAGGTTTTCTAGGGGATTTACTAGCATGTGTGAAAAGTTGATAGTCTGTCTGGATTTCCAAAATAGCTTTTGCTAAACACTTGAAAGGGAACAAAGCAACAGAGCAGTATGCTTGTTCTTGTGAGTCTGTAACTTGTTAAGAAACAGGAAACAAAGGGTTGGATTCAGTTGCCTAAAAATAGGCACTTTGTCACAACTGGGATTCTCAGTGGTATCCAAGACATCTGCACAAAGCTGACAGCTGTGACCTGGGATTTAAGGCAAGCATGTGCTCATCTGCACCATGCAGGCTATGCCATAAACGAAACTATGTGAGATGTGTTTCTTATTGTTCTATGTCTCACTCACAGGGTAGGAGATCATTGAAATATCCTGGAGGTTGCTGCTAGAGCCAGAGTAGCCCAAATTATTCAAGAGCGAGGTGGAGAAGGTGGTAAGAGAAGGGTGGAAGTTTCACTGGAAAAACAGAGCTTACTTCCAAATGGTGAAGGAAGATCTAGTTTATAACTAGTTGATAGAGTGCCATCTGTCACTGCCGATTAAGGCAACTAGTACACTTAGGGGAACAACCTTAATTTCTCATAGAGAGAGAGAGGCTGTGAAATAACTATTAGTAATCACAAAATATCTTGGAGCATTTTTGGACAGTTCTGTAAAAATATCTGCTTGAGTTCTTAGTGATGGTCAGAGAGACAGACCAATGTTTGGTGTTCTTAGAAAAGGAGGAGAGCTGAAAAAACAGGAAACATTTGTGCCTCTATAAGAGCTGATGGTGCGCCCACATCATTGATCCTCCATTCTCGGAAAGGATGAGTAACTGGGAAATATGCAAAGAAGGAGGACAGTGGCGATGCAGAATACCTCCTTTTCAAGCCTTAAGTAAATGGATTGCAGCTCTTAAGCATGGAAAAGAAAAGACTTGGAGGGAGCAATGTGAGGTGTGTGTATGTATTTATCACTCTTTTATCTACTTCTTTTATGTGAGGTACAGTGAAACAAAAGGTTTGAAAGTTCAGAACAGGGCAACACAGCAAATGTAGCCTGTTCTTATGGCCTAACTGTGACATTTTTCACTTGTCACTGTGCAGTGAAGGAGTACTGAGCTGCATGTTATGGTGCCCTGACACAGTATAGCTATTCTTACCTCTCTAACACATTGATTTCTTCCGTCTCAAAGAAGTGTTTATTTGGTCCAGTGGCTCCCCTGATACATAGGAGATGGAACCAATAGCTTGCTGCATTTGAACATGTATTAAACTGAAATCAGCAGTATCCCAGTTTCCCATTAAGCAAACTTCATCATGTTGCAAAATGCTGTGAGACTACCACCAAGTAATACAGGCAGTACAGAATACCATTGCTAATTATTACATGTTTTTGACTACGGCATTTCTAATAAAAAGTTTCAGCCTTCACATCATCAGTCATCCTCAGAAAGCAGTTGAGCTACTTGTGCTTTATGTTGGTGTGAAACTGAGCTCAGTAACCTCAACTGAAAGAAAATTAACAATATCTTCTAGTGGAAAGTGAAGCAGGCTTTCTTTGAACCTCTGCTAGCCTATCTGTGAAAAATACCCCCTTACTATACGCCAAAAAAAAGAAAAAGAAAAAACAGCGGAGGGAATCTTGTTTACTTTTTTTTTTTTTTTCCAATGTGAGTTTTACAGTACAGTTAATTTTATGGGGATTATCAGCTATGAACTTCTTATGTTATCTAACTTGCTGAAAAACAAGCTGGTAATTATTAGTCCACTTCAGAATGAGATTCTGGCTTGTGTAGGTTCGTATAATTTCCATGGTTTCAATTTCTGTTTTTCAATCTGGAAACTAATTGTGGAGTTTAAATGTTGAAGGAAGGTGTAACTACAAAGATGTAGATAAGAAATCATCAGGAATCAAATGGGTTCTTCATGCCAGCATGGCTTGGACTAGTCAACTGTTCTCTTTGGACACTGTTCACAAAATTCTCACTGTTATGATTGGCTTCCTTTTCCCTGCTGTAAGAAGGTGATGTGAAAAAGAAATATTTAGATGAGGCCTTATCTCCACCATGCTTCCTCAGACAAAAATTTCTTCACTCTGTCTTTCTGAATTTTATTTTTTTTATGTGTGGGTAACTTCTGAGTCTAACATTTCTTATTAGAGGAAGTCAAAATTCAGGCTAAAGCAGATGTCATGAGGGCCACAAATTTGTGCAAAACCAAGTTAAAATACTTTGATTATTTATTTTTTTTCCCCACAGTTGTATGATATTTTTCTTGATTCTGAACAGTGATGATAGAATGCTGATGTGGTAGAGTGGGCTCAGTGATTCTCACTTCCCTGAATTAAGAGCCTCGTAGAAGTGAATATAGATGCTTCTGTTCCCTGGGGCTGTTTCGGGGTCAAAACTTGTTAAAGTGACTTTGTATTATCCATATATTTTGGGAGAAGACTCTGCCTTTCTCCTGTTCATATTAATGGACTTAAAGTCGAGGAGAGGGGAAATTTTGCAGGTTTGACTTCCTTCAACAGTTTTCTTGTACTTTAAGTATATTGAGTATTCTTAGGGGAGAAAAAAACAACTTCAAAACTATGAATTGAGCTGGAAGAAAAGAAACTGTGAGTAGGAGTAGTTGCATTCAGGTTGATCATCTTAAGATCAACAACTGAGGATTTGGAGGCAGAATTGCATTATTAGTATCACAAAGTCATAGATCTCACAGTAAATAAAAATGTTCATTTGATGCTTCCCCACTTCACTTTCCAGGGGTTATGAGCAAGTTTCTCAATAATCTAGATTACTAGGCTTTGAAATGTGGTGACCTCAGGAAAGGTATAGGGCAGCTGTCCTCTTGTAACTCTCTCATGGATGGGAGAGGAGTAGTTAGAAAATCTAATGGACAGTGTCTGCTCTATGAAGAATGTGTTGTGGTTTAACCTGCAGGCAACTCAGTAGCACACAGCCTTTCACACCCAGGAGGATGGGAGAAAAAAAATAGAACTCGTAGGCTGAGATAAAAACTATTTACTAGGACAGAAAAGAGAAATAATGGTAATGATTATATTTACATGCTTAGAAAACAAGCAGTGTACAACACAGTTGTTCACTGACCAACTAATGCTCAGCCAATCTCCAAGCAGTACCTGCTCCCCTGACCCCCACCAACTTCTCTTGGCTTTATTGTTTTCTTACACAATATTGCATGGTATGGAATATCTCTTCATCCAGTTTGGTCTGCAGTCGTGGCTCTGCCCCTTCCCTAGCTTCTCGTGCCCCAGGCCTCCCCCTGAATTATTCTTGGCTCTGTAAAGCCCTGCTCAGCAACAACTAAAACATCAGAGTGTTATCAACATTGTTTTTTGTTTGTTTGCTTGCTTCCAAAAGTCAAAACCTAGCATTGTACCAGCCACTATGAAGAATAACAATTCTGTCCCATTTGAAACCAGGACAGGATGGAAAATGTAAGCGTGGAAAATCAAGGTGCTATTTTCCACTCACTGCTGTGGTTATACTGGGACTGTTCACTAGGGAAGACATATATATTGGATGGTTTTACATTGATGAGAGGGCTAATTATTCAGGAAGTGTCTTGGAGCAAAACAAAATGCTGCAAGCATCCTTGCTGTGCCATGACCCCCACTATTAACAAAACCAAAATCTTCCCTGATTCTTGGTGTCATTTCCTCTTAATTAAAAGTTGCTTCAATTTTTCAAGCACGAGTAGATAAACAAAGAAGCAGTAAGTGTAGTTTAATAGTAACACCTGTGGTCATCACTAGCTGTTGTGGCCTGATGCTCAAGGCAAGGCCTGGGGCTGTCAGGGCCCTGGTGGCACTAGCAGGGCCTTACTGGCCATGACCACCCCTACACCAGCTGTCCTTTTCTATGCCTTGCCTTCTCTTCAGGCAGGTAAACGTCGTTAGGTAGTCTTATTATGGCAATGTTTCAAGTTAATTTCTGTGTGCTTTAGAAGTGTCAGGCATTCACAGGAGTGAACTTCAGCAGAAAGTCCCCAAGTTCATCCCTGGTATCTCCATGACACATCTAATAAGGTCACGGAATGTTGGGATTTACTGTATTTCAGCCTGAACATGGATAAAATGTCCTTGACAGAGGAAGTCCAAGTATTTGTTGTTGTGGAGAGTTGAAAAATTAATAAGTTGTACTGCGCCAGCACAGACCATCAGTAAATCTTTGTATTGAGTCTTGTTATAACAGTTTTTCATTAACTTTATTATTTCACAGAAAATTAGCACAGAAAGGCTCAAATCTACTTTTTTTTTTTTTGTCCCAAAATCTCCTAATTGCTTACCCCATGTTCTTCTATTTACATTTTCACCCCTTCCCAGTTTTTACAGTGAACAAGTTACTGATTTACAGCACCATTATAGCACAATGTTATTTTTGTGAATCTGTAGCGACTAAAATCCTTGTGGAGAATGTAGGAAACTTTTGTCTTTTTTTTTTTTTTTTTTGACAGATATCTGTCACTTGGTTTGCCTACTCTTTATTTTCTTACTGCCTACAGAGCCTTCAGTTCTGCCCTGGAATGAAATGAAAGGCTCACTGAGCCAGAAAAAAACCTGTTCATTAGCATTGACATTCAGAAACTGAGGGTGTATTACATGATTTGTCAGCTTTGGAAGGAGCAGCTTATGACTCTTCTGCTTGTTCCTGTCCCTACGCTGTGCTTTGTCATTGCTCTTCAGTTTTAACAGTAAATGTTTAAAATAAAATGTTTTTCCTTCATAATTCCCTTCTGAAATGGATGGCAGATAAAGAGTTTATATCTGTGCTCTGGTGCCAAACAGAAAGAATGCCAGGCCAAACAAGCTTACGTGTATGGACCCTGTGGTGCAACGTGAGATAAACAGCTTTATCTTCTCAGAGCTGAGCAACTGAGGGCTCTTTGTGCCAAGCTCTGTCCATACACACACATTCCTGATGAGCCCTCACCAGAATGCATACAACAACTGCACATAACCAGAAACAACCCACTACAAAGTGAGAAGGTGATGGGTGAAATGGCTGGTTGGACAGTTCCTGCATACTGACTGCTTACAGGTCACACAGTGTGTTTGAATAATGTTGGCTATGTTGTCCTACTGGTAGGCACCAAATGAAGCCAGAAATGATATTAGTGACAATTGTAGGATGCAACAAGGGAGCAGCATATGGTGAGGATGATATGTCACTGTGGGTGAACGTATGTGTGTTACTCTGTATCCATGCTCTCAGGCTGAGGATATTATTGGTAACTGTATGGTACCAGTGACTGAGATACTTATTTTCGCCTACATGTGACTAACTCTGATGAACACTTCTCTCTGGTAACATAAGATGTAATATTTGGCACAGTGTGGAGCTTTGGGGCAGATAAACCTAAAATCTGCTTATCAACAAAGCTATGGTAGAGAGCATTGGGCTGCCTGTCTAGCCTTACATGCCTTTCACGTCTGTGAGGCCATCTCCTTGTGTGCCTGCAGGCAAGGTTGTGTGGGTTGCTTTTGGGAAACCTAATTTACTTTCAGGTGGGTGTCAGGCAGCCACGGGCTGTGACTGCTGCATCAGCAGCTCTCTGCTTTGCCTGGCCCATATCCAGGGGTCTCTCTAGGTGTTTTTTCTCCTCTGTGAGAGGCTGAGTAGCTTTTTCTCAATTTTCCACTTAACTGTGTGACATTATGCTTAACTTGTTAACCTGTGTCAAGTTATGCCGACTGCACAGAGGAGGATGAATGTGGCCGTGGTAGAGCACAGTATTGCTGCAGGGTTGCCTTTGGGTTGCCTTGAAAATTGAATTCATGGAGATGGCCTGAGCAATTACTGCTACCAGTTCATGCCACAAACCTTTTTTCCAAAGACCTTTATCACTGCTGGAGGTACAGCCAAGCAGAAATAAATGTGACCATGAGCTGCAGCTTGCAAGGAGTACATAAATTTGAAGGCAGTCATTTTCATTCATGTTAATGTGTCAGGCCATAAACTGTGGCAGGTAGATACTGTACCCAGCATGCTCATCTGCATATCTGGCAATGTTTGAAACAGGCTGAAAAGGACATTGGAAGGTCAGCCCTATCTACTCTCTGCTATGAGTCAGAAGCTTTTGTTCTGTGGATAGGCAGATGTGATTCTGTCTTGAGTTTTAAGCTCACAAAACAGGAGTCCTCTTTTTCTCAACAAGTTGATGCTGAACTTGATGTTATTTTTATGGCAAAATACAGAAAACCAGGGCTTTTGATCTGTCAAACTAATAGCTTCTAGGAATATTTTGTGGGAGCCAGAGTTCAAGAAATAGGATTTGCAAGATCAGACCTTGCTGATCTTATGTTTGGTGAGACTGACCTTGAGCGACACATGGTATGTGAGTAACTCCAGTCTTGGATAAGTTGTGCAGTCTCACTTATATCTTTGCATCTATTGCTATTACAAAAACACTCTGTCCTCTGTGATGGGTTACATCTCTGGAGTGCTCAGATTCTCACATGAGATGGTGCTATCTAAGACTATGAACACCAAAGCAGGATCTGTGTACATGTATTTGGCAAAGCGTGGTTGGCTATAGGGAGGTTACACATTCACATACAAGACTTTTCCAGGCACTTCTGGAAAGGCCTTCACAGAATATTTCCAGCCAGATTTTGCAGCAGCTTTTAAAGCAAAGCACTGGCTTTCATAGATTTATTCTGCTTTGAGTCTGCCTGTGTAACTATTACATCCAGAGAAATGCTGTAAACAAGTGAGCAAACGGCCACATAGCTATGGTTCCCAGGGGAGAATGATCTGTTAGAAGGGAAAAGTGCTTGTTTGGTCACAGCTGAATTACTAATATTCCTATAAATTGCTTCTTCAGGGTTGTGTAACATGTTTGGGAATGAGGCAATAAGAGATGTTGAAATGGGGAACAGACTTAGAGGAGTAGAAATGGAAGGAAGCCAAGCCAAAATACACAGTGAGCCTTTTCCAGAGACAGGTCAGCAGTGATCCAAGTGTATTCCCACAAAATGGAAGTTCAGAAGGGAGCCGTAAGCAGTGGAAAATATTACACACTCAACTTTTGTTATGAACCTCTGTCACTCTGAGTTCACTACGGAGAAAACAATCCTGGAGTTTAAAGGCCCTTCTTATTCTTTTTTTTCCCTCTTTAATTCTTTCTTTCTTTCTCCCTTTTATGTTTAAATATCTTAGGTAGGCTAGAACTAGGAGACGGGATTAACTGGTTTTCTAGCATAGGAAACTTCAACAGTAGAAATACTTCAGCAGTTTTCTTTCACAGTTATTTTTCAGAATAGGACTTTTGCTTAGGAGGAAGGGATATTCAAGGAACAAAGTTTTGTGGAACATGCTTCCTTTTGGTTTTTATTTTTGCTTTAGATTTACGAACCTCTGCCCAACTTTTCAATTCTAGCTAGATGCTGCTCCTCTTTGTGTGTAGCTGCCTAGGCAGAGGCAGGTAGTACCTCTGTGCGTGGTGGCAAGGAAACCACCTGGCCTAACTTCCTAGTTTGTTCTCAGCTGAGCACGTTCACTGGTCTTACTGCTTGCATGATGCTCCCATGTGTATGTGGCCTTTAGACTTGGGCTGTTCCCAAGAGCACTTGGTCTGGTAGTTGCTTTTTCTCTTTTAGATGTGGAGAAGGGCTTGTGTACTTCAACAAGCTTGACTAGTGCATCAGATGTGCCCACTAAAAGCTATCACATCCTCAACTCCTCTTATTATGTATTGTCAGGGGTTGGGTTTTTGGTTTTTGTTTGTTCCATTTGTTTTGTTTTGTTCTTTGAGATGAGCTACCTCATGTCAGCTAGCCAACCATCTGGTGCAATGTGATAAGCTTTTAGCAGAAGGAGGAATGGTTTTGTTTGCTGTCTAGGGAGTGTGTATTTTCAGTATATTATCTTTAAGTGGTCTAGAGCTTCTGCAGCTATACATGATCCCAGAAAGGGAATAATAGAAACGTGATTCATTGTGTATACCTATAAGCTGCTTTCTGTGAGTAGGCCCCCTGAAGATGACTACGATGTTTACTGATACTTAGCTTGTCTTTCATTTTAAACTGGTTGTTTTCTGTGCATGCATCTGGAGCCAAAATATTGATATCTCACCACAAACTACCTATGAAGTGTGTTTCCTTTTGTTTGGATGGAAGCATGAACCGTTTGAAAAGATAGAGAACAGTCTGCTCTACAACTCACACTACAAAGAGAAAAGACAACCTGGTAGTAGTAATAGCACTGAACTTCTGACTCTATGCTCCCACGTCATAAACTAAACTCTTTAATATTGTTCATGGGAAGAGACAGGGATGGTTTTTCTGTTGAAAAGGTTATTTATAGCAGGAGTGAAATTTAGATCTTCTGGCTGGCTGACTGCTACATAGATTGAACCTCAAAGACGTGCACTAAGTATTGATAGTTGGGACATGTGATTGTCCATCTGTCTCAGTTTCTTGATTGATAATCAAACAAGTGTGATACAAGATTTCCTTACCCTAGTAATAAATTGCTTTATTTCCCTAGCTAGGTCATTGAATATTATAAACTTGTTGTAGTGATTCCAGGCAGGAATCTTCCAAGTTTACTTTATGTTGGAAATAGAGCAAATGAAGGGAAGGAACATCCCCATAAGACCTTGAAATTCAACTGATATGAAACTTAAGACACAAAAATTCCATTTTTTTTTACTGCTAGTCATATTGAGATAGTCAACTTAATTACTGCTCTGTACTTTGTTCTGCTTCTCTTCCACAATTACTGTATGCCCTTTCCTAAAGATCTTTTTCTCAGAGGAATTAGGGCCCTGCCACCCAGTTGCTTGAGTGGTTTCTCATCGGCGCTGAGTATGGAGGAACTGTGACTCCTGGCAGCACTGTCTCTTTCTCAGCTGCTGCCTCAAGGAACTTGTTTTAGCCTCAGTAGAAATCTCCCCTTCTCTCAGCAGCGGGAATGATGCTTTGCTGATGTAACTGGTTTACAGTTACAGTTTTCTGTACCTCTTGGATGTGCATTTGTTCATAATTGCTTAAAATCTGATCTATTGCTGCTTTTAAAGGCTGTATTTCTAGAGTTCTGCATGTGATGCCTCTGTCGGGATTAGAGGCACGCTCTTCTGAAAGAAACATGCTAAGGAGGGCTTGTTACTTGCCTGAATTACGCACTCCAATGTGTCCAGCTGCTCTGGAAAGCAACCCCAGCTGCACACTGAGTCTGTCATCCTGCTCCCAAGCAGGGAGAGGTGAGCTGCCCTTACTAAAGCCCATGAAGAAGTGGATTCTGTTATGTTGGAGAACTCAGTTTATTTTGAACCTAAAAATGTCCAGTAAGGCCCAGAAGGCTTAGATTTTACTTCACAGGATGGGAAGTGAAGGAAAGCATTAATTCAGATTTGTTTTTATGGTGATGAGTGAAATCTTCGACTAGTGTGTTGTGCAGAGCTAGAGAACTTTGTTCCAGCTCAGCTCAGAATGAGCTTATGTCCCTTCTCTGCTGCAGTGCCTTACAGAGTTGGTAGGTTGGAAGGTTCAGCTTCAGTTCTGTACAAGCATTGCTCTCCAGCTGACCCGCACTTCTCATGCAGACTGATGATCACAATTCCATGAATCGCAGCATTCGTTTGACCACAGAGTAAACTCCCACTGTTTTCTGGGAATTATGTATCAGTATAAGTAAATGTACTGAAGTAAAATAGGAATGAATGCCTCAAAATAATGAGAAGACCAGTTTGATTAAAAAAATTCAGCCCATTAGATTTTTCTTTTCCCTGTTAAAACAAGAATTAAAAATATGGAGGAGGTATTTTTCATATATCACCAACGACTTCTGTTGAAAACTGTTGTTAAAACAATATTTTTGGCATCTATGCCACCACTCATCAAGCATATTGTGTCTGAAATGCCTTCAGTTTGCATTTCAGACTTTCTTCGATCTCACAGTTGTGGGTTTTGTTTCCCAGACAATTCAGAGCTTTTCTAAACTTCTCATTATGGAGGGCCTGAAAATGGCTGCTTTGTGGCAAAAGAGTCTGCCAAAAGAAATTGCTGCAGCTGTTTTTTTGTTTTGTTTTGTTTTGTTTTTCCAATTTCTGTGAGTTGGGGAAGAACTTTGAAAACTTACTGCTGATTGAATTCTCTCTTGTAGACCTTAAAACAAAAATAATAAAGCAGCTTTTGAGAATGTAAGAGAAGAGGGAGGGGAAAAAAGTTTAAAAAAAAAAAAAACAAAAAACACAAAACCCCACAGGTGTGCATGAGTATGTATAATGTGGAAAGAAAAAATTAAGAATGCTCTCCAAGGACACGTTAAAAGCAGAAGTGAGTAAGAGCTAGTTAACATATGGGCTCACTTTTCTTTTCTATTTTTTTTTTTTCGTCTGTGGATCCCAGCCCTAGTAACAAGTACAGCTTGGGGAGTACAAATTGTATGGACAGGGTGTTCATGTGGAAAACTGTGGAGCCAAAGCATCCTGACAAACCACGTGTCCTGCTGGGTGAGTTAAGAGTCCCTCCTGAGGTAAGGAGGGTTCCAAACTCCCCGTGCAAATGTGTGTAAATCTATTCCTTTTTTCCCAGTGTGAGCCTTTCTGGTGTTTTCATCTGCACTGTAATGAAAGGAGAGTCCTGAGGTACCTCCAAGGGCTTGATTGTCCTCACTATTATTTGTAAGCTTTCCCCAGTGTGGTCTTCAGTGGAGGGATCCTGAACTCTTTGCCATTTGTGCCCGCAACCATGGTGTGAAGGGCAAGTGCTGGAGTGTGCCGTGTGTTAGTTTACACTGGGAGAAAGTCTCATGGCTTCTGAGTCAGGTTCAAATGCCTGAAGGAGATTTTCTTACATTGTTTTCCCAGAGAACAGCTCTGGGCATGTTAAATTTGAGAATCTTATTTGCTTTTTAATATTAGTAATCAGTTGAAAGTGTTCCTGCATTATGTAATCATATAATTCTGTTGGCTTGTTGCTGTTGTTTTAAGCAAAGACCCCAATGAATTAGAAACTAGAATCTAGAGTGCTGTGGTGAAATCCATTCCTTGAAAATTAGTACAGCCAATAAGGATGAGATTGGATGACGATTACTTAAAATTAGTCTCCTCCAGGGCCCCTGGCAAAGAACTGAAATGTGTAATTTATGTAGCAGGCTTTCTAATCCACTAGGTTTCAGTAACATTGTAAAAATACATTACTAATGTATATACGTATGGCTGAGCTTAACTGTTGAATTTTTTCAAAAGAAAAGCTCCTTTTGCCGCAACAAACTGTGAAAGTTGTCTTAAGGATAAGGCCAAAATAGGTATTTCAACTTGAACAACAGTTGCCATAAGTTCCTTAAATGTCTTCAGAAGACAAAACCCAATCCAGAGCCAAGACTTCAAGGGCTGTTGTCTTCCATCCGGGGGCCACGTGTCTTTATTACTGTTGGCCATGAAGCACGAGCCTATGGTCGGCATGGATGTGCAGATGCTTGGCCTGCTCCATTGCTTGAGAGAACATATTGCCTCACTGTGCTGGATAGCCAAGTGTAGGTAAAAACAATCTTCAACCCACACCACACCATGATATTAGCAATTTACAAAGACAGCATTATCTCTTGCTCAGAGAGGCTGATATTGCCTCACTGCTGGGACTGCTTCAGCTCTTATATGCTGCCGTGCCTCCCGGCTGCTAAAGGAAGAGACTCCATCAGTGTTTCTCTAGGCTGAAAATGTTGAGCTCGTGGTGACTCTTTCCTCTCTGAAACTGACACAACCCTTGCTGAAGCTGTATGCACATGGGATAGATAACCCAGGGGCCATGTGGAAGACCAAAGGAGATGGTGCTTGCAGCCACCAGTTTGCTAAGGGAGGAAGCCTTGTTCCCCGGTTACCTTTACAGCTGATAGAGAGAAACAGAAGAGCTAGTCCTGGAGTGAAGGAGAACATCTGCTCTGGCCCCTTAATGTGCTAAATTTAGTTCTTCAGTGGTAGGAAACAGCCATTGCAGGCCACCTATATATTTAGATATATTGGAATATGTATATAGGTTGTTCTGCAAGTAATGCCCCCACGGTGTTCTTTTTTCCATGGAAACTACAACGGATGCAGACAGAACAATAACACTGTTTGACAGAGCAAACTCTCAGCTATAGAAAAGTATTTTTCAACAGTCATGGCCATTAGCTATGTATTTCCATCAGCAATGAATACAAGCCCTCATGCTGTGTCATTGTTGCTGAAATGCACCATCCATTGCTTCGCTGTGCTGACATCCACTGTTTGTTCTCCACCAATATTCAGCAAACACTGATGAATGTCAATGGGTACCATTTTTTTCTGCCAGGATGAATTCAATTCCTCACCTTTGCTTCACACACACTTTGATGCCAGATGCTATTTTGTCAGACTGCCCCCTCCGCTGCTGTTTGCTCAGTGAAAAAATGTTGTTGAGAAGGTTCAGCCTCTACTGCCATACCACCACCATTTGCCTCTGACTTCATTGGCCAACATAATAACATAGGAAGCATTATTTTCAGAGCAGCTCTTGTACTTCGTCCATCTTGTGCAGGTCTATGAGCATGTCAGCAACGAGTGGCTGAAGTTCTGAAGTAGCCAGGGGTTCCTGTTAGCTGAAACAAGATGCCAGTTTGTTCTGCAGAAAGCTTACATTCTTGGAGGGCAAACATTCATTCTGTCATTCTGTTTTAAAACCAATTTTGCATAACCCTTTTTTTTTTTATTTTTTCCTCCTCTGTATGGAAAATCAGTCAACAATCTGAGACTTATCCATTTGAAAAATAATTCCCTCCACAGGAGTAAAAATTGCTGCCTGCAGTTTCAAGGCTTTATCCAGAGTGAGTTATCTTTGTGCTACTGAAGCTAGTAACACTGCAGTTGTACATCTGCTGAGGATCTTGTCCACAAGCATTTGCAATCAGCTGACAGTGGTATTTATTTCCTAGAACAGGATGTTATTTTGAATCTTGTTCATATCGCCTAAGATACAGGCCTCAACAAAACCTGCTCCTTCTCCCATATCTGATCCTGCACTTGCTTGAGAGCTGTTAATGAATCCTATCTGTGAATGTGGCTATAGAATTGGACTTCTACACATTAAAGCTAATATTTTAGAAAAGGACATACCATACAATGTAAACTGCCCTCACAAGAAAAGTTTACATGCCTAAAATGCCTAAACCTTTTAAATCTTCTGCCCTTCCATACGCTGCCAAATTTCTCCAAGAGACTCAAGCTTCCTAAGCCATCCTTTCCGACTATAAAATATGCTTGCGCATCTAGCCAAGAGACAGACTGTGCAGTTGCTGGCATGTCTCAGACTGATGTATCAGGTAATTATTAGTCTCTATAAACAATTCACAATCAGTGAAAAGATTGTTGTTTTAATTGCATGCCTGACAAATGAATACATTAAACTTGAATCTATTTCTAGCTGTTCCATAAGCAGTAGAGGAGGTTATATTAAAGGCATTATGAATTACTCTAAATCCTCTAAACCTGCAGTCTATGAAGAACTCCTTTCTTATCATACCCTGTTCTTCCTAGACCTGCACCTTACATGCCAAAGTGATGTGATTGTGTATCACTGGGAAGAAAGGAGCGTGCTAGACTTAGGATTGTTTTGCCTTCATTCACTATCATTCCCAGGCACATTTTCTTCCTTCTTTGGCTCATGCTGCCTCTCAAGTGGAGTTTATAGAGCTGCTTTAGAAATAAGTTTGTGGCCCATGTTTAAATGCAGGCTATATGTTACTCTTCTGAAACCTTCAATGCCACTCTGATGTGCACCTTAACCTCTTCTGTTTAAGCATGTTTTCTTTCTGCAACATCCCTCACGCTTGCATCCTTGTTTAGTTTGCTCTTTAAAGCTGTTTCAATTCCCACAGTGCTTTTTGGAAGCTAAAACTCAGTACCATGCAGGAGTTAAAATACAGAGCTCTGGTTTATATTGTATCAGGACTATAACAACCAACTCACATAAGAAGCTTCATTAGAGACAGATGCCTCTGGAGCTATGACTGTATTTTTGATACTATATATGTGCACAGACCTGTGCTTGCAATGCTTTCCTTTGTCTCACCTTCTCACTGTGTTTGCAAAGGTTTACAATACCCTTATTTTAGCATTAGTGGCTAATAAGATATTTATTATATCTAAGATATTTATTATACAAGATTTTAACAAGTGGTAGTCCCAATGGTGCTACTCTGCAAGTTAGATCTCCCTGCCTACACAAACTTATCAAGTTTTTAAAATGTCACTTTAGCAATATTGATGCAGTTTTCCACAAGACAAATTAGTTGAAATTCCCTGATTATGAAGTAATGTCATTCAAATCACAGCTGTCATAAAACATAAATTGTAATCCATCTTCTGTCATTGCACTCAACTAGCTTGTCATGGGGATGAAATAGAGATTATATTTGAGATCATGCTTAGTATACTTCAAGAAAATGTGGAGAGCAACTAGCAATGCAGAGCCACTACCTGGAGTCAGTATCAAAAGGTACTCCCAGACCAAACTGCTACCATGGGTTTAATATTTGCTTGTGTGTATTTGTGTGCAATTTTGGACTAATGTCATTCTCTCTTTTCCCTTCTGTAGTTTTAATAACTTAAGATATTTTCTAACGCTTAAGAAAGCCAGCAACATGTCTACTATGTTTCTTTACTTGCTGACAATTTAACTGCACAACTGTTGTCCTTTGTTTCTCTGTAGCATCATTTGTTATGGGTTACTTGGGCAGTTATATCTCTGAAATATCTTTTATGTCTAACAGGCAGAAAAGTTATAGCTATGTTTTTGATGTGTGCATATATACATGTATGTCTATGCCTGTCTCCTGTGAAAAAGAGAACAAAATAGTTCAGTAGGAGGGGGACCTTTAAAGACCACTCAGTTCAACTATCTGACCTCTTCAGAGACAAGTGAAAGTTAAAGCATGCTATCGAGGGCATTACCCTGATGCTTCTTGAATGCTGACAAGCATGGGGCATCAACCACTTCTGTAAGAGACCTGTTCCAGTGTTTGACCACTCTTATGGTGCTTCTGTGAATCCAATCTACGTGTCTCCTGGTGCAACTTCGTGCTGTTCATTTACTTTCTAATGCCTGTGTTCAAAATTTCTGGAGTTATTTGTTGCATTCATTGAAAGTTTAGGCTGTAAAAGAGTCTGTTCTCCTTGCATGTTCTCTCTTTTTTTTTTTTTTTTCCTCTTATAAAATGATTTTATTTTTTTCTTATTTTTATCCCAACACTCCTAAGTAGGCAGCATGGTGATGTGCTAGCTCATGAGAAGCAAGCACCAAATCTTATGACTAAGATGGGATACTGATGTATCTTACAAACACGAGAAGAAAGTGCTTAAAAGGGAAAGAAGAAAGAACATGCATTTCTGCCTTCAAAAGTTCAAATTCAAAGCTCTGTATGGCTAACTAAACTGGTTCTCCTAGATTGCTGCACTTTAGCTCAAGCCCAGAAGGCTGGAGAGCCTTACAACTACCTGATACTTTTCATATTGATTTGTGAATATGAAAAGCCAAAATTTGCTTGTGTCTGCCTCGAAACCTGCAAGTATTTGATTAGCTCACTAGGAATGGGTGTCACAGCTTTTCTTAAGAGCCATATGAATATTGAGCAATGATTTCACTATTCAGCTCCCTTTTACCTCTGCTCTAATGGCTGTTGCCCATGTCTATTGCTGCATGTTATGGCTT
This sequence comes from Callipepla californica brunnescens, assembly GCA_023055505.1. Classification (NCBI taxonomy): domain Eukaryota; kingdom Metazoa; phylum Chordata; class Aves; order Galliformes; family Odontophoridae; genus Callipepla; species Callipepla californica. The sequence continues at coordinate 1,537,792 of JALIRH010000064.1, forward strand.
TAAAAAGTGACTTGAAACTAATAAAAATAGGAGTAGTTTCCATGAAGTGGTACTCTCTTGCTTTTCCAGTGAACAGACCCAAAACTACTTTGGCTCGTGTTAGATAACCCAATGAAACAGAAAAGACTTTTTCTTTGATCCACAGAGGTTGAACTGCAATGTAAACCAGATGGAAAAATCTCAAAGGATAATTTTCCCTTCTTTTGACCATTGAGGGCCATCAATCCAACCACATGAGCTCAGAGAGCCTTTGAACAGCTATGGCATATTTACAAAATGAGTTGGACTGAAAATTTTATTGTTTGAACACAGTGGCTGCATGGAAATAATTTAATGATATACTTATCATGTAGTCGAAGGAAAGGCTGAATTGTATAAAAAAACCTTTCACTCTAACATGAATCTGAGACGGAGTGACTGGGGCCAGGAAACTAGGAAATTTGTGGAATTCATAGCTAAACATGCTTTATTTTTGTTTGCCTAAGCAGTACAGGCAGCTCAGCACTTCAGTGTCAGCTGTACTTCATAACTTTGTCATACCTTACTGCAAACAATTTTATTAAAATGTGCATTAAATTAATCCCAGTTTTACTGAAACAGTTTCAAAAGGACATAAAACAAATTGTAAACTGGTGAGGAACAATCCTGAAACACAAGAAGCTTGTAACAGGATGTTTATCAGACACATATGTTCCACCTTTAGGTTGTATGGGCTGAACAGGTTTCCTACAGATACATCTATGCTACGAGAATGCACTGATAAAGAAAATGATATTGATATGCAAATTGTCTATGTAAATGCTTATAAATAAGTATAGAAATAATACTTACTCCATTTAAGACTGATGCTATTAACCTTTACTGTTTCCTGGGTACTCTTTTATTATAGTAATGCTAAAATCTGTAATAATGTTCTCATCTTCAATTTCCATTCAAAAGTGGAGTGCAGCGCCTCAGGTTATTTTGATTGTATCCAGGATCTCTCAAAGTTGCCCTTCATCTCATCAGACACTAGCATCCTAAAATCAGCTCCTAATGAGACATGTAGAATGGTAAATCAGGAGACCTATAATGGAAGATTAAGAAAAATAGTTTTATGGAAAATGTTTGTATAAAGGAATGCTTGCTTGAAAGCGGTTGATCCGTAGTCTGTGTCTGCTCTACCTGTCTAGCCATACCTGTAATTTCCATCACCTGATCAAAGATTCAGCCAGTAAAAACAGTGGCTCCTCTTTGGTAGCATTCTACTACTAATAGAAGAATTGAGGCATACAGTAGGATTTCTGCTGGTCTCAATAGTGATAGACAAAGGGGCCTCTGTTTTAGAGAGAGAAAGTAGTGTTTTGCTGCTCAAACTCTACTGTTTTAAATGTATTTACCATAATGGTATCATGAACCAGTGCTGGAGAAGATTCAGAGCATAGTGAAAATATTATCAAACATTTTCTATGGCACAGCTGTTTGCATGATAGTGCATAGACCTCATATCTTGAAGAGGTGATCATGGGCAGGCAGACATATTCATGGAAACCACCATGCTTGGCACTCCAGCATATTGTATCCATTGTCTTTGTAGGAAGAGAAAATAATATAGTTTTTTGTTTCAAATTCTGCAGCAAGTTTGTGCACCTGGAATGGCTGCTTCACGTCCTAGCATTAAATTCATTAGTGCAATGAGAGTTGTCTTCTCATATACAAGCACATTAGATAACTCTTCTGGTATTTATTTTGGGGTCTCATTTGGTTATGCGAACACAGTTATTTTTAATGCTGTCACTCTTCTTGTAAGTGCACTGTGGAGGGAATTGCAAAATGTGACCTTTTTCAATAAGAAATTAGATTGTCCTGCCTGGATCCTAACAAGCATTTAAAAAAAGCAGTCTGTATTCCATTAAACTCTGTTCTGCTTAAGTAGATGTAAATAACTCCCTAGCAGGTGGCTTGGCTAGCCAGTACAGCCAATATTTGCATACCTATTTTGAGCGAAGTTACTGCTTCGTGACTGCTCTTGTCCTTGCCAGTGAGTTACAGTTTTAAAGATGCTGCACGAGATTTCAGGACTTTGTTCTTAAATTGTGCCAACCAACTGGTTTATTAACTTGAACAAAATGCTTACTGACTTGTTCTCTCCTTTAGAGTACAAAAACTAGAAATTGAAAAAGGGAAGTTTTCCAAAGAAAAATAAGGATAAAACATAGAACTTAAAAAATAAATTTAGGCCCACTTTAGTTGTTGTGTGGTATAATTTCAGTTTCAGTTACTGTTTTTTAAATCACTGCTGTAAGGCTGAATCATAAACTGGGAAGTGTCTTGTCCAAGTGTTTAAATTAAAATAAATAAATAATATACATATGTATATTGACCTTGCCATAGCTTTTCTGTGCTAAAATTACATGGAAAATCTTGATTTGTTGGTTTGTTTTTCTCTCGCAAAATCCAGGTGTTCCTTGGACTGGTGTAAAGAAAAGCAGGTAGCAGTTCAACTGGGCTTAAAGAAGAGCATCAAGCTTGCAAAGTGACCTGCCAAAGTGAGAAAAGAGAAGGCATGTATGCTATATGAACAAAACAGGTAAGATTGCTCATACTTTCTCTTTCTTTTTCCAGAAAATTTTTCATTTTGTTGTACTCTCATTTGTCTTTTCTGACCTGCATGACACAAACACTGTGGCAGCTCAGGTTTGGTGCTCAGTGGGCTTATGAACAGATGCTGGTTTTTAGGTTTGTGAGATAGATTTTATTTATTTATTTATTTATTTATTTGGTGGCTTTTCTCTTTAAGGTTATAAAGCAAGTGTGTCACGAGTCATGGGAGTCCTACCTATATTGCAACTCAGTCTAGGAAGCGTTAAAGATAAGCTATGACATCTTTGTACTTTAGTTCCATTTGAACAACACCAAGTCCCTGAGCTGCAGTTGATTTCTTACTCTTCCTGTTGCTGCAGCAGTTTGGTCGGATACCAAATTAAGTGGGCTATTATAAGAGGACAACTCAATGAGGAATACTGTTCACTGAAAGCTCCTCTCATTTTTTGCATTTTGGTTTTCTCACTTGTTTGGATAAGGATGAAAGCACTGATGTATGGTCAAAGGATGTGGATTCTGCTTCCATCTGTGTCACCAGACAGATGTGTGTTTTGGGGATGGTCATTTCACTCTATGTGCTGCCCATTTATTGCCTACAAAGTGAGAAGCTGGGCTTCACTCTCCTTTGAGGAGAGCACTGAAATACACAGCCATCAGTTTCTGTATGAGATGCACTGATTTTTGCTTTGTGTTTTGTAGTGTGATGGTCTTAAGAATATTGCATTTTATAGAAAAATGAAAAGAAAAAAAGAAGGTAGAGATAGATAATATTTCACAGCAGACATTGAAGTATCTTTTCTTCAGGGTTTACCTCCAACTCACTACAACTACCTATAAAAACCTGTGTAATTTGAAACTCTTGTTTATTTCTAAACAACAGAAATTTGTGCTCTTAATATATGGGAAGATATGACTCATCTCGGTATTTATGTACTCCCAAAGTAGTGCTTTTGATGGGTTATAGTGTACTTATGGGAAGGGTTTGTCATCCGGAGATATTGTTGTGATTCACATTGTTGTCCTTCTGCTACAAAGAATACTGTCCCTCTGCCTCACCTCCCTCTGAAACTTTAGAGTTTGACCTCTTGAACAGCAAGGTTCACATCTAAGATTCTGGCAGATAATAGACATGTTAAGTTGTTAGTACTTTGTAAAGTAGCTCAATGTAAGTAGCATCTTCTAATAGTTACTAAGTCAAAGTGACTATGTAGAATGATTTTAGCAACGGTGAAGTTAATAAGCTCAAAGTTCAGATATCCAAAAGCATTTAGTGGTGGGGAAGTGAGACAGAGCTGTGGTTCTATGGAATAAGTCTTCTTCTCATTGAAGTCCTAGGAAAAAATTGAGTTGGATTTGGAAAACCCTTTTTCTCTCTGAAGGTCCATTTATGTTTTTATTCAGGTTCAACAGTGAGAAAATACTTACACCCCCAATACTTTGAAGACTTTAATTGTATTGCTGAATAATCGTGTGAGTTCTTCTTTTGCATATATGACTGTAGGAAGCTTTTATTTTTTACTTATGTTCTTTGGTTCCTGGATTCACACACAAGTTTGCCAAGAATTAAAAAATAACAAATAAAAAAAAATAAGAAATTCACTACTTAGACACTGTATGGGAACTGTTCAATCATGGCCTGAACCGCTGATTTGATCACCTGAGGTGAGCACTGAGTCAGCTGCAGGAGCGCAGGTGAAGGCAATGCACCTGTGTGACCAGAAGGGGTGGAATCTTAATGGGGTCTCCCAGACCCCGTTTAAGGGCTGACCACCACTGGGGAAGGATCTCTTGTTGGAGATTCCTCCCCTGTGGAGTCCTGGGCAAGCCTCAACCATCAGCAACAGGCGAGCCTTTCTCTTTTTGACTGGTTGTCTGTATACCATCTGGATAAACCTTATGAAATATACCACCCACCTCCATTATTTTCTGTGGATACTATTCTTTTGGGTTATTCACCGTACAGATACTCAATGTATTTTATTTCTGTGTATTTTTCTCTTGTTTTTTTTCTCCTTTCTTGGGATTGAAAGGTTTAAGTCAGCGATCTTTCTCTTTTTTTTTTTTTTTCCCTGTTATCGTGCATATGACTTTGGTCTTCCTTTTGGCAAGTTAGCAGGAGAGGGGTTTTGGAACACTTGCTTGAGTGTTAATTGTCCTTCACAAATTAGCCAAGGTCACTGGCTTTTGAATCAGTGCAATCTGCAGAAACAAGCATTGAGCCAGGAGTAAAAATAAAAGCCAAATATTCTCTTGGTGTGATAATTCTCTAATATACAAGCAGGTGTATTATCTGGAGTGTATGTCAATGATGTAACCTATTAGATAAAAAAGAAGGTTACAAAATGTATGAAGAATTGAGTCTCTTAGGGAAAATCACATCTTTCTTCTGTATACATTACTTGCCTCTCAACTTTCAAGTGTATCTTGATCTGTCCTGTATCTTATTTTAATATCATTGCAAAATAAAGGCCTAGACCTCAACCTGAATTGTGAGGTAGTTAGTGTTAGTGAAATACAAGACAGAAAATCTTTTTGGTTCAAAAACTTCTAAATCTGCTTTCTTCAAAAGCAGTATAAGAAATTACTGGTATTTTTTCTTCCTGAAAAGTACAGTGCAGGTGGTGAGGAAACATCAAAGCTACATCTGTAATAAATGCTGAGAGGGAAGAAAATTGTATACAACAGGATGTCCCAGTCTGTGTGTATAAGCCTCACAGTCCAAACCGTGTCATTAAAATATGTGCAGTCAATGAGTATAGATCCCCATGTTTGGGTATTCAAACAACACCGTTTTCCTAGGAGATCTCTTCCTAGCAAAACATGTTCTTTCCGTAGAATTTTCTCTTAAAACAAGAAAAGTTTTCACAGAGTTGTTTTAAGAAATGCTTGGCTAATCTTAGGTGATATCTGAAAGCATGTCATTCTTTCCCATCTGTGATAAGTGCTGTGGTGATTCTGAGGTATAAGTAAAGGAGAGAACTTTCCTTAAGAAGAAAGTTACAAGAAGCTGGAGGGGAAAAAAAAAATAAAATAAATTCCAATTCAGCACCTTAGTTCATTCTTCGTCACAAATAAAGGAAGCAGATTATATGGAAAATCAACCATTAAATTAAATACATGTGAACATGTGTGTGCATTAAATAGATGCTTATACATATTTATGATGTTATTTTTGTACATGCTTTAATAATTCAAGTATTTAATTAAAGGCTGTGCATAAGACACTCTAAGATCTAAGCAACTTAGATCTCATTTTCAAAAATAATATTGGCACTCAGGAGCTTTTATTTCCTTGAATGTTAATGGAGCATACAGTCCTAGATGTTTGAAGCATTCCCGTTTGCAAAGGGAATTTATTCACACTTGTTTAAATGCTATTTAAAAAATAAGTTATATATCACAGTGTGCAAGCAAAGAGAAGCAACCTGAAGAACATATTTTACTTGTGGATTTTTTGTCTCAACACTTTCGTATCTAATAGATGCACTGGACAACCTGAACTTGGCAGAGCTGGGAACTTGGGCTCTTGGACCCACTCCTTAGGCTGGAGGCAGATGAGATGCTGGGAGCTGCAGGTTTCCTGGAGCCCAATGAAAATGTTGCAGCTGCATGATAGGAACACCTTTAGTGTACGTTGTCCTTTGTCAGGTCAAAAGGATTCAGGAAATATTTCAGAGGTGCTGAAAGCCAGAGTTCATTTGGCTGTTTCTGCTGTGTTGGCTTGGCCACCAGCTTGTCTCAAAGCGCTTGGAGGAGGGCTGCCTGATGCTTTCTGTTTCTTTTCTTAAACATACCATGCCCTGCTTACAGTTCGCTATTACTCCCATTGAATAGTATGAAGGGCGTGTCTTTTCATCAGCTTATAGTAGAAATTCAGTTTGGGAATCATGAGGGCTAAGTCCTTTGACAAATCATCTGTTAGTCACCAAGTGATGCATTTAGGAAGTGAGCGTGGAAATCCTGCCCAGGAATATCTACTGCTGCTTGTCTTACCAGCAAAACTTTATACCTATCAGTGAAACAGTGGCATCCCACAGAACACCAAGCAGATGACTCTGCTGAGGAGCACTAGCTTCACCAGTGCCTGGGATGTGTGTGGCAGGAGCTTGTGTTTCAATAAACTGCTTGCAACCTCAGCTGCGGGGTAGCTGAGAACTGGTTGAAATCAGCTGTGCCGGGCAGGAGCAGCAGGTGTTTGTAACTTGCTCAGCAAATTCACCTGCCTGAGTCAATAAGAACCAGCAATGAGACTGTGTGATACACCTCTAACATCACTTGTCTTTCTGCCAAATTCCAACTTCCTGCTCTGAACCTTTGTGGTGGTCTTCACAAGCAGGTGAGGAAGGCTGCTTCTGTCACTAACTTTTGTTCTGGAAAGCATCTGGTCTATTGGGGATATTTCCTAATCAAACTTCAGGCAGAGAAAGTTCATGGCAGATTTCAGGCCATAAAAGTTCAAGGTCTGAGGGAGTTGAAAGCAACTGGAAACAGCAGGTATGACTGAAAGTATTAGTCTGGTGTAACAATGGATGGAACAGTAGCAACAGCTATAGTTATAATTTTAAGTGACAAAACAGAAAGGAAAACTACATTCTGAGGGATATAAAGGAATTGTTTCAAACCCCAGGCCAAATTGTCCCTTCCTATGTTAAAGCACTCAGGAGGGGATTTCTGCTTGGAAACAGCTACGTGGAGATGTGCAGGCTTCTCCCAGAGTGACTCATCTCAGAGGTACAATCTTTTGTTTCCCAAAAGGAGAAGTTTTTCCCTTTCAAGTAGTGGGTGCAGAGATGCATGAGCTAAATCGTCTCAGATCCTGCTCTAAGTTTCTTCTGACCCATCTCTTCAGTCCTTCCAGTATTCCTGTTTTCTTTGGAAACACTCTTGTAGCTCTCTTGGTTTGTTGGGAATAGTATCTGAAATAGAAAAGGGAGAGATGTGGAAACTATGCAGCCTCCTGCCCTTGGGGCTGCTCCCCCTTCCTAGCACAGGTTATACAAAGAGGGAAAGGAGTAAAGGAAGGCTGAAAAACAGATCTGGCTTGGATGAAAAGGAAGCATCTGTGTAGTGTGAAGAATACTGACACCTGGTTGCTCATTTGTTGTTTTCTTAAAATATTACAACTGCCTTTCTGAGGTTGCTAGAAAACTAAATTAAAGCAGTACTATGCTATATTATTTCTTTTACTTTTTATGGTATCATATTTTTAATATAACATTTTGGCAGCGTGCGCCGAGAAGCAGAGATTTTCACCAAAATGTGAGACGACAGAAGAAAGTCTGTTTTTCCCCAAAGTGGCATGTTGTTTCATGACCTCTCACAGATGTTTCATGGATTTGTCATCCCGAGCTACAAAATTGCTTTTGGTAGGATGTAGAAATAGCTCTGCACTTGCAGAGCTGTTGGTGACATGACTCACAGTCCCACTGCGTGGACCTGGATTAGTGCAATAACTAGGTAGAGGAAGGGATGTGTTTTTGTGGTTTTTTTTTTTTTGCAGTTTGTTGTGGTAACAAAGTAGAGAAATGGCACCAACTTTTGCTTTCTCTGGGTGATAAAAGTCCTTGATATATTTGTAGGAAAAATGAGTGATGACCTGAAGTAAGGATTTATTACTTTACCAGTTACTTGAGTTTCTCCCTCGAGATTATACTAAAGGCAATAAGGTTTTTTCTTTGTGTTCACAGAGAAGTAGGCAAAAACAGGCAACAGAAAGTAAAGTTCAAAACAAAGGATAACGCTACAGAAGAATCTGAACCCACAACTGGAAATCCCTTCAGCACTGACCTCTTCCACCAGTCACTGAAGTGTTCTCACAAAATCATCTAGTTTATCAAGAAAACATAGTCTGGGATTTATTATCTAACAAATGTTTATTATTTTTAATATCTAGTGAGTGTTTTCAGATAGATGTCCTAGAAAATGAGGGAAACATCCCCCACTGAAATTCAGCTTCGGATGTTATGGAATCACCTCTAACATCTCCTTACAGACAGCAGCTGCCTCTTATTTAAGCCAGCCGTCAGAGATACTTGCAAGTATCTTTCCCCCGCTGCCCAGACTGCAGGACAGAATTTGAGAAATAAATTAAATACAAGGCTCAAGAGTAGAGGGAAGTCCTTGGCCTCTCCAGCCAAACACCGCATTAATCAGTCCTCAGTGCCTGAAGGCCAACGTGGGTGAAGTGACAGTTATAGGAAGGGGAAGACCAGCTTCCCTTGTGGGGCAAGCTAACTCGGCCTTGCTGTGACAGATGCAACTTTTCAGACCTACTTGGGATCAAGGTTGCCCTGATGCTGATAGCTCCACCCTTTTCCCAAGTCTCCTTATATGTCTCCCCTTTTCTTTCAGCTTGCTTTTTGAGTGCTGGGGGCTTGTGTTCATTGATGCCCTCAACAAATACTGCCAGAGGCCTAATCACCCTTCGTAGCTACCTTCTGTGATTTTGTTGTTTTGAGCTAGGAAGGTGGGCTAGCACTAGTTGATGTTCCCTGTGTGATGAAATATGTACTCTTATTCCTTAAAGCAATGGAAGACTTTGATGTTGCTGGACAGTTAATAAGCACTTGTTCTGTGAGAACAGGAACTGGGCCACAAACCAATAAGTGTACTGTAAATGCTGGAGGAGTGAGGGGGAAGGGGTTGCTCCACAGGAAGATGGTCAGCAGCCACAACTCTGCCATGAGCATAGAGCATCTGCCCTGGGGTGTTCAGAGCAGATGTTCTCCATGGCATTTTAAGTATGCACCAGATGTTTCTCCTGATGTTTATTTGCAAACGCCAGTAGGAAAGGCTGGCCTGAAAGAGTGTTCTCCTTGCTTGCCTCACTGCTTGCAGTGCCAGTTCTGAGCCAGGACATTTCTGACAGGAGTTTGTCTGTGCCCTCCCACAGGTGGTAATGGTGAGACAAGGAATATAACTGGAGGAAGTCACTGAATAAGTCCCTGAATTCTCTCTGCAATTCTATGCCTGGGACCTATGCAGGGGTGGAATTTCCATAATCTTGCATGGGTGCTATAAAGCGAGATTCATCTCTGCTATTGTTGTCTGCTCAACTCCTGATAGCCAAATTAGAGCTGGACTATAAAGCTTTCCACCTCCCTGGCTGCTAGTAATGGTCCACCTACGTTCAAATGCCAGTAATCTATGCTGCGTGGTTGGTGGCTTGTTGCTCTTGCTCTGATAGCCAAGCACATCATGTATTTTACAGTCCATTTACAGTCTCCAAGGTAACTAATGCTGATTTATGCCTTTCCACTGTGTAACCCTAGTTTTGTGTCGTCAAAATAGCAGGCTTGCTCCCAGGATGTTGTTAGGATCAGGTGTAAGCACTGTCAGCTCACCACAGTGCACATCTCTTACTTGCTTTTAGGGCACTCCTAGAGGAGAAAACAATGGTTCTTCATAACCTGCTCCCTTTCAAATGCTTCCTAATAGATGCAACAGAGCAAGGAAAGCAATGGATGTAGGAAAGCCAGTAACATCTGTCAGGCTCTCAGTTGCACAGTACAACCTCTCTGATATTGGTAATTGGCAGGAATTAGAGTGCAGCATGATGTCTTTTGGAAGAGAGGCCTCTTGATAGCAGATCCTGTTCATCCTTGCTGTCCACCTTGCTGCTTGGAGCCTCTTGTGCAACAGCCATAGAATATGACTGAGTCTCCTAGGCTGAGGGACTTGGATGGGAGATTTCTGGAGATTTTTTTTGGCTGCTTTGCTTCGCTGCATTCCTATAGCAGTACAGCCACAAGCACATGGGTGGCACTGTGCTTGAAAGAGTTTTTAATCCAACGCAACTCAGATAAATCCCTTGGGCTTTCCCCCTTGGCAGTTAGTATTGCTGTATGACTAGGCAGTTAAGAATACATAAAAATACATCAGACAAGATGCAGAAACTGCCATGGTAGGCCAAACAAAACTCTTTCTGTTGCACAAAAAGCAAATCTACCTCAGAGGTTACCTCAGATTTGACAATAAAATGTAACATGTGAATTATTTTTAACTCCAGCATGTTAAATATCAGCTATCCACTGCACGCACTGCATTAGCAGATAAGTTGCCGGGCTGAAGAGAGTTCATTAACTGCTAACAGGAAAAACATTTACAGGGATGGAGGGAATTAAGGCATCCCATAGTAAAAGCAAATGCTCTGGTGTTACCCCAGTAGAAAGTGAATCAATGGGGCTATGAACTCCTGACCTAATCTACATCCCCTCAGCTTTGCCTTCCTGATTTGAGAAGTCTCCATGTGATCAGTCTGAAAACATCTGTTGCACAGCCACTACTTTTCCTTGCGCACCTAGCCACCTCCATTTTCCCAATTGCTGGGCTTAAATGGCATGTCAATGCAGCCACCTTCATGACTGGAGAACTAGGGGAATGCAAGGCACCGTGTCTTTTACCCATACATAGTACATCCTTCATGCTCAAGAGCATCCTGCAAGTCAAAATAGGCAGTCCCTGAAAGATGACGCTTTTCATGGTCCATGTTTTCTGTAACATGCTTTCTTAATTAGACTGTAAAGAAAACTAAACAATTTCTTCCTTCCTGCTCATATGGTTCTCCTTAGAGCCACCTTCTTCTCACCATTCCTTTTCCTCCTCCAGAACAAAGAAACATTCCTCATTTTACTCACGACATTGTTTCCAGAAAGCTGCACTGCCAAGGAGGGTGGCAGGACGCTTCGTCTCTGCTCCCATACTTCAGATGCCAGAGCTGAACTAGTCAGCTGAGTCCTTTCAAACAATAACATTCCAGTGCAGAGAGTGGCATTTGCCCTTTTCCCTGTACTTGGTGCTGCTAGCAGTGAGATGACAGGCCAGCGCTCCCAGAGACAGTGGTTTCATCAGTGTCTTGCCACAGGTGGGATCATACCAGCTCTGGGTCACTTACTTTTCCTGCCTTTATTGTCCCTTGCTGGATGTTGCCAATGATTTTTCTGCTAGCTACACAATGCATTGCTATGATTTGTTTTTCTTAAGGTAAAAATACACCTAAAAATTCTAGTATGGAAATAAGATCTTTTAGCTACCATAGGTGGGCTGAACAGTTCAGAGTTGGTTCCCCAGTTGATAGTGTCTCTCAACCAGGTCTACTTAAAAATAAATTGTTCAGGTTGAATTTTCCATAAGGGGAATCCATTCCTGTGTTCAGATAAAAAACTGGGCTAGGATAAAAACTGTGAGCTGGACTGTAAGTGTAAATCTAAGAAAAACGGCAGTTGGAGAAACCGAAGATAAGCCCTTCTTGCTAGGTGGAGGAAAACCTCACTGACTGATGGATTATGGGGCTCTGCTTGACAGGAGGTGTCACTCCTGACTTGCAGAACTTGAATCTGAATGCATGTGGTCCAAAGGGAGGCTGAAAGGTGTTGAGATCTGTGAGTGGGGTGGTTCTAAACTTCCTGCCAGCAAGAAAACCCTGGAGTATGGTTGCACAAAGAGGTAATTAGCTTATTGATGTCTCAAACATCTCCAGTTCTCACTGGAATAGACAAGGTCCTAAAATTCCAATAAATAACTCCACTTGCAGCCTTACAGCTGAGGGTTGAGTCATGTGAAGACAGGAGTGCACAGCAGAGCCATAGCTGTGATGCACCATGCATTTTTCTCCATTCTGCAGTCTCCATGTCTTAGTTCAGAAACTGCTATAACCTCTATACGCTGCTATAAAATGTTCTCCTCCAGAATCTGCACCTCTTGTCAGGTCTGGCATTCCTTCTTTAAATATAAATGTTCCTCTAGTGCAGGATCTTTTGGACAGATTTTTTCAGCTAATAAGTCAGAAGTTAAGGAAAATTGATTATGTGTTTTTATTTCATATACAAGGTCTGTTCCAACTAAAAAAATATTTTTATATAATAAAATATATGGGAATAAATTGTATGGTGGTGGTGCAGGGAAATTCTTCGTCAGGAACAGAAATTACTCATTCAGTTTTCAGGGGGTCTATATGAAGACATGATCTTTTCTGGATACAAAATGGTAATGTGGACTGTTAATTCAAATTGAAAATGGTTAACTTGCCAACAGATTTTGATTAGCCAGAATTTTATGCTTGGAAATTTACATCATTTCTTAATCCTGTTCCATAAAACTATATGGCCATACGTAAGTGTTTAACATCACATTTATAGGAATTTGATCCAGTTTAGCACATAGTAAATTAGTTTCATGAAGGTTGCTTGCTTTATGCTATGCTGTCTGTTTCTAATACTCTGCCTGCATGACATTCCACTCTGCCCATATGTTCCATCCCTGAGATATAAAAATATAAATTTAAGATGAGAAGATTAGGACCACCCTGGAATATGCTGCCTTTACTCATTTTTTTCTAACAAGAATCCTGTATTTTAGCTTTCCAGTAAATCAAGAAAAAAGGAAGATGATAAGCATTCATTTGCAGATGATGCAGGATATGTACCTGCATGGATTTACAGCAAGTCTTTTCATTTGTTTGGGGTTACAAGACTCATGTCGTGTTTTAGGCTCAAGTCAAAGAGAAGAGCAGGGCGTTTGTTTTTAATGTGGCACTCCAGTCAGTCAGAGGTACAGACAAGTCACCCAGGTGATCAAAGGCTGTTTTAAACCAGCTGACTTACAGAGTTAATATTAATTTCTTTTTATTTGGGTCAAATATGAAAGGATTTAATCCCCACATAACTAATCCTCCCAAGAGCTAATTTAAATGGAGACAGATCTGTCAATTATGGCATTGCTTCACTACTCTGAAGAATTTTTGAATTACTGAGGCTTGATTTAGCCTGAAAATTTGTTAAATTACTCTGTTACTATTTCAAATAAAATGGAAGCAAGTGATGGAATTGAGGAAGGAGACGCTTAGGGTTTTTCTCATTAATGCTGGATCCCCTTGTCTTCAGTTCCATTTTAAAAGCCTGTTCACATTTGTAAATCTTGGTGCTGTTTCTATATTTTTTGGTCAAATACTACCAAAAATGAAGATTGAAGGCAAACAAAACTATATGTGATTTTGCCAATTTATAGAAAGAGCTTTCTGAGCTGCTGGAAAAGAAATCTAGATGTTTATGCTAGTATTTCCTAAGTGAGAACTTCACAGAGCAGTGACGGAGCACTGGCAGAGGCTGCACAGAGAGGTGGTGGAGTCTCCTTCTCTGGAGACTTTCCAGACCCACCTGGATACCTACCTGTGCAACCTGGGCTAGGGAGCTGCTTTGGCAGGGAGTTGGACTCCATGATCTCTGGAGGTCCCTTCCAACCCCTACAGTTCTGTGATTCCTCTTTAAATTCTTTATTTTGAAACAACTTTATTTTTTATGCCTGAAGAAGAATCTACCAACTCCTTCACTTCCAAATGAAATATTTCATGTAAGGTTGAATAAAACCTTATGTTTAACCAAAGGTAAAATATGATGGCTATTAATTTCTGTCAAATTGTGTCAAAAATCAACATTTTAGAATTCAGATTACTCTAAAATAGTGCATTTGATTTGAAGTAAGCCCAAAATGTCTCTTACATGCATGGCTCTTCTCTGGGCGTCTGAAAAGCCAATCAGCATGACAAGACCTCATTAAGAGCTCTGCAATGGAACTGGATCTAAAGATTGCAGAAAACACTCTAATTCAATTATGAAAAGTATTCTCTGTACATCCAAATTTAGTTAAAATTTATCATTTTTGAGTCCTGTTCTACACAACAGTTTTGTCAGATTCCACAGTGCCAATGTAGCAGTGTTTTAATAGTGTTGGAGATGACAATGATATAAGCAGCCTTCTTCTTGCCAGAAGTTATACATTCACTGATAAATATAGCTTAGCCTTGGCTGATTAAATGTGGAAGTTATTCATCCAATTGAAATGCTCACACTTTCGCAAAAACAACAACAACTATATATATATATATATATATGTATGTATGTATGTATGTATATATATACATACATAAATATATTCTTATTTTTTTCACTGGACTATCAAAAGTATAAGATATGCTAACATTGGGATCTCCTTAGTTTGTGATAGTATTTCTGTAGTCCGCCCCCTGCTTGCTCTTCTAGTTCACTTCCACTAAGCCTAAGGACACTTCAGAAGAGAAAAACTGGATACAAGGCTGCTTTCTTGGGTTCTTTCTTAACCTGTTTGTGTATCGAACCTTCTGTCCATATGTCGTCTTCTGCATTGCACATTTTAGCATTCGTGTTCTCTGAAAGGTAAAAAGAACCTCTTCCTCCTACAGTTCATTTTGCTTTGGTCTGCTACATGTTGGGCACTTATGAAATTCTACTTCAGTGAGATGTTTGGGTTCTTATGGCTTTCAGTAAGCACTGGATGGGATCCTTTTATTTTATTCTGGCCAGTCAGACAGGCTATTTGTACTTCTCCACCTCTGAGACACTCTGGAGGCTATCAGCCCCTCTCTCAGTGTTGGTTCTTCCCTTCTTCCTCCAAAATCAGCTGTGGGTGCCTCATCAGCACTGAAAGATTGCAAAAACATTCCCAAGGCATTGCTCAGGCAAATGGTTGCTTGTCCTCCCACCCTGTGACTGCGTAGCAGAGGGGATTATAACACATGAGGTACACTGTTCTCTGGTGAGGCAGTGGAACAGGCTGCCCAGGGCGGTGGTGGAGTCAGGAAACGTGTAGATGTGGCACTGAGGGACATGGTTAGTGGGCATGATGGGGGTAGGTTGTTGGACTAGGTGATCTTTGTAGTTTTTTCCAACCTTTATGATTCTGTAATTCTTTGGGGACAAATTACTGGAAACACCAGGAGGTTTCTGCTGCATACAGGAAATGGCAGCTCTCACAAATGAACCAGGAGGGATGTGATTGCTGCCTTATCATTCCAGTGACCCTCAGTGCAAAACCCTGGTCTGATCTAGTGCTTGCTAGTTGTGTGAAAACAACAAATTCACTGCATCAGCCCTTTTTTCCCTTTCCTCACTTTTATTTATTTGTCTTTTCTGAAGTTTAATGCACTGTATCCAGTTTAATAAAATATGACAGCAAGGATGCCAACTTGCCTGTGCTATAGTTCACTGCTTTCACTTAGCACTAGAAGCTTCCTGTGACAGCTAGGCAGACAAAGGGCAGAACGACTCGGGAGCCAAAGACATACCTTTTATTATTCAGTTATTTTTTAAGCTTTTTTTTTTTTTTTTTTTTGCTAGAGATAATTACTGAAAATAGCACTGCTGGTAAAAGCAGGCCTAACATTTATTCCAAAGTCAATCGTCAACAATAAAGGGCCTTGTTATATGAGAACTAACAAAGCTGTTTTTCTGTATTTGGTTCTGTGTTCTCCATGAGCATTCAGACAATGCTGGGACGGAGGTAAGAAAAACTGGGAACATTACTTTTCCTTTAATCCTTAGATTCCTCAGCTGACTCTATACTTTGTTTTCATGCTGAAGGGGAAAAAATATTTTCCTGGCAGGTTTGGAATCATTTTTTCCATTAATCTTTTCTCTTGGAGCCAAGATACATTTTTTCACAAAGATCTGATGTGACATAATACTGTACCTGGAATTTCACACTGAACAGAGTGGAAAAACGTTCTCACCACAGTGAGCACTCACAAACCTCCAGCAAAACCATGCAGCCAAAAGAGCAATTTAGAAAGGGGACAGGAAGGGTTATGGGGCATAGTCATTTCCCAGAGGGAAGACATGCTATTTCTTAAAGCCTTTCAAAGATAAACTGATAGAATATGTTATGCAGTGGCACAGGCCAACAATTATCTTTCTGGGAAGTTGTCTCAGCAGTTTGAAATCCTGCTAATTAAAGAAACAAAAAAAATCACATGGGGTAGAGTCTCTAAAGTGTAAATGCAAAGAGCAATGAAAGTGTTTTAGATTAATGCAATTCAAAGCAGAATAGAAACTGATTCTGCAATTAAATACATATGTACATGATCTTGGATTTATGAAAGATTTCGTCTGATAGAATCCACCCATCTTCCTATTTTTGGCTTATCAGTGCTTTCTTTCAACATTTAAAGTGTTTTCTTCAAAGCCCAGAGCTGGAACATCTCCAGGCAGTTTAATTGTCCAGATGTGGAGTGGATTTCCTAAACACTTGCAGCATGGGGAAGACATGATGGCTTTTGCTTGGAAGTCAATGTAAAGAAATATTTTCAAATTCTGACTTAGTTTTCAAAAGGACTCACTGGAATGTGTCTTGAAAAATTCCCAGGCCTCAACAGAGAAATGCATCACATACATCTAATCATGATTCTCCTGTAGATTTGTGTCAAAGCTGTTTCTGAGTACTTATTTTTGTTATTATGCCCATGTGCACCAAATGAAGCATTCAAGGGACCTTCTTTAGAGGTCCTTCTTTATGGCTGCATTACTCCTTAAGCCTGGTAGAGGTCTATGCTGTGCTTTCTGGGTACTAGAAATACAAAACAAATACTGCAATGGGAAACAGATTCAACAACAACATCAACAAAGAAAGTCCTAAAAAACCCCAAAACAAAATGTCAAGTACAGAAAACAACAACAGAATGTCAAACATTTTTGGGACACAAGTAAGTTTTTCAGTTGCAACGGGCCAAAGCTAGTGGTTGCCTGAAGTGTGGTTACCCAAACTCAGTTTTGTCTTTCATGACAGCCACATCTGTTGTCTCCCTGGAATAAGCTAGATGTCGCATGCTTCTTGCTCTCTTGGTGCATTGCTGTTGCAGTATTGCTGCAGTATCACATGCTGTAGGAAGGGACCAGAAATAGTATTTCTTATTTCTTTGGCAGCGCTCTGCAGGCATCCATCCTACCAGCAAGATGTATTTTGTGGAGAACAATATTGGCTGCAATAGCATTACAATCTTCTAATCTGATCTTTTGGATCAGTTTGAATTTTCAACATTGCCTCAAAATAAGAGTGGAGAGACTTAGAAGGCCATCTCCCCTTTTATCCCTGGCACGTCCATAGCATCATCACCCAGCATGAGGCCCGCTGAGGGAAGCAGCAGCTTCCTACGTATTAGTAATGAAAATGCTTTTATTACATTAAAAATTCGAATAAATCTCACCCCCTTTGCTTTGCACCCTGTTCTCCATGCGGGCTTACTATGCTTTATTCACATGACTCTCTACTGAGCTATTTCTGAGAATTGTAAATGCAAAAATAAATATAAAAGCTTTATGTGAGGGAAAACCTGCTGCCTTTGTTTGAAATCTGTTCCCAGATCTGTGGCTGGCTAAACCTCACCCAGATGTTATTGTGTGGTTATGGATTTTGGATGTTCTTTTTGCTGAAAGCAGCAAAGCCAACATACACCCCTTCTGTAAAAGATCTGCTAAGGGAAAAAACAACTGTGTACCGCAGCTGAGTACAAGTCAAAACAGAGGTGGGAGCCTCTTTTGGCAGCACTCATCAAGCTGTCCTCACAGTTTCAGAGAGGGTAGGAAGAGGACGGGGAATTTACGCAACACTGCAACACAAAATAGGGCCACAGCACACCGAAATAGAAGGAAGTGAGACACACATTCCTCAGTAGTCATTTTCCTCTCTTCCCTTCTATCTCTCCCCTCTCCTTAAGTTTCCTTTTCCTTTCAGCTTTCTGTCTCTTTGAGTTTAATTTTATTTTCCATTTGGGGTGAAAGAAGGTGATTATGCTTTGTTCTCTGGAAGAGCTGGCACTCTGCTAGGGGGCACAAAGACCAACATGAGTGCCCTGGTAGGGGCTGTTATAAAGGTAATTATAGGCTGTTTGGTTTCATAAGGACCTTTTAGCTAAGCTATAAAGCAGAGGTTGCATCTACTTACAATCATTAAAAACCCTTCACTGTGACCAATTATCCTGGTCAAATGTCAATACTTATTTTCTGTGATCATGTTGTACATCTTTATGCATGGCTAATATGAGAGCATCACAAACTCTTCAGGAATGTCAACAATGCAGTGACAGATGGCAAAGTATTTAGTATATATAAGATTTCTCTTAAAAACTGTGCTATATCATTTTTGTTTGCGTAGCAAATGTGCTCCTGTGCTGGGAACATATAGTGGTCAGGAACACGCACCCACAAAGAAAAGGCCTTTTTCTCCCATTCCCACTTCCCCTTGGTGCTGTTCACTTCTTTCTCTATCCAGGTTCCTTTCAGATTTTTTTCCAGATTCTCTTTTTATTTACCATTTCCACAACTGAATCCCTCTTTGTGTCATAGCTGTTGTAATGTACAATGAAGCAACACTTTTTACCCAGCGTGTGTGCCTACCCCACTTTGGCTGCAAGCGTGCTCTGTCTTCTTCTTCCCTCTTCCTACTTCTGACAGCATCCCTTGGCAGCCCCAATACATTTATCCTTCCAAGGTGAATTAATGTAGATAATTAGCATGGTGGAAAGAGTACAGTGAGCTATTAATTTAGTGGATCGTTTTGCTGCTCTGTTCAATTTGTCTAGTTGCTGCAATCTGCTTTGACATTCATTTTCCGTGACAAAAGCAACAGCCTTAATGCTAAGGTGGTTTACACTGGATATAGTTCATAGCTACTGTTACCAGCAGGTCTGGGGCTTTTCATGTTTGCTGCCATGACACTTCGTTCTAGTAAAAAAAATATTCCAAAGTTCACAAGTGTATCTTGAAATCATGCAAAAAAGGTTTTATTTGGTGCTAATGTTATAATTGTATAGGAGCCAGGCCAGCAAGACTGCAGGAGGAAAAAAAAAAAAAAAGAGAGAGGTTTGAGTCAATGAAATCAGGCTGGATTTTAGTGTAGAGTACCCTTCTCTGTTAAACAGATTATTTCACAATTTGGAAAGAAAATATTGCCCACCATGGGAAGACCAATTCAATTCTCTCCACACAACCCCTCCCCCCCCCATCTTTTTTTTCTGCCTTATTTTTTAATAAAAAAGCAGGTCTGTCTGTGGATTATGCCCAGTTGGGAATCTCAAAACAGCCTTTTCAGCAAGTGTCCTCCAATGAGTTCCCTATATAGAACTTCCAAATAAATTGCTGTACGTTCTGTAATATGTCTTAACTCCTGGAAATACCATTCACTATGGCTCTTTTTCTTTTCCATATCCAATCCTGTGTGTTTAAAATTTTAGTTGAGGGCCTTCTACAAATGTATATCTGTTCTGTAGAGCTGTTGTATCTCAGTAGCCGTGCCTGAAGGAGCCCACTCCATAGAAGCAGGGGCAGCGCTGGCACCGTGTCTCCAAACTTATGGGAACAGGGAAAGAGACCCCATGTGTTATACTGCAGTCATGGAGGTACCACGATGTGCAGTGGATGCAGCCATGTGGCAAACCCTGCCTGGGCTATAGGCAGACCCATTTTTGGATGGCCTGCAAGGCTGTTACACTTTCAAGATCCTCTGCTGACTAATCATACATAGCTTTGGGGTCATGCCAAGGCTATTTATCAGGCAGATAAGAGATCTGTGTGCTGGTTCACATGAAGACCAGATAACCTGCAGGGCAACAACTTTTTCAGGCTTTGTGCATATATCATCTGAGAGACAACTGATATTTGCAGTCTCAAGCCTTCTTAAAAGGCCTCCTCATCATTTATATTACCAGCATAAGCCCTCGCCGTGAGAACTTTTCCAGGCTGAGTGCTTCCGAGCACCTTGCATGTGTGGCCCACTGCCCCAGAAAGAGCCCATCCCAAAGGCCTCTGTCCTGTTTAATGGGTCTGCTCCCACATCTCTCATGGCATCAGCTATACAAAATATATAGGTTACACAGACACAGCAAGGTGTGAAAGTTAAGTAACGATACGACATACTTTCGGAGCGTGAACTTATTTCCACAATCTCTTGTACGCTAGCTTAGGATAGGTTAAATGTAATTGGCTATGTCATTTGCTTGCACACACTTATAATTGGGAAATACTGTCCAACACCAAACTGGTGGGAGTTATACACTTTGCCATCTCAGATCTGGAACACTGAAGGTATAGCAGAGTCTTAATAGTAGGCAGTTCACATAGCATCATCTTGAAGGCACGTGGCTTGATGCCAGAGAGGTTCATTTACCCCACAGCCATTAACTACCCATATTTAAGGCAAGAGAGGATTTAGCATCTCTCCAGCACCCCAGTCTGGGGGCTTCTCTGATGGCTCAGCTCTTGTGCAGCTGGACAGACACTGTTCTGCTGCTCCCCTCTGCTGTTCAGCACAGAAAACAACACAATTCCAAGCCTGGCATTCTCTCCCGTCTCCAGAATGTTTTCTCATTAGATGCTTCTCTTCTTTCCTTGGAGCAGTCCTGGGAGGGGCTGGGAAAGGTAGGCAATGGGAGGTGTAGTGCTTGGCAGCTGGCTGCAAATGTGAAAGGAAATGATGCTGATTTCCTATGCTAATTCTCCTTTCTAACCCTTTTATAGATAGGGAGGATAAAAGGTAATATGCTGGAAAAGCATAATAAATGTGACACAAAAACAGAACAGTGACTGGAGAGGTACTGCCTAGACGTGCAGTGCATTGAGATGGGCTAAGGGAAAGAAGATTTAAAGGTTTGGAGCCAAGGTCAAATGGAGGCTGTGTTTCAGGTTCAGATTTTAAAATATTAAATTAACATCTCTTGATTTTGCAGGATGTCAGTTCCTTTTAAAAGGCAATGTCAGAATAGGGTCTTTGCAGGTTTGGTCTGGGCCACAAATAAAAAAATCACATGCAATTCTTCCCTCTCCCCTTAAAATGGCTCAGTGCTGAACTTTCAGATTCTAGTTTAATTCAAAGTACAGTAAAAGTACAGTAAGGAAAAAGGCATTACAGTGTTGGATAATTATAAATGATAAGCAACACCCTCAGAATTTTTTATCTAACTAGCTGACACAAAGGTTGCTTGCATAGAATTAATCACCCAAATTGTATTGACTTAGTTTTCTCTCTTCACATCAAACCCTGCTGCCAAGTCATTCTTTCTACATGGAAAGGAAGAAGCAAGCAAACAAAAATAATCCCCATCTATTTTGTTCTATGGTCTTAATAAGAATAAGCAAAACATGAGCCTGGCCAGCAACTTGGAGAGAAGATGGTCTTTGCTTGCTATCTTCATCTTTTTTTCTCTTTCTGCTGGATCAGCCATAACTTACTGCCTTTTTCTGAAGCGTTTACAAGTGAAGCAGAACAGGCTGGTATTTCTTCAAATCCTGGTTACCTCTGCTACTCCTTTTGCTTAGTCCTGGTTTCATCAGGAATAACGCCATTAAACTCATATGGCTCAAGTGTGAAAAGCTGGCACATCCTCTGTGTGAAAGCAGAGGACTGCAAAGGATGTGACGGCATCAGGACCCTGCCCACAGGAAAATGTCCAAGGTGCTGAGGGAACGAAAGAGACATCCACACTATTCTCTTTATTGGACTCCCACTCTCAACTCAAGTGGCTGTACTGCGACTTTATTTAACTCCTTCAAAAACAAAGTGAGCTTGCTCAAACTGAACTAGCTTAATTCTGGATGGAAACAATCCAGAAACAATACAGCTAAATGGATCTTCTTCAATTTCACATCTGTGATAAGCTTGGATGGATTTTCCCATATATCCTGACACACAGAAACCCCAGATACAGCAGATAATCTTCTTCTTGAGGGCCCAGAAGTCCTTTCGAACACATTTAGTAGATCAGAAGCTTAATTTGAACAATCAGTAAAGAAAATAATACTCCCAGATATCAGGTACTCCATGATTCACCACTCAAAGTGAAGATCAGACTCAGATTTCTTCTTTGAAAACACAGATCGCTGAAAGACGTGTGAGTAGAGAGTGCCAGGCCTCTGTTAATTAATGGAGGCTGCATCTCGTCACTGTGACAAGCCGCAGTCAGCATAATGTCAAAAACGTGCCTGCTGAAGGCGTGCACTGAAAGCCAAGGTGGCAACCTATTCTTCTTTCTCAAACGATACACTGCCTTAAATTCAAAGTAGCTGGGGTTGCTTACATTTAGTTTCAAGTCTCAGAGTTTCCAGCATTAAAGCTTTTCCATATAACTTTCCAGATCAGAAGAAAGGTATTTCAAGTTAAACTTCATAATCCCTTGATTTCAAGAACAGAAGCTTGGAGAAAATCCCCACATTTTCACAAGAAAATTGCAGTTCTCTATCTGCCCGCATCCCAAAGTATTTCATTTAGATAGGTTATCATTCCTTATTTTCTGTGCAGCACTGACAATGGTTATAAAACACCTGGAAATTGTGACATTTCCATATATTTTCTTGTAGAACATACCGGTGACGTGAAAATACCATAGAAATGCAAGATAATTATTTTTATTACATAATTCCTCAGCATCCAGGAGCAGAAATAGTAATAATTTGAGTGGTGCCTATAAGAAAATCAGAATACATTTCAGTAAGCCTGTCATTTTTGATATCTTAAGTAATCTTATAAGAAATTGCTGTGGCTTAGTGCAAAAAAAGCAACTTCTAATAATTGTCACTGAGATGATAATACGTGTCTTCCCTCATTTAAATAAAATCTCTGAACAACACCTGGAATTTAACAAAGAAATCCTGCACTGGGGATTTGTATGCAGTATGCTCGCATATGAAATGTCAGAATTGCATGGGCAAGGACAGCAGTGAAATTTAAAAGGTGATGGATTAGACAGATGGCTGAGCAGAAGTGGTCTGCATTGCCATGGAGAAAAGCCTGATGCCATCCTCAGCAGCCAGTCCTCAAGCTAGCAAGAGTCTGGCTGCTATGGAAGCATCAGAGCCAACGCTGGGTGTTGCAATATGCCAGGTTTCCAAGAAACAGATTGATGTACAGTGTGTACTATTTTTTATTTTCCTGAAGGAGGAGGGGAGAACTATCTATGGATTTGGGGCTGTCACTTGGCACTGAATTTTTCCTCATCGGTGCATTTATTGATACTAGGGAAGACTCTTTGAAATACAGTACTCTGAATATTGGCATATCCTCTTTGGAAAGCACTTATTTTCCCCTCTTCCTCCCTCCACCCCAAAGGAAAAGGAAACAACTATATGCATAGAACCTACTAATTTCTTCTTACTGCTTTGTCTTTACCTGTGAGAAAGGTCCTGTGTTCCTTCCCCTGGGACTGATAATCTCTCTGTTTGTCAGGGGATTTCACTGAATCTGTAAGGTCTCCAAGGAGACCCTACTCCCAGGTGGCTCATGCAACAGTTAGATTGAGCTGCAGAAGTTCTCCTGGTGTCATGCATAAATTTGTGACTGATTGTAACTGAGTTTTACAGACCAGCTTTCTTGGTCTGGAATAATTGCTGAGCAATTTGGGATTGAAGAAAATGAGAACACTCCCTGTCTTTCTGCCTTGAGGAAATGGAATTCTCTGGGGATGTGAAGATGTACCAGAGAAAGTTTACACAGTGATTTGGTCTGTAACTGCAAGAAGTGGGTAGCAAAGCAAAGATAACTAAGCCAAACTAGTTTTATTTCTGGCCATCCCCTCTTCTAAAGCAGTTGGTGATTGTGAAAGTTTCCAGTTAATTTGTGAAAATGAAACTATGCTACAGTAATTTGGCGCAGTTTTGGGGAAACGCTGAACTCTTGGTAGGACACTAGGCTAAGCCTAGAGCAGAGCAAAACACTAGTAAAGGCTGAATCCTTGACAAGATAATGAAAATGTAGCCTGGGAGGAAAGCGTCCAGACGCAGCATAGCTCAGAGAGAGAGGGTATCTCTGAGACCTTGCCCCTGCTAGCAGGCTTGAGGCAGCGCAGGCCTGTAACAGCATACAAAACCTGCACAAGGTTGTGCAGCCAACACAACGCGTCTGAGGACCTGTAGTGCCTTGGGTCATGCTCCCTAGGAAGAGATAGGCACCCCATGATGTGGTCAGCAATGCTGTGGATGCTAAAGGGGACTTCAGTGTAGATGTGTGCAGCACTGCTGCAGGCTGTGAAGTTGGAAGATGCGATACTCATTTTCGTTTGAGTGGGATCACGCAGCTAGCAATGCGTCAGAAGCAGAGATCTTACAGTACTGAATAAGCATAGGAGGGAAAATTCAAATATACCAGTGGTGAGATCACTGAGGATCTGAGGCACTCAGTGTCAGATCAGTTGGCAGACAGGGGAAGGAGAGGCCCTGTGCTGTAGCGGTGGGAGCAGAAAGGTATAAACAGCAGCTCAACGGTGTTTCATTGCATTGCTTGGGCCTAGGCTATTACAGCTGAAGACTCTCCCAGCCCAATTTATGGACTACAAAACATTAAATCTCTCCCCAGCTCAGAACCTCAGCCTCTGCCAGGGAGCAGATCCTGCTGAAGGAAGATCCCAGGCTGAGGGACTTTACTCTTGTTTCAGTGGAGGAAATAAGACTTTCTGTAAGAGCAGCCCTCAGTCTTGGACCTGAACTTGATTTTTAGGAGATCCTTATTGCGAAGAGAGATGAGAAGGGTGTCATCCTGAAAGCCTCCTCTCTCCTGGAGCATGACCCCAGAGACCCCAGACCCACTGTAGAGTGCAGGAGGAAGACAGAAAGAGGCTGAAGGAGGAGGTGACGTCTCATTTGTGGGTGAGGCAATTGCTGACACAGGCAGCCCCAATGGGCCCAGATCTGGCCAGCGACTGCCATGCTCCCTTTGGCCTTGTAGAAAACATGCCACTTCAACAGGGAAAGTAATATTTCTGGTGGGGCTGTGGAAAGGAGAGCGAGGGAAAAATGGATTAGGAAGGGAACATTATTGAGCAATGCTACAACCTCAGTGTTCTGTGTAAACAGAGCATGGTTTTGTGCTCATGGCAAGCAGGGGATGGATCCAGGAAGCTGTGTTAAATTCTTGGCACTGTTTCTGGTTCACTCAGTGGCCTTTGGGAAATAACTTAATTGTGGGGTCCTGTGAAGTGCTGACCACACGCTGAGGAGCATTTCATTCCTCGGATGTGAAGGGGGTTTTCTGGAGCAGAACAAGGGCTCAGCTCTTCATAGGATCCGGATGTGGCTCCCTTGTCTTTGTAACTTGAATGAATATTGAATTCAAGGATTTGGAGGATCTGATATCCTTATCATCTGCAAAGCTTGCTGGAGATCTGTGAGGAAGCCAGCTAAAAAGGGCTGTAATTAAATTAAAGAATGGACAGACTTTATTGAAAGAAAGGGGAAGAAAACCACTCAGGCATATGGGCTCACATTGTGAAACAAATTACAGGCTGACACATCGATTAATAATCTGTGCTTTGGTGCAATAGACAGGAATAACTCAAAACCTGGCAAAGGGGAGCTGGGAGTAATGGGGGAAGCATGTTTTTACTTAAGCCAATCCCAAAGACACTGGCCAGGGCATCTGAAAGTCAGCCTTGGGTAGGTGGAAGGGGACTGTACGTGTGCCTGATTTCCTGGACGTGTGAGCATAGGGACTAAGGGTTTTCTGGCTAGAGGTGAGGCAGATGCTGCCAGCCAGCACTGAATAAAGATATCTGCCGATGCCTGGCAAGTTGTGTATGAGCCTGGCTCCCATGCTGTTAGCCATCAGGAGCGTACTCTTTCCAGGAGCATTTTCTCCACAACATCTCACTTTAATAGAAATGGAGAAGTCTTGCTGAATGTAGTGGTTTCCTCACCCCGCAGCAAGGACAGCATTTCCCTGCTGCGGGCCTGTAGAGCTCATGGTGCTCAGGCATGTGGGGCTTAGAGGCCAGGTCAGCACTCATCAGCTTCCCATGTGGCAAGGTTAAAGTCTGATCACACAAAGAACATGGGACTTTTTAGTGTTTGTTTTGTTTTGTACTCTTGGGAATTCAGTGTTTTTTTGAGGCCAGAACTGTAGATATCTTTAATCTAACAGATTTTCCCAGCCTTCCTGTGCCAAGCCTCTAAAATTCTTTGTGTTCCTCCACTGATCGTGTGCTTTTTCTTGGGCTACCCTGTCTTTAAACACAGACAAGCCTGAAGCTTTGAGCAGCAAGGCTCCGAAAACATTGAGAAAATGCATATGTTCAGCAGCATACAGGTTGTATGTTCAGAAATCATCCCCATAAACACGGCTATGTTAAATTAATTTGTTTCATGACATTTAGTTGTCAAGGAATATTTATGTTAAAAACTGAGTTACATTTTTAAGATGTCGTGATAATTTCACATACAGACAGATTGATAGGTAGATACACAGTCATGGACACACACTGATAGAAAGTATGTGTTCATCTTAAAAAAGGCATAAGAAACTGCTTGCTCTTTAAAACTGGAGTGCATGTTGTGGCAGCAGTCTTCCCTGTCTGCATGAGCTCTGTTGCTTTGTGCTCATCCTGTCTTGGCTTGGTGGGCCTCTGTGGCTGCTTTCTTTGTTCTCTGTGCTCTTCCTTGCACAACCATCACACTCTGAGTTATTTGCTGGGTTTCCCTGATTTGTGACATTATCCATCCTGCCTTCATACTGTGCTGGTGATAACATGTCTTGTGTAAGTGACACTGCCATATGCTCCCTAAATTGTTTGATTTTACTGTATGTCTAACTAAAGAGATTTGGAAGAATTCATTTGCCTTTTTTTCACTATGGAGCTGTGATGTTCCAGAAGCTCCATAAAGAGAGTTCTCTTATAACTGAGCTACGAGCCACTGCTGTTGAATTAAACTGAGGGAGGCTGATGCAAATGAAAGCAAAATTTGGCCCCATCTGTTCCACATGGATTAGTTCCTAAACAAGGAAGAACAGTCACGAGGAAAATGACATCCAGTGTTTTATTTTTGTGGGAATTTAATTTTTCACTTTCTAAAACATATGTATGCTAATAATGCCGACCAACATGCTAAATGTCTTTTTTACTAGGATGACATAGGTGATTTTTACATTACTTTTTAAAATAAGAATGTGTATGGAGTGTTAAAATGCACATTAGCATCATTTATTGGAAAAAAAGAAACTGAGGACAAGTAGTCCGCAGCACTGTGATTTTTAGAGAAGCAAATTAAAAGTGAGCAAAAAAGAGAGAAAAGATGTAGTATTTAAACACTGGAAAATGGTGCAGAGTCTCACAGAAAGGAAGAAAGATGTATTATTCTTGAGTAGGTTACCTGAATAACTGCAAATCTGCTGTCCCTGAGGATACCACTTCCTGCCCTTGGGGATCTGTTCCTCCCCAGCACATGAATGGCTGCCTCATTAGGGTCTGCTCTTCCCTGCTGCGCCAGGGCTCTCCACTTCACAGTGAACAGGCTTCAAGTGGCCGTAACATGCAGTTCATGTCACTTCTTAGACCTACGGAGGGAGTGCTACAATTACCCAAGCTTGTTAGAAGACAATGGGACAGAAATGTCCACACACATGAAACTGCAGTAGGAAATGAGCGACATGTTAGTGTATTGATCAACAGTGTGCTTCCTGGCAATGGACAAGCAAGGGCTGTTATAAGCAGCATTTTAAATACTGTTGCCTGGGAAAAAGAAACTCTCTTAAAAATCAGCCCATCTGCAGTTTAAAATAAAACGTAGATGGTATTAAAGTGTCTCTCTGGGTATAGTGGTATCCAGGTGTTCCCTTCTGTGGCTGTTCTTGCACAAATCTTCATTGGCTCATGCAATTGCACTTCTCACTGACACAGACTCACTGATTGCATGAGATTAGGTGCAGGCCCAAATGTCCAAGCCTATGCAAATACACTGGATACACACAGCCTGATTTTTCAGAAGAGTATTCCCAAATTTCCTTGAGATAAATGGAGTTGCTGTAGTTCTCTGGCAGTAGCAAAATGAGCTCAGCCCTGTGCAGATGAGGCTGTTTAGCTGGGCAGCATGCCCTGACGTGGGTAGAGAAGACCAAGAGTGGACGTCTTTGGTCTTACCATTTTCCAAATGCCACAAACAAGACACCAGCTACCACATCAAAGTTAAGGGTTTCGTGGGGAATGAAGATGTGTAGTGGCTAGACTACCGCCCATCTCCAAATGTCCTCAGGCAGGGGAAGAGCTTTATTAACTCTCAAAAGGGACTTAGAAACCAGGTCTTGAATTATTTGACATGCAACAAAAATATTCCTACTCTCTTTGAAGCACAGGGCAAATTTAGGAACACTTCATTTGTATTTCAGATAACTCAAAAAGATATTTATTAATTTTTTAAATACTCATTTCTCTGCTTCAGAAATCTCTCTACTTGACTGCAAATACTTGAATCTACTATAATGAAAGACTTCTGATTTTGTATCATCGACATGGGACTATTTACACTTCTCTTCAAATATAAGCTCCTCTCAGTATGCTTGTATTACTGGAAATTATGCTTTATGAAGTGTCAGATGTTTAAGTGAAATTATTTATGAATAATTTATAATTCCAGAATGTGTTAAACTTCACAAATCTTAGAGGTTACTTTCATACTAAAAGTATACATCGTATCATAATAAATTAATCACATCCCACAACCTTTGTGGTTTACCTTTCATAATATTATTGGAATACATTTATTTCAATTCAAAATATTTATGGAAGTACTGGCTGAATTCCTGACAGTATGTGATGATATGAACTTTTCCACTTAAATTACAGCAATCTGATATAGGCTTTATTAGCTAAGTTTCCGTGCTCTTGTATTCTCAACTCGATTTAGCAGCAAAAATCCCCTAAAATCATAATAAGAGACACAGAAATATCCTGGGTTCTGTGTTCTTTGTGGGAAAAGGGCTGGTTTATTTTAAAACAGTCTATAACAAATCATCTTCATCTGGAGTAGGGAGATCATCTTGCCCTTTATCCTGGAAGCATATCCTTGTTCATACTTAAATCTACTGTCATCAACAAGGGTGCAGTTTACACTGTGCCTGTGTATATTGCAGAAAGATCAGGAAAGGGATTGGGAAAAAAAGAAACATTTTTGATTGAAGAGCTGACAGTTGGCACAAGAAATGTTCAAAAAAAAAAAAAAAAGATTGATGGAATGTTGGTCTTGAGAGACGAAGAGAGGAAAACAGAGTCACTGACAGAAGAGATGTGCAGAACTCAGTCAGTGCCACAAAAGAAGTGCCATCCCTTGTCAGACAGTAAGCCAGATCTCCTGTAAGAGTTGAGATTCTTCTTATTAAAGCAACCACAAGGCCCCTCATGCAAGGAATATTTATTCACAAGCACTCAGAATATATGTGGAACATATGCTTTATGTTGTTCCTCCATCTCTGAATAGAAAGTAATCATTAAAAACCTTTCTGATATAATGAGCACTCCATCAAATTTTCAGGAGCTCTCATTGCTTCTAAGCATCCCCTGTAATTACTGTGCTGGGGACTTGCCATGCCCATGAGCTCACCTTGAAATCAAATCATTAATAGTGGGACTGATGCTCCTTTGAATATCTTGAGAATACTGTGACCAATCACTTCAAAAGCCACAGTAAAAGAAAGTCCATATGCATCTGCTGCCTTCTTGCAGTAGCCAGCTTACCAGTCCCAAAAATGATGTGTTCCTGCTGATTGTGTTTTTGGAGGAAGCACATACAATCTAAAGCAAACTGTGGAACCCAAGAGAGCCTGCAAACAAGAAGACTACAGAGATAACAGAAAATAATTGAGATTGTAGCTGGGTGCCTTCCTCTTACTAAGCCTACTCAGTTGTGCCATGTAACAAGTGCAGTCTTTGTCAGCATCTCTCATGCAGGACTACCTTTAAAGGCAGCTTCATCTTCTGAGCTGGGCAGTATGGAAATGCAGCCCCTTTTCTAAGAGAACTGTTACAACAGGGAAGTGTCTAGATACCAGGGAATAAGCCAGACATCAAGACTGGGTTATGATGGGCAGTGCCCCAGGTGGAGCAGAGGGCAGTCACTAACATCAGCAGCTGAAGGTCCAAGTATGTGGGCAATGAAAGAGAGGACAAGTGTTTAATCAAAAACCATGGCACAACTCTATGTCTTTGAAGCAATCCTGTAGAGTCCTTGGTTAGCACGGGGTACCGAGCACTTGACACCGAGGGACATGACTTAGTGAGCATGGGTGGTGGGTTGATGGTTGGACTAGGTGATCTTAGTGGTCTTTTCCATCCTTAACAATTCTATGATTCTATGATCTCTGCACGTGAGCAACCCAGAGAAGCCACTTGGATTAACACAGAAAGAAGAAAGGTGGTAACAGTCTTGCAGAAAACCTCATATACTGTCAGGATGAAATGCACGTGGAAACACAAGACTGATTCAAACCTGTGCCATTGTGGTATGTAACTCTTCAGCTGGTCTACCAAAAGTTTTAACCTGTTTTAATGCTCAACTTAACAGTTTGGTTCTTAACTGCATCTGTGAAGACTAAGGATACTTTGCACTCTGGTTCATGAATGCACAATGTCTGTATATCAAGCTTAATATTAGCCACACATTGGCTGGATTTACCTTGTCCAGGAATCAGATATATTTGGGGATATATGATGAGTTATATTATGCATCCCTTAAATCTTGTTAAAATTGATTTCACAGTTTAAGTACTGAACAAATCTGGGCAAATGATCAAAACAATTTCCCACAGAATTAATAAAACAAACAGCTTTTGGCAACTGGATCTGTGAATAAGGAGCATTTCTCAGAAACCTGCTGTTCAGACGTGATTGTCAGTGCCCTGGCTGCCAGCAGCACAGAAGCTAATGTAGCTTCTGGGAAACCTTCGAGGTCTTGGAAGAAAAATGGATGTGAAAATGAGCAGACCAGTGCAAAAACATCGAGGGCTCCCATTAACAAAGTTTGCAGATCGTCAGGGAATCAGTACTGGACCTGTCCTTGTACTTGGAGAGAAAATTGAAGCTGATGACAGTTTTCCTCAGTATTTATCAACACTGTTAATGGCACTGTAGCAAGAAAAAAAAATCCAGCCAGATAACTGACAGGTTTTTTTACATCTTTCTTCCCCAGAAAGTTATGTCAGGGAGATGCCAGCTGAGACATCTGGGAACTGCTGGAGGACAAACTATGCAAGAAGTTTAGCCACAATCCATGAAAGCTACAAGAATTCTGCCTGAGCTCTGTCAAAACCCCAGAAAATGAAGCCGTGCCTGAAGCAACAAGCTCCATCTAGCTGGGTATTTTATTTAAGGCTTAAGCAGTGAAAAAGAAATACACTGAGAGGGAGACATGAAGGAAGGTGTAATGAAATGCTATCTTCTTCTATCCTGAATGCCTTTGGTGGGTTTGGGAAGTCCTGCACCCATCCTGCCTGGTCCACAGCACTGTGAGTCAGAGAGCAGCCTCCTACCACCTGATAGTTTGTTTTTGTTAAGAGGATGGAAACACTTGCAATGTGTTGTGATGCTTCTGTCAGTACTCCACATGCACTTGGTGATCAGCACTTTGCAGCTGAGGCTTGTAGTGTAGCAGGAGAGCCCCCCCAGCAAACCCTCCCTGTGCTCCTCTGGTGCAGAGCAGCTGCTGCAGCATCGCTTCCCTCTGGGGACTCCAGGTGCCAGGGGACTGAGGTGATGCAGGGTGGCAAATTCTGCTCTTGCTACTCCCATCACATGAAAATGAAAGGGGTGGGATAGAGCCCCCATGCTCCTTTCACTTTTGCTAATCCCTTCCCAAGCATTGTTCCAGCCCAGATGCACTCCGCTTTTCCTAGATAGACCAAGTTGGATCCTGGGCTGGCATCAGCTGGCAACGTGCCACCCACTGCAGTGCAGCTGATGTGGCCGTGCTAATTAGCTCTTGCCAAGGCACTGACCTGCTGTTTTCACCATGACGGCATCCCATTGGTGAAACACGACGTTGCGCAGGGCCAGGCCAATCTGCTCGCTGCCACCCTCACACTGCTCTGGTCAGCAGAGAAGTGCAGGCTAGAAGCCAAGGACAGCCCGTGGCAGGAGTGTCACCGAGCCTGTGGGAAGCCTCACGCTGCAGAAAACCCCCAGGAGGATGGGAAGCAGCCGTGGCTGTGAATCAAGTGACTGAAACAAGTGATTCGCTATGGGTAAATGTGTGAAAATGGCACAGTACTGTAAAGTGTGACTAAGGCTATTGTCACAGAGCAGTGGGAAGGCTCCCAGCCCCCAGCACTTTCTTGAGGGTATGTTAATTATTGCTTGAGGCGTGAATACCTCACGTCTGGAATAAGCAGCTCTAACTAAGCAGCTCCATTGCTCTCTCCATGCTAAAAACAATGCTGGATTGTCTAGAAAAGACTGTTGAGAAGTTCTTATGAAACATCATTAGCAGATTGGAACTAGGTGATCTTTAAGGTCCCTCCTAACCCAAGCCAATGATTCTATGATGTCAGTGCTAAAACTACTGTAATTCAGTACCATCTAATAGTAATTGTGAGTGCTCGTTTGATTAATGGTGTCTTCCTGTTCTGCAGCAGAGATCACTGTGATGAAGAGACGCAGTCCTAATGAGGTCTCAGGCTGCCCCTGCAAAGAGTTAGGACAGGAGACATGAACTCTGCTGCTCTAAGAATCCTTGCTCCAGTGACTGTGAATGATGTCGTGGCTCCTTGTCACCAGAGTGACAAGGCTGGCCCCACTCTGCCCCTGCCACAACCCAGGAGCTGTTTGGGCACTCAGGTCCTGGGAGTTAGCATAGTACTCAGCACAGGCCATTTAGGACTGACCAATGGGGATGTTGGTGGTTAAGTCCAGCCTTGTGATTCCACTGTGTTTGGGTACATTCCCTGATCCTTCTGTGTGCCTCGTATTTCACTAGGAAAAAAATTCTCTTAGCTAAGCTGAACTTTGTTGTTTGGACCATGATGGGAGTACTACTCAGTTCTGGACTTCATATTTCTGGGAGCTACCATGGATATGTCAAGCTTTAGTTAACACTGGATCACACTGCAGTTTGGTGTCTAGAAGATGAAAAAGTCTAAAATATGCAAATGAGCCCAGAACTGAACTGCTTTTAATAGTGCTGGATTTTCTGTTTCCATTTCATGGCCCTGCACTTTCAAGGGCACCACTGAATATATCGATTCCCTTGTTCTAAGGCTTAAGATATCCTAATGGGCAGAAAGTTTATAAAGAGAAGCCACAATGGTACTTCAGAGGAAAGTAATGTATAGTGCTGTTACGCTGGAAGCAGAGAGGCAAGCACAATTCTTACAAAGATAAGACAGCTTTTTATCTAAACAACCTTGAAGCAAGAATATTACCATATCAAGACCTTCACCAATAACACTTTAGAGCCTAGTTTCAAACTTTGTATACAGTCTGTATCATGACAACATTACTACAACTCTGCTTAGCTATTCCAAAAGAGAAGGCAGGCTAGGACTAACAATTACACTAATGCATTGTGTTGGTTAATTGAAGAAACTGAAGTCACGAGATAAATGTCAGAGTTCAAAGTCAAGTGTGTGTACATCTGTGAGAGAAAGAGAATATATGCAGGTAGGGTTGTCATCAGCACAGGACTAAATATAAGCCTTTGTGATTTTATATCAGGGAAAATATCCAGAAATCCTTTCTAGGCAATACATTACGTGCTTGTGGGACAGTAGTGATGTACAAGCAAAGCAGCATCTGCAATGAGCTTGCAGTCATCACTGAGACTGGGACCATTAATGCCAATTTATTTGGGAGGGAAGAGTAAGAATGTGCCAGTGATGCTAGAAAGATCCATAATATTTCCAAGCATTTTCTTTTCCACCTGGACAAAGGCACACACACTATTAATGAGAACACTATTTTTTCCTACTAGCTTCCTGGAAGGTATTTGCCTTTCTAAAATACTTCACAGAGTCATGGTATAATGATATTAACTGCTCATTACTGTTTCTGTCATCTCGAACAGTAACTATACTGTGAACTTGGAAGTGCATTTAAAAAAATGACGAAAGCGTATCTTGATCAATGTTGACTCATCAGTTCCTTAGTATATGCAAAAAACATTATCATCCTTAATTGCCTCTGTGATACTGCACTCTGAGAGGAATATCCCTCAAAGGAAACCCTTGGGAGAAAGTGCTTCTCTCAGCTTTTATGAGACTAATGTGTCTTGGAGTGAATTGATCAAACTCATGCCGCACAGTAACTTAAAGTGCCTACTTAGCATTATTCCCAGTTGGTAGATTGCTCTGTCTAGTTTATAGATTAGTAAAATGTTTTCCTTGTTTTTGGCTTCACCTGCATTTAAGCCCATATAAATATTTAAATTCCCTAAGAACGGCTTTTATCATCCCTCTGATGACAACAGAAGAAACCAAACCAAAGAAAAGGGAAACTTTGAGATCTATTCTTCCATCTCCTACTTGACAGACATTGACTTTCACATTATAGCTCGTAAGAGAAACAGGCTGTACAGGTTGCTGTCAAGTGCCACATGAGACAATGATATCTTACTATCTGTTGAAAGAGTCCAAGGGCTTTGATCCAGCAAGGCATTTCAATAACTGCCTCACTTTCAGCAAGAAGCGTCTCCAGGTCCTTTAATGATTTGTTTCTGTGCTGCCCTTAGGATCCCCAGGGTGGATGATAATCGTTGAATCATAGAATCATGAAATCATAGAATCATATAATAGTTTGAATTGGAAGGGACCTTATAGACCATCCAGTTCCAACCCCCCTGCCATGGACAGGGTTGCCACCCGTTTGATCAGGTTGCCCAGGGCCCCATCCAACCTGGTCTAAGGATGAGGAGAGCACACAGTCTTGCTCATGGTCAGCAAGGTAAGCCTGCAATGCAGAGGTGGCCTGGCAAACCTCCTCTTCTATGTCAGCTGGATGAAGGTGACCGAGGTCACCTAGAGAGTAGCAGGAGTTCCAGATCTCTAATCCAGAAACAGGAGGTCCCGGCACCTCCACAAAGACTTGTAGGCAAATGGAAGCTCTGTTTGAGAGATTTCACGGGTAAAGCCAGCAGGGTGTATGACCTCAAAACATGGAAAAGAAGCTATACTAACTCGTACTAGGGTCTGAGCATAAACCTTTTCACAGAATGTACTGCTTTCACTCCTACACTAGGTAAGTCCATTAGACACTGCATCAATTACTAGAGAGTATATAATGTAAAAGCCTACAATGGATATCCCGTATCCAGCATGCTATTATGTACAGACTATAGCCAGCTTTTAGTATAAAAGGGTTTTGCTGGAACCTGAGGCATATGCAGTTAGGTTTCAGTTCACTAATTTCTCCTTATTGAGGGCAGGAGAGTTTGCTGCAGGGTAATCAAAAACCTGGGTCAGAATAGACTGGCCTGGTCTCGTACAAGGCACAGACCAAAGAATCCTTCTCTCTTAATTCCTGTGCAAAATTTGTTACCAATGTTTGGTGCTAGAAAATCAACCAATTATAATGTTAAGCATTCCAGTAGTGGAAAATCCACTTCAGCCCTTGTTAATGTTTACTTACCTTCACTGACAGGCAAAAATGCTTTCACCTAATTTGTAGTCTGAACTCGTCTGGTTTCAACCTGCGTCTACGGAGTCTTATTATACCTTCCTGTGCCTTCTTATATGAAACTGCAATGTTAGCTAGAAAGAAAAAAGGACGCGGGTGATATTCCACAGGAAATTAAGGTTCAGGCAGATAATGATGGCACTTCTTCAGTGAATCCATGTGGCAATGCATGTCACCTCGCAGAACATAGCCAAGAGCTGTGCTTTTTGGGTAATATATGTCAGTCTTCTGGGATAGGAATTATCTACCTAGAGTCTAACATCAGTTACAGTCACTGCCTTTTAGGACATCGAAACTACAAAAAGGGTCAACGTATGAAATATTCATGCTGACATTTCCCTGTAGTGCATCCTTCCCGGGCTCAGCCATCTCCTCAGCCACGCATTGTGCATCATGCCGTGCTCCCCCACTGCCTGCCTCCCTCCAGGCCCTGTCAATTCACCTGGCCCTGGGGATGCTTTGGTCTTCCGTGAAAAACTCTTGAGACGTTTCTTCAGCTGCTGCTCTGCTTGGTTTGCTCTGAACCTGTGCGTCCTCTAACCTGCCTGTGTTTCTAAGCCTGTGTGCTTCTTTTCCACTGCCAAGCACCAGCCTGAACCCCATTCTTGATCTGCTTTTATGCCCCACTGTATCACACTATCAAAAAAAATTCTAGTAATAAGCACATTACTGAACTTGTTTTACATGAAAGCATGGGGAAAAATATAATCCTTGCAGTTTAATGTAAGATAAGTTATCAAGACACTCACTTGTGATCACTGCAATAAAAGCCAGTAGTGTAATTTTAATTCAAGTCGACTCACACATAAAAGCAAAAAGCTAGTTTGACATACAAATGTTTTCTTTTAGAACATGGCTAAAGCGTTTCTTTGTATTGACATTTTCTTTCAACACAGTTGAAGGAGAAATTCATATAAGTAAATCTTTTCCTGCAAGCTCTTTCATTTTTCATAAATTGGCATTTTACAGCAAATGCGACACAGCACAATGCAACAAAAATAATTGAAAAAATATCTTCCAATCTGATTATGTCTAATTATGATGATCAAACTCATGCTCCGGGGTTTTTAATTTGTCCTTTGTCTGCTGAGCACCATGTGTGGTTCTGGTGATAGATAAATAACAGCATGTTGAATGAGATGTGATTGCCAGTTCGCATGGTGATTCCACATTTAAAAGTAGTTCATGCCATAATGTAATCCTGGATATTTTATAATGCTGTCCATCACCACAGTATTTTGAGCACTTCCTTAGAAAATATAAGGGGTATTTTTGGAGTGACTGGCGCTTCTTGCTTTTTGAGGTCAAAATTTTGTGGAAAAAAAGCACCAGAGTTGTTGTTAATGAGAGTTGTTTCCTATAGTACATATTTCCTCTTTTCTCTCACTTGGATTCAGTAAAGAAAGAAATTTCCACTGCAAAATTATCCCATATTCTTCTCATCTTTTTAACTGTTTTCACTCAAGCCTGCAATACAGTGAGGTTGTAGAGTTTTATGAGTTCAGACCTGACCCTGACTTGCTCCTTCTCTTTCATAGTAGTTCTGGACTGGCCCTGGTGAGGTGATGTCCTGAAAGTGAGCAGGGTCAATCTGATGTGTTTCAACAAGGCAGCCTGCACGTAGCCAAAGTCTAAGTTCCCTGTACCCCATCTGCAAGGACAAATTCCTCACTTGTCACCACACTCAGGTACCTCCAGGAGCACAGCTCCAAAGCCTGCAGAGCAGGAGGGCAGGCGCTGCATTAGCAAGGACAGTGGCTGCATCAAGGAATATAAGATTCATCAGGTAATAGTAGATTTCTGTAAACTGCCCTCACAGTGAAAAGGCAGAGGCATATGTAATAACTAAGGAGACTGGAAAAGTGGGAACGTGCTGCCACATCAGGAAATCTGGCATCCAGCCCCTGCTTGGCTATCAACTGATGAGCAAGTGCCTTGTTGCACCGTGCTTTTGCTCCCTTGTATCTTCTCTTAGTCTCCGAGACATACTGCCACCATCACCTGTTTGGGGAAGGCGCTGCTTTGCATTTTATATTGCTAGGAAAATCATGCCCTCTTTGTGGTAGGGTCTTTGAGGTGCTGCTGAAATAAAAGTAATTTAAAACAACAACAGCCTCGAGTGCACAGAAGCAATAAAACAAGTTTACTCGTAACAAGTTGTCTCTGGGTGATATACAGATCATTTCTGCCGTCCTCAGCTAAAGCACCAAGAGCATACATTCCCTGTACACAAAAACAAGCTAACCCAAATTCTTTAAAATTCCTTGAATTCAAGCAACCCCACCTGACAGCGAAGCCACGACACCAAGCTGGTGCAGGCTCTGTCAGCACTGATGTCCAATTCTCCTCCTGAACTTGGGCAAACTGAGATATGAAAATGGGACCTGAGCGTGTGACCCAAAGCTATCTTCCTCAAGCAGATTTCTTTGTATGAGTGCTAGGAACATCTGATGAGTCTTATGAGTTGGCTGTGTTTGCTCTTGCATGCATCTGTGTGAGAGCAAAGCCAAATCACGTATGTATATCAAGTATTTTGTATATAAAAGGTGCATTGGCAGACAGTGCCAAATGTCCTGTCACTGGCATTATAAATAGGCTTTGTGAGGCACTGTTCATTAGAAAAGAGATTTGCTTTCCCCCCTAGAGCACTCTGTGAAATGCAAAGGGAGAGCAGTAGCAAGGGATGTCAGCTAGCACCCACCTGGCAAAACATTTGAGCTGGACCCATTTGGGACCAGCCAAGAGATTGATCTGTGGCTCTCCCACTACTACAAAGACTCCCTCCACCCTGCAAACAGCACTGTTAATTAAACCAGCAGGGCTATGCTGCCGGGGCTGCCAGGCTTGCAGAATCTGCCACGTCTGATCCTTGCAACAAAGACTCCTCTCAGCAGCACTGCATTTCATCCTGTTAATGGTGAACAAAGTGCTTGTTTGTGCTCAGAACATACTCATCTCCATATCTCTTTATATCTTCATACATATCTCCATATCTGCTTGCTCAATAAGCATATATCTTGTATTTCTGTCTGAATTTGTCTGAGGGATACGACAAGGGAGGGGCAGGTACAAATTCTGTAAATCCTCTTGAAATTTCTGGGGTTAATTTATGTATTAGCTCAAGTTTTTAACTAATAGCAACTCTCAAAATCATATGATCTCAATAGCAGAACACAGGAAAAACAGAAACTGTTGCAAGAGAATGATCTTAAACTACTTTCCAGTTTAAGATGACTAAACAAAAGGAGGATTTTCTTTCAAAATCTTCTCTGGTCCTTTCTGCTTTGTCATTGTTGACAGCATAACCAACAGTGCTGCCATTCAAGCTTTTAACTGGGAGACATCTTTGAAGCTTCTTTTTGCCTTCCCAGTACATCCCAAGACCTTCCTAGAAGTGTTTAACACTTGTAACTACATTCTATAAGACATACAAAATGAAAATACTGCCTGATGATCAGGTAAAGAACCACCTGGCTCTGTCTTCTTTCTGACTGTTAGCAATAGTGCAAACCTCAGTAAGAGTATGATAGGGCAACTGTATAGCTAAGCTTCCCCACAGTACTCTCACAGACACCAGCAATGCGTGTGAAAGGACTTCCTGACCCACAGGCAGCTGCGGTTAGATAAGGTCTTTGGGATGAGAAGGTACTTGAACCTTTGCAAATCAGAAAGACTGAGACAAAAGGAAGGGGAACAGGGCAGCTGTTGGAAGATGCTCAGATGGGGAAAAAGGTGTGATTTTTCTTTTCCTGACACCCAGCTGCCCCTCCCCTGACTCAGCTCCATGCCTCGGGCCCTGTTGCTGTGACCATAGAGCAGAGCCCAGCGCTGCCCCTCCGCTCCCTGTGAGAGCTGCAGCCGCCATCAGGGCTCCCCTCAGCTCCTCTGCTCTGGGCTGAGCAAACCCAGGCACCTCAGCCACTCCTCATACATCTTCCCTTCTAGAACCTTCCACATCTCTGTAGCCCCTTGGATACTCTATAATAGTTTTATGTCCTATTTGTACTGTGGCACCCAAAAATGCACACGGCATTCAAGGTTGGGCCAGACCAGTGCAGTGTAGAGTAGGAGAATTCCTTCCCTTGCCCATTGGAAGTGTGGGTGTGATGCCCCCCAGGATGCAGTTGGCCTTCATGGCTGCCTGGTCACACTGTCGGCTCATGTTCAACTTGCCGTTGACCCCCAGATCTCTTTCAGCAAGGCTGCTCTCCAGCATTTCAACTCCCAGTCTCCATGCACATCCAGAACTGCCCTTTCCCAGGTGCAGAATTGGACACTTGTTAAATGTCATGAGTTGATGATTACCCAGCTCTTTAAATTGTCTAGATCTCTCTGCAAGGCAAGAAGAAGTATAAACTGAGGATGGCATAGGAGCCCCTCCGTGTGGCAAACAGTCATATGATCAAACAAATTTGAGACCAGCACATTCCACATAGAAGAATATACCTTAGAGAAATCAATTCAGATGGAGGACCAGGAAATCAGACTGAAACTGCCCTGCTTTAAGTATAGGCAAAATCAGAACATTTTGTTTCCCTGAGAAACTGTTTTACTAGTGACACTCCTAAAACCATTTCATCAACTCATACCTCCATTCCTGTCATTGCAGTCAGGTTCTGAAACTGTTTGCTCTACCTCAATTTCAGCTCCTTAGAATTAGCTTCTCAAATGTTTTATATACAAGTTCAAAGACTCGACCATGTTAGCAGCACAGTTCGCATCAAGTAGAGTCTTGCTTGTTTTATTGCAACTGATAGCAATC
Source organism: Callipepla californica brunnescens (assembly GCA_023055505.1). Classification (NCBI taxonomy): domain Eukaryota; kingdom Metazoa; phylum Chordata; class Aves; order Galliformes; family Odontophoridae; genus Callipepla; species Callipepla californica. Next base: position 1,578,348 of record JALIRH010000064.1, read on the forward strand.
TCATTCCAAAGAGTGGAAACACTATTTCTGACTAATCAGGTCACGCGACATAACTCTCATGCATCATTCAATATACAATTATTACAGTTAAGCATTACCCCATACAGAGAACATACTCAGCAAACTCATTCAGTCCTTTTAATTGTGCCTATAAAAGTGTGTAATGTCATCATATAGTTGATGCATTGTCGTGACCGCGGTACTTTGAAGCGGAGAGATCCTTATTCTTGCAAACAGCTAATTGCCACAGTATACCATATCTGTAGCCATAAGTGATAAATTCATGGAACTACCTCACTGGGATTCCATCTTCTATATATTGCGTTGTAAAAACCAACTGGATAGCACACTATATATTTGGGGAACAGAGCACAGTGGATGAATCACATTTTACTTTTCTAATCCAAAATGAATTGCGGATGGTACTATATAACAGTTCAAATACAGTGTCAGCACTGTTGCTACCACATGAGTAATATATTTTTGCTGATAAATAAGAGGGTTCAGCGTGGTTTTAACTTTCTTCCAAAGCCATTCCTACTGCAGTGTGATCCTATGATTAATTTAGCAAAAACTGTCACAATTCTTTTAAAACCTTCTGTCACTCATGCTGCTTGCTTTTATGGCTCCTGATGCAATGAGTATTTTCTTAAATTCTGCATAAAGAGGGGGGAAAAAATGTTCATCTAAGATTTTGTTTATACTCAAATACAGGATTCATTGCATTCTGCCAGTCATGCAAATCAACTGGTTTTAAGAATAAAAGTACATACAGAAATAACTGACCTGCAAAGCAACAGCTTTATTTTTGTCAAGGTGCATGCAAAAACCCCTCATAATTTTAAAATTCATTATTACCTAGTTGGCTCCCCAAAGCAGCTTGTAATAATTCTCTTCATTTTGCTTCTCCGCTGAGTAGACTTGTAAAAACTAGTCCTGGTTCTGGCATGCTGAAATCTCTTTATTCATCCATTAGGAATGCAATTTATTGCTGATAAGATGCCATGAAGTAGGACATGCATACGAGTTTGTTGAGTGGGATGGTATTGTCATGCTTGGCAGGAATGTCATTTTTTAGCTGGCTGCAGTAGTAATAAGAAGCATATCAACTCAATTCTTTTTTTATTAAGGGAAATTTTTGTTAGAAGAACATAGTCAGTTTTGACTTTTTTCTGCATGATACCTTTTCCTTACCCAGTTTTCTGTTTCTGGAGGTAGACATGCACACCCACACAAAATCAAACCACATTATCTACACATTTGTTTGTGTGTTTGCTGTCAAAAGCCTTCCAATCAGGGATCTTCTCCATTCCTCAACTGTTGTTATAGTCTGATGCTCAGGAGTTTTTTGTGGAAAGCGTGCTAGCTCTGAAGATTGCAGAATACACAGGCAGGGTGAAATTCCACTAGGATGCCAAGCAATAACCTGCACCCAAATAAGGTTACTGGGAGGATACTGTACGAGAATCATTGTACCCTGCTTTGTCAAAGACCTCTGGTTCTCTTTCATTGCAGAGAAGTGACATAGAATAGTACACAGGGATTGGGACAATGCTCAAAATGCCTGAGATGTGGGAGAAAAGGGGTTATCATCTCCCTGCTGTGCCTCTAGTTTTCTTTAGGTATTTCTACACAACAGGTCTGGTGTGGAGAAGGTGGGAATGGCTAGGCAGGAATGGCCTGTGAGCCTGTTGTGGCCATTCTTGTTCAAGGAGACTTGATCAGTGCAAATTTTTCAGAAAGAAAATACCTGGCTGAGCATCTCTAGTTGTTCGTCATCATTGTTTCTGCCCATGCTAAGCACACAGTTCTCCATAAAAAGCAGATATCTTTATCCATGAGCATCATGAACCCTAAACTGTGCTTAAGATAGAAGAAAACAGTAGATTGGTGAAAGGAAGCCACTAGAAACTATTTTCCTGTGCCTGAAACTAAGGAACTAATAAAATAAGATTGGGATTAGAATACAAGTTCTTTTTCTTTAGAATATCTTGAAACTCAATGGTGCCAGTCCTGTTTGGTTTGGCTCTGTGTCAGTACTAAGCATGCTCATTCTAATAATGACTAAGGACCAAACATAAATGAGGCATCCATGTGCAAATGAAAATTTGTGGGCAGTCTTCATACTATGCTGCTTGAAGATGAGACATAAGTGGTGTAGGGCAAGCATAAGCAATGAAGCTCACCTGGATGATGGTAAAAATTAGGACAGTCACTCCACAGATGTTCTTCTCTCACTTGTGAAGGATTGAATTAGGAGCAAATCCAATAAACAGAAAGAAAATTGTGAAATGAGGATGACTGATCAGAAATGGGAATAGATTCAGAGGTGATAGAGAGGTGAAGTAATCACAAGAGAGGCAGCACCAGAGACTGTCAGAGGAGAATGATACCAAGTAAAATGTTCTCTGAGAATAAAAAATGTAGTGCTTTGGCTCTAACCAGCTGTAGTTCCATGCTGGCACCTGGAATTTACCTCTAGAACTGGTGAGGGGAGAAGGAGCACCAGAAATTGTGTCTGCACATGATAAGGAAAGGTAGATTCTAGACTGAGGGGCCCTGGTTTTAGATGAAGGTATATAGGCCCACAAAGTAAACAGAAGTTGGAATCAGTTTGCCCTACAAAGTTGTGTATAAAAGACAGCAAATCTAAAAATAAAAATAAAAAAAACAAAAACACTTCATGCTAACAGAAAGGACAGTATTATCAATTATCACTTTTAAATAAAAACTTCAGCTATTAATCAGTTCACTAAAATTTATGTATTGGAACGTAGGTAATAGACCTTGGAGAGGTTAAGAGTCTGACAATAACTGGGAGAACATGCAGCCTTGCAAGCTTTCTATCTGTGTTAGCTCCTGAGCCCTAGGCTACCAATGACTTTAAGTCCAAGGTATCCAATTAATTCAAAGAAATAACCTGACCAGTGAGCTAAGAAAGGGAACCAGAGAGCAACACAGCTCGCAAAACCAAGTTTCCACCTCTTCTTCCACCATTTATTAACAGTTCTTTCTCTTTTTCTGTTCTACTCATTTTGTGTGTGCATCTTCATTTAAAGAAAGGTCTTGGTTTGGTGCCAAGATTTGTGCTACTTACTGCTAGCATGGACCAACATTCAAATCCAGGCCTTGGTATTTAAGAACGGTATTTAGAGCATCTGTTTGCAAAATCAGTCAGAGTGAATTAGGATAGCAAAACACTTTGCAGTATGTTGTGAGGCCACACATTTTAATATTTAGAGCTTATTTGGAGCTTTCTTTGTGAATATGTACAGGATGAATTAGAAAAATCCTAAATATTCTTTCTTCTTCTGACTCCCAGCACAATAATGACTGTAAGGAAACCACATTGCAGAATCACACAAATAAAATGTCTTCTAAGTCACGTAGTAAACCTAAATTAGAGCACTACTTTAACAAAAGAATAGGCTTAGGATGTCATTTCATTTAAGCTGAACAGAAAAGAGTAGCAGGAATGATGCCAAAGTAGTAAGAAACACAAAGATTAGTTTGAATTATCCTTCCTTGTTCATTATCTTTTTTTATTTTTTTTTAAGTGGATGATCCTGCATTAAGCTACAAGAACATAGTTACTCAGGTATCCAGTGAATGCAATATGTTTTACATTGAGGCAAAGACGTTAAAGCCCTCTAAAAATGAAATGAGAGCTATTTCAGCATACAATACATTACATTACACGAATATAGAATAATAGAAATGTCCTCATCTAGATTGATTTTGTTTCTTATTATAGCTTCTGATGAGCAACAAGATCTGATGGTCCTACCATTAAGCTGAGAATCAGAAAACCCTGTTTAGCAACAGAATAAACCCTGCTTGCTCCCTTAAGGAGCTAGAGGTGAATGCCCTTTGACACTAACTTTTATTCTTGTACTTACCTTTTGGGAAATCATGATGAGGGCCTTTTTCTTGCACTACAATACATAGCAGAATTGCAGGGGGAGGTAGACCAAACACACGTTATGTCAAGGCATAGAAATGATGGGCCAGATCTCTTGGGAAGAACAACCCAGGAAGGAACCCTTGGGCATGAGGCCATGGGTACAGGGCTGTGCAGCTCTGAGGAACTCTGAGAAGTGCTTGACGAAATCAGCAGATATAAATAAATAAATGAATGCAGGACTGGGTTGTGGCATTTAAAGCGCTCTGTAGGGAGGAAGATGAGAGGTCTTTATTTTCAATTAGATGAAGTGCACATAGTAGTTGTCTTAAACAGGCATTTATATTCAGGAAAGAGAAAGCATATGAAACTGAACTCCTGTAAAAGTGGCAGAGGACTTCTCTTCAAGGAGAACACACAAAGATGAGAGTTCTGGTGAAGTAGTTTGGGCTCCAGGGGAATATCAGCAACATTAGAACAGCTATTCCCAGGACTAGATGTCATTTCAAATTCTTGTCTTCCTATAGCTGAAGGACCAAAGAAGGCCCCAGATCAGTCCGTGCACATCCCCACAGACATTCCCTTCCCGCTGCTACTGGTTTATATTCATGCTTTGATACTGGTACAGCATCCCTTGAATGTAAGACACTGGTTCCTTTTTCTGAAATGACTCAGACGTCTGGGAATAAAAAATCTTGCTCTCATATCCTTTGAATGGCTTGAAAGTTTTATTCACTGCCAATGCTAAACTGATTTTTTTTTTAGCTAATCCTCATCTTTGTTTTTAAAAATCAGCCTCATTATGATGCAATGTTACTATTAGATCTATTTATTACTATTAAAGTTATTTGCTAACCACTCACATTAGTTACATGGCCTATTAAGCTACATCAGTTATTTAACCCGGTTCTAATTGGCTTAATTTTATGATGTGACTAGCATAACAACAGGTTATTTATGGCTACACATTGTGAAATAGTGGAGGAAAATTCATTCATTATTTAAAGGTTTATAAAAATGTTATCTTAATGTTATCATAAAACAAAAAAAGGCCCTAATTTTATTGACATAAACTAACCTCTCAGTGACCCTTTAAAGCCACAGAAATTAAGATACTGCTGAGCATTCAGCCTCGAACCTTCAAAACCTTAAAATAAAAACAGATGCTTTCTACTACCAGGGCTCTGGATAATTAACAAATTTCTTAAGTCAGGCCACTGTATAGTACTATAAATCAGAAAAAAAAAAGGATAAAATGATGGATGCAGTGCTTCACTCCTCAGAACTTCTATCCGCATTCGCTCACGTATCCCATTAATAGAATGGCTTTGATATTGAATCTAATGTTGCTAGCTGCACTAATTGCAGAAAGGCAAAGTGTGATGAATCACAGAACCACAGCAAACAGGGCTAGATGGGCTCATCTTGTCTATCCTTTCCCTTCATGGCAGAGCCAGACCTATCCCCCATCTGGAAGATGTTAAGGCTTCTCTGTGGTGCTAAGCGCACAGCTCCTCCAGGCCACCTAGTCCTGTACTCCAACAAGCCCTTACTGTTAAACTTCTTTTCTCCTATACTTAACCTGAATCCTCCTTGTTGTTTTTTAACCCCTCTTGTTCTCATCTTCTCCTCAGGAGTACTCCAATAAGTAGTAATAAATTCCTCCTCTCTAACCATTTATGTATTTCAAGAGATATCTCAACCCACCCCTACACTTCTCCTTTCTTGACAAGATAACTCCAGTCCTCTTAAGCTGTGCAATCAAAACACCGCATCTGACAACACAGTAGGATTTGTTGCTCTTGTTCTATCTCCATCAGGTCCACGCTCTTCTTGGCCTGTGCCCACAGCACTCAAGAAGAGATGACTTTTCCATGACATTATGACACTGCTGATTTCCGTTCAACTTGTGGTATATTTTGATAGAAATGATACCTGTTGCTTTATTTCATTGCAGTAATTTTCCAAGTACTATGTTAAAGACTGTCAGATAGTCCAACAGGTACCTTAGGTACTTGCTTTATTCAAATAATTTTCATCATATATGCTGGGCTACTAACACACAGGTAGAGCCCTGAACTCAGATCCTCTACAGATACATGTACCATCTCCTACAAAGTCCCCCCTAAAATTCTATGATTCTCCAGAATTATTAAGGTTTCTATATTTTCCCCTTAAGCTAATTCCCACCTTCTACATACTGAGCTTCCCTATTTCGTGACAATTAAGAGGAGTTTGGTAGCTGGGTACCTAGGCATTATGGGAAGATTTGGCACTTCTTCTAGTCAGGGCTGACACTCACTGTAACCATCTGAGCAGTTAGATTGTTTTTCTTCTACTCAGTGAGAGGAAGGGGCAAAGAACTGAAAGAAGTTTCTTATTCATTTATTATGCCTTGAAGGAATATATGGCCTGTTGCTGTCATTTTTCCAGAACTCTGCAATATACTGTTCCTTACTTGGCAGATCCCAGAGAATTACTAAAAAATTCATAACCCAGAAACATAAAAAGATAAACAGTAGTGCTGGATGCTGTAGTACGTTACGAAAGTAACTCATGCCAATTCTAAATGTACAACACTAATTATCATAACTAGATTTGTAGACGCTAAAATGAAATTTGTGTCTTGCTTTCAACATGGGAAAATGAAACAACAAGAGGCAAAAATATCTTACAGCAGAAAACAAACTCGGTGTTGAAATCGGTCAGTAGTGCTTTCAACAATCGCTTGCTTAATTATTTCTTGCTTTCCTTGTGCTGCTGCCAAGAACAAAGGTCATATTTAATGACTGCCTAAATCATTTGCAATATTTTTTAGACTTTCCCTGGAGGTAGCTGATGTAGATCCTTTTGTACTCAGTAGGAAAGTCTCATGGATTATTCTGTTAAAGAAGCGTTGCCTTTATTTATTATTCTAAACTTATGTGAATCCCTTCACATCTTTCAAAACACATATTTTCTTTCTCTTCTCTGTTTGCTCTTAGGTACAGTAGTGACAGCTCCAACGAGGCAACGCTGTTGTTCAAGATTATAGAGCATTCAGGACACGCACATCAGCTTTGAAGTAAATGAGAGGAGCCACAAGCATTTACCTCTGACAAACACAAAATAATACATGTCATCGTAGCATCATAGCAGTGACACACAACTTTAACCAAGAGTCAGAGACAATAGCACAGATGTCAGGAACTAATTCTTCAACTTATCCCTTAAGGAGAAAAAGGCGTGACTCCATCAGTTGAGAGTAGTGGTTTACTGTCACTGTTCTCAGGAACTGAAATCAAAGAGTCTCATTTTTTCTGAAGATGGGACACCTCTAGTATTTGCTCTCCTCTTTTTGCTTCACTAGTGGCAGTAGTTGGGCAGTAAGCAATAGGAAAGTATGTTGCAAAGAATTATTTAATGATGACGTGGAAATAGAAGGAAAGAAAACAGAAGAAAATAGAATATTAATTACTTAATATTGGAGACAGCCTGAAACAGACTGCTTGGTGTCTGCTAACAGGCTCCCAACTGGGACATGTACAAGAAGTATACCATATCAAGGTGAGTTGACAATGGGGAGTTTTGAGGCTCAAAATGAAATTGATTCCATTGCAGGAACCAAGGTCGAACTGCAGAAATGGCCTTGTGCTTTCTCTATTTTTTTCAGTAGTAGACGTGTCTTGCTTACTCTAGCTTTACACTGACATCAAATCATGACAGAGCTTCTGTTCTCTCCTCCCATACACATTTCTTCACCACTGGATAACATGTGAGTCCACATAAATGTTTCTTTGAAAATTAACCCTTGAAAACACACACTAACTACTTCAACTTGCACTTTAGATTAAAATATTGGCTTTGACATTCATGTATGGTGATTACTTTCTGACACTGCTGAAGTTGTATAGCATCTCTGGGTTCTGTAACCACGGTGGATTAATTTATGGCTGAATGTCAGTCTGCCCACAGCTGGTGGGCTAAATAGCACCATAGGGTAACTCAAGTGGCAAAGAACTCCAGGAGAACTTTTCCCAGAGGACTGTCAGCTACAGCAATGCACCTCAGTGCTCGGGGCTTTATCCACTAAGGTTCTGTAAACCTCTGAAGACATAGACTGCATGACTTCTTTGGGCAGTGTCTTTCCATTCTTGATGGGTCTCATGTCATTTGCATTTGTCTAGTTGGAACTTCTTATCTTTCAAGGCCTTCCTGTTTTCTGTTGTTCTCTTGCCTTGCACTGCTGGGAAGATGCTGTGAAGACAGTGTTTCTGTTTTCTCAAAAACTTCCTTGCGCACACTGGAGATAAAGTTGTGCAAAAGCAGAAGCAATTCCTGAATAGGCTAAACTCTATGCCAAGCAAGACTGGCCTCATATCTGCATTTTTCCCATTTTCTCACATCTTTGTCAAGGCCCCTGCTGGCATTACCTCCCTCCAATTTCTCAGCGTTGGTTCATCAAGGTCTCCAAACAAGTCTTCAATTGTAAGCACATACATGTAGAGGACCACTCATTTCAAACAAACTTTCAGCAGTGTCACACATATATAAACATTCCCTTAAAGATCACAAGTGGCCAAAATGTTGTGCGATTTAATACACATCTTCCACATTATTGGAGCTGGAATTATCCAAAGAAAATTCTTTGGAATCCCTCAGTTACCAAAGCTGGAAATTAGTTTGGTTTTGTGTCTTAAATGAAAGCTGATGCTCTGAAATTTTTCCTTGGCTCAGGAGAATATGCTGATAACATATTAAAAAAAGTGGGAACTAGTAACACCATATCTATACCTAGAAATTTGCCTCAGAAGAACAAAAAGAGAGCAGCTTAGTCATGCATATGCTCATAATCAGCAAACTGCTGAATGAACCTTTACTCTCATATTGAGATAGCCCATTGAAATGCTATCCTGCAAGCTTGTGATCAGCTATCAACAGATTGTCACTTAAATGTCATTCTAAAGTATTATCTAAAAGGAAATAAATATAGCAGAGACTCTAGTAGTCCTGAGGCAAGTTTAGCCTATAAGAATTTGCTGTTTTGACAGGTCCAGAGCCTTATTTGTTTTAATACAGTGTGTAATGACACTGGTGCACATTGACCATATTTAACATCATGGAGACACAGCAAATGTTAATAATCTCTTAATTAGTCATGTATACCAACAATAAATATTTCCATGGTTAGTCTTAACAAGCCCAAATTGGAACACTGGATTTCTTTTCTTAGGGAACAGGCACACTACCAAATTAGTAGAATTAGGAAGAAACTGCTTCTTGAGTGCAGTCTGCATTTGATTGCTATTGTGTGCTTGGCCAGCTACCTCAAGACGAACTGTAAAGTCAGTCCCAACACCACTTAACAACAGCCCAACGTATCTGCAGTTCCCTAAAGGAAAGACAAAGGGAAAGAGGAAGGCACACATGAGAGAGAAAGGATGTCAGCGTACATACCTGTGGTATTCTGACAACTCCCAGTGCATACTCGTGACACCTATTTTGATCAAATAGCGTGACTCCTCAGCGCTGTATCCAGTGCTTTTGCTGATAGGAGGCTCTTCTCAAGTCTGTTGTACTGTTTGCAGTGATGCCCCGTTCCAAGGAATGGCTTTCCTGTTTCCCAGCTTTTCCCTTGGGTAGTGTCTTACAAGTTTTCAGGCACTTCTCAGCCACAGTAGCAGCGCATCTTTCTGTTTCAAGTCACTATCGCTTCAGAAAGAGTCTGCAGTAACACGTGGTGGCAGCAGTGAGTAGCAAGCAAGGAACGACGAAACGTACTCAAGCTTCAAAAACAATATGGTATGGGCAAATGACGTGAAATTGTTGAGTTTCACATCCACCTTTGTTCCATCTTTCCACCTGTATATTTCTGCATTCTTTGTGTGTGTCTTTGAAACTCCAGATATGACCTATACGTTCATTCTGAGGGAATTTTATCCAAAACATCTATCTCAACTCTTCCTACAAACAGTTCAGATTGCACATAGAGGCAGTGCAATCCTCAGAAATGTGAGCATTGTAGCACTTCTCATCCACTGGCCGTTTAGTGCATGCTTCAAGCTCAGGTTGCATAAACAACCTGTCACACCATATCTTGTGCTATTTGGGGGATGAGGAAGGGAAGCTGAAACCTACAGAGAAATGCAGAGGAAGGGCTGTGCTGTGCTGTGCCGTGTTCTTGCACCTCTTCTCCAAAATGAAGAATTTCCTTTTGAGCACTCCTCAGGCACTGATATCTGCTCATCCCTTTGCTCCGGAGTCAGAGGCAACGCCATCTGTGGTACCAAAAGCAGCTCATTTTTCTAAGCAAATCCTTTTTAGGATTAGGATAGAGCTGTATGTCAGAGGTAATAATAATGTAGAAGCAGTAAAGCAAATAAAAAATATGGTTAATATTTTATTTTTTCCTTATCCTTGAAAATACAAACATATGATGTTGTAATGTCAGTATATGGAAGGTTTATTTTGGGAAGTACTTTGTGTTTGGAGCATATAATCAAATATCATGGCACATCTCTGGGCTCTGACTCAAGGAAAAAACATAGCAAACAGCAGGACACTTGACAGGATTAGTATTTCTACCTCATTTTGACACTTGTGTGATATGTAAAGCTGTAAATAGCAGCATTTTAAGAACAGCTTCACAAGCAGCTCAGCTGCCTGTGCAATGGGGCAGAGTAGGTGGTTCAGGGATCGCTCCAACTAGAGGTTGCCTTTGCTTTTGAACGAGTGCCCTACGGAATAAAGGAATAACATCAGCATGGATGTACAGGCATGATGAGGAATTAAGTCTATCCATAGGAAGGTTAACAGCCATTAACTACTGTGTTAATTCCAAGCATCCATCATGTACCATGGAATCAGTAGGTTAGCAAGACTCCTCATCAAACACATCTGCAAAGATGGAAAAACGCAACAATACAATATTGTTTTATAAATGGAACAAAAGACTAGCACCTGCGTATTTATTCATTTTACAAAAAGATTGTTGACAGCAATTGTCATGGTCATAAATTGAAGAAAAAAGCATTTGCAGCAATGGTGATTTCAAAGCAGTTTCCATCCGCCTGTGGTATCTGTGATACCTTTGACAAGTGGGCAAGAACCACTGAGCAAAGGCTGCTGAAACACTGAAGTCCAGGAACTGTAGTGATCCTGGTAAAATGTAGTGTGGAAAAACCTATGGAAGGAAGAAATACTGTTCAGATGATGTGAAGACTGATCAATTTTGCACTGTTGTTTTCTCTTTTCCTTACTAATCGTGGAAGAAAACTTTTACTCCTGATGAATCCACGTTCTGTGTCTTCTCCTGGCCTATATTAATCACTGCCACCACACCCTAAAGGTGTCCTCAGCAGGAATTTATAGTAGCTTTACCAGTGTTGTTCACATAAGTTGTTTTGTTATTCTTGGCCTGTGATGAATGGCAGGGATGATTATAACACTGCCAGGCTGTCAAGACATTTCTATTGGGCTGATGGAGAAACTCTGAACTCTAAGCAAGCACGTGTGCATGTCAGTTATGGGAGAATTTGTACTGTCCATTCTGTAAGCAAAACTGAATTGAAACGACGGTATGAGGTAAAACATGGAGGCCATATGCTCCTCCTCTTTGCTGAAATTGGGATGAGGGGTTCTCCCTGCTGTACCAGCCCCTGTGTGATTGGACACAAGAGAGGAAAAGAGAAGCCCTGGCTGGTCCTGCCCGAGCCCAAAGCAGCGCCTAGCCAAGGAGGCAACACAGCATTTCTGACCTTGTCAGTCCCACAGAGGAAAGGAAGACCAGATGCTAAAGATGTGCCTTTGCACAGTATGTTTCCCAGCACCATGTGCTGGCTGAAACAGCCAAAATCTAACGTGCAACCGTTGCCTTGTGCTCAGTATGAACCACTGCCTTGGAAGGAAGGAAGGCACTAGAGACAAGGCAGCCACAGACACTGCCTGCGTTAGCCTTACACCTTCTGGAGATGGAGATGCTTCTCATAATAGAAAAGAGAATATAGCATGAAATTCCCGGAGCTGCTTTAGGTACTTGTTGCTTTCTGTAGCATTCTTAGGCTGTGTGAACATTTGGCCTCGCTTCCACCGCACAGTAAGTTTCAGAACAGCCTCTATGTAGTCATGTGCTGCACAAATTTAGTTGCTGACTGTGATGTTACTTTTACAGCACTGTTAGAAGATGGCTAGAAATGCAGTCCCACTGCAGTTGCATTAGCATAATTGGCATCCGCACTTATATGGATTCAGCATTACTGAAACCGTTTCAAAGGGACTGATTATGTGCTGCATCCCTTGGAGCAGTATTTCAGGCTGAGGTCCCCTGGGATGTGGCAGACATGAAAAGAAGCCCTAAATTTTATAGTGCTATGTTAGTATTTCTACAAGAGAAGTGTAGTAGCTAAAATAAGGTTATCGTGCATAGGCAATTACCAGCTTAATGGATTTACACTGTTCTTTTAGGTTTATCCTGATCAGTTCTCTATTATAGCTCCCCTTGATCATCTAACTAGTTTGTTCTTTTCCTAGAAACAGATATTCAGAGCTTTCTGTAATTTGTTACCAAAATGGAGCCACTTATGGTATGATCTTGGAAATAAGGCATAGTAGCACAGTACTGTCATTGAATTGCTTGGGTCTGTTAGCAGCAGTTCCTTTTGGATTTTCATTTTCCCCTAGGAAGCAAATGCCCAAATGCAGCTGAGCAGCCCACAAGGAAACCAGAAAGCTGGGTACAAAGTCACCTGCTTTAATGTCCTCAAGTCTCAGATACTAGTTCAGCCAAATGGTTTCTGACAACGATGACAGATCCCAAGAGCCCCATCTTGTACCTCGATGTCACCGGAGTGTCAAGGATTTCCCACAGCAACTCCCTCTTCCTCCAGCCAGCTTTTGCAATGCAATGTAAACTTCCCACGACTCCACGCTTTTCCTTTTTTCCACTCCTCTCCCTTTCCCTTTATCCTTTCTTTTCCTTTCCCTTTCTCTATTTCCTTTTCCCTCTTTTTTTTCTTTTTCTTTTCTTTTCTTTTCTTTTCTTTTCTTTTCTTTTCTTTTCTTTTCTTTTCTTTTCTTTTCTTTTCTTTTCTTTTCTTTTCTTTTCTTTTCTTTTCTTTTCTTTTCTTTTCTTTTCTTTTTCTTTTTCTTTTTCTTTCTTTTTCTTTTTCTTTCTTTTTCTTTTTCTTGATGTAGCGAGAACCAGGAGTACAGCTTTAGGAAAATTTTGCTCTGGAAGGTGAGGGAAGCGATGCTGAAAAGATCTGCAGAACCTGAATTCCTCATATTTTTTTTCCTTTTTAGAAGTCATTTCGGTTGTTAGATAAATATAACACATTTTCATAACTCATCTATACATTACATACATTTATATAAGTGTCATGCGGACTTAGAAACATACAAATGTTTCCGTATTATGCAACAAGGAATAGTAAAATGATGAGAAAGTGCATTTTTACATGCACCGCAGTACGTGTGAATGCAGCTAACCTGTGAGCCCTGACAGCTGCCGAGCTCCCACACCCAGCTGGGGACACTGCCTGTGTACTGACAGTGTGTAAGGACCAGTTAACCTAGCACTGGCTCTTGCTTCAACAGGTGGAAGCACAGGTACATTTTCTGGATGGCCATTATGACTTGGGAACGGTCCCCACCACAAGGCTTCCCAGAATCATGGGGATTTGTCCCCAAGACGCAAATGCGCCAGTGGCTTTCAGCTAGTTCTTCCTCCTTTGCTGTCCCCGAGCTAATTTGTCCTTCATATACCTTGACCATGCAATTGAATTATTTGAACTTATTCAAGTTTTCAAATAATTAAATTGTTCAAATGTATTAATGTATACAAATTAAGGTTTTAAAATTAGTTTTTAAACTCTTTCAACTGCAACATTGCTAACAACATTGAGAGTAAAAATACTCTCAGAAAAGACCAGACTTCCTTATACTGTCTTTGGACACGTAATGGAGGAGAATATTAGCTACTAGATTTTATCGGAGTCCTGTGAGACACAGAAAAGAAAGTGGCCCATATTAATTTGATTTATCACAGAGAGAAAGCTTAGGGGTACTGTAAAGCACTGATTAATGCAAATATATTTTTGAGAGGATGATTAGACTTGATAAGAGAACTTAGAAATAGTACAGAGCACATCAGTATGCATGCACATAAACTACTTAGTACATTGAGTTATTTTTCTTTTTCCAAATTAAATGGATAAAAGAGATTTGCATTATTTTGCTTTATTTTTGGAAGAAAGGAAAGAAAATCTAAGCTTACATTGCGAATGGGATCACGAGGATTTCCTTGTTTACTCTCCAGAGTTTTCTTAATCCTGATGTTTAGAATCAATGAGTGGGACAGAAGCAGAATAGCTCCAGATCAAAACCAAGGAACCAGATACATATGGAATTGGTGAGGTAATTAATATCGCTTTCCTGTATGTTTCAAAGGAAATGTATTGTGTTCTGCACAACAGTGTTTGTTTTGACATGAACAAGCATCAGCCATCTCACAACTTTTTCAGAGTTTCAGTAGGAAGAAAAATGGCGAAGTTCCTGCCGACCAGATGCATAAAAAAGCACATTCTGCAAGGTCTGGGGGCTCGAGCTCAGGCAGCAAATGTCTGCCTCCAGCAGGATGTGCTCTCATGCACGTGCATCTTGGCAGCTGCCTGCAGAAGCAGGCCCACGGCTCCCATCTCTCTTTCCCATGCCTGTCACTGAATTTTCCTGGGGGGTATTTCTCTGGCTGCGCAAGCAGCCGGATCAGCGGACAGATCAGAGTTAAAGATCACTCAGGGAAAAAATAAAGCAGAAAGAAAAGGTGGTATTTTTCAGCCTGGCTCTGTGTGTATCACAGGTGGGTGTTGTGGGGCAGAAGTGGGGGATGGCAACCCTGAACAGTTCAGCCCCTCCTCTTTAGGGGGAAAAGAAAGAGCAAGGGGAGGGCTGGTAGCTTACTTCTCCCACCCTGCCATTCCTCCACATGGAAAATCCCCATTCTGTCTCAAGGGAGCTGGAAAAAGGAGCTGTGTGAGAGTGGAAAGGAGGGTAGTGTCAGCACCAAGCAGACAGGGGTCATGAGTCAAGCCACACAAGTCACGAGGTCTTTGAAAATTAAAAAAAAGGTGATTCTGTGATTCTGTGATATCCTTTGTATTTCCTCTGCAGTTTTAGACTTTAGGATACATTACATACTTGAAAGCATACATTGTTAAGCTTTTCTTTTAAACAAGAGGACCAGATTCTTTCCTTTATATACCCATAAACAGAGATTTTCATGCAATTGTGACAGGGGCTGACACTGAAGTACACTGTATGTGTGAAGCTTGCAGCAGGCTGCAGACCTTTAGCTACGTGCCGTATTTATTGAGGAAGCTCAAGAGCACTGAAAGCACTGAACTGGGCTGCAGTCCCCCAAAAGAGAAAGCATACAGCGAAGGAAATGCTCTTTAAAATGGGCCAAAGCCAGAAGAAGGTCTGAGAGCCATTTGCAACTTCATCCAAAGAGCATGCAGCCCAGGGTTTTTCCTCCCTGGCAGGGGGCCATCCGGACTACTGATTTTCAGAACTACTGCTAAGGGACTTCCCAACCCTTGTGCTGTCACCCGGCAGATTTACATTCTGTCCTCTGCCTCAGCTTGCAGACAGTCTTCATGCACCCCACGGACTCAGCCCATGCACTGTCTGTGTGCTGTCTGAGGCCCAGCCCATAGCAGCAGTCTGAATGCTTGGCCGAGGTGCTTTTTTGGAGTCGGTACACCTCACAGAAGAGTTTATCCTTTCACTTAAAATTCTTCTTGACAGTCAGGGAACCTGTAGGTTATCCCTCAGCTCATAGAAATATAGATATCACACATACAGAAACACATGTTTAGAAAACACATCCAGCCTTGGCTTGGTAACCATCCATCCAACTAGCACACAAATGTAGTGGGCTTACTCGTGTGTCAGGAACACAAAGCTAGGAGATAACGTGGTCAAGGCCGCTCAGGCTGCGGGGCTAGGTGCCTGAGGCTGGTGGTGCTCCTCAGCATCCGCTCTGGGCCTCCAGGTGACCCAGCTGCTGAGGCCAACAGCACAAGTCTGGGGGTGCTGCACAGAGGCTGGGGCCAAGCCTGCCCTGGGGCCAACCACATCTGCCAGCTTCAGGAGATGCATTTGCTCCCTCGTCGTGCAATTTGATTTCACTAACACTCTGAACGTCAGAACCTTCCACCAACTACTAAAGGTTTCCACTGATTACGTGTCTCCCCTGCGCTTTATAGTTGATCAGAGTATGTCCATATGTATTCTTTATTGTGCTGTTTCAGCGCTCTGACAGAGCTGGAAGATTGGCTATCAGGATGCAGTCCCAGCTCTGCACAGTTCGCAGTCCAAGAGCAATCACAGAGATGATTGTACAGGGAAAAAGCTGCAGCTCAGCATATGCAGACCTGCCAATATATACGTGCAGGCTCGTATCCTGGATTTAGACATGCAATTTTACTACTGTGACCAGAGTGCCAGTATTCTTCTTCCCTCCTTTCTTGAATATCCTCACACGGCTCAGCCTCCTGCTGGCCCACCAGAGAGCCTCAAGGGAAACACATCCTTCCCAGCCCAAATCCCTTTGCCTTGTACAGTACTGCCTGTTCCGTAATTATATGTACCTGTTAACAACAGGAGAGGCAGCCATGGCCCCTTTTGGACAGGAAGTGTTCAAGTCTGTACAGAGTGCATCGCTGCTCCCAGCCAGGAGAGTGGTGGAACAGTGTATTCTGCTCTGAAGATGTCAATGTTTCTACCAGATGTCAGGGGAAAGCCTTTGGGCTGGTGATTGTTTTTTTATTGTGGGGAGGAGCAAAGATATTAGCCAGTGAAGTTACTTTTGAGTTAAGTTTTATTTGGATTTGCAGCTTGCCCAGGCTGGGGAGCCCAGCGAAAACTAATCCTCTGGCAGCCCCCATCAGTCAGCGCCCCTGTGAGCAGCACCCAGCACTGCCTCCCCCTCTGCATCCTGAACTGCTCCCTCCTGTACATCCACGTGGCACAGCTTGTGGCTTCCAAGGTTTGCATTTTGAAGGATGTTAAAAATATAACTTTCTGTTATAACACAAACTGTACGATTGCATCACATAATCACAGAACTGTAGGGGTTGGAAGGGACCTGAAGAGATCATGGAGTCCAACCCTTTGCCAAAGCAGCTCCCTAGCCCAGGTTGCACAGGTAGGTGTCCAGGTGGGTCTGGAACATTTCCAGAGGAGACTCCACAACGCCCCTGGGTACATAATTAATGAAAATATAATACATTAACTTGGGGATGTTTTATCTATCTGGAAAAGAAACAAAAATCTAGTGCCTATGCAGCATTTTCAATGCATACTCCTGTTCGGCTTCACTTAGTAATGTGAATATGTGCATACTCAAAGTCTTTCTCTAAATCAGCACAGGGTTGCACAGACCAGTAGCCTGTATGGAACTATTGCCAAATATGTTACATGGAACTTTTCCAGTGTTTCAATTTAATTATACTGTTCTGGCGTATATAAATTTAAATTTAGCAAAGCCACCTCACAGCAATGTAGAGCTCCACAGTCAGTACTTCAGGGAATATTTGGTGTTAATATCTTCGGTGAGAGAGCTTTAATTACATCCATTTCAGTCCTGGCTGATATAACCTTTTCCAAGGAAAGCAGGATATTTTGCTATTTCAAAAAGGCCATAAAGAAAACATCACATCAGCAATATATGTTGGTCTTAATACAATCACAAGCAACCTTGGAATGTGTTGTACCACACTGTACAGAACAGAGAACGCTTTCACGTCCAACATTCTTCACAAAAGTATAAAACATGAGTTTTATCCCTAAGGTAGATTTGCCCTAACTTTGTTAAAAGTCTTCAGGGTCTCATTTCTTTTGTTAACATACACACAGTTCACACACCGCTTGTTTTTAGCGTAACGCCTTTGCAGTAGCAAATGCCTCGTGGTGGTACATTACGCTGCCATTCCCAGCAGCAGTAGAGTGGAAAACGTCTTCTTTTTTAATGCCTGTTTCACAGAGAGCCTTCAACCCCGTCTGAGCCACGCGGCGTGTCCTGGAGGTTAAGAACCTCAAAGAGGCAGAGAAAGAAACCACGCTCAGCAGTAAGGAACCTCAGCAGAAGGTGCACTGCCCGGAGCCTGCTCTCACTCACTGTGTCTCTCACAAGAACACGAACGCTTACTCTGGTGCTGCAGTGGCAGACCCAGCTATCACAGAGCTGAAATGCCGTTCTGATTTCATTTGTCAAAGCATATGTTTTAGGGAAGGGTGGGAAGAGGCAAGTTATCAAAGCTTAATTAATAATAAGGTTTCAGGTGTTTTAATGCATTCTCTCTTTGCACATTGACTGTCGGGTCCAAAGCAGCACTGGGATCAGTACAAATGAAAGGCTTCAGACCAAAGTAACCATATATTAGTCTGACTATGCAACTGCTGCAGCTAACAGGAGTGCTAAGCCTTACCTGTGTGACTCCGTTTCTTATTAATATTTTATACAAATGGAAATCCTTTAGCATGAGAATGAAGACGACACGATGAAAACAGGAATAGTGTTGTCTATTAAGATGCAAAGATAAATGCAAACTGTTTGCTTCATTTTCTCCTCTTTGAGTTACAAATCTTTTGCTGTCATGAAAAAGCTTTTCATCTTCCCTGAAATTCATCACTATGGCGCTCAGTTGACAAATATATTCTTCTCAGCAGTGCATTTCCCAGAGACTCCTGTCTTCTGCCTCAAGCACTTTATTCCTTTAGATGATAAAAGTATTTATCTGAGAACAGTTTACATACGTATCTGTATGGCTGCAGCCTCACAGACATCATCAAAGTATTAAAAAAATCACACTTCAAGAGAAAAAAAAACATTTCTAGAGACATTTTTCCTTCTGACAGAATCTTTATTTCACAATGGATGTATAGTGATTGTTCTTCCACAATGAAAAGCTCTCTGCTCTAGCAATTCAGGGGTCTGCACATGTATTTTAGGAACATAAAAGTTCTATTTAGGTTCTCAATATGTCTCAACGCAGCTGCATTGCTATGTTCATATGTGTAATAGATGCTTACCTGAAGTGGCAGCACGCAGTAAATTATTAGTAGGTGGCAATGTGCATGTCTGCTTGCACTTTTCTTTATATTTTGATATTTGCAGCTTCGAGGGGAATGAGAGTTGAGAAAGTTGACCACTACTTCCGTAACTATGATACTGGTAAAACAAGCTTCTATTCATCTTCACCCTTCTTCACCACAGGAGACACATTCCTCATTTACACAGCATCTACTTCTGCAGTACTGAGTGTGAAAGGGGACTGTGTGAAAGCAGAATCCAAAGTCTTCCTCATTTCTGATTGCTCGTGCTGTGTTTCATGTATACAGTGGCTCATTTTCAGAGTGCTCGTTTCAACTGGAGTTCTGGCTATTTGAAAAACTGCCTCTTAATAACACATCTACTGCTCTGAAATTTTGGTATGCAGAAATAGTCTAACAGAGCAGCTGGCTGAGATATTAGGATTACAACCACAATCATAAAAAATAAGAGGTTCAGATGCTCGGAAACTTCTTGTTCTGAAGTTAGAACTTTTATTTTGCTTCTCATAAGAAAGTCAGCAGTTTCAACAGAATTCCTTCTAATACTTTGCTGAAGCACAGGTGAAATGCATCTTGGACAAAATAACCCTGCACAGCAAGGCACTTGTAGCCTCCCAGTGAGTCCTTCACTCTGCTTAAGCTTTAGGCTGGATAGGATGACTGACCAAAACTAATTCCACTTGGTGCTTCATTCAGAGTGTCACTCTTAGAAGAACTGGCCAAGCCTGAAAATGCAACTTGCAAAATCACAGCCCAATGGAGTTTCCAGTTAGCCAGTACTGGCCATCCAGAGGGACACTGACATGGCAAAAGTGAATTTTTAGGCACTTAATTACATATATATAATTATATATATATATATATATGTATATTTTGTATATCTTTCAGTATTTTCTACAAATAGTTCCATCTTCTATCCCATCCCATCGCATCCCATCCCATCCCATCCTATCCTACTCTATCCCACCCCACCCCATTCCAACCTACCCTCACTAACTCTAGATAAATTAATACGTGTGTACAGAGTGCTGATATTCAGAGTGTTTGAAGGAGTCATCTTGGAATACACTGAATACTAGAAGATATTTTACTTCTGTTTTTTCTTTCTATATCCATGTCTCAGATTTGAAGGTACAATTTATGTCTATTTTTTCCCCATTTCTTTATTTTTTGTTGTATTCATTTTAGCTTTACAACTAATCGGAATTTTATAATCACATTCCCAATGAAGTACGAACTCTTCAATGATATCTGGACAAAATTCACTCTGCACAGAAGTTAGACACAGGCCCGTGGTTCTTTACACCTTCCTTGTGCCTTCCTTAGGGTCTACCTTATCCTGCTGAAGAAGATGAAATGAATGTTATGGGGAAAGAAGTTGCCTGTTACTCAAATGGGAAGAAACCTTAAGCAAACAAGAACTGTAATATACAAGTTCAAGCCAAGATAGTTACCCCTGTAAAAATATGCTTTTTAGCCATAGTAATGGTAATATGCAGCATGAAGGCACAGCAAGCCTGCCCTTCAAAGACCTCACATTGTCCATATAAAATGCAGGCAATTATATGATTTCCTGCTACAGTTGCCTCACTGTATATATTCCTTATTTTCTGTTTTCTCTCATTTTTATCGGAATTCTCCTTAGAACATGTGACTGGAAGGAGCTTACAGCTGCTGAGCAGGCCGCTGCCATCTGCTGAATGTGCCAAGGACACTTGTGTTTGCCCTGCCTTTCTTTGGATATTAAACTAGCTCTTTGAGTAAAAAGGGCACAAGAGTTCTCTCTCTTCTGTCTCTGTACCAAACTGAGATGAAATCGCTCGAGTGAGCATCTGTAAGCATAATGGTGCTTCAGAAATGCCAATCGATGACATTTGATTGATGAGGCCATTATCATATTCAATATGTTTCCATTACAGTCTGTAACTATGAACAGCCAATGACTCAAAATGTAATCTCTGCAAATTACAAAACCTTGTCTGTTTTAGGTTTTGATGGATAAAATGTGTCAGACCATGTGTAAAAGCCTCTACGATGATGATCCCAGTATACCATTGGAAAGTGAGTATGGCTTCCATCGGAAGGCTCGCCTCTCTTTGTGATGCTGATTCGGGATCATAAAGAAAACCGCATCCCTCCATAGGAAATTATGAAATCATATTGATTTCAGACACATTGTACTGCGTGTAAAAATAAAATTAGCACTGCTATGATTTAGGAGCACAGGACAGCAGTTGGAGGAGGGCAGTGGCAATCAGGTCTCCTGGCTTCTATTCCTAGGCATGGCGGTGACTCACTCCATGACCTTGTCTCAGCCTGTTGACCTCTGCCTGTTTACCCACGCAGAAGAACAAAAAAAGGTAATAAATATCAACTCTGCTGGAGCCAAAACCCTTGGTTAAAAAGAGCTACGCATACAGGCGTTGTTGACAAACTAAATAAATCATGAATGCGTTTCAGATGAGTTCACAGAACGTCTCCAGTCTGAGGGCTCTTCAATTCAACCCCATTATGTATTTCAGTGCAGCACATATGGTCCTATCTTTAAACTGGGTAGTGTTACACACTGTGGGATAGGTTACAGCACGAAGATTTCGCGTTAACATTAATGGGAGCTGTGCAGTTGAAGCCCATTGCACTCTGCCAAAAGCGTGCCCTCAGGAGTGTGGCACTGCTGATAATTTACAAAGCAATTTGGAAGGCGTTGCAGACATTTCTAACTTGTGCAGATTTATATTCTGAATGCTGTCAGAAATACCATGGCTTTCAGCGTGTTTGCGTATCAATATTCATAGACTCCTGCAAAACACTCTGCTCATGTTCCTGAGGGACACCTGTGCAGTTACCTGCTTCGTGGCTTGTGAAACCAGATCCTTTAAAAACAACACAGGTGAAGTTACCCTGAGACAAATGAACGAGGAGCACTCGTTTCTTTAGGACGGTGTTACATTTAACTTCTGAGGCTTTATTTGTATTGTTTGTACTGTCACATAACTGTATTCCGTGGTACACCAGTAAAGCAGATAATATTGCTAGCGATAGTATAGCACAGTGTGGTTTTTTTGGTCCGTTTTACGCAGAACAATAGGACAATAACTCATGTTGTGACCTGGGAAAAAAGCATCCACGTGCAACCGATGGGTACCAGGAAAACAAAGCTGAAAATCTCCCACTTTTGTATGATTCACCTTGATGTATATAAGCGACCTCACTAGCCACTTGTGCCTGAACTGGATGAGGCAGGTACCTCCACGATCCCTAGTGCGACCACGATTTATTAGCTGAAGTTTTTCCCACTGTATTATCTTAGTAATCACAAGCAGAAGGAATGAGCCGGGCGCTGAGGTACCGAGGCCGGCAGGCCTGCTCCTCAGCTACCGTGTGAGGAGCATAAAGGCTGCGCCTGCCCCTGCTGAAACGCTGCCTCGGCTCCGGGCTGCAGGCGGTCCCAGCGACCGCAACTCAAACGTTTCCGTTCCGCCTTCAGCAAAGACGCTGTCAGAATCGGTTTAGGCCACGTGACAGCGGACACAGACTACGCCGGGCTCCAGCCCGGCTCCGCAGCCGCCGCCACACGGGGCTCGCAACGGCCGCGGGGGAAACGCGCGCCGGCGCCTCTCCTTATCTTTCCCCCCGCAGCCCGCCTCGCCTTTCCCACCAATCAGCGCCGCCCTTACTCCGCCCCGCCTTGGAGCAGCCAATCAGCAGCGCCCTTGGTGGCGCAGGGAACTCCCGCGAGGGGAGCGGCGGGCGGGGCCCGCTCCCTCCCCGCCCAGTGGCGTGCCCGCCGCGCGCCGCCGCCCGCGAGGTCTGCGCGAGGCCCCGGGCGCGGGGTGGCGGCGGCGGCGGCGGCGAGGAGGGGGCGTGCCCGGCGAGCGGGGCGGGGCGCGGGGCCGAGCCGTTGGCGGCGGCGGCGGCGGTCGTGGGAGCGGCGGCCTCGCCATGGTGTTCCTCAAACTCCGAGAGCAGGTGGGTGCGCGGCGCGGCCGCGACGGGCGACGGGGAGCGACGGCCGCGGGGCGGGAATCCGCCGCGTCGGCGCCGGGCCTAACAGGTGGCCCTGCCCGCCCCGCCGGGCCGCGCTCCGGGGAGGAGCGCCGCCTCGCGCGCGGCCGCAGGTGCGGGGTTACCCGGCCGGGGTCACCTGCCCGCCCCGCCGGCCCCGCTCGGCTTTGTTCGGCCGGTGCCCGTCGCCCCGCCCTTTGTTCGCTCGCCGCTCCGAGCCCCCGAAGGCGCCGTCCCACCTATTGTCTGCGGCGCGGTGC
This sequence comes from Callipepla californica brunnescens, assembly GCA_023055505.1. Taxonomy (NCBI): domain Eukaryota; kingdom Metazoa; phylum Chordata; class Aves; order Galliformes; family Odontophoridae; genus Callipepla; species Callipepla californica. The sequence continues at coordinate 1,601,604 of JALIRH010000064.1, forward strand.
GATACAAAGGTGGGAGGGTCCGCCCGCTCCCCGCTCCGCCACGCGTGCTGCACGCGCCGCGCCGCGCCGGGCTGCGGAGCGCCCTTCTCACTGCCCGGCCCCACAGCGCACCGAGCGGGGCCGCGGCCCTGCGCCCCAGCCGCGCACCTGCCGCGCGGGGCTCTGTGCTCTGGTCTCGAGAGCTTCGCTGGAGCTGCGTCCGTGAATGAAGCGCGCTGTGCGCCGCTGACGCGCGCGGTGTTTTCGTTGGGTTTCTCTTTGTGGCTGAATGCGGCTTCCCTACGGAAGGCGGACTGCAGGAGTGAGCGCTGCTCGTCGCGGCTGTGAAACGAGCCCTAACGTCCAAACCGAGCGGCGCGGCTCTTCTGCAGGTAGCCCTTAACGAGCGGCCGAGCCTACGCCATCCGGGCGTTACCGTGACGGTGCTGTGCTTCAGAACTTTCCCGTGGGGAAGGATCCTGTTATTGAGTGCAGTCCCCTGCGCTGACAGGCGTTTACTTTCTCCCGTCATGTACGTTTACTCTGGGAGCGCAGGGTGGATCTGTAGAGGTGCACGGTACGTTGGGAAGTGCTCTGTCACTTAGAGGGCTGGGAGGTGAAAGCAGGAAGGAGGGAGGAGAGTGCCGGTTCTGAAGCAGCGCTTCTTGGGGGAGTGGTTGTTTGCAGCAGCTGGTCTGCTGCTGGGTGTCTGGAGTCAGTGACTGCAGACAGAAGCTGTTAAAGGTGGCAGGAGTTAGCAATAGTACTGAAAGATTACAGTAAGGATACTGCGTTTCTCCCGCATAAGAGGTTTATGGGGTGACTGTCAGCTTGTTTGTATTGTTGCTAATTTTTAACCTTTCACTTTGGATGAAGAACTTGAGTTTCAAGTACTGTTGAATCTGCTGTCTGCTTTCTTAAGAACTGTTAAGAATCACGTTGAAGTGAAGTTTTTCTGCTTTGCTGGTTGCAGAGAGCTCCTCCAGGTCAGCGTTGTAGCGCAGTGTGCTGCAGTTTGCCTTGGCATCGGGATTAGTGCTGCACTAAGATGCTCATGCCACCTGCTATGTGCTAAAAGCCAGCCCTGGGTGCTGTGTGGAAGCAGAGGAGTTTATCTTCAGTGCTCCTTGTTTATTTGAAGCACGTACTCCATACTGCTATGATGGTTTAGAATAAAGGAAACTGTCACGTGCGTTTGTAGTCGGTGTGCTGAGTCTTTCCTCCTGTGGTGGCTGTTTGCTGGGACAGTGTAAAGGCTGCCCTGGTGTTGACAGCATTCAGCTAGTGCAAAGCGAGAAGTGTCTGGCAAACTTCCTCCTATAGCAGGTTAATAACTGTCTTTAACTAAAGGTCTGCTAAATAAAGTGTTACCGTTGTGGAATGCTCAAGGCTTCTTTTTTTTTCTTCCTCAAATCAACATCAACCTGTTGGTTTCGTTCTTTGATGGTCAAGAATCACGGAATGATGACAGAACTGTAGGGGTTGGAAGGGACCTCCAGAGATGATGGAGTCCACCCCCCTGCCAAAGCAGCTCCCTAGCCCAGGTTGCACAGGTAGGTATCCAGGCGGGTCTGGAATGTCTCCAGAGAAGGAGACTCCACCACCTCTCTGTGCAGCCTGTGCCAGTGCTCCATCACTGCACTGTGAAGAAGTGCCCTATATTACTCATTTTAGTGTCAGGATTTTTTGCTGGGGGTGGGCAGACATAGGGCATACAATCAGCTAGGTACTTGGTTGCTCTTAGCCGAAGTTAAGATAGATCTAGCTGGTGTAAAAGCAGTGCTGGAGAACTTGTCATGAGGTGAGCAATGCTCTTTCCAAGGCTCTTAGATGAAATCCCTGTTTGATTGGGGTGAATTTAATTGATTTAATACCGTGATAAACAGGACTTTGATCCTACAGATACTTAATGTCTTTGTGAAAGTCAAATATTTGGTTATCTGTGGAGGGTGGCTTGATACGTTTAACTTTGAGAGTAAGGCTTTCTGTGCACTGAGTGAGCCTTGGGCTCAGTAAGCAGCTGTCATTCTGTACGGGTTTGTCGCTGCCTGTGAGCTGGAAGTGTTTTTCTGAGTTTGGAAGTAGTTTAGGGTGTAAATTCCAGTTCCTGAAGTGGCTTGTTTGCTTACAAATGACATTAGTTATCAAAGAAACCCATAAGCCATGGCTGCAGGAGTTTAGGTGACGCTAAATTGAACTGCACTGAGCAGAGTTTGTGCCTGTAGTGCTCAGCAGCAAGCTGTTTAACTCTGGGATAGGAAGTGCAGTTGTTACAGAAGTTGGCCACTGTTGTCATGGCTTCTGGTTGCTGTGCAGTGTCAGACACATGGCAGCAGATGAAGATGTACAAAATTCTGTTGCCTCAGCTTAAGCTGCTCAAGGTAGAGTTGAAAAATGCAGTAAGTGTGTGTTATGATGAGAGTGTTTTCTCTTCGGTTTCTTTTCCTTCTTACCATCTTCGCTGGTGCTTGTATACCAGGTGCTTGTAGATGCGAAGCTGCTCAAGGTACTAAAATGCCAAATGACAGAGAGGCTATAAAGAAAGTTTTGTTTCATCCTGAAGCTCCGTGGCTTGCTGATGTTTTATCAGACCTTTGGAGAAGGGAGAAAAGTGCTTTGCCTTTGGGTCTTCCTAACGGTGTGCCTGGATCTCCTGTACAGAAGCCCTGTCAGCCCTGCGCTGCTGCCTCTCAGCATCCTCTGGTTTGGTCACTCAGTCACACTGCATAGGTGTGTTAATGCTTTCCCACCTCAGGTAAATTCTAGCTGGTTTCTTTCTCTCCCATTTTGCCACTGTTCATGGTGCAGCTAATTGAATGCAGTGTCATTACAGTTTCTAAGTCTTTTTTTTTTTTTCTTCTTCTTCTTTTAGTTTTAATAATTTATTTACCCTTTTCCCTGGATTTTAAATAGGTGATAGGAAGTAATCTTAGGGTTGGTGATAAAGGGCATTTGAAAGGAATATGTGTTCACAGAAATCCCACAAGTACTAGCCCGTGCTTGAGGGGATGCATTCATTCCCATAAGTCAGATGTGAGCGGAAGGAATCGGAGTATGAACAAGAACTGCATGAGGATATTAGTGACCACTTATCTTGAAAAGTCCTTGAACACTGAGAGTACTGACTTCTTTATGGCTCATTTATATCTTTCTCTTAGCTAAGATGGATCTCATTCAATTGGCAGTTGAACAAATGTTTGCAGTGTCATAGTGAACGCTCTGAATGCCTCTATGGTTGCTATTTTCATTACTGCCAGCGTCTTTTGGAGTTCATGCCAAGAATAAATGTCCCAACTAGTTCCTTGTTATGCTGAGGGGAGGAATGGTCTCCTGTGGTGATGAAAAGGAGCTGCGGCTTGAGGGAGGGACGTGCTGGGAGTCGAACTGCCTGGTGTTGCTCTATGAATTCTGTTAAGACATAGATTAATGAGATATTTGTTTACATTTTTTGTAGAAGTTCGATTCAGGTTAGAACGTTCTTTACTTCATTACTCCTGAGAGTCTTTTTGAAAGAGGGAACCGCTCTTTGCACCTTTTCTATTCTCCCTCATAAGTTCTTCCTAAAATTTGAGTCAACACTGGGTAAACTGGGGAGTTGTAGTACTTATCATGATACCCTACACTGACTGCTAATTCTTGTGTTCCCAGGTTAAGAACTCACATGTATTGAAAAGATAAGTTTATTTAATAGGTGGAAAACTTTGAGTAATTGGAACTCAATTTATCTTGTTATTTGAAGCAATTACTAGCTCTTCTATTAGGATGTGCTGAGAGAACCTGGTTCTGCAGTTTGTTCGTTGTAGGGATCAGATTCCTTGATGATAACTTGGGCACTCCTGACTTGTGAACAAGCAGTTCTTCTCAGCAAAGAAAATAAACCTAAAGGAAAAAAAAAAAAAAAAAAGGTTGGTGAGAAACAAAGCAAGCCTTGATTCTGTGGTCTGATCCTTGTGGCAGATCCTGTTAGCTCGGTGGCTTTCTGTGAGGGTATAAAGGTCTATTCATGTAGATTGCATCAAAGGTTTGTGATCGTTACTTGGAGGCTAATATCAGTGGGAAGAAAAAAAATGAAGGAAGTGCCCACTGCCTGTGAAGAAGAAACTTTCACTTGTGTGAAAGTTGATGCTTCCTCCTGGAGACCAGGCACTGCTGACACTCTGTTGTCTGGTGTGGATTGTTACGTTCCCAAACTTCTCTCCTTGCTTCCATTCACTGAAATGGACTGTGGATCAAGATGACTCTGAAATTACATACCTCTGGTACTATGCACTCGATATCCTCTGCTTCATCTTTTGGCAGCTACCTTGTTTTTCAGCTGCTGTATACCTTTTATTTATTTATTTTTCGTTCAGCTGGGCCTTCCTGAGGTCAAACTAATATTTGATCATTTGTTTTCTTGCTCCTGCCAACTTTTTATTTTGCTCTTACCTCTGCTCCTCTACTCCTATTTCTGGAAATCGAGTGGGAGACTCGTTGCCTTAGTTACAGTGACTAACCATTTCAAAGTTATTTATAATGTTTGTGTTTAAGTACCGTATATCATAATGCAAATCACATATACTTCAATAAAAAGAAATACACAAAGCAGTCCATTGTTAAATGCTTCCAATGCTGATTCTCAGGGTTTTGTTTTCTTTCTTTGTTGGGGGTTGAGGACAATCTGGCATTTGAAGATACATCTGAAATGATGGGTCTTGGTGTTATCTTTTGTGCAAATTAGGACAGAATCTTAATACTTACACTCCATAACATCAGGGTCTGTTATTATCTCCCTTGCAGTGACGCCATCGTGCTTGCCGGGCAGTGGGAATGTACCTGTTAACCCTGTTAGTTTGGCTGCGATTGTTCAGGTGTTGCTGAGCTATAGAGAAATACAGCTCCGACATGCTTCAGCGCAGAAACTACATCTATTGCAAGAGTGGCGGGATTGGGTAGTTGGGAGAGAAAGGATGATGGGGCTGCTGCAGCCAGCTGGATGGGCAAAGAGAGACAGAAAGGAAACATGGGCGGTGATGGTTAGAATAGTTGGTCTGTAGCATTCCTGCAGATCGAGGGACTGCTTGTTAGATGAAGCAGCTAACGAGTAACATAATAGTGGAGTCTTTATTGCAGATTGAATGTAATCTTAGATTTTCACTTATTATTTCTACGTTAAGTATTCACAGCTACAAATGTGCTGGTATAGATCTATGTGAATAGAGTGAGGTAGAACGTTGTTTGCACGACTAAAGCCCGTCAGTTTAGGGTAGCCTGGACATGTCAACATTTTGCTCACTGAATTATATTTGAATTTGTGAGTTGTAAAATAAAGGTCTGTGTATTTTTTAAAATGAGTGTGGCGTCAGAAACCCTTTCCTTGTGCTTACATTGATAAACTTCAGAGCCATGTTTACTGGGATGGAGGAAACAAGCCTTCCTGCCGCTGGGTAGTTAAGATAATGCCTCTTGATTGTCAGCTGACTTCTACAAAGCCTGTCTGTATGGTTCAGTCCATTTCTGTGCCCTGAATTGCAGTGAAGCTGTCCTAAATGCTTCACATTTCCTTACTTTGAAACAGCAAACTGTCATTTAATGGCCTCCCTAACTCCACTGGCTGAGAATTTGCTTGCAAGTTAATGTTGGTCATTCTGTAGTCATCACTCTTGTTCTGCGGTGAAATCTTTTACCTCATTTTGGTTTGCTATGGAGAAGGAAGTGAGAGCCCATCTGGATTTTGTGAAATGATGATGGAACAGTACTTTAATGAATGAAGAGAAGGGGACACAAGCAAGCACAGCAAAATGAGAATGAACTTGCAATAGTTGGAGCTCTGAGGCCAAAAGAAACCCTTTGGAGCATACAGAACTTCTAGCAACCATGAAGTGATGAGTGCTTTCTTCCAAGATTCTGTTGTGAGTCCTCCACGTGATGGTGCCTCTAATGGGAAGGGAGTTGATTTTTCCATTCAGGAGCTGGTCATCGAGTGGCAAGCAGCACAAGAGCCCAGGGATCTGCTTATAGATGAAAGAACCATTTGACAGTAGAACTGGGGAAAAAAAGAATGCTTTCAGGAAGTTCTGTAGTTATTTATGTGCTGATGTAATCTGTAACTAACTCATAATGTAGTCATTTAAGTCCCCCACTGTAGACTTAGTTTTGTGTAATGCTGGGGTAATCGACATTCTGTCTTTTCCTTTCCTGTCTCATCTCTAGGTCATCTGCTTCCATCTCTTACTCTTGATAATAGGAAGGCGATCCATGGAAGGTCTGCCTGTCTATTCTGGGCACTTGATATCTTTGTCCTTCCTCGTATCTGTGTATGGTGTCTTCCTTATTCCGTGCCTCTGTTGAAGCTTCCTTATCTCTCCAGTGTCACCACACAAAGTATTGCTGGTAGGAAGAAAAGCAAAATGATAGCTGTATTTTTCTGGCTGTGTTATTACCCATTGTGCAGAATTAGCAGAGTGTCCCAAATCATGGTACAAGTAGACTTCAGAAATAACGTGTTACCAAAATTCCCTGTGCCTTGTCTCTTGTTCCTTTCCTTTGTAACAGCAGGCTTCTGTTCAATTCTTGCTGTATTTGCTAAAACGTGAAGATCAATAGGAAGACTTATTAAGCTTGTGATGCTGTTCAGTCTCTTTGCCAAATTAGAGCTCTGTACTGATAGTGATAGCTTTCAGATCTTTTTTTTGCTCCCGTCTCAGTTTCAGGAGCAGTACTTTGTTGCACAGCACTGCCCTTTCTGTTGCACTGTTGAATAGTGTTCTTTCATCTGAGGGGATGGTTTTCAGTATTAAGGAGGACGTGCATCTCCTCACTTCCCTGACACCTGCTACTTCGTGAGTGCTGTTACTGACCTACATCATTCCTGATCCAGTAGTAACCACCTGGTTCATTGCTTATTTCTTGTGCTTCTACCCCAAGATGTTTTCTATTTCTTTCCATCCCTGAGCATGCCATACATTCGCGCTTTTCTTACTTGAAGAGTTACTACGATCAGGGATGTAAATAATCAAACTAATCTTCTCCAGAGGGAGGAGCTTGGGAGAGGAGTTCTTTTAATATCTTCATAACAGCAGTAAAAAGAAAGCAGAAGTAGGATTTGTGAAACACTGGAGAGCAAGGAGGAGAACAATGATTAGGACTTGACACTGTCAGTACCGGAGAACAGCAAAGCTATTCTCCTGGTATATTTGAGGGCTTTATTACGATTATCTGGAAGCCACCAGGTCACCTGTCCTTTGGAGCTCTGTTTGTGGTCATTTCAAGACATAGGTTGCTTATCTGCTTGTTGCACCTCTTTATACCACGGAGAAGAGACTTTCCTTGCCTTTAATTGTGAACTAACACTGTGAATGATGTCAGGACATGAGGAAGAAGGCCTTCTACTGTTTTTCTGACAACAGGAGACATGGAAGATGGTTTTGAGTCAAGCATACAAAATCTGTAGTTTTAGAGGTGTAAATATAGCTGCATGCAGCTCTGTCTTATTTTTATAACACTTAACAAGCCACAATTACTTGAAAAATGGTATTTCTCATAGTTTACATTTCAGCAGTTAGGTTGCAAGTTTCCCTGGAAGCTCAGTAAAATTCCTCCAACGCTGCATGTGTGTTAAAACAGTTTTAGTAATCATTTAAAGCTTTCCTTGTATTTCATAGGTTATTGAAGAATAACTAACCATAGTTCCTGCCTCTGCATGCACAGGTAGTTGCAGACTTTTGTAGAAACATCAGCCTGGCAGTTAAAAGTGTTCATTCCATCTCTGTGTTTCAACCTGAGCCTCATCTATTAGGTGCTCTTTCCATTGCAGTGACTGAAGAAATGACTGTTAAGCATTCAGGGTGTCTTGCTGTTTTCCTGTCTCAACACCTGACCCTTGGCCTGGGAGTGCGCTGAGATACATTTCCTTGGATAAAGTTCTTCCATGGAACTTATATAAGAGGAAGAAATAGTATCTGTGAGAGCACTGGGAAGAATGGCAATGCCAGCAGTGTCCCGGGACGGGCTGCCTGCCATCCTGGCATTAGCAGTGCTGCCTCCTGCTCACTGGAGGTGTCACAGAGTCACGTTGGAGCTGTTACACTGCAGAGACCTGGCTGTGTGCCCCTCCGAGTGACCCTGAGCAGAAAGAAATCCCCTGGGCCTGGAGCTGTGTTGTGCAGCAACAGTCAGTTACAGTTAGCAGAACCCAATGATGGGATGGATGCGTCTGCAGAAAGATCTCTGCTCCATTGCAGACCTCCGGGCTGTAGGAGTCCTTAGGGTTTTATTTTTTAATATATGATGGCTACAGTGCTTGCTGCTGATTCCCTTATGTTGCTTGACACCACTTGCTCAAGGAGGATGAGTAATTGAAGGAGAAAGATGGTCTTGAACGTCTTCAGGGATGGGGCATCCATAGCTTCTTTGGGCAGCCTGTGCCAGCACCTTACTGCCTTTTCAGAATATAATTTCTTTCTAATATCTTATCTAAATTTCCTCTCTCGTAGCTTAAAGCCATTCCTTCTTTTCCAGTTGCTCTCAGCGTGAAAAGTTGGTCTCCCTCCTGTTTATAATTGGTTTCCTTCAAGTTCTGGAAGGCCTCAGTGAGGAGTCCTCAGAGCCCTCTCTTCTCCAGACTGAACAGGCCCAGCTCCCTCAGCCTGTCTTCCTAGGAGAGGTGCTCCAGCCCTCTGATCGTCCTCATGGCCATTAACAGCCCAGACTGCTAATTGTGCAGCTTGGAAATTATCTACCACAATGATAGACGGATAGAAAGAAATCAAAGACTTGCTGGTGTAGGGAAGGACTTTGTGTTACGTGGCAGGGGGGAATGGAATATATTTCCTGAATGAACACCAATCTTTTAAGCTGGGTGGAAGGAAAATAATTTCTTAATTTAGGTGAAATTTAATGACATGCTTCTCCCTAGGTTGTTTTGTTGTTTTTTTTTTCCCCCACTAGCAAGGTCTCTAACGATAATGATTTAAACTTGCTGGCTTCTAATCTCTTCCCAAAGGCTATGGTTTGGTATTTGGTTGCAGCTGAGAGCTTGAGCGGTTGCCTATTATTTTCGTGTGCAAACTGATGAGGAGGGAGGGGAGGGACTAATTGCTTTGGTTAGCATATGACTGCAGAGTTGTTCCTTGAAAGCCTTCCTCAGGAGGACGACTGTTTAGGCTCAGGTAAACGTACCCTGATGTCTCATTTGTGACAGAGCTGCTGTAACCGTAGGAGAGGTGCTCGCTGTGAACGCCTTTCTCTGAGGAGGCAAAGTGCTATTGACACCTCTTAGGATGTGTTTTGAAACTCACCAGTGTACTTAATTTTCTTGCCTGGATCTTGATTGTTTTGGGGTTTGCACGTGATTGTGAATTCCTCTTTAATGGTGAGAGAACCGGGGTATTAAGGGTGTCTTTCTGTTTGTAACTGTGACATGTAGATTCTAACGCTGACTCTGGACACGCTGAAAGAAGAATCATACGTGTTTACCACGTGTGCTGCCTTTCAGTGCCCTCAGCGATTTCCCATCTTCTACACGACAACTGCCTGTCGTTGCTCTTGAAGCTTTTCGTTGTTATTTTCTCGCTCCCCTGAGGCTGATCATGTCTTCTTCTGTTGTACAGCTGCAGCCCAGAAAATTCCATCAGCGATGCTTTCTCTTTCCCTCCATCTTTCCTCAAGAGGTTACAGGATTGTGTTCAGGTCCTCCAGTTACCTGAAAAACGTACACCAAAAGTAGTCTGAACTTGCTGCCCCTCACAGGAGTGTGTACGGACAGAAAGCCCTTCAGCTTCTGTCCTCCCTTATGTGCTTCTGTGTGTGCAGCTCTGCTAATTCTTGGATGCTGTCCAGTGACAGCTTTGAGTCCTGCCTGTTGTGACTAGTGATTTCCATATCTCTCTGCACAGAGACACATGCTCAGAGCAGGGGAATATCTAGTAAGAAAATATGCTGCTAGAAAAATGAGTAAGGTGAGATAAGCTTAAGTAGCAACTGGTCACTTCTGTACAAATAATCAGTAAAGCACAGGTAGGTTGCATGTCACACTAGGAATACGTGGAAGTCTTCAGTAATGGGAGAAAACTTCATATCTCTATCAAAAATGGAAATACAAAATATCAGCTAAATTTTGTATTTCAGATATCACCTAGTATGTGATTGTGTGAATATCACAGTGTAAGTCCATTGGTTGTATAAATATTTTTTATCAGCAGTGAAGAAAGAGAACATTTAAGATCATAGTTATTGAAAACCTTGTCATGGTGGACTGTTCCTCACTTCATTCTGTTTCCCAGTATGTTCCCAGTTCAGAGTTGTTCAGTTCTGCGGGTCACAGGTGGGGCTGTTTGTGCATTTGACTCTCCTTTAACTTTACAGAATAAACAATGGCAAAACTACAAGACTTTTTTTTTTAAGAAAAAAATGGCCACATTTTTTGACTATAAGAATGCATTGGGAACAATTAGCTTGGAAATAAAGTTGCACTTAATGATCTCTTCCAGAAATTGTTATCAGCATGCGTGTGGTGTGAGCCATCTAAGATTTTCTGAGCTTAAGAACAATCTGTAGGATGCAAGCCAGAGCCCTTAGACTTCCTCACTTCTATTTTTCCTTTTTTAGTAGCAAAGATGACATCTTGAAGGTCAGATTACATCCTCTGCTTCATGCTTGTTCTTTAAACTGCTCATCGGTACTGTTTTATAAATGTAAATGTTTATATCAGCTTAAAAATGTTAGGGTGTTGTGCAGGGACTGCTCCAGGAGTGAGAAAGCTGTCTGTGCTGTGGGTTCTGGAAGAGATGACTGGAGGGGAGGACCAGCACCATCAGCCCTGCTCCTGTAGGAGTCAGAAAGCCCCATCGGTGCCACAGGAGGTGTAAAACATACTTGGTTGAACACCAGGATGCAGAAAGAGAGAAATGAGATTGGTGGACATTTAAGAAAGAAGTGTTTTGCTGAATTTTTTAAATAGTTTGATGTTTGAGAAGTCTTGCTTAAGAATTCAGTTGCAAATTCTCCTGGACTTTGTAAGATGAGAGAGTCAGGATAGCAGAATCCGAGAAAAATGTTTGTTATACTCGATTGAAAGAGAATTACTGAATGTATGCAGAGTGTCGAGAACACTTGTGTTATGTGACTATTCATCTAAAGCCATGTAAAAACTAGTTTCAACGTTACAGATGATGTCTGTGGTAAAATTTTGTGCTAATCTGTTCTTCGTGTCCCATTTTTTACCAGATACAGAGCACTTTGTGTAGTGCTTTTGTATTAGATTGTACTAAGGTTCTTGGTGCTAAGACTACATGAATGGTTAATCTGTTTTCAGTGTGGTTTACTGCCTTGGGTTGCGGGAGTGTTGAGTGTTCTGCTTGAGGATGTTAAAGAACAGGACAAGGCAAGCTTGTAATTTAAAAGTTACATCGGTAAAATATGCAGATATAACCTATTAAGACCTAAAATAGTATCTATCATCATTCAATTTATTCAGAAATAATACTGAAGTCATGTTTATTTGCTGCCAAAAAGTTGAATTTGAAGTGCTTCACTGATGGAAGTCATGAGCCCTTAAGGCGAGTCAGTGAGGATTAGCAGTTTGAAAGCAGCATTAGACAACAGTAGTCTCTTTTGGAACAAGTGGTATTTTCTTTACAATTTTGCCTCTTACTCAGTTTGTTTAGCATTGAAAACCAGAAGCTGAGGAAGCGAAAAATTTATCTTCAAAGCAAAGGCTGACAGAGTTGTGCTAATCTTAAAAATTTGGTGAACTTGATCACCAACCACAAATCTCTTTGAGTTCGTGTCTGTCAAGTTAAAATCCAACCACACCTAAGTTTTTGGAGGTAATCAAATGTACTTTGGAAGTGAATTCTGCTCAGTTAACAAAATAAGTTAACTATAAACGAGCAAGGTCTTACATTGCTTTAAGTAATGTGCTGTGTGTTGATTGCATTAGTTAGGATCAGTTTTCTTAGGGATTTCTTGTGTCCACCCACCGTGCAGGTGGACTTTGCAGTTAACATCTTTTCACACCCATTTTAGTATTTCCTTGTCTGAGAAATGAAATATCTTTTCAATATTTTTTATTTGATTTCTTTTTTTCCTGTCATGGCCACACAGCTTGGCTTATAATTTGAGCTGTTGTGTCCATCAGTCCTCTGAGCAGGCGAAGATGAGCAGCTCCTGGCAGAGCAGCAGTGTTGCTCCCTATTGCAGGCTGCATTGATGTGGTGAATCAGCTCTGGCGCTTGTGTGTAGCAGGTGACAGCTCCAGTTTTCCTCTTTGTGTGGAAGTGACAGTCGTGACTTAAGCTGAAGTCTGTTGGCAGGGTGCAGTTAAAGGAAACGTTTGGCTTTTGGACTATTCCTACTGTCCAAGCCACTGTTTTCTTTGAGGAAAAAAGTTGTATGCGAGTACTCTCTGTGTTTCCCATTGAATCATACTGAACTGAGTGATGCAAATCGTGCATTTTGCTCAGATGTTTGATCCGTCAGCAGCTGGTTTGGGCATCTTGTAAGGTAGGGTGCTGCTAATCTGTGCTCTGAAAGCGTCCTCTGGATCTGCTGGTCTGCTCTGTGCTGCAGCTTGCATTTCGGGGAAATAAAGGCTATAGATCATTAAGCTGCATCAGAAGTTTATGTGGTTAAGTCAGTTACATTTACTTCTAACAGAGAATGTTGATTCTGGCTGTTCTTGTATCCCACCTTAAAGCCATGTTTTTGTCCCACAGAAGTAGTCTGTGGGCAGATAAGAATGAAAAAGCACGCGCACTCACAGTGCTGGAAATGTTTATGTGGAATTGCAGGCTCTCAGTCTATTCAGATTGCTGCTTATTCCACAGATTCTGTCATTTTTTTTTCCCACTGCTTTTCGTAGTGACCTTCTGAAGAAGGTCAGCCAGTAGGATTCAGAAGGCTCTGGCCTGAGTGGTAGAGAAGTGACTGTAAAGCTCTGTTATTTGCTGCATCATAACGCTTCCTCATTAAAGACCGAATTAGGCTGTTTAGATGCACTTCTGTCTTTCAAAGATTACTCTAAAAATACTTCTTTAAAGTTTATTACTTTCCTTTGAGGGCAGTGGTGAGGAAATAGACAACTCCGAGGAAGTTTTGCCTGTGGTGCTTTTGTTCCTGTTACAAATAAGCAGTTTTTGTTTGAAATAGGATCTGTTTTATCCTTCTCCCTGATGGACGTGTAGGTTCACAGTAGTCTCTAAAATGCTCTGAATTCTTCCTGTGTTTCTAATCCTCATATTAGGTTGACTGGAATTGTTAAATTATGTGAAAATTACTTTCTGATGACTAAGACCAATGAACTTAAAACCAATGCTTTTAGAGACTGGTACAAGATTCCATCAGTGACTATCACTGTTATCTGATAAATACTCTTGGTAGTCTGACAGATACCTAAACACGCAGTGTTGTTTTTCCCCTCTGTCTGATACCCTTTTTTTAAGAGTTGTTTTCCCCTGGATGTTCCAAACTGTGATAACTATGTACTAGAAACTAAGTATTCCATATTAATTATCTGAGGAATTTAAACACTTCCTTAACATAAATCCTCTTGTGTTTCAAGCGGTAAGGTTTCTGTGAAGCCAAACTGTCACCTTTGAGGGGTGACCTGCTGTGGCCAGAAGTGGTTAACAGCCTTGCAACTTTGGTTAAATATCTGTGAAACTGTGTTTTCTTCTCTTGTCTTAGTGTGTCTGAACGTCTCTTCTTGAATTGTAATGACTTCTTTGACTGTGATGAGTGATCTGTTTAGACCGCAGAGCATTACTCTTTTCTGATCTTATTACTGTAGAATGTTTGATAAGTAGCTGCGGACTCGAAGCAGTCCCTCCTGGTTGGGAGCCTTCTTGATGGGTTGATTTATGTATGAACTGCAGTGACTCATAGCACGCTTCCTTATTTTTATCCTGATAATTACCTTGCTAAAAGATGTGCGAAATACTATTTAAAGATTTGTTCCTTCAGCTTAAGAAGCAGTGCTATTGTCTGTCTTTTTATTTGTCCTCTAACGTTTGCATCAGATCAAAATTCATTCTCTGCATGCCTTACTTTCTTTCCAAAATTTTATGAAGTATTTGCCAGAAAGGATTATAAAAGCAAAACCGATGACCATTAAAATGATAACTGAGCTGCAGTAGGTGCAGTTTTGTTTTCTGTTTTAAACAATCGGAAAGAAAAAAAGCCGTGTCCTTCCCAGGTATGAAAAGTTCTGAGGTTGTTAGGCTGTTTGTACATACAGCTATTGCTCTGGGAGATGCATGTGCACATGCTGGAATAACATGATGACATGTAGGTAAAGGCTTGTGGGATCTCTTGAGGATCTTGATCCTTCTCTGCCTTTGTTATTTTTCATTTTTAATATTGGTTTGAACATCAGAGGATCAACATGTGTTTTCACTTAGGTCTTTTGGAATGCTTCATAGACTTGCAGTCTTTCACCAAGTTCACAGATTCATTATCTCACCTCTTGTGTTATGCCAGGGAGCTGTTTAAGCTCTATGCTTTTTCCTGGATAGCAGATAAGTCAATGGGATTCGACAGCAGGCATGCTCTGAAATCTATTTCTGAATCTACTTTTATTTAAAAATCGTATGACCTTTGCTGTGATCTCTGTCAGTTCTGCTGATTCATAGTGAAACACTTTGAGTTTCCATTTCATTTCTCTGTGAAGCTCCTTGGAGCAGTAGTCCTTGATAAATAGGTAAAGGAATTCAGGAAGTAGTACAGTGTTGCATCCTTCTGTTCATTCACCCCCTCCGCAATCAGCTTGGCTCACAGCTGGACATAAGTATTAATTTTAGTTTTATGTTCATCTAGCTGCCTGTCGACTGCCATTACTGAGGGCAGATACACGGGTGAGTATCTGCTGTTGCTAAACCTGATGGGAATTTTAAGTGCTATAAATACAACGTGCAGAATGATCTGAAATAACATGCCAGATTTTAACAGAGAAAATAGCCAGAGGATCAAATAAATAGTAGGGAATGGGTCAGATTTCTTTAAAAAAAAAAAGAAATAAATATCTTTGTTACTTAGATGAAGGCATGAAAACTAGGAGGAAGTGAGACACTGTTTTAAAATGCTTTTATATTTAATGCTTCTCGAAGCTGGGTATAAATATAAGCAGATCATCACAACAGTTTTGGAACAGCATATGGATGTCCCTTCCCTTCTCCCAGCTCCTGGGACACCCAGGAACATTTTTGGGAGAACTTCGTGTCCCTCCTGAAAGCACACTGATCTAAACGTCGCACTCAGAAATGAGCCCTATTTGTCCTCGGGTCAATTGTTCTTCATCATCATTTTGTACTACAGACTCTTCTTAAATAAAAGGTGGCACATTAGGCAGCTTAATCTGTTGGTCTGCATCTCCTGAGATCCAAAATACTTAGTTTCCTGTTTTCATTTGAATAAAAATAATGCTGTTAAATTCTGCCTTCCACATTCTTCGAGTTTATTAGTCATCTGAAAAGGGGAAAAAAAAAAAGTAATAAAAACTGCACATTATCCTGTCATTCTGAACTTTTTGTTTATATGCTTTTACGCCGTAGTAACCAGTGCCATGAATTCTGTTCTGCCATCGACACTCCTGTGCTTTGGGAATGACACCTTGGTGACACGGTTCTCTGGTCTGTAGCGGGTGCTTTGTCATTTGGCTTCTCTTTGCTCTGCTGTGAGTCATCCTTTTGGATGAGATTTCCTTCTCCCTCACTAGGCTGTCTTGCACTACGTTGTCCTGAGATCCTCATTGCTCACTGCTGCTCAGCACAACTCAATGTAGAGGACTGGCAGGGGGGTTGGACCAGGTGATCTCTAGGGGTCCCTTCCAACCCCTACAATTCTGTAATTCTGTTGACTGCTTGCCAGTGTGGATTCTCTTTTTGCTTTTGTCTTGCCTTTGTAGCAAATGATTATCTTAAATAGCTCGTCGTTGAGTTATTGATGCTTCTACATGAATTCTTGCTTACACCTATTTATTTTCCTTTTCTATTGTCTTCATTTGTGAGATAAATATATTCAAGCAACATACCACATTGATCTGCCTGTGCAGTGTCATTATACGTGACTCTGTAGGTAATTTTAGATTCCTGAGTAGAATTCTACCAGTACAGTTTCAGTGGATCAGGCATTCACCATCTCTTGCTGTGGATAGTTCTTTAACTGGTATCTCTTTGTCTGCTCCTCATCTAAAATGCCTTTGAAGCATTACGAGCTGTGCATCACGTTGCTGTTTGCTCCTGGTGCTGTCTCGCCAGACTCCCCTTTGAATGCGGGTACAGATGGCGTGACTCATTTACACTTGGCCTAGGCAGGCCAGGTGCTTAGCAGCAGGCTGGTGCTTCTGAGTCCTGTGAAAAGGATGATGTTACCCTCCCCCAAACCCTCCCTAGAATTATTTTCTTGTAATTCAATCTCATTTTAGTTGACCTTCTTTTGTAAATTGTGCATGCATTCATTCTTTTCTGATGAAAATATATTTCCATTAATTTTTGAACATACCAGACTAATGCTGATTTTGCTGAGGCCGCTTTTAAAGAGGAAAAACAAGGATTACCTATGGAAATTTCTCTGCATTCTTCATATACCGTGAGTTACTACAGCCCTACTGCTGTTTCTTCAGTGCATCAAAGCGCAGACAACAGTCTTTTTCACGTTGTAATGGGACTGTGTGAAAAAGGGACATTGCTAGCATATCCTGCTGCTTGGGACTGGGTTAAATGGGCAAATGTTTTGCCTTTGTAAAACAGTGGGGGCCTGATAGAGCTTCCTTTAGATCTAGTAGGTCCCAAATTTGCTGAAAAATGGCTTCTCTTCCCTGTGTAGCGTTAGGGAGAGAAAGGGAGGCTCCAGAACTTGGCTCTTTGGTTTGGCTGGAGTTCTTGTCTTTGTTAGATAGAATCATCTCGCCTGCTGTCTCCTTGCCTCAGCCTCGAATCTGCTCTTACAGGTAGGGCTGGAGATGGTCAGGGAGTTGAAGGCACCCTTCGCATTGGACAGTGAAAGGGAGGCAAGAACATGGAAGAGAGCTGGTGTGTGCTGAAGAGCCCCACTCATCCAGCTTGCCCTAGTTTACCACACACCATTGCTCTGGGTGCCAGTGCCCACCTGAGGCCATCAGCTGCAGCAGGGTTTGCCCTTCCCTGCTGGCAGCCCTGCCTTCCTCTTCCCCATTGCTCCTGGGTCTCTGTTTTGTTCTTCAGCTTTTCTGCGAGGTTAGGCTGATTCTTTGCACTGTGTTTGGATGTCCCAGGGAGACTAGATGTCGGAAACTGGTGGAATGGAAGGTCTGTGCCTTGCTACGTGTACGCTGTGTGATCGTAAGCTCTTTAGTCAGGTATGGGGGAAGCAGGGAGTGCTCGTCTCTCGCTTAATTTATTCTGTGTTTTTAAATACCATAGTCCCTCTTCAGTAATTCCTGTGGAGTATTATTTCCTAATATTTGGCTTAAAGTAATCACTCTTTCTTGCTGGAGCTTTAATAAGAATAGTTTACTATTTTAAATTTAAATTCTTTGTCTCAGAGGTCGAGTATTAAAATAACAGCACCAGCTTATGCACCGTACGAAATACAAAAGTAGTTGTTTTGAGTAGAATTATAGAATCCTGGAAGGGCCTGGGTTGAAAGGTACCTCAGAGATAGTGTAGTTTCAATCCCCCTGCTGTGGGCAGGGTCACCAACCACTAGAGCAGGCTGCCCAGAGCCACATCAGCCTTGCCTTTGAGTGCCTCCAGGGATGGGGCATCCACAGCCTCTTTGGGCAACCTGTTCCAGTGCATCGCCACTCTCTGAGTGAAAACTCAGAGTAGGATTGTTTTTAAGAAATGGCTTTGCTTGTGATGAAAATCTTGAAATGTTTACTAATCAAAATTTAACATATAGAAAATAAATTCAAAAGAACCATCGTAGCAGCTTTTGTGTTAACGGTGTGATGGTATATGGCATTTTTAAATTAGTCAGAACGGTTTGGCATGTGGAGTACAAATAACTCAAAAATTTTTCTTTATGTGGTTATGGGAGTAAAACATCATTGTTTGTACATGTCTGTAGACAAAGATGGGTTTGAGAGAAAAAGATAGGCATCCTGGTAGTGTTATCCTTGTGGTAATGAGCTTTTGCTGCATAATAAGAGAATTATATCTTCCTGTTCCAATAGCGGTCATTTCAAACCTTTTTAGATGCTTTTGTTAAATTATTTAATCTGTTTCCTACCTTTCCTTTATGTGTAGAAGCCATCAGTTTTGGTTTGTTGTCAGGTCTGCACTAGCAGTGTTTGTCAGATATTTGCTGCTTGTGGTGCTGCCTTTCACCTGTAGTGCTGGCAACATTTTGAATGATGGAAGAAGTACTGGTGTGGGAAGTTTAACTCTATGTAGTGAGTTTCTGCATGCTCTTAGGCCTTTTCAGACAGCTCAGTGAGAAGACAAGCTCCAAACCAGTAGTGCCTTTGAACCCTGACCTTATTTCGTTTAGTCTGGCTGAGCAGTGGTGCTTCTGGTACTGGCGTGGTACTTCAGCTGCTTGAGATCCTGAAAAGGGATCTCATCTGGCCGTCTCTGTGGGGCAGGTGAACTTGGAAACATCAGTCAGTAAGAGTGATGCAGAGCTCTTCAATTTCTACTCAGATGTGAAGTCTGTAACCTTAAAATTTAGATCCCTGTCTTAAATTTGTGAGGTAACTGGAGCCTCTCAAGAATCCTGACACTCATATGAGATGAAAAGGATTATGTGCTGACTAGAAATTGGATGCTGTCTCAAGTGCTTTGGTTTTCGTTGGTGTGCTGCCACCAGGTGACGACACTTGATATTGCTGCTTTTGTGGAGTAGTTTCCAATCTTGCTATTGTCTTAAACTGGAAAAGAATATTACTTTATGATGCACTGTTTGTCCTTTTGCATGGAATATTCCAAATTATTATTTGGGGTAACGTAACTGCTTGGACGATCTGAAATTTCTAGGATGGAAGAATCATGAATACAAAAGGTCTTTTCATTGTTGCTGTTCGATTTATAGATTTTTGCAAGTTACTGTTTCCCTTAACTCATGTAAATTCTAGGCTGAAGTGAGGATTGTTCTTTTCTCTCCCTTACTACATTGTGTGCAAATCCAAAGTAGAGAGCATGCCTAGAAATTCTCTGATCAGAAGACAGAATTTGTCCAACATGAGGATGTGCAGTATGTAATAGAAACAAAGTTTTGAATCCTGTTTGACTTTTCTGTTCAAGATCTCTTTTGAAGGACAGCCTGACCAAGATAATAGTAACATTCAATATTCTGATCAGTACTCAGAAAGTAACATGTTCAAAGAAGAAACAGTCTTCATTATTTGCTTTTGCAGTAGATGGAAAAAATCTTATGCAATCTCACTGCAAACACGTATGTTAAGTTCTGAGACAGGTTTTAGAAGCAAAGAAGAAAGGTTTAAAGCACGCATGAACAGTGGGGTGCTACAAACTGGAACTGCAGCTGGAAGTACCACCTTGTAGCTGTGAGCAGGACAGACAAGGGGAATGCACTCATTCTGCTCAGCCATGTGACAAGAGTCCATCTCTGTGCAAATCTGTGTAGGTGAGTTAAGAAAGAAGTACTGTAACAACATCTTTTTCAGATAGTGATGCTGTTGAGTCTGCAGCAGTGCTTTCTGCTGAAGGGTTTGTAATAATCTAAGCAAAAGTGGCTGGTAAGATGAAGGGTATGGCTGTGGGTGAGAGCGAGAGTTGTGCTGGGGTAGGGCAGTCCTGGGATGCTGAGCCTGACCTGGCTGGGAAAAAAAACAACTTACTGCCCCTCATTAATAAGTACTGCTAATACATCTGAACTGTAGATGAGACCAATTGCCGGTATATACCTGCATGGAGTAGCAAACTGGCTTAAGTGCTGTTTAACAAGATAGAAAAGCTGATCTAGCTTCAAGCCCTTTGCTGTCAAAGGTAGTCATGCTCCTTCCCGTGGGAGTTTCCCAGCTTTCCTTCTGTGCTGATAGCAGGCCACTGTGAGGAAGTGGGTTGACTAAAACCGCTCGTGGCTTTCTGCTGTGTTGTCTGTTCAGGCCTGTTTATGGGGCAGTCAGATAACTGCAGTGGTAGCACACACAAGTTGCTGAGTGGCAGTGGCAGTCCCTCTTTGTACTTGGCTGCGCTGGGGCTAACCATGCTGCTCTGCCTGGTTTGGAAAAGTGACTGAAGATTGGTTTTGTTTTATCAATGATTATTTATTTATTTATTTATTTATGCCCTAAGGTCTTGATTAAACAATGTAGGTAACTGTAGTGTTACAGTCGAAGGTGCAGTCTGTTAATTTGTTACTTTGGGATATATATCTGTTTACCACTGCTGTTAACCTTTGTCTTGCTTTAATTTTATATGCACTTTTATCTGTGGTACCTGAGTCTTTTGAGGTTTGCTTTTGTTTTTTTTGTGGTTGTTTGTTTGTTTTTTTAATTTCTCTGCCTGCCTAGAACCAAGGAGTCTGTGAATGCCTGACTTACTTCACTTAGGGTAAATTGGTCTAGGTTATATGTTACCTTAATTCTTTTATTTTCTAGCTTGACTCAGTAACTTAGTCTGGCTAATCTTAATGAAGTAAAATCTGCCTGATTTATATAGATGTAACAATTCAGAAAAAAAACTGTGTGTGGCCTCTTGGGAGATAGCAGTTTCCTTTAAAATGCTATTTTTCCTAGTTGGTTGCAATTTGTGAGATAACGGGTGAGAACTTGGATCCCACACAGCAGTACCTGAAACCTCAGTGTTCAGAATAATCTATTAATCCACTTGGCCAGGTTGTGAGGTAGTGAAATTCCAGGTTAAAGGTAAATGGAAAATACCAATTCACCTGCCAGTTCTTCAGTTCTGGCAGTGTAGATAGCTGTCTACTTTCCAAGGTTGTCTGTTCCGAGTTGCTGCTCTTTGTTAATAAAATGGGGAAAGTAGGAATGCTTGAAGAAGTAAAGAGTAAATAGAATAAAAAAAAACAACACAAAGTAAGCACAAGTTCTGCTTTCAGAAGAAAGATGTTTACCTGTTGGGTGTTTCTTTTTTCCCCCTTTCCTCCTTCCCCCCCACCTTTCCTCATACAGGCCTAGAGAAGATATAAATGTCATATCTGCCCTGTCTGTTTACTGAGAAGGAGCAGGTTTTATGACTCTATGATTTTGGAAGTCTTGAGGTTTTTGATGCTTGATTTCTATAGCACATTTTACCTGGGAAGTTTGAATAGGTCACTTCACACACTTACAGTGACTACTGAAGGAAGGCTGAAGCATGTTTTAATCAGGCTGCATGGTACGCCCTGTACCCCTCAGCTGCAGAGAGGAGCAGATAACATGAACATTTGATTAAGTGTTCATCGCTTCAGTAATTAAATCATCTATATATGTGTGTATATATATATAATTTCTTTTTAATGGTCCTATTTCTCTATCACCTGTGTGATGTTTTTGTCTTGCTGCTACCAGGTTAAGAAGCTGGAGTCTGTTCTCATTCAGCGTGATCTTACTGTGCTCCTCGTGTCTCCATAATGCAGACTTTGACATGCTAGCCCAAGAGCAGTGATACAGATTGCCAACAACAGAAATGAGTGTTTCTGTGTCTGCTGTGATATGCACAGAACTGTTCAGTTTCTGATTGCTGTCACATAGCTAGGATGATAATATCTTTCCATGGATTTCAAGGTAAATTCTAGTCAGGATTTCATCTGAATAGGTAGCTGAACTCATGCTGGTCATTGGAGAAGGCGCAGCACACAGGGCTCCTGATTTTATTAAAACAACCTCACCAGACCGTTCAGTTTCTCTGCCTGTTTATTGGGTATAGTGGCTATTTTCTAAAGCGTCCAGAATTGCTGTATCTTTGTCTGCTGTTGCTGGGGTGTACCTTGCTGTTAATTGTTTTTTAAATCTTCTTCATTCTCAGAAGCTAATTTATTTTTGTTACACGGACCTATGGCTGCTGGTAAAGTATCAGTCTTTTTTTTTTTTTTTTTTGCCCTAGCAAGCCTTATTTTTCACCGAGAAGCTGTACAACTGTTTTTATCTACTTTTTACTGCTGAAGCTTTAGAAAAGATATGGGTAAGATCTATACCATTAGATAGTGAAGTACAGATAGAGCTCCTACCATGCAGTTGAGTCACTTCTGAGCTGACAGCTAGGTTGAGACATATGCTGCATTTTGTGTTTGTTTTTTTTTTTTCCTTGAATGAGAGCTGTTTTGTTAATATTTAAGCACAAACTATCCATTGCATTGGTACTCTAGTGACCCAAAGAACTTTCCTTTCCCCAAGGAGTTCCAATGGTGTATTTCCCTGTACAGTCAAGTGGATCTCCGTAGGTGTATGGAATAATCAAGTAAGCTCTGCTCTGTACTGCTGGTATCATTTGCATGGTGTTGAAGAGCTGCAGCTTCCCTTAGTCTCTTAACCTCATGGTGTGGGAGTCCAGAGGTAAAGCTGATTTATGGGGTAGATATCTCTCATAACCTGGCACCTTTAGAAAACCTCAGGTTGCAGACCTATCCTCTTATCTCATCTTTCCCATTTTTGTATGGTTCAGCTTTTGTTGTTGTCTTGTTTTCTTTTTCCGCCTGTACAGTTTTGAAGATAAATCAAACTGGAACAATTCGAATGCCTTAAACTGTTTGGGAAAAATGTCTTGACTTGCAGGTGTTAGGGAGGAATGTTGGTTTCCCCTGACATCCTTACATCTGTTCTTTGGGGTGGAGTGGCTGTACAGGAAATGGTTACTATTGATTTAGATAGGAAACTGAAAGTCGTGGTTGCTGATGTACCTTGTCTTGCTCTTCTGCAAATGCAAATGTGATGAGCATCCTTAGTAAGAATGCAGTGCATTACAGTATTTCCAAAAGCTGTATTTGCTTAAAGATGAGTCAGTAGTTTTGGGATGCAGTTCGCTAGTCCACTTTTCATACACTGTATGTTCTGTTTGTAGCTGAAAACTGTCCTTTGGGGGTAAATTATTCAGCAAATTGTGTCATTAGACAGCTACAAGCTAGCTGACAACATTTACAGTGTACAGCTAAGACTGAGGAAATTTGTGCTGCTTTTGACAGTTGTTTAATAAAACAAAGATCTGTTACATGTGTATAATGGGTACCAGAACGATGCATGTTTCTTTGATGTTTCTAAAGGTAATGCAACAGTTAGAACATAGTGTGGTGCTGTTGCTTCAGTTGCTATAAGCTTGTATTGAAGATAGTTCTTCTTCAGAAGATGAAATTTATTTTTGCTTTAATAGCATTCATGGTAATAGCTGAACTTTGATTTTTATTTTAAGAGTTTTATTTTTATTTTAAGAGACTGTGGTTTTTGTCCGAGGTCTGGCACCTGATGCAGAAAACCTGAGTCTGAACAGTTTGGCTTCCAGGTTGGGTGTTTATGGTGGTTTAGCATAGTCTACCATTTCTACAGATGTTGCTAGCAGCACTTTAATACACATAGGGAGCAAACTAAACTTTAATCTGTTGCATCAGATTCTTTCTGAAGTGCATATTTCAAGGTGACCTAATTTTAATCTTTCTATAAACAGGAATAGGTGTGGTATTTCCCTTGTTGACCAGATGGTGATTGTAACGTCTGAAAAATCTACTCTCTTCCATGAAAAATGAACTTTACCAGCTGCTGCTTTTTGGCTGGGATGGGCGAGAACGTGTTAGAAAAATACACTGACTGGCGGCTTGCTTGTGCCATCTCTGCTGAAGCCAAGAGTTCTGTGGGACAAAGAGTTGATAGGATGCTCCTCTGGGATGGAAAATGTAAAAAAAAACAAAAAACAAAACAAAACAAAAAAAAAAAACAACCACAAAAAGAGTCCTTTTGTCTTCCTTGATTTGATTTTAATACTATAGGAATCCCACTTCAAAAAGAAATGTAAAGCAAAACTTGTATTAAATAAAAGATTTGCGGGTATTCACTCTTTTACCTTCTTTCAGGTGTGAGGAAGAATGAGGCAAAGGCTTTTTTTGACATAATTTTTTATTAAAAAAAAAAACAACAACAATAAAGCATCATAGCTGTTGTTAGAATGTTTAAATGTGTAGAGGAATGCCATAAGTATTTCGAAAAACAGAATGGAATTGTTCATTTTTAAGAACAAATAAAATCCTTTAAGTGGCTTTGTCTTGCCTATTTAATTAAGGCTAAATATTTCAGAAGAGTGAGGCTTTTTTTATTTGTTATTATTTCCTGGGTGTTATTAATGACATTAGCTCTATAGCAATTCAGGGGAATCTTGTAATTCCTCTAGCAAATAAGCATTACAGGCCACTTGCTTTTACATTGCTGTGTTGCTCTTTTTTAATTATTTTTGATACTATTAAAGACTTAATCTTAGATACAAGCTTATCATTCTTGAGATGCATGCTGTGTAACTTGATTTATTTATGTAGATTACTACAGACTTTTTCCTTGACTTTTTGTTTTCCTTCCTCAATCAGGAAAGAATAAGTGGCAGAGTAGTACTCTTTTTATTCCACAGTGAGACTGTGAAGGGAACTTTGCCCTCTTACTTTTATTTTCCGTGATACAATAGTGCTAAATAATATATATTACTCTTTTGCCGTAAATTGGACTTAATATACATAAAATATACAGAAAAAGAGCAGGAGGCTTTTGCATCGCCACCGAAGGTCATTCATAGCTTCAGATACCAGATTTCAAATGCCGTTACTCATATGACATCCATCCTGTTTTTCTTCTCAGTCTCTTGTTTTCAGGGAGATGCAGGGTCTGGGGTTGCTTCTCTGCAATTTGGAAAGGGCAGGGCTGGAGACAGATCCCATGGCGATGGGACCCTCACACTACTTGTTCAAGGTGAATGCTAAATAGGTATATTATGAGGAGCTTAGCTGTAAACTTAGCAATTCTCTGTATGTTTCTTAAGAAGTCAACATGGCATCAAAATAAAAGTCACTTGCATTTTAAAAACATTGAAAAACAGAAATAAGGAAAGTTTTGTCCTTATTTATTTTTTTAAATGTCCACAGTGTGTCAGTGTGCATCCAAGAGGAAACATGGGTGATAAGCATAACATTCTGCAGTTTTGTTTTAGGGCCTTTGTTTCCTAGGGCTCAAAATCTTTTGTAGAAGAAAAGGTGACAATGGTTGAGTAAGGACTCAAAATATGTATATCTGTGTGACTTAAACATTAAGTCTTTGTCATAATGTGCGTGTGTGCTTTGGTCTAGTTCACAGATACAGTTTCTGAACTCAGCTCTGTTTTGAGGAGTCTGGTTACAATGGTATGGTTGTTTGTTTTTTTTTTGCAGAGAGTTTGCATAACTTGATGCACATTATATAAACAAGTAGGAGCGTTCTAAAGAGCATTCTTTGATGCTAAAGATGTACGTAACGCATTTGTAAAACTCTTATGTTATAGAAATCTGTTTTTTCACAGCGCTTTCATAGATAAAAGTTGTCTTGCCAGAAGCAGTTGTAGACATTTGGATATTAGATGTTTTGTGGGCTTCCTGCTGCAAATACTTGGAGATAACTTTCATGTGTGCACATTTGCTGAATGTAGTTTGTTTCTTTGTAGGCTCTAAGATAGCTAAGCTCTTGAATTTTAGAGTCAAGGTTATAGAAGCTGATTTTCTCAATATTTTAAATATGTTTATATGTATGAGGTGGTGTTCTGTTTTGGGATCATTTTTCTGATTCTGTAAGTGCTTCTTTCTAAAGCATTTAGTTAGCTTCTGGGAATGCCAAAATGTACTTCCCAAGTTCTCCTCATGGTGTCGTCTTAATTGAACAAATAACTGGTCGAAGCAAGTGTTGGCAAATTTTGGAACAAATTCTAATCTTAGAAAAATCCCATTTAACTTTTTAATCGTGTATGTTTGATAGAGTTAAGCTGTAATGCAGCCACCTTCTTCTGCATTCCAGTGTCTGATGTGAGAAGTACCTAAACTGATTCTTCTACGTGCAGATGCTGCATGCGTGATTGGTGTACGTGTGTTTGACTGAAAACTGGGCCTGACAATTCTACGTCCTGTTCTTAATGCTATAAGCTTTATACTCTAAGTATTGTGCAGGCCATTTGATTGATGTGGTCTGTGAAATTTCTACATTGTGAAGTAT
This sequence comes from Callipepla californica brunnescens, assembly GCA_023055505.1. Taxonomy (NCBI): domain Eukaryota; kingdom Metazoa; phylum Chordata; class Aves; order Galliformes; family Odontophoridae; genus Callipepla; species Callipepla californica. The sequence continues at coordinate 1,627,648 of JALIRH010000064.1, forward strand.
TTTCTGTTAAAAACAGACTTATTAGGAGTCATTTATACACTGATGTGTAGGAGCGAAGTTTGAGTTCTTCGCATAAGTTTTTGAGTAATTGGAAAGAATTTCATGGGTAATAGACTTGATCGTAATAGTTGTCTAAATTTGGATAAGTTAAGGATTTTTGGGATATTTTAAGGAAGATAATAAAGATTGAAGTAGTTCTGACTGGTTGATGAAGGCAGCTCGTCTTATGGGTGAGGTTTTATAAAGCAGTTGAATCACTTTCTGTCGCAGTGAGCAATCTGAATGCTCCCACTGCTTCTCTGTGTCAGCTGTCATTCCACGAGGAGCTCGCTCTACTAATTTATCACCAGAAAAACAAAATGGGGTGGCTGGATCACACAGGTGCCTGTGCTGGCACAGGAAGGGGATGTGAATAAGCAAAGAATCGTGCAAGGAAGAGGGCAGTGGAGAACCCTGTGGTGTCCAGCAATTAAAGTCAGACCCAGCCACTTTCTCAAACCTCACTTTTAAAAAGAAAAAGGAAAAACAAACAAACAAACACTTTTTGGTATAAAATGCTTAAATTAGTGTTTCAAGTTAATAATTTGCTCTACTTTGTGCAACTTTATTCAGCGTTGGAGTGTTTAGCTGTTAAAAGGAAATGCTGTTTAATCTTCCCTTGAAAAATTCTCTAAATTGAAAAAGGGCCAACAAAAGTAATTTCTAAGAATGAATGTCACTAAGATGCTCATATCCTAGAGCCCTCCTGGAAGCAGCATTCCCAGTGGGCATTGGGCAAGAGTCTGCATGGATTGACGCATCTGCGTAGGATGTTTGGCTAGTGATGTTTTTACTCTTGCTCAGTTTGGGGAAAAAACATCCATTTTGGCAGCTGCAGAAGATTCAGATGAGTGCTCTCATCCCGTAGTAGCGTGTGTGAATATATGCACTTTATCCAGCTGTGTTTTCAAGCGTGGCTTCGGTTGCCAGAAAGGCGCTCCTTGGACACAAAGAATGTGTAAGGAATTCCTAAAAATTTTAAGGAAGTGTAACATCCCCCAGACAGAGAACTGATATATGAGGCAGCTGCTGACCCACACTATTCAAATGAAAATCTGAAGAATTCATATAAGTCAGTACTGAGTGTTTGCATCCTAAGCAGAGAGAAAATAGCACTGGTATCCATAGCAAACAGAATTCATTTTGCTCACTTATGTATAGTATTTTGAGTCCCTGGTATGTATGGAAACAAAAAGTAAATATCCCAGTTGTGAGCAAGTGGGCTGAACTGTGGTTTCTGTGGTCACAGTCTGTCTGTTCAGATCTACTAGAATCTTTGTATTCAAAGTATTGCACTGGCATGAATTTTACATGCTTTTTAGTATTATACTACTGGAATATTCATCATTTTGTTTCAACTCCTGTAACTTCTCTGTGAAAGAGAATCTGATTTGAACTGAATTATAGGAAAAGTTTTTTTTTTTTTTTTTTTCAAAAAACTCCTTCCTGGAAAAAAAAATCAAAAAAACCCCTAACCAAAAAACTCACCCACTAACACTACTCTGCTGTGGGTGGGACAGGGAGGGAGAGTCTGGATTCAAGGCAAACTGTGCCACCACAGGACTATGAGTAGGCAAATTAGAAGTTTCAAAGGCAGCGGTTTCTCTTTTGCAAGTTGTGAATTTGGAGCTGTTTAATGTGTAAGCCTCTTTTCTCCCCTGGTGTTACTGACTTCCAGAACTTTCCTCCTAGGAGAGTTTCTGTTGTGACGATAAAAGTGAATAGATGTTTTGAAGTAGTAGACTTTGTTGTCTTTTGTCATTCACAAGGGAAATTAAAGAGTGCTGCTTGGAATACTAGAAGTTGTGTGGCCTCCCAAGAAATATTTGCTACTCTCACTATTGTTGTAAACAAAGTGTTGCCTTTTGTCTTGATGAAGCATCTTGATTCTTATATTTATCAGTGTTTGATGCTTATGAGTAAATAGCAGGCAGACTTGTGAAGGTAACTTCTACTTTCGTTCCCTAATACGGTGTCATGATAGATGGCCAGCCTTGATAAGAGTTGGATGGGTATTGCTTCCATGCAAAGTGTCGTCTTCCAGGTGCTCTTCTGGTGTGTGGCACCAGGAAGGTACTCTAACACATTTCTGTTTTTGTCTCTTCAGTCCAACTTTTGCAACTTTCTCTTCAGTCACCGAATCATCAGTGAGTTGCATGTAGTGCTTCTTCAGGTGCACTTCTGTGCTCTTTTTTTTTAATGCTATTGTTTGCTATTGATCGTTCCTCACCCTTAGCTGACTGTGTCTTGTTGCCTGTGACTGGATTAATGTTCTACTTGTACTGGCTGCTTAAACCATGCAACTGTGTGAGCTGAAGCAAAACGTGGGCCAGCATAAGACCCTGCTAAAGCAGCTGAGAGGTTACAGACTTGCTGTAGAAGAATTTCCAGGGTGTTTTTTTTTTTGTTTTGCAATTACAGCTTGTTTGGTGACCTTACCAACTTTAGCCTACAGAGGTGTGCTTGATCCACCAAGCCTTTTGGGTTTTATGTTGCTTTGTTTGCAGCCAGATTTCTTAGTGTTTTTGTTTTTTTTTTTCCAGGGGGTGGGGAGGGGACAGGGAAGGTAGAACCTTTACCCTTTCATTTTTCCTTTGATAGTTTTAATAGTTGAACAGTTCTTTTGAAAATGAATTCATCTTGTTTGTTTTCTTGAGCAGTCAACAGCAATTTTCTGTTTGGAAAAAGGAGCTGATTCTGGAAACATCCTAAGCTAAAGTGAGTCATCACTGAAGGTTTAAAATAGTTGAATGTGATGTTTGTTTCCACCCTTGCACAGCTCAGAATGGTATGAATCATCTTTTTTAGTGTTTCCCAGATAGCAGTCTGAACGGAAATGGTGTGCTTTTCTGACTCAAGTTCTTAAATGGTGGTGGTGCACTCCCAACTACTGCTGGTTTTGGCCGAGTGGGAACTCCATAGGAATTTCAGACAAATGTATGAAAGCAAACGTTTTGTAACTATGGCAACTTAACTGTGGGGTATTCTTGCGGTTGGTGACATAAAACTGTAAAAAGCCTTCTACTGACTGGCAGAACTTATTTGACTTTTTTTGCCTAAGTTCTGTGCATGTTAGAAGATAAAAAAATAAAATAAAATCAGAAGAATCACTTCCATCAGGTTTCTAGATGTCCTCGTACATCAACATTTTAAAATGTGTTGCATGTTTTGTGTAGCATCTGGCTACTGTTATTGCCAACTAAAATGAAGAACAAACCCAAATTTCTTCCATACTTTTATATGCTTATAGTCAAATGCAGGGCTCTGTTACTTCTATGTGAATGGGAAGACAACTCAGATGTGTTGCTTACTCTAGCGTACGTACTGAAACTGTGCTGAGAGAAAAATAGCTGGTCAGTGAATTTTACAGGGGGAAGAGAAGGGAAAAGGAGAAGAGTCGTACATCTGCATTAAATTAAAAAAAAGAAAAACAACAAAACACTATTGAAAGAAACAGCTCTGATACAAATTGGAGAAGAGTAGCCTATCTGTTTATCATGCCAAACTTCTTTAACACGCTGCAGTGGCAGCTTTGAGATTTCATCTCTTAGTTTAGAACTTGTGACAGAATTAAATCGGTCACCTCTCACAGGCGGCAGAGGAAATCTCGTTTCCAGAAATTCACCTGACCGACGGGGTTTGGTAAAGGGAATGTTCACCCCATGTTTCTCAGCTAGGATGTCACAGTTTTCTGTCTCAACGCCAGCACTGTCCAGTGCTGAATTAGAGGAACGACCTTTCCTTTAGGTACATTTACAGCCTTCAGCAAAAGCATCTATGTGAAGAAAAAAGCGAAAAAAGTAACTGATTTCTAAGATGAGGAGCACAAGCAGGGTTAAATATAAACAAACCACAGGTTTCCAAGAAGGGTAGAACTTGTTCCTTCCCTGGAAAGATCAGACTTTTTTTTTTTTTTTTTCAATTAACACATTAAAAAAAAAAAAAGCTGGTTTTTCTTTTCAGATGTAGACTTAGTGAATTGATTCCAATGCATTAGAGCAAGAACTTCCTAAACCTGCTGTGCCACTTTTCCTATAGAAAACTCCATGGACATGTATTGATAGGCAAGGGTGAGAAGCATGTGGTCATCTTGTACATTGTAGCATCTGTCCTGGAAGCCCAGACACAGCCTAGCCCAAGGAATGCCTACTTGGGGGGGGGTGAAAGCAGGTCTATGGTGTGATGACAATAAAGCACTGTTATGTTGACTTTTGTGATGCTGGTTAGGCTTTTGTAATAAAGTGTCTTGATTCTCTTTCCTGTACTGAAGCAGTATTGCAGGAAAAAATTCAAAGGGAAAAATACGTAAAATCAGCAGTTTGTATGCTCATCTTCAGAGCGTGCCTATAGATGAGAAGCAGATCAAAGATGTACTAACTCTTCTCTGTGTACGAGCACACCATGTGCCCACAGGGAATTCTTACTTGTTTTACCAGCTGCCCTAATATGATGTAGTGGTTTCGTGATTTAGTTCATTTATGAGTATGTGCACATTGACATAAATAGTCTTAGGGCAGCGTAACTGGTGATACAAAACTAAGATCAGGAATCCTGCAGTTGTTTGTTTGCTCCAGCAGTGCTACCTCTATCTGTTTCTATCCTTGGGAAGGTTTGGTAGCATCGCTTCCTGAAGCAGCAAGCTGTCAGTGCCAGCTGTGACAGCGGGTTGCTCTTTTCCAAAGCCTCTGGTTGGTGTTTTTACTCTTCTATGGTTGCATTCCCATCTGGTGTCACCTCCCAGCAACCAGCTGAGTTGTGCTGGGAGAGAATGGTTGATATGTGGAAGAACAAACAGAGACTGCTGCGCCTTTGAGGTTTTTTTTTTTTTGGTTCCTTGCATACTCTGCTCTTAAAGTTGATGTGTGCAGCTGAAATTGCTGCCTTCAGTAGTTACTACTGGATGTATGCTCTGGGTATAATTGTAAAATATTCTTAGCAGTATTTCTAGTGCCAGAAAACAAAATAGGCTGTTGCTATAGTCTGAATTGGAAAGAATTATAGGGGTCAGAAGTACTGCTGCTATCAGTGACTTTTCTTGCCTCTGCTCTGCCAGCAGGTGAAAATACCTGCAGCTGATCTGTGGACTTTGTCGTGCTATGAAAACGTTTTTAAAAAGTCATCACGCTTGCCGAAATAACTTCAGTATACATCTACTAGTCATGATTCTGTGTGGGTTTAACAAGCACTGAAGTGTATTGCCTGCTTCTCCCTTTGCATGATATTTTTGAGTATGTCTCTGTTACCCATCAGAAATCTTCTTCTGTCACTTTTCTTCCAAACAGAAAAGTGTCTTTAAGACCAACGTCTGTCTTCCCCCAAAACCACACCAGACAACCTAGAGCATGAATGTGTATGGATACATACAACTGGAGATTTAACTGTCTACAACATCATGTGCGGATAGACTCTTTTGGAGACTGTCTTTCTGGAAATGGCAGTTGTCTTGACTTGCAGTCAGCTTCATTAAGGTGCATTTCCTCTGTCAGATTTCCACTGTTGTATTTTGGACATTTTTGAGTGTTAGAGCTGTAGAGAGCTCCAGGGCAGGAGGTAGAGAGGGGAATCAGAAGGAGCTGCTGACCAGTGCACATCACCACTTCTTGGTTGGTGAGTTGGTTTGTAGGAACATCTGTGCTGAGTGCTCACTGTTAACCAGGTTTCAGCTACTAGGCTAGTTACTAGTCACAGCTTACTAGGCTTCATATTTTGGTTATCGAGGCATCTTTTTAAAAATATTTAGTTTTATCTTGTGCCATAGTGACTGTAAAATACTATGGATCAGCTCAAAGTTTCTCAGACAGTAAATTGTTGGGATATATATAAAATGAGCAAGAAGTCTTAAACAGAAAATTGCAAAATGTGCTTTTAACGCTTACAAGATACTTTATTTCTCCCTGATCCAATATTTGATGTATTTTAAAAAGTTGCAGTTTGATTAAATGTACAAATCACATCTCAAGCACAAACGTATGCTGCATTAGTATTTTTTCACCTGCTGCTCCAATAGAGAGAAGATAGAATGAGTGCCAGATACCTTTTTCCTTCTGCCACATTTACGTTCAATTTTTGTTGAAATGGTGTAGTTATGTATTTCCTATGCAATAGGGTGGTTCTGTAAATCACTTCAGGCTGCATACTCACCTGAGAGAAAGAAGAGCTGCCTGTAGTATCTAGGAGGTACAAGCAGAGCTGTTTCTCCTGTCTTCGTAAGCAGAAGCATGGAGCTTAGAGGTTAAAACAAGTCTCCTTTTTCTGTGTCCCAGCTGTGCATATGGTCTGGAATAAACAGAGCAACACTGAGAAGATAGTTATTTATTACTGCCTTAGTCCGTTCTCTTTCCTGACTCCACCTCATTCCCCCAGGAGTGGGAAGGAAACAGCAAAGAGCTCAGACAAGTGACTCACAAGGCTGCTTGAAGTATTGCAGCTTATATTCATGGGGATGCTGAACACTCATCTCTGTTTGTATGTGGGGAACACTTTAGTAAATATTATAGATAAATTATTCAGAAAAACTGCTTATCTGTTGTTTGTGTGCCTTGCTTGTGCATGAACAGTTATTAGTACAGTGAGTAATCCTTGTCTTCTGGAGAGGTCTGTAGCTTAGAGCTTAGTTATGCAGAACTTGATACCAGTTGTTTTTTTAGAAAAATCACAAATCTTACTTGGTTTTAAATTTTTCATTTTTACTGAAATCTGAGAGAATGGTTTTATCCCTTTCCTAGATCCTTAATGACGCAGAATAGTAAATTAAGCCAGTTGGAGCATTCTCAGCCCAGAGGAAAACTTGGTAAATGCTGATTGTCAGGAGAAATCTTTATCTGAGTAGGTTTGTTGATACTGAATGTGCTTTGCTGAGGTTTTCAGCATCATCTACAGTGCTACTGCAGTCCTTTGCTCATCAATTCCTAGAGGTAAGGGTCAATCTATAGAAAACGATTACTATTTTTAGCTGCTTCTGAGTTTTTTTTTCTGTCTAGTGCAGATGTGGCTGTTCTCATCCATGTTTTTACCTGCAGATTGTGTTCCTGTAACACACACTTTCTGTCCACTCATGGAAGTCTCTTGGATGTCGATTCACTTGAAGACAGTTTATTTGCAAACAATATTATGTCAACACAAAGGCTTTTTTGTGCAAAAATGCGTATTCTCAGTAAGTTAAAAGTTGTTTTTATTGTCTGATCATAGTACTCGTTAAAATTTTGAGTTGAATATGGAGATTTTGTTTTGCTAACAGTTAGATACTGCATCTGCTATCAGATCACCACTCAAGGCGCAGTAGAAATGACTTTTATTAAAAAGTTAGATTATTCTCAACTGCTTGTTTTAAAAGTTTTCTTAGAGTAAATACGTGAAATTTAATCTTGAAACTTTCAAGGGCATTGGAGAAGGTTGCTGATGACCCAGTGATCTTCAGTTACTTGAAGTTTTATGAGGATAAGCTAGGACGTGTATTTTGAGAGATGGAATATTCTTTATTCATACCTCCAGTTAGGATTGCTGGATTGGTTTGTGAAGAGGAGTTATAAAGCAGCCTCTTGAATTCACTCAGCCTTCATTGTCTTTTACTGTTATCTCTCCTCCCTTACTGAAAGTCAATAGTTTTGAGAGAACCCACTGAAAAACTAAAACTCAGGTTTGGTTTCTTTCAGTAGAAATTGTGAATTTAAGTTTTTGGCTTTTGGAATAGCTGGTAGAATAAAAACCTGTGTTTTGCAAAGCAGAGGGTACATTGGGTTATTTGTTGAAGATGGAGGAAGAAATGGTTAGAGATGGTGTTTCTGGTTGAACTCTCAGAAGCAGGGAGTGGGAAGGGGGAGGATGACAGGATTGTTTCGTTGTGGTTTTTTTTGTTTGTTGGTTGGTTTTTTGAAGCAGCCTTTGAACAGTAGTTCATTGTGAGCAAAAGCAAAATGTTTCTAGGGTTAGTTGTCCTTTGGGTATGAAAGTAATTGCGTACACACATTTGTAGTGTGAGTGATTTTTTTGGTCTGCTTACTTCTTCTGTGGCTCATAATGCCATCAAGATCAATATCATATTGACTTGGTTGTGCTGGTTCTCTTCCTAATGCAAGCTGTGATGTATTGGCTTTTAGCTCTTTGACCGTAGGAATGTCACCATTCAAAAAATACATGGTGTTCTGCGAGATGTGTTAACTTGCTTGAGAAATAGTTTGATTTATTTTAATTACAGGCAAGGTTTTGAGAGTAATTATCATGGTAGATAAAAATATTTTTTGACTCGTCTGAATTTTCACAGTTCCGTAAGTGTGAAGTCCTATACTTCTTATATTAACTGTTCAGTTTCTAACTGAATTAAGTGTGCTTTGAAGCATTAATTGCCGAGGTCAGAAATGGACCACTTTCAGATTGTGTTATCTGCTGTCTAGCAACACATCTAGTTATGTAAGGTAATTCCAAAGAAAAAGTACAGAGCTTGTAGCTTTTGTTTGCTGTATAAACTTTATAGCTCTGAAAGGCTGTTATTTACACGAATACCGTTATTTAAGGAATGTATGTCTGCATATGTACTATGAAAGCCAAGCATGCGTTTAGTAAATGTACCTTGCACATGGACTTAAATATTTTTCTGTTGGTTTTTTTTTTAATTTATTTTTGAAAGGAATTTTGAGTTATGCAAGTGAACTACAGTGTCTGTTCTCTAGGGCATTTTCCACAAAAAGCAAAATATCCTCAGGGCTGTGGGTGCTGTGTTCCTTAGCAGACAGTGGGATGTTGCAACAGATCCGTCTTGAAGATGTCCTTATTTTTATTTAAATTATTTTTGCTGTGGTTGAGAAGAGCATAAATTTTCATATGTGTTCCTGTGGTTCTCTGGTATTTCTTTTTAATAAATTATTGAAATGCTAGAGCAAAGGAGCACAGTGTACCAGCCATTGCTTTGTTGTAATTAAAACCAGAAGTATGACTTTCCAAAACAACTGGACTCTGTGTAAATCAATCGAATAAAGTTGTGTGGTATTCATGCATTGTAGGTGAAAACATTTGAGAAATTTGAATCTTACCTGAAATTTCATGGTGAATCCAAAGCGTGGGCTATATTCTGCCGAGCCTGGCGGTCCTGAGCTCAGGGAGCTCTGGACTAAGTCAGTGTCTGGCACTGTTATAAAAACATTTGTCTGTGAGCAGTGTCGGTAGGTGTGTGTTAAGGCATTTATTATGTTACAGCAGAGCTGTTGTAGACATTATTTTAAACGAGTGGTGATGTGAGTTTTTCCTTCCTGTGACTCCCAAAGGTGGGAATTTGTTGCATCTATTAATACCCAAACTATTTAATATTCCCTTCCAACCTGCCTTTCTCTCCATTTGGATCAGTGTGGGAAATTTGAGAGTGAGTGCATTACCGAGGAGCAGTTAGGCTGGCCAGCTTGCCCACCATGGGCGCGCCGTGATGTGGGCAGCTCTGAGAACGTCAGAGGTACCACTCAGCGTGAGCAGAACCCTCACTTTGTTCCTGGAGCTCTGAGTTAGTCCCACGACGCCAACAGCAGCCACTTACATAATACACCCACAACCCAGCTCTTCAGCACGCTCGAGCTGAAGTACTTATTTAGCAAGTTTTAGGACTTTATATTCATATATACTCGAGGTACGTGTTTCAGCCAGAGTGTAGGTTTGTCTGTCCCCGCAGCAGAAAACCATGGGTTGGCTACTAGAGGCTGGCTTCTCAATAAGTCAACCCAGGAATGTGTTCAGAGAGGGCAACAAAACTGGTGAGGGGTCTGGAACACAAGTCCTATGAGGAGCAGCTGAAGGAGCTGGGATTGTTTGGTGTGGAGAAGAGGAGGTTCATGGGAGACCTCATTGCAGTCTACAGCTTCCTCAAGGGAAGTTGTGGTGAGGGAGGGGTTGGCCTCTTCTCCCAGATAACTAATGACAGGATGGGAGGCAATGGCTGCAAGTTGCACCAGGGAAGATTTAGACTGGAATGAGGAAAAACTTATTCTCTGAAAGAATGGTCAGATGCTGGAATGGCCTGCCTAGGGAAGTGGTGGAGTCACCGTCCCTAGAGCTGTTCTAGAAGCATCTAGCTGAGGTGCTAAGGGAGGTGATTTAGTAGCTTAGTGGGCAGGGATGGTAATAGGAGGATGACTGGGCTAGATGATCTTGTAGGTCCTTTCCAACCTAGTGTTTCTGTGATTGCGCTGAGAGAGATTCCACTTTCAGAGGGTTTCTGGTGGGGAGGAGTCCTTTGTCTTCAAGGAGTTAAGCAAGGACTGTGGTGCTTCCCTGTCCAGTGCCATATGAAAGCAGTTAAACACTGGAATTGTTTACTGCCTACATTGTTGTTAGTCAGCGGAGCCGGCACACTGGATTTCTCTGTGGCTTTTAGTGGAAAATATTAAACGGTTGCTCTTTGCTCAGTTATAGAATTTTTACATTTTTGGCTGGATTAGTCACAAAACTGGCACAAACATAACCGCAAAGACTGCCCCAAAAAAGGGCAGTCTCTTTTTTCTGTGCCAGAGGAAGTTGCAGGGCGAGCAGTAGCTGGCTGCGTGTGACATGTGAGCATTACGGGGCATTCCATGCTGCGAGCCTGCAGGCTGCGCTCAGCTGAGCTGTCGCTCTGCCGGGGCAGCCGGGCCGCTGCAGGGTTTGTCCGCTGTCATATCATTTCGTCTGCTGGGGAAAAAACCTGCTAAGCAGAGCCTCCATCCGAAGAGGAAAATCAGGTTGGCACAGTGACAGATGTTTGAATAAAGAAGTTGGCTCGGAGGAGTTGCGCAGAGCCCGGTTTTTATTTTTTTCCCCTCGCTCTCCGCCTTAATCTGAATGAGGACTCTCACGGGAACTGGATTCACATGGCGATCAAAAGGAACGCCTGAGTGATGAACTGCTTCTGCGGAAGTCTGAGGCAGTCAGTGGTGTGCAGGAGCTGGCTTATTTTGCCGAAGCGTCCTTCTTGTTGGGATCTGCGCCGAGCGCATTCCCTGATGGAGAAGCTGCAGCCGGGGGAAGGAGAACCGAGCGCGCTGTGCTGCCGGTGGCACTGAGGGTGAGCTGCCTGCGTCTGTCGTTCGGGGAGGCTGGATCGTGCCAGCAGCCTTATTCAAGGAGTTGCATTGTCCCTGCGCTCTGACTCATCGCATGTAGATGTGCTGCAGCCTCGCTGTACGTTGCAGATATTTTTATTGCACGGGGAAGAATTATTTGCCTCTCTCCACGCTCTGAATAACTGCTGGAAAACGGATGCATTTTTTGGACGGACTGTTTCTGACGCTGAGGAGCGGGGCTGCAGAATCACAGAATGGTCAGAGCTCGCGTTTATTCTCGGACGGCAGAGAGCCCGCTACTGTTTGCTGGCAACTGACCTTGCGGGACCGGGAATAGCCACGGCCGTCTCCGTCAGAGCAATTGTTCATTCTCCAGGCCTGCAGAATGGAGCCGGGGCTCTTCCAACAATGATCCCCCTGTCTGCGTAGGGGGGAGGCACGCTGCTCGAGTTGTGCTGCTGACAAGGGCAGATTGGCTTGGAAGGACAGCTCTTCGAGGCAGCGAGCTCTGTTGTAATTCAGTTGGGTCGAGGGTATTTTTATCAGCTGTTCCACAGTCTCGTCATTGCGGTTTCGATGTTTCGTGAAATTTTATTTAAAACAAGAACTTAATGTCTCAGGGTGCTTAAATCTGAAAAATGGAGCATGGAAGGGGATTGCAATGTCCTTTTCTAAATATTCAGATACCAGCAGCAGCGCTCACAAGTTTGTGAGTGTATGTGAAACAGGTGAAAGCATTCCCTGTATGGTCCTTGGTGCAATACCTGCAGTGTGCTTCCAGAAACAGAGTTGCTGGCCTTAATTCTGTTTGCTTTTGCTTCTTCAAACGGATCGAATGAGTCGAGTCTGTATTGTTGTTTTGGAGGAGGAGGAAGATGATTCTCCCACATTTGTTTCCAGTATACCTCAGGAAAATATATGTTTGCGTCCATTACCTCCTGGAAATGTGCTGGTAAGACACGTTGCTTGGTGGCATATCTCTCATTTTGTAGTACTGGTGAGGATACCAACAGAAATCTTGTAAGATTATCACAGACGTGCATGATGTTGAAAGAAGCCAAAGCGGTAAAGACTGCGTATACCAGAGAGGGCAACCCTGAAACTGAGTTGCAGAATTAACGTTTGCAAGGGCTTGCTGTTCTGCATGGAACTCTATTGATGGTGCAGCAGTAATAGATCTCAGCTCTTGCGTAGTAGCTGCGGATTGTCAGAGGGCTTGGTGAACTGTGTTGAGAGTAAATGCTTTTCCCCCCTCTCCTCTTTCCTCAGTGTCACATTTATGCAATGCCACTTTAGGAACTGATGTAATCATTATATTGCAATTATATGCTGTGTTTATTTTGAGAACTGATAGAGAGTTCATCAAGTGACAGCAGCTAAAAGCTAAAGTAAAATAATGTTAAGTCATAATTGAAATGTAATTGTTCAATTCAGAGTACCTCTCACGGTCAGTGCTGGGGGGACTCTGCTTTTGATTCTTCAAACCATTTTGTGAGGTGTCTGACTAAAATCTTGCTGGCATATCTCAGCAGCTTTTCTTACTTACTAAGAAATCCTGCTATATTTAGTGATAGCAGTGTGTGAGCGCAGATTTGGTACCATACTTATCTGATTGATGCACTCTTGTGTCTATCTGATTGATGTTTTCTTGTGTGTTCTTTTTCTGAACAGGTAAAAAATTTCTATTCACTTCAGTCACTTTCCTAATGTAAAGGGTATTTACCTACATATATTCTATAGAACTTACAGTAAGTTATAATAGCCCTAATTTTATACGGAGGTGTTTTCTTTTCAGCTGTTAAAAGTGACTCTTACAGGCTTTTTTTAAATGTTTATATATTTCATTGGTTCATGCAGTGACAGAGTATGTTTGTGTGTCTGAGGTTTTTAAAGTTCTGAATTCTTTCAGTTCTATTTACTGTTAATAGTTACTCTGTTTTGCTGCCTGGGGTGTTTGATTTTGTCCTCACCTTGTGTTTCTGTTACACATCACGGTATCATACAACATTACTAAAAATTGAAACGGATTAACGTTCTGTCTTTTGCTTTGTTTCAGCCACCATTGGTTCAAGCTATATTTAATGGAGACCCTGATGAAGTTCGAGCATTAATATTTAAGAAAGAAGATGTTAATTTTCAGGTAAATCCAAACATTAGCCTTGAGTACAGTCTACTTCTGTTTTGATCCAGCTTTCTGCTCTACTAACCACTTTAAAACTGTGTTAATCCAAGAGCTGTAAGTTGTAGTGCTTATGTAATAGGTAAAAGTAAATATTTTATGTACACTTAATTCTGGAAAAGAGAATGGAGATAAATGATAGATATTCTTTTAGTTTTCTACATTCGTGAAGCCTTAATTTTATATTTTTTTCAAATGCTAGTTTTGCAGTACTAGGGGAGCTGAAAAGTTTGTATGGGTTTATCAGAACTTCTTAGAAAGGAACACTAGTTGAGTGTGATGCTTTGAATGAAATAGAGTGTACAGTACATATTAGACAATGAAAGAAAATAGTGCAGAGTTTCAGTAGGTTGATTTAAGAATGGATTTTAGAGAGGGAAACCCAACACATACATTAGCCTCTAAAGATAGAATTTGTGCTCACGTGTCATGTTAGTGACATTGCAGATTTAATTTTAAAAATTGAACTGAAAATAAATTGAGTTTGTTCCATTTTGGGTGAAATTCAAAGAACTGAACAGCATGTGTTTACTGTAGTTACTTTCTATTAAAGTTCTAATATGCATCTTTGACACTGTGCGAGATAGTATTGCATAAACCTTTTGCTTCTATTGGAAGTTCTGATTCTTGAAGCAGGCTGCCATTAACCATTTAGGGCATAGCATCATAACAGTGTGGAGCTGTTTCTCCTCCCAGTGCATCAGAATAAGAGTGACACTAAAAAGCTAAAGCTAACCATCTGGATGTTACACAGTGGCCAGTGTAAGACCACGATCATTGTTTACCTTTTGTTCTAGAGATTCACAGAACCAAAAGCAAATATTTAGTTAGGCATGTGTATTTTGACATTTAAAAGTGTTCTGTGGAATTTATATCTGGCCAGTGCCAACTGGAAGTCTGTCTTGTAGAGCTTGGGTAGGGCCCTGTACCAGGAAACTCACTGTCTGATTCAAAGTTTTGTTTGATAATGTTCCTTTTTTTTTTTTTTTTTTCCCTCTCCTTGAGAAATTTTGCTTGTTCTTCAGCAACAATCTGTGATGGGTTATATAATATCAAATGACATAATCTTCTGTTTAGTCATGAGAGTACTCGTTCTGTGTGTGTGTGTCTGTCTTGTCTCTCCATGTGCACACTTTGATCCTATAATTAGCATATTCATTTTTAAAAAATGATTAGTATATATCCCTTCCTTTATATTTCTCTATGCACAAGTCAGGTGTAGCATCCATTGTAAAAAAAAAAAAAAAAAAAAAAAGTAAAGTTTGCATCTTTCTGCTTTCTTGATTATTTATTACAAAAGCCTCTGGTAGGTTTCATTATCCATGAGGAGGTGAGTTTGTTTGGTTTTGGTTCTTGCTCAACATTTGTCAAACAGGCATAAATATAAATGAAGTAGTCATGGTTATATAAGAGAGCTTCTGATTTAATTGTTTCATACCTCTTGGTGAAGAGAGTTACTCTGGACTGCTAGGAAAATATACCAAAGTAAAATACTGTAGTTAGAATATTCAGATTCTGTTTGTTTTTATACTTGTGTACATAAGAATTTTACTTCTTGCTATGGATTTAGACCACGTATGTATCTTGCAGTAGTGATGCCCAAGGAGCATTTACAATGCACCGAAAACAAGCTGTTTTCCTCAAAGCCATGTTCTTCAGCGTAGGCAGACGCTGTCTGCATATAACCAATCCATTCTATCATGGTGGTCTTAATCCTACTGCAGTGCTTAATACTGAATTCACGTATGACCCATAAAACAGTTGTCTGGATTTGCTGAGCATCCAGGTCCTCTTGTGGATTGATAGAAATGAAGTTAACTGCCTAGGGAACTTTGTGCATGTGTCTATGTGTGGTATTTTTCTTGGGTTTTGCACTTGTGTTATGTACTTGACTGAGGTAGTGTATTCTGACATAGTCTCGATCCAAACCTTTCCCCTTCATTGTGTGTTATGAATTGGTATGGGTTTAAGGAGGGGAAAAAAGTGAAGAAAATGAATTGACTGTGTGTTTCCTAATAAAGAGAAGGGTTGGGATGAACTACAGTGGGTTGTATTAGAACTAGTATATGTGTTAGATCTTTTTCCACTTAGCTTTCCAAGTGCTTCGGTACAATTGTTTGAATTCCAAAGCTGTTCCCTCCGTTGCCCCTGCAGAGTCTTCTCTTCTCTCAATACCAGCTAATTATTTTGCAGTTTGTATTCTAATAGCTGGGATTCCTTCCTCCCTTCTGCGTTGCAGTGGGTTGGGTTATGTAACTGGAGACTGAGTCCTGCAAATGAAATTGTGCCCGGAAGAGAGCTGGAGATAGAGTTGCACTGGGTCTTTATTGTAATAGTGGCAGTCATTCTGCAAAGGTGTTGATATCTTGATAAAATATCTTTCTTTCTCTTTCTGTACTCATCCACCTTTTGCCTTTTTTTACTTTAGGGGTATATCATCTTTAACATTGCTTGCCATTGGCTTCATGCTCTGTTAAAGCTAAGTGAGTTGAGTCTGTGTGCTTGGCTTCCTACAGCTAGGCTGTGATATGCCCATTTGGTAATGCCGACTGATTGCATCCAGGCTGGACTATGTTAGAGCATTATTCATAAAACAGGTGATGTCTTGCAGCAGGACAGTGTTGTATTTAGATAGATTCTGAGATGGGTGGCCTTTCATAGTCCGAGTTCCTGTGTGCAAATGCTAAGATCATGTACTGATAGTAAACTTGGGCTCTTCTGGGAAGGAGGTTGTTCCCTGCTCAGGTCACATGTACCAGCTTTCTTGAATCACAGCCTGAGTCTAGATTTAGGATGCATATGTTTTATTCAACTCAGCTGCTGTGATTCATGTGAAGAAAGAGCAAATTAAGCATGTTCCTTAGCTGATTAAGTTGCGGGTCAGAAAGGCTTGGCTCCTTGGTGTGTGCCACCTCCTGGACAAACCTGATTTACGGGAACTTTGATCAAAGATATTTTTGGAAGGAGCACTCTCTGAGGCTCCAATTACTGGAAAAAACAGGGGAGAAAGGATTACTTCTCCCTCCTCTTCCCCAAATAAGCTTGAGAAACTGTAGCTGCTTGTTTCACGAATCAGGCTTAAATCACACACATATGTTGAGCCTGATAGAGTTTCTGTTATTTAGAAGGAGAGTGAGAGTGGATGCGTGTGTGCACTCATATGTATTTCCTACTGCCAGTTTTTCCTTTGTACCATCTTATGCTTTGTAGTTTTGACAGTAAGGAAGGTGGTGCGTG
The DNA here is from genome assembly GCA_023055505.1 of Callipepla californica brunnescens. Lineage (NCBI taxonomy): Eukaryota > Metazoa > Chordata > Aves > Galliformes > Odontophoridae > Callipepla > Callipepla californica. The sequence goes on from JALIRH010000064.1 coordinate 1,644,121, forward strand.
CTAATTAACACATTATCTCTTTGTTAGTTAATGATGAATGTCAACGTTTCCTCTTCTTGGTGATTAGAATAGCAAAGTTAGCTTGAAATTTTTGCACTTCTCAGCAGTTAATTTTACTTAAGTGATACCATTATTGCCTTTAATCAGTCAGGATTTAGCCTTTTTTTCTTTAATTTTTATTAGGTTTAAAAGTCTGTTGACACTGTAAAATTGTACCTCTTCATTTGTAACCAAAACATTTATGATGTATGTGCAGTTTCATAGATTTGAACATGGAATATTTCATGTTGGCTTTTGTTATGAGCATTACTGTATTGAAGGAATATCATCTCACTGACAGAAATGCTGCAGAATTTCTACATCTTATTCCTGAAATTGTTCAAAATCAAAACAGCTTTTCCTTCTCCTTCAAGAACCATTAGGACAATATTTCTAACCACAGAAAGTGATACTTCAGGTAACCCTATATGCTGTCGTTATAACCCAATTGCACTTGATCTTAGCCAAGGGAATAAATATCTGATCCTCTCTGGAAGCAGTGTCAGTTGCCCCTTGCTCTTTTCACACTAATGCCAGCGAGGCGCTGCATTTGGGGAATCCCAGAGTGACGCAGATGTCTCCCAGTTTTCAAAGATACTCACTGCTTCAATTTGAAATACTGACTGACGTGTGTGGTTAGTGACTTCAACATGAACCACCGATGTCCTGCTGCTCACTGTGCTTTGAGGGATTGTAATAGATTTATATGAAGCATATCTTCAAACTGTTGTCTGTGTGAGTAGGGTTATTTTTTACAACACAAGATGTAACACTAGAAAATGAAATCCCACATACTGTACTATCACTGCAGCTATCATGGTATGCAGATGTTTCCTGTTCTGTACCACGTGCCATCCAGCACAGCTCTGAATTTAATGGCACTTTAGTAAGGAACCAAAAAAGTTAAAGCTCACTTGTGCTACTGTTTTGCAATTAAAAATGTAAAACAACTACCACCAACCAATCTAAAACAGCAACAGCACAAAAATAACCAACACCATACAGCCAAACAACCCTGCAGCTATAATGCATTGCCCATAAATCCCAGGTTTTGTTGCTGGGGCTGGCAAGCAGTGTGACCCAGTGGCACCACCATGACAGGTATGAATAGGAGAGCGAAGTGTGTGCATCTGTCTTTGTTGCTCTGAGCTGAGGGCTTACTGCATGGATGACTCTTGCAGTGGTGGTGTGGGCTCTGTTCCCAGCCCTGCCAAATGTGGGTTTGCATAACTCCTTGTTGGTGTTATTTGCATGCTAGGAAAATGCTGCTGGGTTTCCTCCTGGGGTAAGAAAAGATGTCTGTCTCGATTTCTCATTGTTTTTGTTTTAATTTTTCTCTGCACGTCATTGCATGCACTGCAAGAGGAAGAAACTTGGCTTGTTAGTCTGGCCACAAGCCTAGGGTTTCTCATACAGCACTGAGTTTAGGTACCGGGAGAATTAGAAATTGAGAGTATCAGTTATCCAGGTAATTCAGGATATAATAATGAAAATTATAGCACAGTTTAAAAAAAAAAGAAAGATCCTTCATGATGCTGGTGTTGATCAGGAAAATGCTACAAGAGGTTAAATTAGAAAAAATAGGTAAAAGTTTCCTGGGTTTCATCTTTATACTTCTCTTATGGGCTGGATTCTGGCTAACTTTCTTCTCCAGGCTTAAAAGTGCAGCATAGAACAAGAAAAACCTGACTTAGCTGGCTGAAATATAGAATGCTCCACAAAATGCAGCATAATGCAGTGCTCTGATCATGCAAATAAATTATGTTCAGATTTTTGATGTATTGTTGTGTAGGAAACTAAATCACTTGGCAGTGATTTGCAGTGAAACTTGCATAGATAGCATGGCCTTGCTTAAAAGCAGATAAAGAAAAATCTGTAAAGTATAATGAGGTAAAGATAAAAAAAAAAAACTCCCACAGATTATTTTTGTTATCTTTCTGTAGCCATTCATATTACCAAGGTATATGAATAGTATGAGATTTTGTTATCACCTCCCTCATTATTAACTGCTATACATGAGCTGTTGAAGTTACCCCTTTTGTTATCAGTACCTTCTGTAACTTAAGTTGCATCAAGGGAAGAATTTAGCATGTGAGGCATGTGGAAGGTGCAGCTTAGAGCAGGTTACAGCGTGGCACTTCTTTGGCAGTGGCAGTTCACATGCAGTGCTGTGTTTGTGCTTGTTAAGATGCTCTGGAAATAGGTTTGAAAACAGTGGAGAACGCTGACAGTTTTGCACAGAAAATTGCATGGTCCAGGTGAAGGCAGTAAGATGGCGGGTGTGTGCCAACCATACTTATTTCCACTGCAGGGGCACTTTGATCATTGACCAGAAAGAAATTCTGCTGTGTTTTGTAATATGTGTCATTTTGTCCTCATGAAGAACACTTGAAGTTGAATCATTTTCCAGGACAGTTTAACTCATATTACTGCATAATGCTTCTGTCAGTCACAATGAGAATGAAGCTCCCGTGGCACCTTTGTATCTGAACTGGTGAGAATAAATGGTAGCTACTGCTAAGCAAAAATCACATGCCATTTAAACTTGTTTCTAAAGAGTGAGAGAGCCTGAGTTTGCTAAGGAGTCTATTTTTCTCAAGCAAGCATCAGACTCAGTAACTATTTGTTGAATTTGTGCTGGCAATGTAGACTGTTTGCATGAAGGCCTTTTATGCTGGCAGCTGCAGCTGGCAACAAAAACTTGGGCTAACCTCTTTGATGCTGCATAGCAGCATCTTATTGTACTCCTTGGCAGCACAGACTGTGCAGGCAGCTCCATCACTCCTGCTTTGCTGACGTGAATGTCAGGGAGGAATTAACAAAGCATGCAGAAAAAAATGTAATACATTCTGAAGAGTAGTAAATTTTCTTATACGTATGCATTTCAAGTATTGTTTGGCTTCTTAACAGTTCAGATTATAAATGTTTTTTTTCCCCAGTAATATTAAGGGTATCTGTGAGTCTGAAAGGTTTTACAGTATTGATGAGAACGTATGAATTATGAGTTTGGCTCTAGTTGCTTTAGCTCATTTTCATTCTTTGAATTGTTTACCACTATGACTGGATATGAGTTTTCCTACAAATAACACCAGTGTACTGAAAAGACATAGATGTACATGTGGGTATGTATACATCTGCAAAGGCTGCTCTGAAAGCAGAGCCTCTTATTTCTTTCAGTCGGTCAATGATGTCGGAAGTAGATGTTGGTGTTACGACAGCAGAGGTTAAAACGTCCCACTGATATTTTGTTAATGTTGTTGCCACGTGACAGATGGCAGCAGAGGGGTGGTCTGACACAGTGGCATCTCACATGGAAATGCAGATGAAGTAAAAGAACATCATTCCATTCCTCCATGCAGAAAAAACTGTTCCCATTGACATTCATTAGTGCTTGCTGGATGTTCATGGAAACCAACCAGTAGACATGAGGTGGTGGGTCGTGCATTTCATCAGTGGTGACAGTAGGTCACCTCTGCTGGTGCAGATTTTTACAAGCACAGCTGGTGGGTTCTTGTTCATCACTGGAAAAAAAGGTGTATAGCTAATGGTGATGACTACATTGAAAGATATTGTTTTGTAGCTGAGAATTTGCTCTATGAAATAGTGTTATTGTGCTCTTTGAGTCTGTTGTGGTTTCCATGGAAATAAACAGTGAGGCATTACTTCTGGAGAGATCCAGAGGGGAGCTTATCTAAACATGCAGTCAGCTGTCAGTGGGAACAGGCCTTTGAAATCATTGCACGAGATCAGAGAGAAAGTTAAATATTCTGTTATAAACAAATATGATTAATGACAATATCTGCAATTAAACCCACTGTTTAGAAACAGACCTTGATTCGGTACAGCAATTCCTGCCTCACTGTTTCTATTCAGAACCCAATTTCAGAAGCTGTATCAGAGTCTAAGAAATGTTGTATTAGCAACTGTGTGCCTGTGAGACCTCACAGGGAGCAGCAGGTGAAGTTGGGACTGCAGTAAATCATAAAACAAATAGGTTATGCCTTCAGACACTTCCACTGCTAAACTGTTGAACAGTTTTTGTTCACTGTCTTACTAGCAGAAGCTGTACCTACCATCTTTATCAGAACAGATCTTTAATAAGAATTGAGAGGGCTTTTCCAGTTAATCTGAAGACATTTTAACCAGCTAGTGACTGTATCCAATTTGGTATGATTTTATTTTGCATGAGGCATATGCAAATACATTTTTCTTGTGTGGTATTGAAGAAAGTTGTATATAATCTCAGAGATTTATGGCAGCACCTATCTTGTTTGCCCTTGGGCTTCTAATAAAATTCAGCTGTAAAATTATAGTAAGATACTTCTTTCTCATATATATATATATATATATATATATATATATATATATATATATATATTTTTTACTCAGACTTCTCTTCAGTGTGCATTTCGATGAACTTCATTGCGTTCTGATGCTGGATATTCTCTTTAATAAGCTTTCTCAATGTATCCACCACAAACAGGAACCCACATTTACTGTGTGACCAGCCTGATGTTGAGTCATGAGGCTCTCCTGCTTCCTGCAGCATTCACTTAATTGACATTTATTTACATGTGGAGAAACATTAGGAAAATTCTGTGAGGAATCTTATTTCTTGAGAATGTGGTCCTTTGCAGCAGGTTCTACCTGCTCAAAATTGACAGGCATGCATCAGTATATGACATGATGCTGAAGGAGTTTGTTTGCAAGAATATCTGGAGTTTGGCTTTTAAAAAGGCATAATGTGCATAGCAATGGTAAATGTGTGAGACTTTTTGATTAAAAAGGTCCAGAGTTAACTTATAAAGCTTACGGCCACTAAGCATGCTTGAGTTCAGTGAGGTGTTTATTTTAAGGGAGTAGGTAAAGTTTATCACTACCATGTGGGAATATCCAGTGGTTCTTTTGGTATAGAGTTAAGCTTTTCATAACAGGAGTGCTAATGTGAAGTTTCTGAAGGGGGTAAGAAGAAACTTAGCTGCAGAGAGTATAAGGAAGCTTTCCCTGTAGGAAACTTTCATCTGTTTCTAGAGGAATTGCTAAGAGGCGTTTGTTTTGTGGATCTGAAGCATGGTTAATTAAAAAAAAAAAAAAAAAAAAGGAGAACTTTAGAGACCTAATTCTTCTGAGTGTTGTGGAAACGTCCAGTGTGTTGTATATATACTGTGTCTGGGTACCATAAGAATATCCACCAGCTGCTTGAAAATTTAAATTCATAATGCAACAATTATTTACTGTTACTTAACTGTATTATAGTTTTGGGTTTCCTGTTCATTAGTGCAGAATGTTTTCCAAGCATGTCATCTGTAATGAATAATCAGGTAGCTTATTTCCTTCTTAATGCAGCTTAGAGAGTGAATTATGCTTTTCAGCCTCAATATAAAGTATATCCACATTGCACTGAGTTCTTTTTCTGGTGTAGAAATAGGTTTAGCTTTGTATTTTAAAACATTCTATGTAAGTGAGCATTTTCCTTCAGAATCAGAACTCTTAATGTCAGAGCCTTTCCAGTCCAAATTGAAATAATCCTCTGCATCCTGTTGGTAACATCATATTTACTGTGTGCAAATGAGATTTTCAAGTGTATTGAGTTACTGCTCTTATTAGAGCAATACAATAAAACCTTCGACAGTTACAGGTCAGTCTGGATCGCTGCCCAGCACAGTGCATTCTGTGGATGATAACTCAGCAAGTTAACAATTGCACAGAGTAGGACTCTTCTTAAAAAGGTAGAACTTTTAAAAACTGTGAGAAGTATTTTTTAGAGACTTAGTATGAATTAATGGCTGAATTAATATTATTGCGGTGTACTGCTTGTGCTAATTATATTCTGCTACTCATCAGGCCTAGTAAGCTTGCCTCACTCTATGATAATGTGGTTATACTGTTTGCAGAACTGGGCAAACAAGCTTGGATTTCTGCATGGCAGTGTTTTTACCCCATTGGTTGTACACTGAATTTGTTTTACAGTAATTGGGGATTTGACAGACAAGATTTGTTCCGGTCATTGCTATCCATTAGCACTGAAAAACTGGCATCCTTTTTGAGAACCATGAATAATTAGGTAACTCTTGAAACACATTTAAGATTTCTGCATTCAAATCTTCAGTGTGATTCTTGTTAGCGATAATGATTTTATAGATCATGTCTGGTTTGTTATTTTACTGAATGTAACCTTACTTACGTACTCCGAAAGTATTAGAAGTTTTGCATTTCCTGCTACTTTTACAAAACAATCTAGAGGCAAGGCCCTGAATAGCCCCAGCTTACTGGGATTGCTCCTGGCACTTGCTGTGCACTTGCTGTGCCTGTCATGCACGGCACTGGTATTTGAGAACAGAACATCCCCGCTCCAAGAGCAGAGAGAAGAATAAAGCTCTGTAGACTTAATATGTGTTAACATCCAACATCGACACAGTCCTTAAAGAATGCGTTGCTGTTAATAGCAAGAGAGGATTTGAATTTACTGATTATTTATAGTAACTTCCCGTGTGAGAGCTCCGCATGCGTATGCGATGTAACTTTGTACAAAACAAATTTCTCTGCTTTGCAAGTCGCAAATGTATTAGTGGAATCTAATGCAACATCAGTAATCAGTCCTTTAAATGTACTTCCAGGGAAGGCTGAGTGTAAATCAAAATCTGGAAGGAGAAAGTGTCATTTGTTTGCTGTTCTGTGGCCATCCCAGAGGTGGCTGGGGAGGAGGCTGTGAGGAGGCCCGAGGCCTGGGGGGGCCGCACACTGTGTTGGAGTGCGATGGGGGATTTGAGAACTTCTCATTTGCTGATGCAGACACTTGCTGGGTGTGAGGTGTGGAGTTGTTTCTCAGCACCATTCATTGAATCAAAGAATCGTAGAATGGCTTGAGTAAGAAGGGATCTTAAAGCTCACGCAGTTCCAGCCCACTGCTGCAAGCAGGGCTGCCACCCATCAGCTCACGCTGCCCTGGGCCCCATCCAACCTGGCACTGAATGCCTCCAGGGATGGGGCATCCACAGCTCCTCTAGGCAGCTTGCTTCAGTGCCTCACCATCCCCTGCATGAAAAGTTTCTTCCTAACATTTAACTTACATGTTCTCTCTTGTGGTTTAAAGCCATTCCACATTGTCTTGTCACTATCAGACAGTGAAAAGTCAGTCTCCCTCCTGCTTGTAAGATCCCTTCAAGTACTGGAAAGACATATTAACATTAAACACAGCCTGAAAAACTATTACCTTTCTGTCACCAAGACAGTGCAGTTAGTGAGAGGAGTACCTGCTTCACATCAGGCACATTCAGGGATGTCATGCTAACACTAGCCTTTGTAATAAGAAAGGCAGAGGCCTCAGCTTTTCTGAACAAAAGTGTCACTGGCCTGAACATAATATGGTGGGTTTAAACCGGGATGGAGATGTGCATACCTTACCTAGTGTGGTGTGATCTTTCACTGGAGCATGAACAGAGGCTGTATTATCCTGTTTTCTCTCTTGGCATCTTTTCTTATTTGTGTCCTCAGATACTACAGATAGATTACAGGGTAAGACAAGGCATTCGCTAGCCCTTATTCAGCCTGCTGCATGAGCACAGGCTGTTACATAATATTTCTCATATGCCTGTGTACGTGTGTTCTGCTTTTTTTTTCCTTTCCCTCAAGAATAGTTAGTTATTTTATTTGTATTACTTATCAGCAGCTACATTCCAATTAAAAGCTTGTGGCTTTTTTTCCTAAAGCTTGTTCGAGACAGACGTTTAGGAATGGTATATTTGACATTTGGGAAAGGGAAAATCAAGGGAAAGTATTTTTTCATGAGATTATCATATGTTCTTTTTGCTGATTTTCTAAGCAGAGGATAGTTTCAAATGCTAGAGAATCTTTATGCTTAGAAGAGGTTAATTTCAGTATTGGTTTTTAGGTTTTTTTTCCCACAATCTAATATTTTAGTGTGTAATTTTGGCCACAAGATGCTCTATTTTAATTCCTGTTAAGGGAAAAAAAAACCAAACAACAAAGCATCCCAAATGTCTCAGCTGTACTGTAGGATTGAGTCCATCGTATCAAAGGGTAGAGAACAGCTCTTTTTTTGTTCTGTATATTGGGCGATTCACTAGCATTTATTACTGATAAATGGGACCAAATTCTTGAATGTTAGAACTCAGAGGGAAATGTAGAAGCTCACAAAGCCTGCTCAATTATTCATGTCTTATTCAATACACAAGTGGATTGTTGACTTCACTCACAGCAAATGCTAGCCTTCATAATGTGGGCGAAAACAGTTGTGTTCATTTTTCGTAGAATAAATACCTAGCTTCAGCTTTTCTTGTGAGCTGTATTTGTTCATTACATGAAAACCAAACTAGCATGGAAGCAACAGGAGCATTACAAAACCTGCACTCTGCCTTCATACTTTCAAAACATAACATTTGGAAAGAGGTGTATAAAAATAAAATTAAAAAAAAAAACATTATTCTAAACTCTGTATCAAAATTTGCATTGTGTCTTAGTGAATGTTAAGTGTCTTGACACTGGAAGACACCCCTCTGATAGTTGATGCCATTAAAGAATTGCACATATTTTCTATTTGTGTTGGTACGTATTATCAGTGAACCTAGGAGTTACCGGAAGTCCTTTCTCACTAATTTAACTGTCAGTTAATTAAACTGCAGAGATAGTACCCACACAAAGATAACTTTTATCTGAAAGGATACTTCTTTCTTTAAAAACAAAAACAAAACAAAACAAAAAAAAAGGAAAAAAAGAGAGGTAGATGTGAATGCTGTATGTTTCACTTAGCCTAAAATTTCCCTGTTGTTTGACTTCACAGGAGTACCTATTGAAACAGTGAAAGCTCAATATTTTACAGTATTTTTACCAAGGAGGCTTTTTTGCTTTGTTGAAGATAAGGAAGAGAGTTGTAAAGAAATTCTGAGCACCACTGACATTGTCATTTTATCCCAAATTTTGCTTTAAAGGGATCATCTTCTTTGTTTCTCATGCTGTAATACTGACAGAAACACCTACATAGATGAAATGTTTGGGAAATTTGGGAAACTGTAGTACTACAAATAGAATGATAAAATGTTTTTTTGTATTTCAGTTCAAAGGTGCATATAAACATGATGATGTGATTTATTTATTTTTGTGAAATAGAATAGTTATCTGAATACTGATTCCTTGAGGACTTTTAAATTGCTTTTTTATTTTGACCGCTTTGGCCAGTATCTGGAATTCCTCTTGTAGTTTCTACTGCAATACCAACATTTTCTTTGAATTGTGTAAGACCTGCCTACTGCAACTACTTTAATACATTTCCTTGCTAACATTATGTCTGATGAAGTGGTTGTCCCTCTGTACTCAGCACTGATGATGCAGCAGGTTGTGTACTGTATTCAGTTTTGGGTTCCTCACTACAGAGATGACATTGAGGCCCTGGAGGTGTCCAGAGAAGGGCAACAGAGGTTCTGGAGCACAAATCTTATGGGGAGTGGCCGAGGGATATGGGATTGTTGAGTCTGGAGAAGGTTCAGGGGAGACTTTATATCACTCTGCAGCTTGAAGGGAGGTTGTGGTGAGGTGGGTGTCAGCCTCTTCTCCCAGGAAACAATGACAGGATAAGAGGAAATGGCCTCAAGTTGCACCAGGGAAGTTCAGATTGGAAAAATTTCTTCTCAGGAGGAGTGGTGAGGTATTGGAACAGTTTTCCCAGGGAGATGGTGGAGTCACCATCCCTGGAGGTTTTCAAGAAATGAGTATAACACTGAGGAAAAGGGTTAGCAGGCATGGTAGGGATGGGTCAATGATTGGACTCAGTGATCTTAGTGGTTTTTTCCAACCTTAGATCCTTGAGTCGTTAGAGCTGTCATATGCTGATCTGCCTTACTTGTTTTTAAGTCAGAAAAAACATTTCTCTTCATTGCCAAAGGCTACCCTAGGGATTGTGCGGTATTTTAAATAACATAGTACCAGTGGTTTTAGATATTCTGTGTAACCAAACATCTTTTTGTGAAATATTTCTTTTAGTGTCATTTAAGTTAATATTGAAGAAATAATTCTAAGGCCATTTGTGTACCAGAGTTTATATTAGCATGATGTATCAGTGCTGTAAAATGTTTGCTTACGAAGTTGCTTCTTAAAATTGAAAGCTTATAACTGAAAGCTTGATTAATTTTACTTGCTGTAATGATTTTTATTTTTACATTTTTATATTTGCTGATGAAATTTGTTCTTGAAGTGGTTACACTTTATAAATGAAAAGCAGTTGATCTGTATGGCAGTATTATAGCAGCATAAAAAATGCCATAATTTTTTATGGTTTAATCTTTTATGTTAAAACCAATATAATATTTTCTTTAATTCTACCCTGATTTCATTTTAAAATTCACCAACGAAACTTAAGATTTCAAATGGAATGAAATTGATTTTTTTTTTTAAAAAAAAGCTGACTTATGCATGATGAGGAAAGCTTGCTGAATGCAGAGTTTTTGTAAGAAGATCTGAAAATTGGATCTCCACTAAAATGAAAACTCTCCCACATGCAAGTTAATTTCAAAAAATAAAAAATAAAAAAATTACAGCTTAAAACTGGGGAAGAATTCAGACCAGAGTGTCCTTGACCTGCAGAACATTTGATGTTGGTACAGACCCTGGCTTTGGGCGTTTCTGAAGAGATGTAGGGATTTCCTGGGAGTTGGCCCCAATAATGAGGAACTGTGAGCATCTCAGTGGAACTAGGAGTTGGGTTTGAGTGTTTTCAAACACTGCTTCTTCGTGGTGGCTTCATGGTGCTCAACTCTTTCCCTGTAGTAGAGGCAGGATTTGGGGGAAATGACTAGAATTTATCAGGAATTTGGATCATTGGTGTTTTCAGAAAATTATGTGAGAGGCTTGGCTAAACAAGTACTTCCCTTCTCTTTGTATTGAAAGATTTGTGATTGATTAGATCTGACTGGTTACTTGCATGACTTGTTCCCTTCCTTTGGGCTGCGGGGAGCAGCAAGTTTAATGTGTGTATTAATGTTTCCATCTGCTTACAGTCTTTTTATTTTATTTTTTTTATTCCTCCTTGTTTTATTTATTTATTTATTTATTTGGTCAGAAGCTTGTAGTCTAGGGTTGAGACATCCTGGTTTTACTTGGTGTTAATGATAAAGAGGTACTAGTGATTACTTACTCAAGGTGCATCAGTGTCAGGTTGTGTGCTGCTCAATGAATCCCTTCTGTGTAATTCAGAAAATGAAGTCAGGAAACACTGACAATATGGTGAATGTGTGATTTGAGCTTTTTGTGAGCGGGGACAAAACAGTGAACAGGCAGTTTAGAGAGGTGGGTTTGTGTGTGCTTTCTGTTGTTTTCTTTTGTGGGGTTTGGAATGTGCTGAGTTGTGAAGCTGTGTGTTCCAGCAGTAACTCTTTGCTCCCAGATCTCTCCTGCCATGTACTTGTAGTTTTCTTCCTGCATGCTCATAACCCTCAAATAGGGATTCACCAATTACAGTGAATTTAGCAAATCTTAACAAATAAAAGCTCAATTAAAATTAAATTTTCTGCGGTTGTCATAATAGAAATGACTTGATACTTAAAATTCATTGCTGATTGTCATCTTAATTCTTCCTTCCTTGACCTTGCAGTGTGTTTCAAGCTCTGTTAAAATGATTCGGATATCTAAGGAGAACTTAATCCTGGATGCTTGTGGTGATCAGTTTATTTTTTAGTTTTTCAGCAGCCATTCCCCAGAGAGCAAATTGGCTGATTTTTTTGTTCATTTCTATCATTCGACATGACCCAAAGCTGATCTTATTTTTCTGTTTAAGCTGGTGGAGGGGGATTGACACCAATGCTGAAAGATTCGAGAAATACTTTATTCTGGGCTTTCAAAAGTGAATGTTATCTTCATCTATGAATAATGTGCATGTTAAAGTTCTTGCTTGCTTGAATCTTCAGAAGGACAGAACATCAGCCTGAGTTATCCACATTGCTGAATATTATCTGTATCTTCTGGAGTGCTTCTGCAAAATGAACTGTATCTCTACCTCCTCTTTGCTCATCTGCAGTAAACAAATCAGTTGAAATCTCAGCACTTCTGCCTCCGCTCATTCCAGTTTCTTCTCAGTTTTCTGTTTTGAAAGTAATTGCTGAAGATGACCTTTAACTTTTTTAAGAAAGCATTTCATACCAATATATGGAGGTGAAGCACCTTTTTTAAAATATGTAGGGCAACCTTAAGTTCATGTTTCTGGAGACATGTGAGTGGTGATTTCTAACTGGTAGGTTTATGTTTAGATGTGATGAGTATCTGTCAACCTGTGTACCTCAGAAAAATGTATGCTAGCTGCCTGCATAGGTATAACAGTTCCTTAGGGAGTGATGTGCTTTACTCAACGAATGTAACAATGTTTTCTAAAATATAAAATGTATAATATTTAGAAGATGCATTTTTATGCAGTGTTTTTTCATAACTCATGCAGAATGCTAAAAACATAGTTTTTACTTTAAATAAAACCTTTTTTCCCCCCTCTTACCACAGGATAATGAGAAAAGGACCCCTTTACATGCTGCTGCCTATCTGGGAGATGCAGAAATTATTGAACTACTTATTTTATCTGGTATGTTCTGTTCCTGTTAATGGAAAAAAAAATTACCTCTATGCACATCCAAAGAATTATTTATGTACATCTTAGTTTGTGTAGCTTTTATTGAGATATTTAATGTACTAAACTCTAAAGAAGCTTATACTGAAAGTTTGGGTTCCTCACTTAGCAGTGTTACAGTACTGTGTAGTTCTGCTCTAAAATGCTTTTGGTAGAAAGCTTTTTCAGTTCTCTCTCTTTTTCTCTGTAGCTTGATCAACTCTAAGTACTCTACTTAAGGAGTAATAATGTGTAATAATGTTACATGTAGATGTTTGCAGCATTTCTTTGGTCTTAAATTGGCCTTCAGAAAAAAGGTGGAAAATGGAATCTGAAGTTGTTGATATTATTATTAATTATCTTTTGCTATTGGCTTAAATGCACAGAATATAAATAGGTTCAGGTGGAAGTTTTAAAACTGTTTTTCTCATTTTCTGTTTATTTTAACTAAAATAGTGTGCAAGTTTTGTAAAACAGTACATTTTAACCTTAAAAAGGAAGAGAAACAAGAAACTGAAACAAAACTTAAAAGCACAGCTTCCTAACTGAGGTACTGAATTGATTGCCTTTTATCTTAGGCAGACTTATCCATCAGGTAGGCTAAGTTCACGATATGGAACTGATCTAAGGTTAGATGCAGAGATGAAAGCTTGTCCCATAGAACTTCAAGTGTTCAGTCTGCTTAATGCCAAACACTACCCATGTACAGTTGGCTGTTTTTCCCTCCCCCATTGCAACCTTTTAATAACAAATTTTACTTTAAGGAAGTGTCACTATAATTATATAGGAATTGTCTCCGGATTGTCAATTGAAATTGCCAGATAAGACTTAATTTGTTTATAATTTAGCAAAATGTAACATTTCCACTTACATATATTATTCCACATTATTATAATTAATATAGCAGTTTGTATAACTATATACTTCTTACAGAAATATACCATAGTTTAAAATGATTTTGTTCATCTTAAGAAAAAATTTCCCAGAAAAGTTCTACTGTGTTTCTGAGAAGGTGGGTCAGAAAAGCACTCTGTTCATCCCTGTCAAGAGAAAAACAAGTCCTTGTGACTCTTGAGAACATATAATGACCTCTTTATTCTAAGAGGATATTGTGAATTTGGCAAAGATATTTCTTTTTGTTGGGGTTTTCACAGTGATATGAAATAAAAACAATTAGCCTTGTTATAAATCTTGTGAAGTTGTAGTAAGTTGCTTCTGGGGACCGAAGCTTCTGACCAGTGTGGGTGAGCTGAGTCCAGTCACCAGAACTGGGACTGGAGAAAATCTGTCACTCCTTCTCTCAGGCTAATGGAAGGACAGACATTCTTATTCAGATATTAATGCAATAAGACTCTGATTGGGAAATAATAGTTGGAGAAGAAAGGTTAGTCATGCTGTTTGGGCACGTAGCCTGGGAATAAGTGGTAGAAAAATTGAAGAACAAAGAAGGGAAGCGGAGAACTGAGAATTAGGACTGTACAAATAGTACAAAATCGAATTATTGCATGGAGGAGAGGATGCGGGCTGCTGCTGTGTATAGAGATTGTTCAAGGGGACAGGGATGCATTGATACATCTCAGATGAGTGCTAATTAATAAAAATGATCATTTTTATTACATAAAGCAATTAAAATAGTTGCAGGATCAAAAGCTTTGAATGCTGTGTACTGTTGAGGCAGTATTGGTCTAACCTGAGTGTGCTCCTGTATTATGCTGTGGATGTGACTTATGTGATTGTGTCTTTCTATAGAAGTAGTACCTCACACATTCCCAAAAGAGGGGTGATCTGGGATTGAACTGGGGCTTTACAGTGAAGGAGGCACAGCTGCAGCGTTTCTGCATTTGTGAGTGAATGATGAGGAACCATTCAGTGGGTGAGAAAGGGATGTCTGCATGTTAAGACTGTTTGGTTTGAAAGGCTGTGCTGTACTTGGGCACTGATCTGTAGTATTTCCTGCTTACAGTTGGGAATCTTAGTCAAACAGCTCAAACCAGACTCTTTAAATAGTAGTCACTAATGTAGTCTTCATTTCTGAATGCTGGATTTGACATCTTGTCGTTTGTGTATGAGTGCTCACAGCTGTATCTGAAGTGCTGCACCAGTATTCTCTGTGAGACTGGGCGTAGATTCCCTCAAAATACACAACTCAAGAATTTTCCTCCAACTCCCATCTCTTAATTGGAATTTAATTGGAACCACTTAACAGATCATAAGTGTATTTATTTTCTCAATTTCATGAAGATACTGAAAATTCACCCATTGTGATTCAGCTGGAGATCAAATCTCTCCTTGGAGACAGACTTAAGTTACATCTTGTTATGAAATGTGAACATTAAGGAGCAAATAAAGGACATCTGTTACTGTGTTGAAGTTTGAAGGAAATTTGCCATGTTGCAGGGCCACTTTTTGAACAGTGACAACGCAATTAACTGGCAGATTTGACTAGAAATCTTCTGTGTTTAGTAAATTTGCATGTAAAAGTGGTGTGGTTTACAGTTGGCCCACTATAATGTGTTTGCATAGGGAACTGAATCAAGTATTGTAGGTTGCTTTCATCCTGACGTTTCTCACCATGCGAGAGGTTGACTTTGTATTTTTTAATGTCTTCTAACATAGTTTTGCTGGTATGTTCTTAGGAACTACTCTGAAGTTTTCCTGCTATGCCACATGTCCTGTGGGGACTGTTTGCCTTGAGTTTTTTTTATTCTTCCTTTGAACTGGGCATCAAAATTACTGAAGTCAGTTACTGCACCACTGCAACTCAGTGATTCTTTTCTGATTCTTTTCATTCTCTATTCTTAGCTAAAGCATGTATTGTATGTTACATAGACATGCTTTTAAAATTTTGATTGGAACTTCTTTTGCATCCCTTCAGGGATGTGTTTTGGATCATAGCTTGCTGTTACTCTGTGAGCTTTACTGTAGATGTGAGCAACCCTTACTTCACATTCTGAATATAAAAACTAATTCAGCCTGTTTGTTGACTCCTGTGGAGTACATTTTCAGTCTTACAAGTGTATTCATTTTGGTTTTGAATTCTTGAATTAATTATTTTTCCACCAGCCTTCAGGGTTAATCCCTGAGCTCTCTTGTTGTTTTTCACCTGGGCAAGAGTCCTGAAGATGACAGCTTGTGAACAGCATGGAAAATTGCTTTGATTGGCCTCCAGTTTGGGGCTTGACATTTAGATTGTCTTTTTTTTTTTTTTTTTAGTAAAAATCTTGAGGTAATTGTTCATTGAATTTACTACTAAGCTTGTCCCCTAAGGGTGTGAATGTTTTTCAAGAAAATTCTGATACCACTATGTTCTACAGGAATCTGAATGGTCAAATCATCTGTCCCCCAGATTGTAGCTAAATATGCAGTTGGCATTACTAAGTTTGTTAGGTTGGAAGGTGAACAGTAAGTACGTGTGGCATAAAGGTGCTTGTTCGTAGTCTACAGAATGGAGGGACAAAAGATCATATTTTAGTCACATTATTTTTGGAACATTTTCTATTTCTGTGTAAAGAGTTTTAACACTAATTAAAGTTCTATGTACAACTCAGCATCCTGGTACAAAAGTACATCTGTTTACTTTTCATAAATGTACTGCATTTAATTATATAAATACTTAATGGCAGACTACTGAGAAGTAGAAGAGGGACATAGCTTAGACATTGTTTAACTGATTATCAAGATCTGACTTCTTTCAGCTAAGTCCTTATGAAGACTCAAACCCTTCTTTCATTTAAGTTCTGCAAGTGGACTGTAATGCTGAGGCTCCTTGTGTTTTAAAAATATATATTTTTTCCATTTGTCCTACTCTCCTTAAAAAAAAAAATGCAATGGGAGTAGTTGTTCCAGGCAAGTGAGAGGAGCAGGACAAACTATAGTGATCTTCCATTGTGTTCTCTTGGCTTGTAACTTTTTTTATGCTTTCTTCAATATGCCACATAGACTGTTATTTCTTTCACTGAAATAGCCATGCTTCAGGAAGAGAAATATGTGAATTATGTTGTTTACTTTTGAGTAGGTTTAGTTACTGATACTGCATTGACACTTAAATACTAGCATAACACGTTTCTGTTTGTTTAACCCAGCATTTTCACTGCACAGAGCTCAGCATACATGAATGTGTGGTCAGGCTTAATCTCATTGAGGTTTGGTGGCTTTACAAGCATTTGTTGTGCTTTCTCCTGGGTCAGCTGTAAAATGTAAGAATCTGAAGCTGGAAAACAGTTGTAACAGTAATGCTGTTTTGGAGGATAGTGTAGACCCTCCAACACTGTTCCACTCAGGCTGTGTTTCTTTCATCTAATTCTTAAGCATTAACAGACCATGCAGTGGCAGTCCAAACAGTTCAGATGTTTGAAAAGCTATTATTGATCAGATGAATGAAGCTTCCTCGGTTTGCGTTGCAGATGTATGCACATGCAAGGGTGTGTGGTTTCACAGGACTTCTTTTTACACTGGCCGTGTCTTTTGTCTGCTTCCTCTTCCTTCAACAGTATGAGCCACAATTTTAATTTCAGAGCTATCTTCACTGCCCTCTCCCAGTGGCTGCTATAGAAAATTGTTGAAGAAAAGCAGCTTTAACTTCTTTTTGCAAGACAAACGTAGGAAGAAACAGAGGTGGTCACTGGCTCCAGGAGTCTGAGAAACTTGTGCTACTCACAGAAGCTCTAGGATGTAGTAGATGAGAGGTAGCAAGAACTATTAAGTTCTGGAAGTTGACTTCTTACATTGACAAGACAGCCAATTTCTGGAGGATGGCATTGACTTTACTGTTTTTCCTCCAGCATTTCTCCTGATCTTTGGGTTGCTTTTCTGTTTATTTTCTTTGGGATTTTTAAGCAATAAAAATAAACATGGTTGTTCAAGCATTGGTGTGGCTGATGAAGACGATCCAGTCCTCTCTTTTTTCCCACTGTTCTGTAGATCCTCTATTGCAGGTTTACCTCCTACATAGGTTGAAGCTGCCTCTTGATTAGGTCTTCCCATTTTTGCAGCAGCAGTTTTTGAAGTTTCCAGTTTTCCAATAAGGAATTACCTAGATTTCACCAATTCCTCAATTGTTATTGTAAGATTTCATATTTTTTTCAGCATCTCACCTCAAATATATGGTTTTTTTTTTATCTGAGGAGAAGTTTTCATCATCTGTTCATTCTACTGTAAACTCTAACTCTTTCTGCCTGCTACTTTTAAGTATTTTTACAGTCCTAGATAAAAAGTTGATCATTCAAAAAGGAAAAAGTTCGAAAGCTAATACAAACCCTTAGGAAAATAGTTAAATAGAATCTAATTACAATGTAGACTGTTGCTTATTCTCAGTAGTTTATATATGGGAACATCCTTTTCCTGCAAAGGTAATTTCTAGAATTGTTTCAGCATTCTAGATGTTGATCATATTGGTTGTTCAGTTTTTTTTTAACACAGTCTAGAAGTCTTATTTACATCTTTCTCTCTTAAATAAGCATGCTTTCAGAGTTTCAAATACTGAACACGAGGTGTCTATTGTATGGCATTTACATATATGCGAGTGAAAACATTTTTGCTACATTTGCTTATATTATGATACTGTACAATTACTAACACATCTTGTGCAATAATAAAGGAAAATATTGTCCCTAAGAGTCTAAAAATACTGATCACAGACAGAACAGTGGAAGGCAATTCAATACTTTAAATTAGTAATGTGAGTACACTGAGACAACAGTGTCTTGCCAGTATTGTTGTATTCCTTTTCTGAATCTATTCCCAGGCGGTGAAACTAACTGCTGTAGCCGTTATGGTCATCAATCTTTTGAGGAAACTTAAAAATGTGAAGAATTTTGGTATCGAGCAAGAGAAGCTCATGGCAAAAATTAGTAACATTTGTTCTGGGAGGAAACTAGAGGTGATATGGTGAAGGACAGCTGCATGTGGTTCTGTTACATTTCATGAACTAAGGTGTATGGCTGTTTCTTGCAGAATTTCTTGTCCAGTTGACTTCACTGATGTCACTTCAAGAGAAGGGCTGAGGTGGTAACTCTGCTGACATGCAAGGGTATTAAAACCTGTGAAGTAGCAACTGAGCTGCAGAAATGTATTTAGGAGTACTGAGTGACATGGAAATGACCTGATAGAATTTTCTAGATCATTTTTAGAATACTTTGCCTGATATTTCAGCTGAGTGCACAGACACAGAAGAATAAGTTGGTTAGTTTAAAGGGGCAGTTGCTTTACATAATCAATTTTTAAGTTCAAGCAAAGATAATGGTTGTATCCAGCATTGTATTTGTGGTTTCTGGCAAGCCCCCAATCCTTTTCCTGCAAGCTCTGCAGTGTTACATGAAATCAAATTAAAAAAAAAACAAAAAACAACTTACATTAAGTAAATACTGAGCTGTGTTAATAGCTGTCAGCTGTTAACAAAGGACATAATAATAGAGCCACAAAAGAAAATACATGAAATAGCATTAAGACGTTTAAATGATGAGGGAGAATATTATCTTGGTTATTGGATTTAGTTTTCTGGAATCAAGATCAGGTCCCTGCAGCCTGGAAGATCCAGTCTTCATGAAACAGGGATTGAAGTATGAATATGTCGAAAAAGGAAGCGGCTGTCTGTCTTGCATTAGAAGGCATTTGGAATGTTAATGCATCAGCAGGTTGAGCTTCATAGAGTTAGCGATCCAGTGGTTTATACTCATGCACATGTTCAAATCTGGGATAGAGCTTTACGTCAGAGGGTAAGGGATGTGAAGTTCATCCCTGTGGCATGATGTGACAGGTTTGAGTGAGCTTTGTCTCATGTGGAGCATCAGGAGAGAGAGGGAAGAACTGGAGCGTTTTCTCCAAATCATCTGCTAAGGAGTGAAGAACAACCTAGAGGGGGTCTGTGTCCTCAGATGTAAGGTTATTTGGAGAAGCTGTGTTGTGAAGTGTAAATCATTCTTGACAGCATGTCTTTTAGAGAAATTTAAGGAGGAATTTAAATTGTTATATTTGTTTAAAGTATGTAGAGCTACAGCTCTCCTGTATCCCACAGTATTCCTACATTAATAGTGCATACAGAGGGTTTTTTTGTTTTTTTTTTGGTAGAACTCTTGTTCTGATTACTTAAACTTTGCATTTCAATCTAGTGATTTTGGAGTTCCTCTACGAGTTGCTTGTTGTGAAATGGCAGACTTGGTGGTTCTTCCATAGATGAGTACAACGAAGATGCAGATCTTTTGTCAGAAATTCTTTGTTTTACCTTTTGTCAGAGGATATGCTTTGGTGCATTTGAAAAGATGACTTAGTTTATGTTCAGCTATTATGTTTCTTTGATAAATACGGCATGTCCTAGATGTGAGCTTTCTTCTTTGAATGGAAGATCACTGACAGAACAAGGTTGTAGTTTAGTCTTGTCTTTTGTTCTTTTGAGGGGCCATGTTCCTTTTAACTGTTGCTTCCAACCTCCTTAGATGTTTTTCCTGCCAGAATCAAAAAAACAAAAACAAAAAAAAAAAAAAAGAAACACCTTTTGATATTCTTTTCCTTTTGTCCTACTAAGTTTAACTTACCACTGAGAAAATACTTCATATGATATCGTTTTGTATTTATTCCTACTCTCTTTGTAAGAGATATTTTCACTCTCTGTTAACATAGCAGAAAGACCTTACTTGCTTGAAGCCATAAACAGCTTGAACTCAAAGCACATTCTCACTAGAATTTAGGAAATCAGCACTTTCTTGCAATGGAAATAGGCATTTCTTTTGGGTGTAGCGCTCCTATCTTATGCCTGGTCACCTGGGTGGATCTGACTTGACCTCAGACTTTGAGAGTGCGTTTTCCTGAGGAAAATCAAAACAGTAGTTAGTAACCTAGTAACTCCTCTTATTCAGTCTTTGCTTTAAACATTTCAACCACATTTGTGTCTTGAAGTTAGAAATAGAAATCAATGTGACTTTGAAAGTCCCTGTTCCTTGGTTGTTGGCTTAGGTATAAAGCTTGGAGCACCATTTTGGCACTCGTTTTTGTCTTGTCTGCTAAAACCAAGAAGTGGCTAAAAATAGCCTGGAATATGGACAGAAGAACTAGATATAGTTGTCTGATATATCCTACATAGATAATATTCTCAGTTACTGACAGTTGTTGACATTTAGAAGCATCTGTTTTATTTGTTTTTTCGCTTGAGCTTTATGCAGAATTAGATACAGTACACTACATTATGGTACGTGATGATGCAGTGCTCTAGGTCCATGTGTTAATTAACAAGTAGTTTTTTTATGCTAAGATTAAGTCTTTTAAAATTTTGCTAGAAAATGTATTTCTCAGATGAAGTTGGACTTTATTCCCATTTCTTCAAAATTGTCTTTCAAAAAATTTAGCACTCAAAAAATCCAATGAGATCTCAATCTTTTGAAACTCTTTCCAGGGAAAGAAGGAAATCCTTTGAATTGTAGCCAACACATAGAAACCTCAGGCCCTATCTGGTACTTGGAAGACCTAGGATCAAAGTGGGGGTTCGTTTACACTTTTAGCTTCTATGCTGTATTGAATTGACCACAAAATAATAAACACAGAATTGACTCCAAATCTTTGTTTTGCTCATTTTATGCAACCATGAGTTTGTCTGCATGGCTGAGTTTCTTGGTTAGGTTGTTCACCTGGTCTGGAAAGGATTTCACTGCTGGTACAGATCTGGGAAACTTAGCTGAATGTCCCGACCAGTAACCAGTTTAACATTTCATGCCCCACTGGTCCTCCGTCCTTTATGTAAAAATTGTTATTATTCTTTCCATAGAAAAAAACAAAGTTGATTCTGAAATAACACATGTACTTTGAACTTCAGAAATAGATATGCTCTGACCATGTAGCATTAATATTACTGTATGATAACATACATCACTGTATGAGTTACTTTCAAGAGTTTTTCGATATTGATTTTGCATTAAGTTAACATTTTGTTTAAATTCTCACACCTCCGTAAAATCTACTGTATCCAAATAAAGATGGATAAATTTCCATACAAGGTATTAAGAAATGTGTAAGGGTGTGTATGTGTGTACTTGTATATACATATACACTAGTTTATAAACACATAGACAAACATTTATTTACACACATTATTAAAAAATATAAACCATTAAGCTTCTTGTTTGAAGTTCACTGGCGTGTAGGAAGAAGTTAAGTTGCTTCCTTTGGGGAAAAAATCGCCAACTTGCCTTTCCTGTTATTATTAAGGAGAAAAGAAATCCAGGATTAGACTTGTATCTCTTGCAGATTTTTGTGCAATCTCTTTTCCTATGGAAGGCAGCTTTTTCTTGGGTACGCTTTTAGAAGCAGAGTGGTGAGGTTGTTACAGTATGACTCAGGGAGCTCAAGAGGTGTGGAGGTGGGTTAGAAGACCTGATGGAGTAAAGAAGACACATTCCCAAAAATCCAGTAGTAGAGGGAGCATCGTTCTGTTATGTATTTAGGCAGCAGACTGAGCAATGACAGAGAAACTGGAGGTGTGAGGAGCAATTGCGGCTTCTTTTTCTGTTTTATTGAAGAATTTCATTTCAGAGGGAAATCAGATGTTTTTGTTGCTGGGTCTTCATTCAGGAGTCTGTGTTTCTTACCAGCCTTAGAAATGCAGAAAAGTATAGAGTATTATGTGATTAAAAAAAAAAAAAAAATGACTTCGATGAAGGAGTGTAACAAATGCTGGATTGAAATAATTGTCTTAAAGGGTTGACTTGAGCTGAATAAAAAATTCCTTTTCCTTTTTTTTTTTTTTTGTCATTATACTCTACAAATAATCCTAAAATAAGTATATTCCATCATTGTTCTCCCTATAGTTGAAAATATTTAATTCTTTCTTACAGATATGCTGTTTATTTCTGTTCTTATATATACATAAATTTTTTGTTACAGGAGCTAGAGTTAATGCCAAAGACAGCAAATGGTTGACTCCTTTACACAGAGCTGTGGCATCTTGTAGTGAGGTATGCTTTTTTTCTTCTTCTTTTTCCCTATTTTGTCTTAAAATAGAATATCTCGAAGTATATGTTCTGTTCCTTGTTCAGTTTTTACAAAATGAAACTACTCAAATGTTTCAAATCGCAGAACACTTGCAACAACTTGTTTAACATGCTGATAGTACATATATGTCATATGTCTGTGTAGGAAGAAAGGGGGAAAACAATAAACTTGCAGTTCTCAGCTTTGCTCTTTGCTTAAATGCCATCTCCCTAGCAGAAAGGATTCTGCATGTAATATTCTGAGCTCCAGCACATGTTTTTGTGTAACAAGAACGGTTCAGCATGAGGCAACTAGAGATGAAATAGGACTTAATATGATTTTTGCAGCATAATCTCTTTTTTTGTACTTGTCTGTTCAGACATTAATAAATATATGATTCTATATGACCTGCAAACGTATTTTAGAAACAAATGAAAAAAAATCCCCACTAATGAGTAATGATAGTACTAGAACTGAAACTTGTAAATGAAATATTTACACCACTTTTGAAGCCTACCTGTAACACACTTAGGGGAATATAGTGATTTAAGTGTATGCTTGTTATTGTTCCTCTATTGTAGATGTCCTAATAAAAATTCTAAATGCCTACAGAAGATCAAAACAGGCAAAAAAAATGCTGAGCTTTTGTGTAAGAGTTTATGCAAAGCTGTCTTCTTTGAGATCTTGAGTCACATTGATGCACACTTCAGTATGTCTCAAGTGTTTTGGTTTTGCATTATTATTTTCTTATATTTCTGTGCACATTTTTGCTTGAGAAAAAGATGGAATTGAGTAGTTAGGTTTTTGCAAGCACTGAGCTTTTAATTATTTGGTCCACAAACTTATCTAAACAACCATTGTGTCAGCTTCTGCCTTTAAATTCCCTGGTTAAATGGTTTTATTTTGTTGTTAGCATTAATAGCCAAGTTATGTGGAGATTGTGTTATTCAAAGCAGTGTTTGAAAATCGATCTCCAAGGGAGCCCTTAGCAGCAAATGCTATTTGTTCTTTTTGAGGTATTTTTAGGCTGCTCCTTTGAGAGCTGACTGAAGCACCAAATACTGCATTCCTCAAAGGGACAGTACTTCTTTAAATCAGTAAAGCTTGCAGGGAGGAGTGCTGTAGTCAAACTGGACCAGGTTTGTAACTAAAATGAACATAAACAAGCTCATTTTTTTTAAATGTGGAATATTTTCAAGGAAAATGCTAACCAAAGGCAACTAAATATTGTAAACCAATCAAATTATTTGTCCTAGTGGCATTGGCAGGCTCTTTCCAAAATTTTCTGCTTATAAAACATGACATGTCACTGGAGACCATGTAGACAGATGCTGCGATGGTTGGTGCGTGTAGAGGCTGCTTTATGTTCATCCAAAGTTTTCAGGCGTTATGAAAAATTCTTGGTACTCGTTGCCACAAAGCGTTTGGTCTTACCCTCGAAGCAAGGGCACTGCAGTCAACCAAGGACATTGCATCATACAAAATAGCTGGTATTGTGGATTTTGCTGCCAGCTGCATGAATTCAAGCAACTTCATGTCCAGACTGCCAAAGTCTGGGCCTTGAAATTTGCATACCTGGGAAAATCTAAGCAGTTTTGCTCATTTTTGAACATCATTAAATACACAGAGAAAAGGAAGATAAATTATTTTTATGCTGTTTGTCTGTCTTGCTATGGTGCTTCCTCCTGCAAAATAGTTAACAGCTGTTTTAAAATTTCCTTGTTCTGTTCATGGATTTCCTAAAGATTTGTCTCAAAAAAGTTAAAGGGTCAAATTATTGGTTAAATTTTAAAGTATTAAATCTGATGAAGTTTCTCAAAGAGAAAATATTCAATTTTCCACTTATGTTACAAGCTTCTGATGCAATTCCTATGTTATCTTTTAAGTAGAAGAAATTTCAGTTAGATATAAATTACATTACCAGTGTTATTTCGTATTCTGCTTGTTGGTGAGAATAATACTTAGTTCATTGTAATTTGAAATTTCCTATTCCCGCTTTTCTTAACATATTTGAAGTTCACTGTGCCAGCTACTTGCAAGGGATACTCCATAAGTATTGCTTCTAATCTTAATATGTTGGTCCATGATGTCAGAGTTGCATGTTAGTGGTATGACAGAACAGGCTGAACATTCAATGCCAGCATTTCCTTTCTGGGAAGTCTGACAAAATGACGTCTGACATGGAAGTGCTCGTGGAACAAAGGAAGGTCACTGAATTCACCTGGAGTATTGTGTCCATTTCTAGGCTCCTCAGTACGAAAAAGACAGGGACCTCCTGGAAAGAGTCCAGTAGAGAGCCACAAAGATGGTAAAGGGCCTGGAGCACCTCTCTTTATAAGGAAAGGCTGAGAGAGCTGGGTCTGTTCAGCCTTGAAAAAAGAAGACTCAGACAGGATTTAATCCACATCTATAATCTAAGGTGCAGGAGGCAAAGGAATGAGGCCAGGCTCTTCTCAACAGTGCATGGTGATAGGAGGAGGGGAAATGGCCACAAACTGAAGCACGGGAAATTCTGCACGAATGTGTGTAAGAACATGTTAGCAGTACAGGTGACAGAGCCCTGGAGCAGGCTGCACAGAGAGGTTGTTCAAGAGGTTGTTCTGGAGATGTTCAAGACCCACCTGAATGCCTACCTGTGCAACCTGGGCTAGGGAGCTGCTTTGGCAGGGGGTTGGACTCAGTGCAGAAAAGTTGGCACCTGTTGACATTCATTGAAGCTTGCCGAACATTTATGGAGATTAAGCAGTGGAGGTGAGGCTGTGGGTGATGCATTTCAGCAGTGGCAACAGTGATGTGAAAAACAATCCATGTTCCAGATGAACATCTCAGCAGCCACACCAAAAAATGAACAGCATGTCAATGAGCTCATGGTTAGTGGTGGTGGCTGTGTTGAAAAGTAGTGTTTTGTAGATAAAACTGTGCTATCAAGTAGTGTTTCTGTTCTTGTATCTGTTGTAGTTTTCATGGAAATTAATAAGAGGCATTGCTTTCATAAGAACTTACTTTTGTGCTCAGTGTTTGAGTTGAAAGCAGTTAGGAAATTGTGGAAAGGTCACAGAGTTGATATGAAGTGCAGTATTTATTGTCATGGTTAAATCAGTGAGAGATTTGGGTTGGTTTTTTTTTTTTTTTGCATTCCAGTTGTGTGCACATATTTTAGTTGCATTTATCTTGTAACATTTTCATAGCTTTTGCATTTAATGACTGGAAGTGAATAATCTTTTTGTGACATAGATTTTGGTGTAACATTTTGAAACGGTTTTTTTCTGGAGTTTTGCAAGAGTATATTTTGAAACTCTTCATGACGATGCTCTGTTTTATCTGTGGTTCTTTAACTGTGCATTTAATAAGTTACTCTGCCTCTCTGCGATTTCTAGACTGTGAGTTCAAAAGTTCTGCTTGGCAAGTAGATGAAAGTGTGTTTTACATTCATGGTATGTCACTAATCCTTGGTAGTGAAGGAAGTCCTGGGGAGGTTTATTGAGCTTTGTAAATTAGTTGTGTTGACAAAACAATTTGCTCGCTGGTTTGGGGAATTAGAAAAAAGATCTAGAAATAGTTGATGCAGTTGAAATCTGTAGGGAATGTGTTCTTTGTGTCCTTGAGAAGATCCCCAAATCTGGATTTATGATAGTACAAATCTCAAAGAAAGAAGAATGTTTACAAAAGAACAAGTTACAGGTAGTTATGCATTATATATAGTGTGTGTTTGTGTACACTAATGTATATTTGGATTTAAGACGTAACATCTGAAGTCATTACTAAGTGACTTTTTATTTTTGCTAAATGTTTTCAGGATGCTGTTCAGGTGTTGCTAAAGCATTCAGCAGATGTCAATGCTCGTGATAAAAACTGGCAGACACCCTTACATATAGCAGCTGCAAATAAAGCTGTAAAATGTGCCGAAGCTTTGGTGCCTCTTCTAAGTAATGTAAATGTGTCTGATCGGGCAGGTAGAACTGCATTGCACCATGCAGCCTTCAGTGGACACGTTGAGGTATGAGTTATTTATCTTAGCTTGTTTCCTACTTACTGTTCTGTCCAACACATCTCTTGTTTTTTGTTTCTTAGGTAGCAATCATATTTCTCTCCCCATCCCTTCAAAAACCACACACCAGTCTCCTATTTCATATTTTAGTTCGTCTTTTACATGCATGTGTGTACAGATTGGTTGTGTTACATCATTTAATTGGAAGGTTATTACACCATTCATCTGTCTGGACATAAGCAAATTTGCCTGAGTGGAGTTTAAATTAGTAATAAATAATGCAAAAATGGAAAAAAATAATATTTTTCAGAAGACAATGAACACATGGAACATGTTGCCTCTGGAAGGGGGGAAAATACTTGTTTTCAAACCCTGAAAAGTGACACATGTACAGGTGATTGAAGACATACTGGCACTAGGACTGCCAGTTTAGTAATTACCTTTAGTACACCCCTCAGCCTGAAGATCTCATCTTTGCTGTATTTGCCACATATTTGCCTTATTTAACTTAGCAGAAACATTTATAACATTGAATTAAGGAACTTATCATTTTGCTATTGTTGCCAAGGAGGTTGTCCAAGGGTTTTTTTTTAAGTATATGGAATAGTTAAAAAAATTTAATTTAAGCACATTTAAATCCTTTGAAAATACATACTTTCTTTTATCTTCTCTTGCGATTTTTCTTTGTCTAGCTGTAAGCAGAGTTTTCCATTTTGAATAGAGGATTTCTTTTTTTCCTTTTTGTCCCAGATGGTCAGTTTACTGTTGTCTAGAGGAGCCAATATTAATGCATTTGACAAGAAAGACAGAAGAGCTATACACTGGGCAGCATATATGGGTATGTATGTATGTATTTGCAGTTGATTACTATTGTAGTAGTGAAAAAAGTGATCAGATAAATTCTGGTACTAATTTCAATAGACCAGTTGAGATGATTTCCATGATCTTGATGATTACTCATTATTTTAGCTTATTGTTTCATTATCTTAGCCAGACAATTGGAAAGGATAAAAGCGGTAGTATCAGCCTTGTATGAATCTACATGCCTGCTAATTTCTGTGAATGTAAACTAAGACCTGATCATATGTGATCTGTTGTTTCTGTTAAGTTTTGACGTTCTGCATTTTTGCTTTGTATTTAATATCTGGAATGTTAAATTCCCTGGAAAACACATTTATATACCTATGATATTACATTACAAAACTTGATAAGAACATGATCCTATTCTTTTTTTTTTTTTTTTTTTTTGTCAGGGATGATCTAAAGATGTGAAAGTTTTTTGGTTTCTTGCAATTAGACTGTGAAAAATATCACTTAAGACCTCTGTCTCAGTGACAACCTTAAACTGTGCTTTACAAAGGTGCAGCTTTTTTGACAAACAATAAAGTTAACATGCAAGAAGAATAATTTCTAGACTTCCCTTTCCATGAATAAAATGAATGTTTTCTAATTGTATCTGCTTAGCACCAAGAACAAACGTGCTTTAGCTGGGTGATTATACAGACTCATTGACATCACTTAAGTCTAGGATAATTCTTTCTTGAGAGTCTGATCTTAGACAGAATATCCCTGTATATGCAGTTGAAGATTCATGTTAGTTATTGTAAGTTATACAGTTGCTTGCTTATATATAAGCATAATGCATTGCAGATGTGTATGTAGGGGGTGGGGGAAAAGGTTCTTAAAAACAGACTTAAGATAGATAATTAAGTGCATTTCTCAGCTGTTACACAAAAAGAAGTGGCATCAAGTATCTTTTAACTGCTTTCCCAGTCTTGCAATAAGAGAGGAAATAAAAGCAATAACTTGGAAGTGGAAATGCAATTTCAAACTTACCTACTGAGCAGAGCAAAAGTGCGGAAGTATGTGTGTGTTAACTGGCCCTGTTTAAACACTCTTCTTTGTTTGAAATCTGCTTTGGTTCATGGTCTGATAATTCTGTTCTTTACAAATGGAAAATGAACTTTCATTTACATATTTATGCTTTCTTCTAAGGTCTTTGTGATTATAAAAGCAATCTTTTCAGAAATACATGGATTCATTCACTTATAACTGTTGTCTTTACAAAACTGTTTTAGGCCATTTTCACAGTAGTCTTATCTGTGTCAAATCTGTATGTGCCAACACAGATCGGAACTAATCTGGTAGCAATGTAAAGTAAGCCTATGAAATGCCAGAAAGTACAGTCTTCAGAAAAAAAACACGTAAGCTAGTAAATCATGAAGAGATTGTGGCAGCATTAGTGCTCTTAAGTTATAGTGTGAAACTCCATGGCACTGTACTTCAAGTACAGGTACCAGTTTAATAGAGAACTTGGAGAACAGTCTTCACTGTCAGTCCAATGATCTTTGGAATATTTTGCATTAGTATTTTGTGACCTACTTACAGACTTCTGTGCAATTTCTTGCACAGTTTCTGTGACAGGCTGTTCAACCACCTTAAGGCGATTATTTGCAACATTTTTTGAATGAAGGTCAGTGCACGAGATGGCAAAGATTTGACAAGCATCAGTGAGAGGGCAGACGTGTTTTCTGGCTTGTGTTCATCCAGGTGGAAAAAGTCTATTTTTCAGATAAGCTACATTTATTCCAATTTCATTGACTGCTATTTCACAGGCTATTATCTGGAAATTTTATTATTGAACATTTCTCAAGATTTAAAGCCATTTTACACTGCACCAGTTATTAGAGGAAAACCAAAAATCTTTCCACTGTAAAAAATGGACTATAGGGTAAAAGAAACATTATGCCTTTCGTCACACTCCTATAAATAACTTTATAGACCTATAGGCATTGTTTCCCTTCCTTCCTGCTTTTCACCCAGCTCCGTTGCTGTCTCTCTGCAATGCTGCAAGCAGTGGGCTTTCATTTGTGAGTGTTAGTGTTCCCGCAGGAGCGTGTGGGATGTCTCCCATGCACTTCTTAGGTGAAGTGATTCTCTTCCACTGATTGCATCTTGCACTTTAAATGCAGGTCGGGGATTTTCTTTTGTGATTTTTTTTTAATTATTATTATTTAGTTTAAGTTCTGTGCCACTGTTTTACTCGGTATTTCTCTTCACCACTTCCAGTATCTTTTGTACTTCTTTCTCTCGTGTAGGGATTGTTTTCATTCTTGTGCTCATATTTTTTGGGTCGCAAGATGAGTGTCGTATTTAAGTTTATTTCTGTGTCTTTGCTACAATGCTGAAGTAATTCAGAAGTGAAGAGTTGCAGTATCTCACATTGCTATGTATAGCTAGATGAGGATCTTTTTGTATTTTTCGGGACACGTAGTATAAAATATATATTGTGCTGACTGAATGTTTATTAAAGCGCTTCTGTGTTCCCTTGGGTAGATATTTCCTTTCCAAACTTTTGCATGTTCTTTTAGTCATTGAAAAAGCAGACTCTCACTGCTCATGCACTGCTTAAACTGAAGGCTGGATTTGTTGCATTGTACTTAAGTATCTCGATAAGCCTAAGTTTTATGGTTGCTTTTTTTTTTTTTTTTTTTAATATTTGTAAATAGACTCAAGGTTTTCTTGAAAAGTAAAACAGAAAATCCCATTTCTTTCTGTACAAGTCAGTGGCAAAGGTAAAGCTCTGCACCCATCATTGTTAATTTACTTCAAGCTTTCTCAATTCTGTAAACTTTGTCATGATTATTGAAGTGGCATAACCTCTTGCATTTTCAGTGGCAATTTGTTTGACAAATTTACTCAGCAAGAGTGACAGATGTTTGACTAGCTTGTTTTCATGGTGTCTGTCTTGGAGCACAGCACCATGGTGGCCTGAAGGCTGGTGCTGAAGCCAGCAGGGGAAGGGCTGAGCTGGGCCTTGCTGTGTGGCTGGGAGTGATGCCACCCATTTGTCTGGACAGTCTGTGGTTTTGTACAGAAACAGAATCTTTTCTTCTTCTCTTGTTGGTTTATAATGTTTCTTTCAAAGTTTGTGCTGAAGGCCTTAGAAACTTTAATGGATTTCTGCAGTTGTGATGAAGCGGGAAGACTGACAGTGAGATTCTGTAGTCATTAACAGAAATTTGCAGTAAGTTCAAGTAATGATGAAGTTAAGTCACCTCAATAGTTTTCAAATTTTCCAAAAATTCCTTTGATATAAGTGGAGGACAAGTTTTTTTCATGTACTGAGTTGACTTTGAAGTAAATACTATGATTATTTTAGGGAGTTATGTTCAAATATCCCTTTTTGGAGAGGAATGTTACATGTTGCTTCTATACTTCACAAAAGAATTAGAAAACATAAACAGTTTTTGACTTTCCAGATTAGGTCAAAATGAGTCATTGTCTTGTTCATGTTATAATAATTGTACAATTATTATAATTGTTCAGGATAATATTAAATGCAGTTTCATTTTTTTGTCTGTTCTTTTAGGTCATATCGAAGTTGTGAAATTACTCGTGGCCCATGGAGCTGAAGTAACATGCAAAGACAAGAAATCATATACACCCTTACATGCTGCAGCAGCTAGTGGAATGATCAGTGTAGTCAAATATCTTCTCAATCTTGGAGTTGATGTAAGAAAGAATAAAAGCAATCCTTTTTTTGTTGTTGTTCTTGTTTTAAATGCTCTTATTTGTGTTCTAGCACACTGTCTGTGCTTCTTTAGGATATGGTGAAAATAGAGAAAGTATTTCCAAGGATCTTTGTTCATATGCTTTTGTTGTGGTGGTGGTGGTTTTGTTTCGCTTGGTTTTTGTTATAAAAATTTATTTCCCCAGGTAACTTCAGAGCTTTGCAATCTCTGCAGAATTATTTAGAAATAATTTTGGGTTTATTTCTTTTATTTTGTTCACTTGCTATTTCTGACTTCTAAAGTGTTGGACTGAAACTAAGGAAATAGGAATTCCGTTCCCAGCTTTGCCACACACATCCTTTGTGAACTGTGGGAAATAAGACTCTTTTGTCTCAGTTCTTTTTAAAATGTAGATGTTACTGAATTCCGTATCTATATACAACCTGTATTTTGGGAAACATTACAGATTGTCAGGAACTTTAATAATACAGTAAGGAAGGCCATATTAATACTGGAATGCAAAATCAGTTAAAAGGTTGTATAGTACCTGCGTGTGTAAAATATATAAACAATGAACTTTGAAACAATGTAAGAAAGATACATTGTATTTTCGTCTTACAAAGCTGGGTAACACTGCTGAACTTCTGTCTCCAAAAGTCTCTCAGAACTCAGTATCACACTGTGGACAAGTTCTAATTCCCTGTACTCCATCTCCAAAAAAATACTTAAGAGTCTGTAGTTTAGAGATCCAGTCTGATGTTTTCAATCATGATTACCTAAGCAGTGCCCCTTTATTGTAATTAATTACCAAAGCACATAAATTTGCATTTTAGAAGTGGTTCATAACCAAAATTTCTTATTTTTAATGATGTCACAGAACTGTCAGCCTGCATTTTTTTGTGTGCACGTCCACATTCTACATCTGGGAGTTTAACGCTTAAAACTTACTTTGGGAGGCTCGGTCCTTCTGACACCTGTATTTTTGGAAACCTACAAATGCTCTTGAGAAATGTTGAGGTCCTGCTGTGCTTAAGCTGTCAGTCTGTAGCACCAGTGTAAATAGCCACTGCTGGGTTTTTTTGTGTGTGTTTTCTCTCTAGTTACATACTGAATACAGGAAACTGGCAAGGACATAGTTGGAGGAGGTTAGCTCAGCTGAAAAGCAGTCATACCCCATGCTCTGTTTCAAAGTAGTATATCCACAACTTGCTCTTAATTTCTGGCTTTGCAAAATTCCAAAACATAATGGAATTATCTCACAACATGAAGGTTTCTTTGTGGTAATCAAATGCTGCAGTAATACAGGTTTTTGTCAACTAACTAATTATGTGCTTTTTGTTGTTGTTTTTTGCTAACAGATGAATGAACCAAATGCCTATGGAAATACTCCTCTTCATGTTGCTTGCTACAATGGACAAGATGTTGTAGTGAATGAACTCATAGACTGTGGTGCTAATGTAAATCAAATGAATGAAAAGGGATTTACACCTTTGCACTTTGCTGCTGCATCAACGCATGGAGCACTGTGTTTGGAACTTCTGGTCTGTAATGGAGCAGATGTAAATATGAAGGTAGGTGAACCCAAAGCTATCCATTCACTCTTGACAATGTAGTAAATCTGATTTCAGAAGTGATTTTTAGAGCAGTTGTTGAGGCAATGATTGGAGTTCCAACTGATGGGGATAGTATTTCTGTGAAATGTATTGTAGAAAAAAATAAGACAGCTTGTTGCTTCAAGGAAGTTGGTCTAAATCTTAAATGTCTCTATGGGATGTAGTAAGTACCTCAAAAGGATAATGAAAGTTGACAATACTATGTAGTCAGTCTTGACTGTGTTTAAATGGTGAAAGACTCCATCATCTTGTTTTTCTGAATCTGTCTGTATGATTAAGAGGATAATGATAATGCAAAATTAAATATTTTTCTTATTTGGTAAGTGTCATAAAAGAAATTCAGGATTTTTCAGATAAATGTGTACAAACAGGCAAACTGCTGAAGTAGTTGAAGAGCTTATCCAACAAATTCCTAAAATCTAGGAGGGGTAGAGTTGCATATTAAAAGTACAAAGATAAGTAGATTAGGTTAATGGAAAGTTTTGAACAGATACTCCAGCAAAACTTTGTGTACAGTGTGGGCATACTTTTAACATTCTTGGTCACAGTTCTTTGGCAGCAGAATATTCCATAGAATCCAATCTTAGTGTAGAGATCATTTCTAATCCAGCAAGTATAAAAACAAGTTATAACATAAATATCACGTTATCTTCTTGAGTGTATAGGTTAAGGTCTCAAGGTGTGCAAGAGAGATGAGATCACACATTTCATTCTTTACACAAAACAGAGGAGAAGTGTGAAGTATGAGAAAAAAACTTCTTCACAGTGAGAGGAACAGAACTCTGGAGTGGGCTGCCCAGAGAGGGTGTGGGGTCTCCTCTGGAGACATTCAAAACCCACCTGAATGTGTTCCTCTGTGACCTAATCGAGGTGTTCCTGATCTGGCAGGATTGGATTGGATGATCTTTTGAGGCCCCTTCCAAGCCCTGACATTCTGTGATTGTGCTAAGTTCATTTTGACTCTAAAAATGAGAGCTTAATTGTGTTGAGCAATATTCAGTGTCAGTATCCGATGTTTTGACAGGTATTGGGCTGGGGGAAGTGGAAAATGGGTATGAAGAGTGCAAAAGTTCCTCTTATATAATTGTCTGTACCATTGCTCACGTGTGGTAGGAATAGAAGTATATACTACTTTTGTTTATTTTTTATTCTGTGCTTATTGAGATATATATTAATTTCAGTATTATGTGGATCAGAGATGAATGTTTGGAAGAGTTAACCTTTCTGTTAATACTGTTTTGTGGTTCACTTTTCATGTAAGAGCTTTGCACTGCTTCTCAGGTAACTTAATTTTAAAATACAGTTATGTGTTTTGTTACAGTTATGTATTTAAAATACAGTTATGTATGTACAGTTAGTAATTTTAAAATACTAGTTATTACTAGTACAAAACATGTTGACCACTGAAAATTTGGAGGTAATTTAAAAATAGCCCGTGTAGTATGGAAAAATCTTAGATGTATGTTGCTGCTCACTGTTACATATATCTAAATGTGGAGCTCATTTATTGAAAGTGTACTTAAATTCAGTTGTGGAAAAATTCATCACTAAAGTGTCCTGGATATGGAAGGAGCTGTGCTACAGGGTTTACAGCCAGCTTGGCATAAAACCTGCAAGCTACAGTTCATTTACTGTTGTTGCCAGCTTTCTGCTCTACCTGATGTCCCAGACTGGATATGACTGAGGGCCTAATCTTGCCGAGCTGACTTCTGCCCTACATTCTTGAAACCATATTTTTCAGTAACGTATGTTCTGTCATGAAGGGAATCCCATAATGTTAAATATACTAATAATTATGTAAATAAGTTGCATATGCAAATAAGAACAAAAGGGAAACATAAATACTACCAAGCAAAGAATTAACTGTTTCCCTGTTCACTGGCTTGCAACAGTGCATGAATTTATACATTCCTGCAACAGAAGAAAGAGGCTGTGAGGACAGAAGGATGTGCAGCAAGCAGTGTTTTGGGTTTTTTTGGCTATTTGTTCCTAAATACACCTAAACTGTAGGCTAGGAATTAAAATGAAAAATTTCCAATGTTTTGTTAGAATAATTAAGCACAGCTAAAAATTATTGTACTCAATGTTTGAATTTTAAGTAAGAATCTTTGTTTAATATATGGTACGCTGTAGACATGATTGCATTTAGTCAGTTACAATACTTAATAACTTCAGAAATTGTGCAGAGAACAGCTACTATCTTCAAACTGATGGGCAAAGCTTCTGAACTCTTTGAAGCTTATTGTGTGGGTGAAGTGTTGTTTGGAGGTGACAGAAGGTCACAAATTGTTGCCATCCTGCCCACTTGATTTTAAGTTACTGGATCCAAAGCATAGACATCATGGTTCCTTTAATTAAGGTAAATAAATAAGTCCTCAAAAACTTTTGCCTGGATGAACCTAGGTTCTCTCTTAAAAGCTTTCTGTGAGATGAGGAAAGATCTGAAATATGATGGTGATGAGGCTGGAAAATAGCACCTGAAGCATACTGGAGAACTGAGAAATTGAGCTGAACTCTCTTAAGAGTCTGGTACAGATTAGGCTCCTGAAGTGTTTTGCTTTAGAAGAAAAGATCTCTACAATGGAATGGGTTAGTAGTTTTAGCTATATGCTGTCTGTAACTTACAAATGATGTGATTTGACAAAGTAGCAAAACTATGAAGTGCAAAAATTAAATATGTGGAGTTGTTCAGGGTTTTCAAGCAATCTCATCTTGTAAGTATAATTTGTCCCTTGTTTGTGTAGCAACATACATTTCTCCACTTCCATTCTTGTCAATAGTATTTCTGTGAATTTCGACCATATGACTTAGTTCACTCTGTGAATCTGGGCCTGAAGATAAAAGCAGCCTTACTTTCTATGTGGGAAGTTAACACTTGCACTGCTGGAAAGAGCCAATACAGAGAGAAAGAAAAATAAGTCTATTCTTCTGCTTCCTTGGAAAAGCATATGAAGATAAATATTGGATTTAATCAGAAGAATAATTTCTAAAAAACATCAAAAGGAAATTAAGTTAAAATCTGTTGTGTGGCTAGTAATTACTTGCAAAGCCAGAATTGGATGCTTTTAGAGCTTTCCTACTAAGTATGCGTTGAAACAAAGCTAGTTCAGTTTCTAGTTTCTGAGGCTGATGTTCAAAGTAGTTCTTACAAAGTAGTTCCAGTAGGGAATGCAGAATTTCTCAAAAATCTGTGTTATATACCTTTTTAAGAAAATTTCAACAGAACGTATTTTAAAAAGATCCCATATTGATTATGTTGTGTTTTTTTCATTTGCACTACAAAATTATTTTATTGCTGTCCTTTGCAAGATGTTGTGTT
The DNA here is from genome assembly GCA_023055505.1 of Callipepla californica brunnescens. Lineage (NCBI taxonomy): Eukaryota > Metazoa > Chordata > Aves > Galliformes > Odontophoridae > Callipepla > Callipepla californica. The sequence continues at coordinate 1,680,149 of JALIRH010000064.1, forward strand.
GCTTTTGAGGGTTCTCACTCTGTCACTACTCTACTTCAGTTTCTAATACTGCCACATTAGGTTATTGCTAAAGTCCCTGTGAGGTACTTTATTAGTACACTTGGATCTACTTTTTTTCTTCTCCTTTGAGGTAGAGTTTTAGCACCGCTCAACCAGTGAGGTTGCAGGTTTCTTCATCTAAGTTAGCATGTTATTTATCAGAGCTGCTTTTGGTCACTCTCTCATACTAAGCTTATTTTATAAGGCCATATTTATTTAATTTATTTATTTTATTCTGAAGAAAGAGAAAAGTGAGGGAAAGAGACACCAGGCTTATAAATAAATAAGTAAAATTGAAGGACAAAATTATTTGGACATGGAGAATATTACTGGTTGCATAAAGAGAATAGAATTAAACTGCTGCATGGATAGATGTTACAAAAAAATTCTTTAAAAAAAAAAGTTAATGAAAGAAGATTAAGTTCATTTGCATAGAGAAATTGTCACATTATGTTTGTTTAGCTTTCACGGCTTCCTGTGGCAGAAGTTCCTGAAGTAAAATTGATTGTCCAGTTCCTCAAGTGGATTTACATTTCTTTTTCTGTGTTCCTTTGCTTCTGTTGTGGATATGTGGATGTGTCTTTTGGGTTATTTCCAGGTCCATCTGAAAAAACAGTCCATAGCAGATTTTCAGTAACACGTATGTCCTTAGGAGTGTTTGTCAGTAGGTCCCAAACGAAGAGTAAAGATGGGAAGTTGCTTTTGCACAGCAGCAAACTATGACGATACATCTGTTCATATTTTATGATCCTCCTCCCATCTTTCACTTTTTTTTAACTTCAACTTTTCTGAATGTTTTTAATCTTCAAAACCAATGTTTAAAATGTAAAGATGCACAATGTGTTTGTGTCCAAAAATATTATTATTTTGAGTACAATTTTTGTGTGCATTTGTAAAAATTCTTCTGCATTAAGGCTTTCCCATTACCTATGATGAAGTACAGGAAAAATAAGTTATAAAGAAATAATAACAGGAAAAAAACCTGTTTTTGTAAGTGTGTTTAGATTGTGCTGTTTAAAATTGCAAGTCCCTCATGCATTATTGTTGGCCTACTTGAAGAGTATATTTACTGGGTGAGTGACTAAGTGCACTCTTGGTATATGATTCAGATATATAATACCTATTATGGTTGAATAGTTCTGTCGACGCATTACTTGTGGCTTATGATAAATTACTTACGAGTATAATTTTACAGAAATTCTGGTGGAAGATACGAGCTTTTTAGTGTGTAAACACCCGTAGTAAATACAGTTGTTTTCTTTCAAGAAACAAATTTTATGTAAAGAAGCATTGTGTTATTTGAGACCAGGATGGGGGGAGAGTTGGGCATGGGCTTGTTGTTAACATTGTGTGCTGTTATCATCCCCTTGAGAGCAATTATCGTAAAGGCATAATTGTGAGTGAAAGGGCATCAGTGGGTTGTCACTCACAGCTGAAAGAGTGATTAAGAGCACCCCTTTTGTAGAGTTTTATACATCATGCTGACTTCTAACTGCCAGCATCCATCTTTCAGAATTGCACAGGAGGAGAATAAAGGAGGGAGTGGGGGTCAGGTCTGATGGATTACTTTTGCTGGCCGAAAGCCAACACTTTTTTGTTTTTGTTTTTTTTTCTTTTGCAGAGTAAAGATGGGAAGACACCTTTGCACATGACAGCAATTCACGGAAGATTTTCAAGATCTCAAACCATCATTCAAAATGGTATAAAAAAACGTGGGAAGGAGTAGTTCATATATGGCAGTATTTCATATGTTTTCCTCCTTCGTATTGACAGCAGCATACTGAAAGTCTCTTTCATATCTATTGTCCAGTAGTAGTTGGGTTAATGGTGGAGTCTAGTATATCTGCATATAAAGGTTGGCAAGTTGCATTGAAGAGCTGATTATTTTTCAGAATACAGCTAATAGAGCTAATTTGTTTTTCATAAGCAAAGTTGCAGAACATTTGTCCCATATTATTAGATCGTGCTTCTCTCCATTTTGCTTATCGTTTATATTAAATTCAGAGCAGTTATTGCTGGACATCCACTGATGTTGCTGAAATTGTTATCAGTGCTGTTTTTCTGGTAATAGTATCTGTATGCCAATACATATTCATAGTTAACTATTATGTTTTATATTTTAGGAGCTGAAATAGACTGTGAAGATAAGAATGGAAATACTCCTTTGCACATAGCAGCTAGATATGGCCATGAGCTATTAATCAACACGCTGATTACGAGTGGTGCTGACACTGCAAAGTAGGTAACATTTGCTGACATGAGTGCAAGTTAAGAGAATTTAGAATTGTATTTATTAGACTAATAAGACTACTAGGATTTTTTTCAAATTGTCTACAGTTTGAAATAGGAAATACTTTCTGTATTATCCTGTACTGTCCTTTTAAGTATATGCATGATAGATCACAACCTGTACAAAAAGGAAATGTTTTTTTTTCTCTGTAAAGCAACGTATTTGAAATAAAATCTCTGGAGGTTTTAATAGACTGTTGCGCTGAATTAGTACATCCTGCCTAGTAAGAAAGCATTTAATATGTGAGGCTTTTCTATAGATTAGATAGGTAGTTTGGTGAGCAAGCCATGCACGTTCACTTTGATATAGTCTTGATTGTTTTATTTCAATTGCAATGAAACTGTGATACCTGATTATGATGTATCTTAGGCGGGGTATACATGGGATGTTTCCTCTCCATTTGGCAGCATTAAGTGGATTTTCAGACTGCTGCAGAAAGCTCCTTTCATCAGGTAGGATGCTCTTTAAAATCCTCTGATGGCTTTATATTTAATTTTTATTCCATAGAATAACTCTTAATTTAATAATATACAGGAATCTTTAGAGTTTACTAGTAGCCTGGGAACAGTGTGTATTTTGTTTTAGTGGACTGTCTGCAGAAAAAGTGAATGTAAACTTGTACTGAAGTAATTTCTTCCCATGAAAAAAATAATCCACATAAACCATATTTTATAAGCTATAGAGACACTGTTTCTAAGTTGGCCATAGTGCTGGAATAACTGGTCCAGGCTTAATATGACTTCAGGAAGAAAGGCTAATGTTCTAATCACTTTATTCAACATCTTTCATGTCCCTCCCATGATGTCTTTAGTTTCGTACAGGTTTGTTTATTCTTGTTTGTTCCTAGAACAGACAGCCTGATAGCTCTGAAGACTCTGTGACTGCTCATTTAGAAATTTGCATTGGCATTTTATTGTTAATGTAATTTCTTGCTTAAAAACAAATTGAAGTTGAGCATGTGGAATGGAGTAAGGGTAGTTTTATTTACATGAAATAATTCAGAGGGAGCATAGATTCATCAGTCCAAGTTCTGGTTAAGATAGGAAGTAGTTTCCGTTTTTCTAATTAATTACTGCCTCAGTGTGAGTGGATCTCATGCTGGTTTTTATGGAGTCACTTAAAACAGAGGTCAGTTTTGTGGTTTTTTTTCCTGTAGCTAATACTGCTCAGAGGAGAGAGTTTGTGCCCTTGCTTATTTTTTCCAGCACTTGTGTTACTCTGTGATGTGTAGTTCAGATACAGCCTATATAAATTCCTTATTTGCAGCACAACAGGCTAAGAATGAATTAGGGAACACTGAGTTTGTGAGTAGAAGAGTATGTGTGTGCTAATTGGTGTCAAATCATTAAAAAAAGAGAGATTGTCCTGAACATGTAATTTCCTGAACACACAGTTTGAGATGCTTGAGATGTACCATTTCTTTTACTTGACTATGTAGACTTTATCTTTCCTGCTACAGTTTTTTCTTCAAATACCTATCCTAATGAAGATAAGTTTGACCAACTGTTTTTTAGTTACTTATTTTATAATGCATGGCTTGAGGACTTTCTCATAGAATTATCAGGGCAAAGTTAAGGCTTAAATGGTAACATTAACTGTGGATCTCCAGCTTAATGAAGGTCTTTGCCTGGGACTAGAGAGCTAAAGCAAAGGATGAAATTTAAATTGCTTCTGGATTTGGTAGTGTTGGTACCTCCCTCTTTATTTGAAAGAAGAAGTAAATATATCTGTAAACATTTAGAAGTTCAGGCTTATTCTTAAGTTTCCTATTATATTCATGGATATTATGTCCAGTACTGAATTACACAGAAATACTAGTAGTTAGATGAGGAAGAACACAGCTTCTTACCTCAGCACTGCAAATTGTGTTTTACTTTTTCCTTTTCAGTTTCATTTGTATGTTTTTCAGAACACTGCAAATTTCAATAACTAGTTTCAAATGAGTCGTGTTTTCAGTGCTTCAGTCCTTTTTTGCAAGTAGCTGTGAAGTCTGCTTTGCAAGCATTTCTCTTAAGGGTACACGAGAACAGTTTTGTGGAAGCCTGCGTTGCATAACTGCTTTACAAATACTTGATTTATAGGTTTTGACATAGACACACCAGATGATTTTGGCAGAACTTGTCTTCACGCAGCTGCAGCTGGAGGGTATGTAAAAACATTCATGTTTGTATTTTTAGTGTTCATTTTTTAATTGCTGATCATTCCTTTTTTTTATTATTATTATTCTTTCTTCTTTGCATTTCTCCTATGCTCTCCCCTTGGAATTATGTAAATGCGAAAATAATTTCAAGATGGATTCCATCTACAAGCAATAAAAAAATAACTAAATATTCATCTCTATAAGTAATTACTGGAGTACAGTGTCCAGGTATCATCAGCTTTATCTTAGGTTTATGCTTGGGGATGAACTTGATTTTATTTTAATTTCCCATGGGTGATGGTACAATTGCAAAGATGTTGTGCCCTGCTAGATCACTGTAGGACATGAGGTGAGGAAAAACAACTTTGGGAAATACATTTTTCCGTATCCATAAACAAAAGATCAATCAAGAAAAATTATAAGCCGTAATTAAATTCCAGAGTTTAGATGGATGAAGTGGTCAGAACTACTTGTTCATCACTTGAGTTGTGATCTCTATTGATTATTGTTATTGTATTGTAGGTTATCTATAGCAGCTACTCAAAATTGCCTGGAAGAATTGGGTAATAAATCTCATGATACACTTTGTGGGACACAAAAACTCCATTATAATGATATTTTCATTTTCTATTTCTATGTTACTTAAGTAATACTGCTAAATAATCATCCTCAGTGAAAAGTTACTTGATAGGTACATTCTTGTTACAGATGATAAGGTTAAAATGCTATCTTTCCATATAAAAACACATGATTTGTGACTCATTCCCTCATTCATCTCCAATTTAGAAAAGTTATTAAGATTTTGTTTAAAGAGGCAGTACTGTACATCTGTTACTGTGGTCATATTGTACTGAAAATGAATGGCTTAAGTAAAATGTTTGCATTACATTGCAACTTACATTTGAGCTTCAAATATATAGCTTAAAAACTCGTTTCTGTGTTGGAATCCTGGTAGCAAAAATCATGTGCTGTTCAGGTATAATTTTTATTTTACTTTATTTTATTTTAATAATTTAGTTTCCTATTAAGAGTTAATGTCCATGCCCTTTATGCATGCCATTTGATATCAATGCAGTTTCTGTATGTGGTCATGAAATAATTCGTGTTCTTTTCTGGTTTGGTTCTGGCAACTGTGAAATGTACATTACATATACAAATTCACAGCAGATATACTTTTCAGAAGTTTTTCTGTAGTTCAGTTGTAATAAGAATGCCATCTAAGATGTATTTATAGCAGTTCTGGCAATTATAAAGGCCATCATTAAGAAATTGTAATCTACAATCACAAGCAATATTGCATTGATTTAATAGGAATTTGGAGTGCCTAAATCTTCTGCTGAATACTGGTGCAGATTTCAACAAAAAGGACAGATTTGGGAGGTAAGAAATTTTAGAATTATATTTTGAAGGATTTCTGAAGTGTTAGAAAACTCATGTTGCTATGAGGGCGAACCCATGCATTTCAGCTTATGTGCTCTTAAGAAACTATGTCCCTTGTAAAATATTCTTCAGCATATGTTATAGGAAGTTGCAGATATATATGTATATACATATATATATATGTTTTTTGTTTATTTTTTAAGTAGATCCTCAGTCTTGTTTTTAAAGAGTGCATAACCTACTCAGCTGCAATGTTAAGAGCCTTCAGTGCTTAGAACATGAATGTAATGAGTTTATATTTCACTCATTCAAGGACATTAGCAGTGTTTTCCAAATGATATATCAGTCTATTTGTTTTTATTATTTTATATTATTTTATTATTCCTCATCTTCCTCTTGTTGTATTTGTCTATTGCTGTTCCTTTCCTTGTTTGTGCCCAGAACTTGTTTGCAATGACATTAATTTCTATTTTTAGTGTAGAATTATTTAAGTTCAGATTGCACGGTCACTGCTTGTGCAAAATCTCACATCGCATCCTGAAATCATTGCATTACTCATGCATTACTCCTGCCATTCACATCCTGTAAAATCAGATGTTCCAGGATGTGAGTGGCAAGAGTAGCTCACGAGGGAAATGTTAAGGATGTAGAGTTGTGTTTTGCTTTGAATTCTTCTGTTCTTTCCTGAGAAAGCAACAGCTGTTTGTCACAACTTCTCTCATTGACAATTTTGTTTTGTTTTAATTTGCGTGTTACGAAAAACAATTGTTTTCATGGATGAAAACTATGGAAATAGTTAAAATTTACTTAAAAAAATTCTGGAGAAGTAGAACATTTGAAGTGCCTTCTACCCTCAGAATTGAAAAATTTGTAGTAGCAATCAGTATTTATAAATAGAAACTGGGATTCTGTATCGTTATGGTGCTAAAATGCTTTATTTTGAGAACTGAAGATGGAATAAGTTTCTCTTGACATGATTCATCAGAATCAATATTTCAACATGTCATGATTTTGTTACAAGAAAACAATGAATGTTTTCAAGCTTTTTCTTCAATAATGCCTCTGATACGTTGTTATAGTTAGAAATACTGCATGCCTCTATTAGCTGAAAATATATTTTTGTAGAAAATATTGACTCGCTAACTGCTGTTTTGACCTTATTTAGTTGCTGTGCAATTCTTGAACTTGTCCATATTTGTTGTGTAGCTGGAAATTACCTATTTAACCAAAAATAATGTCTAATGTAAATATTTTTCTCTTGATGTTTAAACAAGAAAATTCATACAAAAGTATCATAATGCATTGCATATGCTAGCTGACAGACATGTCTCCTAGATAGTCTGTGTTATTAAATGGCCCTTAGAAGATAATTTTTAGTATTGTATTATGCATTCTTTACCACAAATATTTGTAAAAAGGGAAAGGACGATTTAAGTTTCATTTTCATTTGCATTTTCTGTCTCTCTAGTATTATTTTGCTGTTATTTACCATTGTACTTTTTATTCAAATGTGTACTAAAGAACTCCACTCCATTATGCTGCTGCCAATTGTAATTATCAGTGCCTGTTTGCCCTTGTGGGATCTGGAGCTAGTGTGAACGACCTTGATGAGAGGGGTTGTACACCTCTGCACTATGCAGCTGCATCAGACACAGATGGAAAGTAAGTGTGGCACGCTTTGTCCTACAGAAATTATCCTTAGAAACATCTGAGCAGGGACTTTTGGGTGCATTCTGCCTTCAGCTTTGCTGAATATATCTCTTACATGTTTTTAAAGGTTAAAACTGGAGGTGGCTTGTTCAATGTGTTGTAATTTTTTTAAATTACATTCTGTGATGCAGATGTCCTGATGGTGCACAGTTTTTGATCCCAGCTGTTCTGAAGTCGTGAAACTAATCTGTGCCTAACAGTAGGCCTACATCAGGATAAAGACGAACTAGACATTTAAATACCACTTTATCCATTTGGGATTTGATTAAACTATTTGTGTTTGGCATTACAGCTGTCTTGTTATCAGAAATTTTTGTGAAGTGGTTAAACTCTTATCAACAAAATGCATCCAAAAGCCTTCATAAATCCATAAATGCCTTTTATGTGTGTTAGTTTTGTAATTAATTATTGTACTTAATGGAGTTTGAAATTACTTCAGTGCATACGCATGAAGCTTATGGAGATAGACAAAATTGATGAGGTGTGCTGAGTATCAGATATTGTGCATGTAACAGACTTAAGGGGAGAGTCTTTTCTGTGTGTGCTCATTCATGTGTAGGTCAAAACAGACCAGTGCACAGCATCCCATTACAAATACATACAGCAGCACTTTCCTGGAAAGTAATGCTTTTTGGTGCCTTATCATCTTATTTGAGTGCAGCAATGTTTAAAAGGTGAGGTAGCCATTGGAATGAGGCATACAGCTTGCAGATGGGACTCTGAAGGATAAATAAGGAATACTTTCATGGCTGTGTCACTCATGTTTAAAATAAATGCCTTTTTTATGTAAAGACAGATTTCAAAAGAAGACTGATATTTTTTATAAACGCATTCAGTTCCTTCTGGAATTTGTTGAAATAGTACTGCTTTAACTGCACTCCTACATGTGTCATCCAAAATCTGGGGAGAAAACTCTCTGACTCCAGTGTGGTATGACAAAGCAGCATTCCTTTATTCCTCATGATACACACTGGATGACTTGACAAATCAAGCATGCCTTCTCAGAGTTCAGGTTCTACACATAAGCAGTTAAGACAGAGATATGCAATACATTTGCATACACATTCATTCTTTCCCAAAAACTCATTAATATATGGTAATGTCCCTTTGGGCATGCGTGGTAGTTGCCTCTGGTGGTCTCAAACCACTTACTTCTCTTTTTTTCCACCATCAGCTTCATCTCAGTGACTTCTAGCTGACCATTAGCTGTTTTTCCCCAACTGGGCACATTGCCATTGCTTGTTACACCAAAGTGAGCAACTTTCTATCTTAGCGCACTATAACAAAAAACAGTATATGTGAAATCTGAGGAAGAAGTCCTTGCAAAGATAAAAGTAGGCTGTTGTGATTCCAGTGGTCCCATGAAGCAGCATCATTGAGAAAAACATGGCTGTTCATACACCAAGCACAGCTAAACTGGGAAGCTTTAGAGCTAGCACTCACTGATTCCTTTTCCTAAACTAATGCATTGGTCCTTAAACTAATACACTGATCCCTGCTGCTAAACGAGCCGCTATCACGTGTTGAGCAAAGATTAATTTTAGCTTCATGTTTGCTTAGAAAACTTCCAAACTGCAGTAGTTCTTCAAATGGCGCCATTTTTTCTGCCTGCCTTATAAAGGGGACAGTTGCAAATTATGAGTGTAATATTGCAGAGCTTTAGGAGATAACTAAAAAAATTGTCTTGAGAAGCCATGTGGTATTTGCTGTTCTGATTAACAGTTGACTCTCTGCAGGACAGACTATGGAGCAGAATAGCCCGAGGGAGAAGCTTTGATTCAACAAGATGATTAGGAACAGCTGGAAAGCCAATGCTGCTCAGCTCATATTTAGAATAGGAATTAAGCTAAAAAGGATCACTGATTTGGAATACAAAGCCTGGGAAAAGTATCAGGAAGTGATCTACAAGTATATGGAAATTCCAAATGTATTTAAGTGTGTTTTTATGGTCTCTGTTCAGATTCTTTAAAGACCAGATTTAGAGACAAGGACATTTTTGTTGAAAATTATTTTCCTGTTCCTGTCTGCAAATGCTTCAGAACTGGAATGTACACCAGTAAGCCTTTGACAATATTGGAGAAGGTCACAGACTAAAGCAAACTAAGCATCATGTTAGGTGAAGAAGCGTGATCTTTCTGTATATATTAAAATTATGTATCAGTACACCACCAAGTAAATGGGAAATAAGTTGGATTTATTTGGGCTTTCAGAAATTTTGATTCTGTCTCCTTTTTGAGAGGCCTTTTGAAGGTACTCAGGTATTCAAAAGATGCAAAGTTAATCTTTCTGGATGAGAAGAAACAGTAAAATTATTGATCTGTTTTGTATTTGTTGCAATGCTACTTTAGAACTTCTAGAAGACTTCACTTCTTGCAAAGCACATTGAGTTTCCTGTACACTAACAAATTCACAAAGGACAAACGTATAGAAACTCATATACTTAAGGTCACTGGTACTTCTTGTTTTTAAGCTCTGCAAAACTTTGGTTAAATGGTGAACAATGTGAAATTGTGAATGAATAGGAATCATGTAGTGTTCGTGTGTGGAGTCTTTCTTAACAAAAAAAATAGTACTAGTTCTTTAAGAGAGAGAGCTGACATCACTATCTCATTTTTCATCCTCCTGGCTTGAGTGTCAGTGCTTGAAACTGCTGATCTGCCTTACAACCTCAAGTTACAAGAGGAAGGATTGGTAGGATATGAGTATGTCATCAACTGTGTTTAGAGTGTGTATATATATAAATCAACACATTAGTGTCTGGTCAGTGTGGGTCTGCTGGACTAGATTCTGAAGCACTCAGCTGTTAGTTCTTTTCCTTCCATATTAAGTGCAGAAAAACATACTGGTAGATCATATAAAATACAAAAACAGTAATCATTTCTATTAACAAAAGTATCAACAACTGTATTACCTAAGAGGAAAATAGCCATGGAATATATTAGTTGTAGCCAAATCATGATTCAGAAGGTTCTGGATGTATGCAGAGAAGGATTCTTTCAGATTTTGGAAACTTTGTGATTGATCTTAGCACTCGGTGTACTCAGTTAGGTGTTCCTTAGTCCCAGCCAATATTGTATATTAAATTACTAATCTTTGCTGCATTCTTTTTTCCAATTGAGTTGGGATGATTTATAATATTTTAAAATAAGCTTGAAATTCAACATGGTTCCATATTTCAATTTAAACAGGTGCCTGGAATACTTGCTAAGAAATGATGCCAATCCGGGGATCCGAGACAAGCAAGGATACAATGCAGTTCATTATTCTGCTGCTTATGGTCATCGCTTGTGTCTTGAATTGGTAAGGAAACTTTTATTACAGGTGAAGGGTGTAACAGCTGTCCTCACAGAGCACAATGCAAAGGCCAGGGCATTCCTCCACCTTCATTCTTCACGTCAGCTTAGGTTGCTAGTGGTTTTCAGTCCCTGGGAGAAGAAATATTTAAATACTTGGTACTCTAAAAATTATAGAGGCAGAATGCTAGATATTGCTGTTAAAAGGTAGCACATTCTGAGATGAATGGTAAGGCAGGCTGAGGATACGTGATGTTAGTTTTCCATTGTTTCATTTTCTTTTTTTTTTTTTAATTTAGAATATACTGTTATTTTTTTTTTTCTTTATGACTGAAGTGAAATAACTACAGGTACGCTCCAGATGAGTGTTAAGAAATTTCATGGTTTTCATCTGAAGGAGTAAATTAAAAAGTAGAGAAAACCTGTCAAGTAAGACTGCCTTGAAGTACATAGTTAGGGTACACTAATGGCCTTCAACCCAATTTTAGGTAATAAGGCCTCGATTAGTTTTGATGGATCCCTTTGCAAAAACATGCATCGTACTTGAATGAGATAATTTTGCCTGCTCTGTGTTCTACAAGGTAATGTTTTTATGCAGATTGTACTTTTATGTTCAAATGTATTAAAATAAAAAATTCTGAATGTTTTTAATTGCAGATTGCGAGTGAAACGCCTCTAGATGTGGTAAGTGTGTTCCATTTCTCACTTTTTAAGTACTATGCAGGAAAAGGGAATGTGCCATTTTAAAAATACTGCTCCTTATTGCCAGACTTAATCAAATATTCCTTCAGTGTCTGGATGTGTTATTTAATCTCAGTTGCAATGTAGATTAATTGCAGTTCAGCATTGTAAAATACCAAAATGTTTTTAAGCTGTGAGTTGTCTTAGCCTATTGCATGACTGGTGTAAGACTGTGATTGTGAAAACTTAGTGAACTGAATGTATTGGGTGTTCTTCAAACACTTTGAATTCTGCCACCGTAATAAGCTAAATACAGTTATGAAGAAGACCCAGGTTTAAAACTTGAAAAAACTTTGAAAGCACCAAATAGGAATGTATTTACATTTTTTTCCTGCAGTTGTTGTTCTCACCAGTTCTGAACTTCCCTTCGTATGAATGTCATCTGTTTGATTTCATACGATTGCTTTGGAAGAGGCTTAATTTTACAGTCATTTCTGATTTAATTATTGCATTATTACACAAAATTAAGTAACTTTAGGAGATGAATATGGGGGAGGGGTTGCAGTAATTGCAGTTCAAAGCCATTAAAAGCTTGGAATGGATCCAGAATTGTTAAGAAAACTACAGTCCTTTATCTTCTTTCTGTTTTATTTTTTAAGTTGTGTGTACTGGAAGCTAGCAATTATTGCTGAATGCTTTTAAAGGTAACAAGTTTTTGTACTCACTCAGACTTTCTCTGTTAAGCTAATGGAAACATCAGGTACTGACATGCTGAACGATTCAGACAACAGAGCACCTATAAGTCCGCTGCATTTAGCAGTAAGTACTTCAGTAGTCAGTGATGAGACCTCCTCTAGTTGCAAGCAGTTGATGATGTGGTTTTGATTTACTCTGGTGGTAGCTGGTTTTGGTTTTGGTGGGTTTTTTGCTTTGTTTTGAAGTAGGCCAGTAAAATAAATGAAGCCTGAAAATACAATGTATAATCCTCCTGAATGAGCCATACAGTATGATTTTTGCCTTTCACTTGAAATTTGCCCTGTGGAACAACCTTTGCTTTGAATCTTGTAATTACGATTTATGTTATGAGTTATATTAATTAAACTTTTATAAAAACTTGTTCTATGAATAATGTTTTTTGGTTTTTAACCGTCGTAATTTATTATAAGAAATGTTTATCTTTAGTACTTCAAGAAAAAATTGCAAAAGCAGTAGGAGAAAAGAACCTGTTGAAAGCATCTAGAAGTTGGGACCTGAAAAACAGCTCAATATGTAACTTTATTCTTTTCACTGGAGTCCTAGCAGTGGAAAAAACCTCAGTGTGCTTTCTGAAAATAGCCTAGGTCTCATGTAGTACGTATATTGCTATATATATGGCAAAGGGAAAACTAATCTCATACTGGTAAAAGAAACCAGTTCAAGAGACTGTTCCTGCAAATGAGTTTTTTTCTGGGAATAGGGGTTCTGTATCTATGAGAAATTCAGAGTTTACTATGGAAGCTATAAAACCATAGTTGTAGCTGTTTATTTTCATTACTTATTTTGATATTAAGTGTCAAGACAAAGCTACATTTTCAGTGCTTTATTTTGTTTTATCCTTACACATCCATTCTTATCTTTTACTGTTTCATTTTTTAAGCCCCTTCTATTTTTACCAGTGATGGTAGCTAATTGTACTGTATTTTACCTACAGAAATTTACACTCTTTTTTTCCTAAAGAACTTCACACTTTTTTTTCTAAAATGTTTTATTTAAAACCTCATAGATATTAGTTACATTTGCATATGTTTGTCACTCAGAATACTGTGAGAGTGATGTAACTTTAATGTAAAGAATGAAATGTGGTCTTCAGAATACCAATGGTTTTACGAGCTGGAGACAGGGAAAATTGTATGAAAATGCTCTGTTGTTTATTTGAAGAATGAAATGAAAAAGCACCAACCTCCCTGCTGAATTTGAGTTTTTGGAATTAGTTGTAAAATACTTTGTAATGATTTGTGTGTTGCATCAGGAGCTCTTCCATATGTAAAAATACTCTCTTCACTGTTTCCTTTATGTAATCCTGGGAAAACTGAAAAATTTTCTTATTCTCTTAGGCCTACCACGGCCATCATCAAGCTCTGGAAGTGCTCGTACAGTCGCTGCTAGACCTTGATGTGAGGAATAATAATGGAAGGACACCACTGGATCTTGCTGCCTTCAAGGGACACGTCGAGTGTGTAGATGTGCTCATTAATCAGGGGGCATCAATCTTGGTGAAAGACTATGTCGTAAAGAGGACCCCAATACACGCAGCAGGTTTGTGCTAACTGACAGACTCTTAAAAATTCGGCTTTTGAAGTAGATCTTCCGTCATCTTTTGAAGTCTCTTTATGTTCTAAGAAATTATGTTTAGGAATGGATGATGACTTTTAGGTTACTGTTAAGACTTAAGACTTCTGGATCTTTATATACCTATAGGTATAGATTATATTACTAATGGTAACAAAGCATTTAAGGGTAGAAACCTGTATTAATGGTTCATCTTTATGCATTGCTGTTCCCTGCTACTGTCTAAAAGGGTGTGTGGAATGGGTTGGGTTAGAAAGGACATAAGACCGTTTAGTTCCAACCTTGTCCATTCAGCTAGCAAAACTAATTGCACTGAGAGGTGTCAGCGGTATGTTCTTGCTTCTCTCCTCATCTTTCACACAGCCCAAATATAGATATGTGTTTGTGTTGCCTCTCTTGGCAGTAAAATGCTCTGGTCAGTTTGAGAAGTGACTTGAAAACCGTGTTTTGCTTCTTCCATGTTTTATATCATTTCTTACATATTTTCAAATAACAACAAACCTTTGCAGTATTTTCTTACTGCCTTTCCAAGAAATGTATAAACTCAAAGTCTGACATTCATGCTTCAGTCTCATTTTTTTCCCTGTCTTTGAAAATAGGGTTATTGGAATTGACATTATTGTTATGACCTACATGGCTACACTTGCTATCAAATTCCATGTATGATTGTCTGTGTATGTATTTGCTTGTTTTAAGGCACAGGTAAAAATTGTGCTGACTCTTATATTTAATTATTCCTTCTTGTGAACAGTGTATAAGCATATATTCTTACAGCTAATGTGTGCAGCCCTTTTTGTATGCTAAAAAACAAATACCTGTTGGGAACTGGTGTTTTGATTCTGTGTGATACTAAATAATTGAGAATATCTCATATCTGAAATCATTGAGTGTTCATGGTTTTTTGGTTTTAATTTTAATTATATCAGAGTTAAAGCTGTACACTGGCTTTTCAAGCTATTGAGTGTTAGTATGAGCAAGATAGTGCTGTATTTCAGCTGCGTACTTGTAGACAATTCTTGTAGAACTGGTGTTTTGATGATGTTTTACAGCTACAAACGGTCACTCAGAATGTTTGCGACTGTTGATAGGAAATGCAGAACCACAGAACGCAGTGGATATTCAAGATGGAAATGGACAGTAAGTTTTAAAAATACAAGTTCTAATTTTCACAAATTACTTCGTTTCATAAAAGGGCAAAACCAAATAACTATTTTACATTGGTGACTTTTGTTGCTTTCAAAGGAGGTGATATTTGAACTAAGACAAATGAGTGCATATTTTGCAATAAACAGTTTCAGCAGTGAAAAATATCTTGTTCAATTGGGAGTAATTCAGTCAGGAATTCAGAATTAGTGGAAATAAGTTAATTTTCTTGAATCTCCTGGGATTCTTGGAATGAAGGTAGTGCGAGAGGAGCTCACTGGTAGTCTAAATTGGTAGTCTAAATTTTCAGTGTTCTTTGGTAGTGCGCAGTGCCTGGATAAGAGGCAACAGGCACAAAGCAAACGAAGTTCCATCTGAACATCAGGAAGCATTTCTTTTCTTCAAGGGTGACAGAGCACAGAGTCTGCCCAGAAAGATTCTATAGTTTTCTCAGTGAGCATCTTCAAAAACCACCTGGACATGAGCTTGGGTAGGCTGATGTGGGTGTTCCTGCTGGAGCAGGAGGTGGACCAGATGGGCCTGGATGTCTCTGCCAACTCAACCATTTTCTGTGTGTGTGTGTGTGTGTGTGTGTGTGTGTGTGTGTGTGTGTGTGTGTGTGTATATACAGAGGTTTTTTATATTTCAGCTGAGCACTAGTCTGTTAAATTGCCGTGTAAATTACACTTTAATTTCTCTCTCTGCATAGGACTCCTTTGATGTTGTCAGTTCTCAATGGGCACACGGACTGTGTCTATTCACTGCTTAACAAAGGAGCAAATGTAGATGCCAAAGATAAGTGGGGAAGGACAGCATTACACAGAGGGGTAAGAGAATTCTTCCTTTCTGTTTTTTCCAGTATTGTACATACTGAGTTAAAATACAGGCTTAGTTTGCAACACTAATGAATTTATTATTTTCATAATTACAATCTTAGCATTAGATGTTCTTTTTAGTTGCTTTCAAGGCTAGTTTGCTACATAACCTTAAAATTCTGTTAGATTTCCTGAGTCTCTTGATGTTGATATAAGCTGCTGGCTGGAGAAGACCCAAAGTACGACATTTTGTCATGGAGTGGGGGGAAGCTTGTTAATTGATGGAAGAAAATTATGATATATGCCAAATAGGTTTGGGTTTTCTGTTTTCAGAGATTCATAGATTCATTAGGTTGGAAAGGACCTACAAGATCATCTAGTCCAACCATCCTCACACCACCATCCCTACCCACCAAGCTACTAAATCAAATCCCTTAGCACCTCATCTAAACGCTTCTTGAACAGCACTAGGGACGGTGCTGTTGTTTTGTTGTAACCTTTGTCTGATAACTGAACTAGGCCCAGAGATGGGTGACTCATTCAGTATCATTCCAAGAAATCGTGAATATAAAAGTATACTCCATTCCAATGGAGTGGCTGTTTCTTAACATAAAAAACAGTACCTGTGCTTATTTTGTTATTACTTCAATATTTAAGACTTTGCCTGCAGTGTGCTTAGTTCAGTTATATGTCTTGATGCTACACATGAATATTTGCAAACTTGTTTCGTTTCTTTCTCTCAGGCAGTGACTGGGCACGAGGAATGTGTAGAAGCACTACTTCAACATGGTGCTAAGTCCTTATTACGAGATTGTAGGGGGCGAACCCCTATACATTTGTCAGCTGCATGTGGACATATAGGTGTTCTAGGAGCTCTCTTGCAGTCGGCAACATCTGTGGATGCAGTTCCTGCAATAGCAGACAATCACGGCTATACATCGCTGCACTGGGCCTGCTATAACGGTAAACATGCAAGCATCCTTGGGGGGGAATTTATCTCATTGTAGGCATAGTGTCTCACAAAGGATTTCCAGTACTACTAAAGCATTCTGAATCTCAGCTAAGTATTCAACAATGAAATGAGCCAAGGAGATAAGATATTTTTTATGTTGGGCATTTTGGAGGTGAAAAATGTGCAGGGCTGTCATGTCATGTTTCTTCTTTTATTACTTCCAGGACTGTAATCATCACATACTTATAAATCTTCCTTTTCAATGAATTTAGTGTCGACACTGTATTGCTTAAAATCATATTAAATATTTATCTGGAATCTGAAGTTAAATGTCAGAATGTAGATGCAGCTGCAAAGGGAGTCAACAGTTTGAGGGAAAAGCTGAGGGACAAAACAGTGCATTAATATTGCTGGATGTAGTGGTATGTTTAAGTCAGCACCTGGAAATCATTTAATTAATAAGAGCTGAATCTTCTACTAACATACTCACGGAGGTGCTAGCCATTTATGGACAACTTTCATTTTCACTAATGCAAACGTTTACACTTTACTGTATTCTGCAGTCAGTCATGTACGTGTTCTTCAAACTTGATTTTGTATTAACTGTCATTAGTGAAGACCAGTGACAAAATGACATTTACATACAGATAGCTCTGAATTCCTTAAATAGGAAACATCTTTATAACTTACCAAAGCAAAGCAATCTACTGAACTGTAGTTGGAATGGTTTCCGGGTGTAAAGAGGTACCCAGGTGCTTCTGTCTGAAGGTTCCATATATAAAATGTCCTATTGTTCATTTTATTCTCATAGTCTTGGAATAAATAATGTTCATCAGCTGCAGAAATAGGAAGTGTTCAGTGTCAGGTTTTCACACTCTTGTACTCCTGGCAAGCACATACTCTTTTTGACACAAAACTCCTCCATCAAATGGGTTAACAATTAAAATACATTAATTGTTAATACTGAAATAGAAGTTCTTAATACTTTAAAACTGCTTTAAAACTTGAAAATAAAATATTGCTTGATCTAATTTAGAGAAATATTTGTCCTAAATCATAAGTAGAACTTTTTTTAATATCACCTATCTCTTATTTTGCTTTAGGTCATGACAGTTGTGTGGAACTCCTCCTGGAACAAGAAGTTTTCCAGAAAATTGAAGGAAATTCTTTCAGTCCATTGCATTGTGCTGTGTAAGGAAAAGCAAAATTATTCTTCATAGCCTTAATCACAGTATTTAACAAAAGATTTATCATTCTGTAAATAACAGCTTGTTTAATTCTTTATAGGATAAATGACAATGAAGGTGCTGCAGAAATGTTAATTGATACGTTAGGTGCTGGTATTGTGAATTCAACAGATTCAAAGGGAAGGTAAGAGTGCATCTGCATAGTGGAAGAATGTATGTAGTGGTTGCATTGACTCAGATTGCCTCAATAAATGTTGTTGTTTGTGGGTTTTTTTTATGACCACTTAGATTTGTTCCTACTCCCCCTTTTTTATTCTTTGAAGATCATTTTAAATTCTGAGTAAGGAAAAAACTTGAGATTTTTTAAATCTAGTTCTGATTCAGTAAACTTGAATTGGCTTTTTGTTGTGTAGGCAGGGTTAAAACTGCATCACTTCACGGGTGTCATTGTATGCTTACTTTTTTTTCCCTGAATCAAATTGTATCTGTGCTGTGAACTACACAGTTATGTATTTGAAAATTGAAGGTGATTTCTGGAAGGCACCAGTCACAACTTTTAACATGCCTGATCCCAACTGATCAGTGGGGATGAGGGCCTGATCTTTGTACCTACGGTCAGGTCTGATCACAGTGTATCTGTGCATCGAGTAGGAAGCACAGCTGAGTGTGACTGTGTGATCTGTTTCAGGACTCCTCTTCATGCAGCAGCTTTTACAGATCACGTTGAGTGTCTACAGCTTCTACTCAGTCACAATGCTCAAGTAAATGCTATAGATGCTTCTGGGAAAACACCTTTAATGATGGCTGCAGAGAATGGACAGACGAATACTGTTGGTAAAGAATCTATTTCTGCTGCTAAGTGTGTTGATCTTACCACAGATGAGGTTGCCTTCATCACTTTATTATTGTGGATATATTTTGTCAAAACAACATGTTCATTTTGCACAAATGTAAACTATTGACATTTCACAGTGTGTGCTTTCAGTTAATACAAACCCTCATTTCCTGCAGAGGTGCTGGTTAGCAGTGCTAAGGCTGATCTGACTTTGCAAGACAGCTGTAAGAACACAGCACTCCATTTGGCTTGCAGCAAGGTGCGTGCGTACTCTGACCTCAGCAGTGCTTTGTCAAGCATTGTTTCCAATTAAAAACTTGTTACTTTGGACAGGTGTTCAAAGCTTTTTCTTTTTTTTTAAGGATTATTTGTTATGTAACAAATGTTTGTTCTGTGTTAAGGGTCATGAAACTAGTGCCTTGTTAATACTGGAGAAGATTACGGACAGAAACCTCATCAACGCCACCAACGCAGCCTTGCAAACGTACGTATCAGCAGGGAGTGTTTTTCAGGTTACTTTTTGGCGGCTTTCTGCTAAAACTTACTTATTAAGAGAATTATTTGATTGGATTTTGTTTGAATTGCCTAACACTGGAAGTTGAACCACTGGAAGTGAGAAGGTGTGTTGTTCGAACTTGAACTTCTAGTGTTAACAGGGTGAAAAGGATGAGAAATAAATCTTAATGTCTTGTGATCCAGGGTATCCTGTGTGAGATTACTGCTGCCCACTCAGATTATCTGTAAACCCATATATTTGTTTTACAGATTACTTAATTTTTCAATTAAAATTCATTAAAATGTGTCTTAAATTAATCAGAGGCACATGAAGGTTTTTTCTTCGTAGCTAGGCATGGAAATGTAGCTAAGTGTGCTTCTGTTATTCCCATGCTCGCTGTTAGTAAAATGTTATCTATTACTGAGATGGATGAGTTCATTTTCTATTCGATATTATTCTATCATTCTACATTATATTCTCAATATCCCAGGTGCGAAGGGACCCAAAAAGATGGATTGTCAAACCACCCCAAACTCAAACCCTATGTCTGAGAGCACTGTCCAAGTGCTCCTTGATCTCCAGCACTATGGAGCCGTGAGCACTGCCCTGAGATGGCTGTTCCATGGCTGACCACCCTCAGGATTCATTCTCAGTGCTTCCTGAGGATTTACCATCAAACAGAATTGAGCCTGTTTTGTTAGCACAATTATAGAGAAAGCTTACAGTGTGTAAGTCATATTGTGGAATGTGCTTCAGAATGAGCAAATAAATCTCTCTTCCACGTTCTTTTTTTTTTTTTTTTTTTTTTTTTTTTACTTTTAAAGAATGTATTTGTGTTGTAGGCAACATGTGACAGCTGATATGTAGCTAAGTTATGCACAAGAATTCTTGGATTGCTTTAGTATTGTTTATCACACAGACCATTTAGAATAAATATCAAAACTTGCAAGCAACTTGCGCATTTCTCTGGCCTTGCATCCCTTCTGGAATCTGTCGTGTTCAAACCCCTGCAGTTTTACTGACTGTTCTCAGAGATCTGCTTGAAGCAAGGAGTTGAGACAGTAAGACTCCTTCCTCAGCTTTTGTTGTGTACTGTGGCACACCTTAGCGTGCCTTGGCTCCTCTGGTCTGATCACCAGTTGTTATGGGAAACATCAAGTACATATCTGCACCCCCATAAAATATTTGTGTACGTTTCAGCAGCTGTTCAGAATATTACTGGTGGAGCACATGCTTCTCGGTAACTAAACAGGCTTTAATCTAAACTGCTTTCATCATAAACAGTGTCCTTCCTACGCAGAGGCAAGATGAGCAGTTGTTGGCTCTGTATTAAAGTGGTTTCTTACATCTTTCATTGTATCCGTGGTTTGCATTTGCTCTTGAGTTTTAGCACTTCAGCATAAGCACCAGTTTCTCCTGTTTTTGTCTTCCACATTACACTTGCTTCCAAATGAAAATAGAGTTTAGAGTTAATGCAAACAACCGTAAGAACCTCAGAATGAATGAAGAGCAGTAGAAATCCAAGTGGAATGAAGCTGGTGATTGTTTCCTGCTGGGTGGTGGTAGGGTTTCTTTAAACCAGTGGGAGTCCATTCAGGAGAACTATTGCTTATTTAAAAGGTATAATTAGAGCAGCTGAGGTAAACTTACACTTCCCTTGATACATGGAGACACCACACAAGAGATGGTTAATAGTTTGAGGTTTTCAGATGTAATTTGTTTTCCTCCCTGCTTGATGTGTTCTAAATTCTTCATCTCTATTCACAAAGGAATGTGGTGGTTTCTGGAAGGCAGATTGATGCAGTGCCTCTGCGTCTCTTGAAAGCATTAATATGCAATAAAATAACGTAGTGATATTTGTATTCTGATGATTATTGCCAGTGACACAGTAGATTTCAGTCTAATAAAAACTGTTTAGTGAAGGATTTATTAATGGGAAGGTATAGTTGACTTTGATTTGTTATTGTGATCATTTCCAGCAGCTACTTCCTCACATGTGGTTCCATTTAAAAAAAAAGAAGAAAAGTTATTACGGTGTAGTTTCTCTGCAGCAAGAGCTTTGCTTTTTCCCATCTTGGTTTTGTATCTCCTATACTTGGATAACATGTAAATAAAATACATCAGTAATCATTTAAGTAGATGCAGTCTATCTGTCTTGTGTATTATATTTTGTTCTTAGCTTTATATACCGCTTTGTTTGTCTTCACAGACCTCTGCATGTCGCTGCTCGAAATGGACTAACAGTTGTAGTTCAAGAACTGTTAGGAAAGGGAGCAAGTGTACTTGCTGTGGATGAAAATGGTAAGAATGAATTTAACTTTGTTTCCCTGTAGCAGCTATGCTTTTCAACTCAACTCACTGGAATGCAATAACCATGTGGAAATTTCATATGAACCTTCCAGTAGGTTTCCCATAATACAAACAGTGTGTCGGTGATCTGTCATTTTAGCAGAGGGGAAGCAAAGTTTTCAGAACAGTGCAGCTGATGGTGTAGAAATATTTGGTTGAAATGTATGGTCTGATAGTGCACATACTGTGAATACACTGGCTGTGATGAAGGTAAAATTTTCACTTGTTAAGCTGGCTGGAATGGCCACCCATTTTGTGTGGGTTAGGTGTACTGGTTTTTGTTTTTTAATAAGAGTGTGAACTACAGATGTCAGTTACTGGGTCTCGATCTTCTGGGTCATTAGAGCTTTCTGTTGCATGAAGAAAAAGTAGCAGAATTAGAAAAGTCTCAGAGAATAAATCCCACGCCTTGTAAGGACAAAAGTACACGAGGCCTGCTGACTTCTTATTTGCACATTTTCACATATGAAATGTATGACTCCAGTATGCCTTGTGACTAAGAGCGGTAGTTGTTTTTTGGGTTGTTTTTTTTTGCAGTGGTTGTTTTCTTGTTTTGTTACATTTTTGTGGGATTTTTTTTCTCTTTATTTTTTCCAGAAAGGGCACGCCTGATTAATAGTTCGACTTAGATTTCCATTTTGGAAAGCTTGTCCTCTCTTGATGTTTGCTGTGACTTGCCTTGCACAGGGCTGCTCAAATTGCACTGCTTAAGTTGACGTGGGTGATACAAGGATCGTTCCTCCCCTAAAACAGGGTAAAGGGTAACTGCTGAATGGAATGCCCTAGAATAAAGGATGGGAAAACATCTGTCTTTGACTTCTAGCTTCTCACCACAGTTGTGCCAGCTGGAGATACCATCTATATTTTCTGTGGGTTCATGTGCACGGCGTCAGTGCCATGCTGAGGAGGGTCTGTGCTGTAACAGTTGTTCACACAGAAGCCGCAGTTCACTGGCAGCCAGGGGATGGAACTAACATTTACACTTCTCTTAAAACCTGCTAATATTTTAAATTTAAAGCAGCTCCTCCGTGCTGCCTAGTTCTAGTTCCTCTCTGTGGTTCCTGGTGTTCCTAATAGCGATTACATTGCTTATAGAACCTCGAGCAGCCTGGAGAGTATTCGTAGTGAATGCTTTGAGCTGTGAGAGAGCAAGAGAAAGAATAACAATGTGGTATTTCATTCCTAGTTATGGAAGCTCGAGATGTAAAATGGAATGTTAGTGTAAGTTCTGGGCTTTGGAGGATTTTTAACAGAAACAAGTCCATCAGTTCATCTTTCTGTTGACCTTCAGTTTTATTTTTTCACAACAAAGTGTTGTGCTGCGTTCCAGAGATGCACGAGTGCTGCCTTACACATCTGGAATGCCCAGTTCTTCCATTGCTTCTGCAGACTGTTACTGTTGACTCTGGGCTGTTGAAGTCAGGATTGTCCCCTGCTTGCTGTATCCTCACATTCTAGCCACAGTGAATTCCCATCAGGAGCCTGTCTCCCTGCTTAAAAATTCTGTGCAATTGTACAGTGTGGTTTATCCCCATGGTAACTATTTCCGAACCGTGTCCTAAAACTCCACCTGGGTCATTTCTTCAATAAAAGCAGGTCCTCAGCGCAGAACTAAGTGGTATGAAATGCTTCTGCAGCAGAAAGATGACGTGACCTTGGACAGATGCGTACGTTACCGTTTTGTTTTTCCTGGCTTGCAGGTTACACACCAGCTCTGGCCTGCGCACCCAACAAGGATGTGGCCGACTGCCTCGCGCTCATCCTGGCCACGATGATGCCCGTTTCATCCAGCAGCACATTACCTTCCCTTACATTCAATGCCATTAATCATTACACCAACACCTCTAAAACTGTCACCTTCGATTCCTTGCCAATCATGAGGAGCGATCATAGCTCTTACTGTACTTTCAACAATATTGGCAGGAAGGATGGCTACCCGTACACAGAAGAAGACGAACTCAATGACTCAGATTCTGAGACCTATTGAACGCCGCGTTTTGTAGGGCTGGAGCGTGACCCCTGAGGCTGGAAGGGGCATCACGTCTGTGCTTTTGAAAAAAGCTGTCGGAATTTGAATACAAAAAGAGGACAGACCTTCAGAAGATGCTTTTTATTGTGGTTGCATATAAAAAAAAAAAATCCATGAGACTCTAAAAGGATTTTTAAGAGCATATTTTGCAGAAGCAGCAGAAATTCTTGAATAAATTCTTGGAACCCATGGCAAAAAAAAAAAAATAAAAAAAATAAAAAGAATGTCAAAACTGCTTTATTTAACTGCTCCACCATTCTGTGTCCGCTGCCGGGAGTAACTTCTGCAGACTGGGAGCCCTCCCTGATGTAAAGGAACGACACTGCTGTGCAGCACAGAGGATGCCAGATTTAAATATTGTCAATAAAACGAAAATCATTTTGAAGGCAATAAAAGCGTTTGGTACAGTAGGCATTGTTTGTGCTGCAAATTGCCAAAGGACCAAATAACTTAAAAGATTTTTTTGTTTTGTTTTTAATTAAATACCTTTTTTTGTGAGAACTGGAATAGATTCTTTGAGAAATTGTTTTAACCAAACCTTAATTACTTCTGGGAAAGGAGCTTAGATTTGGTTTTAAGTGTTGGGGTTTTTGTTGTTGTTGTTCCCCATCTTAAAAGCCTTCCGACACTATTAAATGTACCATGAGAGAAAGCAGATGTATTTTTCAGTTTTGTTTCCTTTTTCTTTTAGGCAACATGAAAACGGAACTTGTCGTACTTTTCTAACACTAAAACTAAACCAGCTAACAAGGTGAAGTCAGGGTGAAAAATGTACAGTGTAATAAACGAGGGAAGGGTGGGAGGCGGGGGAGGGGAGCGGTCACTGTTGCACAGTTTTAGACTTTTTAACTTTGGTGGTTTGAATTATTATTATTTTTAATTTAAAATACGTGAGTAACATGGAAACTGTGAAACTGCATAAAAGGAGTGGCAGCGTGTCCATAACCCCGTTGTGACTGAGAGTTCTTTCCAACAATCTGTCCGCTTCCTCATGTCGAAAAAGTTGTACGTAGAGTTCAAACTGTATGTCCCTATCACTTTTTTTTTTTTTTTTAATGTATCCTGGAGTTACCGGGGGAGGGGGAGGTGAATTTAAAAGTATATTTCCCTGTTAGAAAGAAGTACAGTGTCTGGTCTGTGGGAAGAGCCGTGTATCTTTGTTGTGCCCCGCTTAGGAAATGAGCAGCAGAAGCAGGTCCCTGGTATGTAGTTCAGACTCACCCCAAGATCTTTATTTTGTTTTTAATTTATAACAGACTACTGCGTTTTTTTTTAATTGCCTGAAGAATGAAAAGCTGACATAAGCAAGCTCAAGCCTCATCTGTTAAATACAAGTATTTACTTTTTTTGGCTCTGCTTTAACTACAGCTGTTACTTTTCAAGTGAAATGGCTTATGTACATGCAAGGAGTCCTTGCGTGTCCTGGTGAAGTACAAATAAATTACTGCAAACCGATTTGAATTTCCTTTTTATCCTTTTTGTATTGTGGAACTGGAAATCTTTATGATATTGTAAATTATCAGCTGGTTTTCTGAACATAATGTGGAGACACGGGACAATATTTTGATCTATTTGATAATTTTGTGGGGGGTTTTTTTTGAAGAATTAATGAGCATGTACATAGAAATAGTGACTGCTTGAATACTGTATTTACCTGCACTCTTTCAGTACTTCAAGATTCTTGTATATTTTATGGAGTATAATAAAACTCAAATGTGAGTTCTAAGGAATAATTCATTTGTATCTGTTAAGCATTAACGGCGGAGTCTCTTGTTGAACTGTTAAAATGTATAAGATCTTCTTCACAACGGCTGCGTAATCCTAAACTGGAGGTGAGCTGTTGGCGCTCAAAGGAACTTGAAATGTTAGATGAGTTCATTATTCCTCTAGGCCTTCTTCTAAGTATCGCTTTAACCATTTGTGCCTGTGCTCACTATTTGCATACGCAATACGTTTGTCTTCCAGCAGACCTAGATGACTTCAGGGTGATCACAGGCAGCTCAGGAGGTCCCTGTTGGCCTGCAGTGAGATTCATCCCATCTGTTCAAACACCGAGGTTGAAACAGCATGGATCCAGCCATCCTCACGGGAATCACCATGGCAAGGAGCACCTGCTGTGTGGGAAAGGTAACAGTGAAATGTTTCTGTTAATGAAGCTGTCCCATTTTGAAGCTGCTTGATTCTTAGTACAAGTTGCTGACTTCGTTTAGGGATTCAGAGTTGCATGTATCTCTCATCTTTGGAGTTCATCCAGTGAGCGTGGAGATCTCTGTTCTTGCAGGGTAGGACAGCAGTTGTGCCTCCCAAATGGTAACTGTGACTCTTACTAGAAAATGATCTGATTCCTGAAATGGAACAACGTTTGCTTCAAAAACATACTACTCTTTGTCAGAGATTGCTTTCCTAATGAGAGGTCAGGAAGGAGGGAGCAGGAGGGCACAGCTGGACCACGGAAGCAGTGCATTAGGGTAAAATAAAGACTTTTCAGACTGGAAAACATCATAAAAATGAAGGGACTTCAGTAATGACAGCAACCAGCTCTGATCAGCTCTGTGTGCACTGACTGCTGCTGTGTTTTATGGTTTATTCAGTTCTCAGGATAAATGTCATGCAGTAGAAAATGCTAAGTTAGCACAGAACTTACTGGACAGAGCTGTTTTCAGAGCACTGTGTTTGTGTAAATGCTTGATGTCATCACAAGGAAGAATCCATCCTTTTTTTTTCTTATATCCGTTGTCCTTTTTCCTCCCCTTTCCGGAGTGACCCCTTTGTAATCAAGGTTTTTCTTGTAATGTCATATCAAGTCTCACCTCCTACTTATTTATTTCCTATTACTGCTTATCCAGCACCTGGATTTCTCCAAAACAGGCACATAAAGTTTTGCTCCGGTTAGTATCTGAACAGTGGGTGCTAAAGATCCCAAAGCTGTTACCTCACGTGCAACTGGTAACGTTCATAGATTCTTCAGCCCCATAATCCTGTTTCTAAGAAGAGTTAGCTCCCTTAGATTCTGTCCATTTAAAAGCAACAAATGCTGTAATAATCCAGATAAAGTTTTCTGCATATATTCTAGTTTGAGAGAGAGCTCAGTAGAACCTTGCAGGCAGAAGTGAATACCATTCCGAGGATTGCTGTCCGGCAAATAGCTGTGAGAAGTTTAATCACGTGGTTCATCGTGGAACGTTTCAGCAGTGCCAGATGTGTCAGGGGAGTTTATAATCCTGACTCCGTGTTTGGAGCAGTGAGGTTCACATCATAAAAGCAGAAAGCTAAATGGAAAGGAAGCAGCAGTTCTGCAGAAGTGGAGGGTGTGCTCTTTGCTAGAAGGTGTACAGCTGAGAGGAAGGAGCTCGGTGGCACTCGCTGGCTGCAGCTGCCACAGCACTCTCCTCACATTGCCCACTGTGACTCTGCTGATGGCACCTCTCAGCACAGAGGCCGTTGTGCTTTTGCTGTAGAAGCGTTGGACAGAATGGTTTATCCAGGAAATTCCTATCAGTCCTTCAGTCCGAGATTAACAGGTCTGCGTGGCCACTTGCAGTCATCTCTCAACGACTTGTGCCAGCTTCTTTTTCCTTTTAAGATAGATCTTGTTAAAGATGCTCAGTCTAGTGATGGCTCTGGGAAGAACGGTGTGCTCCAGCAGCAGGATCCTGCCACGTGGCACAGCATTTATGTACAAACCCTGCTGTCCCACAGTTCATTGTGTGCTTTTCGCACCTCTTCCTGAATGAGTTTATGAACAATGTTTCAATCGTCTCAAAGTCAGAACAGGTGTGCAGTGATTTCTCTTTTAAAAAGGGGAAGGCAGAACACTGAAGCAGCACATAACTGCTGATATTCATTGCTGAGTTTTCTTTAAACACAATTTTGTGCACGGGAGATGGAAACTGTGCCTCAGTGAAGGCTGGGGTTTCAGTATAGCAGTTGATATGCCCCTTCCCAGACTGGCTGCTCACAGATGTTAACAGTGGTGTAACATTTACTTAGTTACTGGTAAAAGTAGATGAGATAACTGAGTGAGGTTGCAGTCAGCCAAGCAAGCAGCCAGCAAGTTACAGAGATTTCAGATGGGAGGGAAGAAGGGAGCTGAGAGTAAGGAGAAAACATCAGCGCTCTAACCACAAATCAGAACCCGACACCACTCAAGCTAGATGTATATCTATTTTCTTGCATGTATTTGTGCATTCTTTTTCTTCCTTTTGCAGTGGTTTTCCACTCCTTTCATTTCCATCCCCACCAGCACCCCAGAGAACCAAAGAATTAAATTAAAACAGGAGAATTCAGTTGAAACGAGATGATTTTCCTCATCTAAAACATCTCCACGCATTGTACCAAGCCTTTAGATTTGCAGTGCAATTCATTTACTTATGGAATGACAGAAGCTTCCAAGGTGCACACTGTGGTTTATTTGGTCATCATTTCAAATGTAGGATCTAATTAGACAGTCACGTAACAAACATACCTGAAGATCCTGAAGTGCAGATGTTCAGCAGTTCCCGTTAAGATATACGCTCTGAAAATCCGAGTGCTTTTCTGCTTCAGTGAAATACCTGTGCTAGTCCTTTTCATACCATCGCCCGTACAGAGCAGCTGTCAGTAGGCCATGAGCGGTTCTGTTTTTGCTCAGGAAATAGTGGTCGTTTTTCCAACCCATGTGATCAGCGAAGTCCAAGGTGATACCAGATGTCAGCAGTAAAGGAAAGATATAAGGAGTACTCATATTCCCCCACAGCTGGAAATCGATGCGAGCAGTGGCATCTGTAACCTCCTGTCCACAAGTGCTAAAGCTGAGACCTCCACACTTCACTAATGCACAGGCCTGGACATAGTATATGCCATTCACTGTATGGAGCCCATCAAAAACCCCCAAAGCGTATAATTCATCAGTTACGACATCTCTCTTATACTTCAAGTAGCAACAAAGAGTATTGGCGCAGACCTGAAGTTCTCCTTTTTCTGCCCATAGAGGAACAAAACTAAAATTGTCATACATCATTTCTGCGTAGAAAAGAGGAGGTAACCATTCATTTCCTTCTTCTGATGCTTTACCAGGGGCCTCCCGTCCTTCTGTGGAGCAAACCTGGCCATCCACCGAGGTACTTGTAAAAGTATTGCATGAATGATGTACGTCCCCTCTAAACCTTTCGTTATGCTCCAGATCAGTTTTGTAATCTGTGCTAATCACGGGAATTTCTGCTACTACGAGCTTGCCTCCGTGACTTTCCATGTTGTGGTAGATAAATGATTGGACCGGAGTGTATATGCCGCTCCCCGTCATGCCCAAAGTAGGGTGGTGGATGTTAGCTGCTAAAATATTGACATTGAAAGCCGTTGCAAAAGCTTGTTGAAATTCCACAGCGGACAGGAGTGGGAGCTGGTTCATCCAGGCAGTCGGATACACAATTTGCTTCACATTGAACTGTCTGATGAGATTCACCGCAGGCTCAAAGAAGAGTATGTCAAAGCAAGTAAACATACCGAACTTGCCAGCAAAAGGGGTGTCGAAGAGCTTATAGTCAGGCTCAGGAGGGGTATCAAAAGCATATTCGAAGTACAGGTTGTGTTTGCGGTACGTGGCTACCAGCGCGCCAGCGTCGTCCAGCACCACGTTGGTATTGAACTGGTACCTTCCATCGCGAGGACAGCGAGGGTCACTGTGCTCACAGGGCTGCTTAGTGCCTAGGTTTGCCACGAGGAATATCTTGTTGTTCAGTGCCATGCAGCTCAGACGCTGAAGAACCTAGAGAACCAGGATACAGAGGGGAAGTTTCACTTCAGCAGCTTCTGACCGTTGCTGGAACATCAGTGGCTTTAAGACACCTTAAGACAGCTGCCAGCTCTGAGAAAGCAGCACAGCTGCTTTGTGCACACCTTGAGAAAGCACATTTCTAATATCAATTATCTGGACCTGCAGCACTTTGTTCCTGCAACTACTTCAGAGTTTTCACCTTAAAACTTATTAAGAAAAAAAATGACTAAATACAACTCATAGAAGCAGGGAGGTAAACTCCTTCTGCTGAGTTGCACAAAAGAAATACTGAACATTACAGGCTGCAGCACTACTGGGTTGTTTCCTGCAGATCAGAGAAAGCTGTACATTAACTGCTGTTTATTTTCTTTCAAGGTGAGACTGCACAGCAGTGCAGCTGTTTGAAGCTAAGTCTGGAAAAGCACAAATAATCCATCAGAATTTCAACCATTTTCCTAAGGTTCATCCCTGAACCACATAACGTTGCTGAGAAGGTAAGTGCAATGCTCAGGAGGAACAGTGATACTAACTTCTGAGGCCTAGAGCCTCAGGATTTCTCTCCATAGCACCACTCCCCCCAGATCTATCAGCCACCTTAAATGAGACCGTGCAGATATTTCTGAAGAGCTGTTTAGGTTCTGGTGGGGTACTGCTGTAGTCTAAAGCTACGTGTTTTTATATAAAGAGCTTCAGAATATTTTGATGTGGTTTTCTGCAGTTCTGCTGAAATGAGAACGTGCATCAGCAGCGTACTGAACCCTGCTTAACTGCAACAAAGACTGCCAGTACTGCAGACTGCAAGTGTAGGATCTGAACATCAAACTGAACCTTTGTTTGCTTGTGTACGACCACCAGTAGTAACGATTCGTAGGCCAAAGTAGGTCAGAATTCACCACTGTGATGTTTGCACATAATTCTGCTGTCTCAGTGGGCACAAACTATTACTTATTTTCAGTGTACTGATTACTGTAACATTAGAGGAATAAACAGCTTGTATTCCTAAGTGTGGCATAATTACCGTGAGGTCCAGAGGAGTAGATGAAATCACTATCTTTGTAATTTGCAGGCCACCTCTTCTGTAATCTCACTCCATCTACGTTAAGTTATGACAACCATTACACTATTGCAGGTCCCTTCCTGTTACTTGAGCTAATCAGTTCACACACAGTCAAATGAGTCACAATGTTCTCAAGTCATTACACCCATGGAATGCTTGGACTGTTAAAACTGAGTGACAGGAAAGTGTCAGAAATGACAGTAGTGCAGTACTGTTTTATCGAAACCACGTTCAAAGTGAAATCCCCAACTACTCGTGATGTATCTTATTAGACTGCCTTTTCATGAGGGGGGGGGTGAGTTCAAAAGCCTAGAACACATAAACAAGCTGAAGCTCTTCCATGAATCTATCCAAAATAATCTAGGAATGAAACCAGCATAAACAGAGTCCATTCAAACAGCCTGCTAACTATGAGTTGTTATAGTTCTTCCTTAATTCCCTAAGCAAACCTTGTGCACTTAGAGCACAGATCTAGCTTTTAGTTATTCCACTTCGTGCCACAAAACATTCCTGTATTTACCTCTGTGTCATTGAACAAATACTTCTCTCTGCATGGATTCCACTTCACAGAGTCGGAGTGCGGAACAAAATCTAAGTAGGGATAAATGGATCTTCTTGTGAAGTTGAAGCCATGGATTCCATCTTCAGGAAAAACAATGATCTGTGCCCCCTGTACGTAGAACAAAGGCATGTCTTGTAAGGATAGCAAAAGCAACGCAAGTACGAAATGAAAAGAAGGACAATATTTTGGGTAAAGAGAGCTAAAGAAGGTAAGAATAACTCAAGTATATTTTTATTTCAGCGTCGTAAATTCTTGGCAGAAATAGCCTCTGTCTACATGGGTCACAGAACGTTATCATTCAGGTTAAAGACTAGTCATGTTAAAGACTTAATTTTGTTTTCAGAACTGTGCCATTTGTGGATGAAGTCTATGAAAGGTGCAGCACAACATGAGCGTGGCTTATACACCCTGGTTAGGCTCATGGGGCTGGAGAGGGCACTGGCAGCAGCACTGTTCTCAGAGACAGTCTGGCTGTGGAAGCAGTGCGTGCTGTAGTGGCTATGCAGCCATCAAGGTCTGGGCTCTATCCCCTGAATATATTTAGGCTGAATACCAGCCCATGGAGGGAAGGGGAAAGGAATGGAAAACTTTACTTCCACAAAGCTGTTAATGGTGGAACATTCATTTCCAAGGCATTAAACTTCAGTGTTCAGAAACACGCAGGAATTTCCATTGAGAGCACTGGAATAAAATCAAAGCCGAAGACCGAAAACAAATCTTTTAATAAAAACATTCCATTGAAGAAAACAGAAGGGAACTGGGCATCCAGGCTAAAATAGAACATTAATTTCCCTATAGTGAATAACTATAGGTACGTTTTTCCAAGCTTGGAATAACTCGAGGCAGACAAGCTGCTAATGGGCCTGATTTTTTTTCAGAGCTGCTGGCGGGTCAGAATGTCTGAAAAACCAGAGCATACTTCTGTATATAAATATGGCTGGAGTTGCTTGGGAACACAAACGTGAAACATTATCCTCAGATAGCACTCACTCTATATATACATAAGGCACACAACTGCTGCTGAGCCACTACCTGTCCTGCAGCAGCCACTACTTGCTGCTCGTAGATGTCCAGGTTCCTGCCCATGAGTTCCAGCGCAGACCGTCGATCAACGAGGGCTGCTGGGTTCGGACTCAGGATGGACTCATGTTCGTACACAGCGGCGACGTAACGCGCCTCCTTCACTCTTCCTGAGACAGCTCGATAGCAGAAAAAGCAGACAGCCAGCTTCCAGCACAGCCCCACCATGCTGTACGCCATAAATCTAGAGCAAAAAAAGCACAACAAAACAGGTGTGGAGGAGAGGGGGGAGCTTCGGTGACAACTTGTGCCAGGAACTTAAATGTAACATTAAATACAGAGTGTAACTGAGACTCTGCAGTGTTTGAACTGAGCGTTTTATATCGCTGAACAAAGGTGTGCATATTGTTCTACAACTTCACCCTATGATGTGGTTTAAAAAAAACCCTTTTTGCTATGCATACAGTTGCACTGCTTTCTCACTCCATCTCCCTTTGCAGTTAATGTTCTCGTTCACCTACAGATCTGTTGCACCACGTATCGAAATATCTCTGGGAAAAGTTAAGAGCAGCTCACAAATGTGCACTCTGTCCCCCAGCTGGTAGCCATGGTGGTTTACACGCAGTGATTCCCAGAGCTACTTGAACACTGCATTTAGGAGACAAGGAGCAATGTATAATGCTTTATCAATCCGGGTAACTGCCAGAAGAATTTGGAACTGCCTCTGCATTTACTTGGTTTTTTCACTCCATGGGAACGGCTCTCCTGATGGAATCTGAATTCTCACTTCATTACAACTGTGCACATGTGATAAATGGATTAATTTGGCTTTTTTTTTTTTCCAACATTTATAAAAATGTTGAGAAAGTTCAGGGCCACATTCCTCCCATACAGTGCAGACAGGTAAGGTAACGTGCTTTGTGGTAACAACAATAAAGCAACAACCCAAATCAAATGCAAAAAAAAAAAAAAAAAAAAAAAGAAATGGCATTACTGAGCTCCTCTGAGATTGAATTCTTTGCCCATCTGGTTCAATCCAGACCTCAACAGCAGCCCAGAAAGACACTGCCTTGAAAAGTTTGTTGTATTCTCTCATTGAAGAAATCCCTTCCATGCTTCCCTTTTGCAGAAACAGAAGAATTACAGAGTCTGGAAGGACATCAGTGATGCTGAGAGAGCATGAAGGAGAGACGTGCCGATGCTACATACTGCCAGCCCGCAGAATTCAAGTTCAGTTACTGACTTTTTAATTGTATTTCTTCTTTGGTAACGCTAATCCAGGAAAAAATGTGCTCAAACACTCTGCTTTGCAATCCTTATGACCCACAACACCCTGAACTTTTCCAAAGCAAATATGACAAGCTTTCTCTAGCTCTTGTTAGGAGGAGTTCAGTGGTAAAAAAGAAATCAGTTTTAAACTAGTCACACTTTTATTCTTATTTGTTTCACATCTAAAGTAGTTTTCTACCTAAAAAAACGCCCCAAAGTCTAGGCACACTAACTGCAATTCCAGAATGAACAGCAGGTGATAACCAATCCTCAATACTGGTATAGCTTTTCTTTCTTCTCCCCCTCCCCTTTTTCCTAAAGGCTATCTCATCCAGTACTCAGCAGTGTGCAATTTGAAGTGTGCAGGAATCCCTTCAGATAGCATTTGCTAAGTAACATCTTAATTTAAACCACCTGTTCATTTCCATGAGCTCTACATGCAGCACTCATTTGAGAGCAACACAATCCCGTGTAGGACAGGAAAATCTAAACCTTTGTGCCTGGATCAGACAAACACATTTGTTTGCTCAACAAAAAGTTTCATAACGTGTAGTAACACTTCTCAGGGTGCAGGTGTGACTTAGCTATAAGATGCCACTGAGCTCAACTGTATGTTCACTTTCCTTGACCTTGAGTTTGGCCTGCAGCAGTGAACTCAAGTTACCTAAAGAAGAATAAAAATAGACGAAGCTCTGGCATCTCTGGAAACAGTCGTGTTAAAAATACTCCATTTATATAAATAGTTTTGACAGTGATGTACAGTAAGTTCCTCTCACTATTCTACAACACACTCCTCGAGGAAAAGAGTTCTTGGGGGGGTGACTTGGCAATGTATGTCAAACCCAGCGCTCCCACTTTGTCCTACACAGCTCTCCGCTTTGCTCATGAAATCTGATCAGCACTCAGGTGCAAGAAGATACAGAAAGCAGTAGGGGGAGAAGAGTAGCAGAGACGGGAAGCCTCTCACCATCGAGGAAGCCAATGAAAATAAACACACCATTGCACTTCAATGACAAAACTATCTTTTCTAGCTGTCATCCCTTCAGAGCCGAAATGCCTATTTAGGACAGGAATGGGTTCACATCAGCCATTCCTTAACAAAGTTGTCAAC
This sequence comes from Callipepla californica brunnescens, assembly GCA_023055505.1. NCBI lineage: Eukaryota > Metazoa > Chordata > Aves > Galliformes > Odontophoridae > Callipepla > Callipepla californica. Next base: position 1,714,587 of record JALIRH010000064.1, read on the forward strand.
AAAGATGTAAGGAGAATTACTCTCTGCTAGCAATGGAAAAACTCACAGAGTTTCAGAGCACAAGACCGAATTGCTATGTATTCGATACATCTTATAAGCCAAACATATCAACACAGAAGATTAACAGGGCATCCAAAAGAAGGGATTCACGTTAGTTTTCAACAAGCGAAAAGTAAACCACATCTGAGAAATGAGAATACTCCAAGTTCACCAGTGAAATACAACACTGCAGTAGCCCTTCTTCCTTTAGATGCACAAGAGCCTTAGCAGTGAACACCTGACTACACAAGCTCATCCTGCTGAACCTGCAATAAACAATTTATTGACTAAAATGTTTCCCAAGTCCTTACTTGAGATTACTGCTAGTGCAACAAGCAACAGCACCCTTTTTGACAGCTTAACAACTGGGACTCCACCAGCTAAGGCAGTGCCCTGAGCAAGGAGAGCTGTGGCAAGCTCCAGGGCACAGGGACCATAACCTTCCAAGCCAACAGTAGGACACCAGCAGGGTTTACTCATCCCTTTTAATGTGAGACTTCAAACAAGTCTCAGCTACGTCCTTGTATTTTTAACTTCCCTAATGGAAAGCACTGTGCTATCTAACAGATCATAGAATTAAAGGGATTGGAAGGGACCTCCAGAGATCATTGAGTCCGACCCCCCTGCCAAAGCAGGTTCCCTACACCACGTCACATCCTTCCCCTCAAGTAAGGATGATTTGTTTACAAACTACAGAGCCATCAGCTCACTTGAGTCGCAAAATAAAATCATAACCTGAAATGCTTTATAATTTAAGCTTTCTTCCCCTTTCCTGTAAGGGCCTCTTGCCTGGCAGCTGTGCTTCAGTAAGATCACCTTACAAACCCACCTGCAGGTATTTCATACCAGCATGCAGTGGCAGAGCTCTTGTTACAGCAGCACACACAAAAGGTGACTGCTGTTTGAGCTCAGATCCATTATATATAGCCTTTTTTAACAGCACAGGATGCTTTCCTATTGAATTTTTCAGAACCATTACTCTCAGCACAGCGGTTCAGTGCAGCACCCATACGACAGCTGTGAAAGCTCACCAGTTTGTCAGCTCCCAGCACACGTGGATCTGTGTACCCAGAGCAAAGCAAACTCTGCTTCTTAGTACCTTTATAATGACCAGAATCCAATGGACTGAAAAAAAAGAAGCAGAAGCGGGACACAACCAGATCCTCTTAAATGAGGAACAGCAAGTGCTTCGTAAAGGCCGTATTAACAGTGACAAGTACCAGGTAAAATACTCAGTAAGAAATAAGTCTTTTTTTTCCAATTGAGTTACGGTTATGCTCGTTAAGTTATGCAGTGTCGCCCGTGTTCATGTGATATACGGGGGTTGCTCCGAAAGTAACGCCTCCTGTTTACTTCCACACAACAGAACAGTGCAATGAAACTATCCGAGCAAATTACGAGCTAGGAAAACAAATAAGTAAATAAGCAACAGAAAAACGCTGTTTTCTCCACACAGTCACCACCGCGGGCGGTGCTCCTTCAACAGCGATGAGCCCGCGTGCCACCGTCCCCAGAGCCGCAGGCGCGCTAACTGCGCGCACAGCTCCCGCACGGGCTGAGGCCGAACGCAGCGCGGCCGTGCTGGGCCCGCCAAGCCACGACGGCAGCGAGAAGCGGGCAGGGCAGGGCAGGGGACAGCGAGGGGACAGCGAGGACACAGCTCGCTCCGCACCCCCGCTTCCCCTCACGGACGCGCAGCCCCTCCCCGCCCCCAACCCACCTGTCCTCCGCCGCTGCCGCCGCCGTGCAACGGCTTCGCGCGCCCCCTGCCGGCCCGGCGGCAGCCGCCTCCGCACTCTGATTGGGAGCCCGCTCGTGCCGACGGGCGCTCTCTCGCCCTGAGAGAGCCGTACTCCCGCCTCCTCCGCTTTCTCATTGCCCGGGCGGGCTGGCAGTCAGCGTGCGAGCTGTGGCCGCGCACTGGCGACGCTGTGTCGTTGGGCTGCGCGGGCGCGGTGGGATCATGGAGGAGCTGAGCGGCGCGCAGCTCGTCGCTGAGGCCCTGAGGGCGCAGGTGGGAGCTCGGCGTGCGTGTGGCGGGCCGGCCTGCGGAAACCCTTCTGATTTCTGACCTTTTCGCTTTAGGACATCGAGTACATGTTCGGAGTTGTCGGTATTCCGGTCACTGAGGTGGCGGTCGCGGCGCAGGCAGCTGGGATCAAGTACATAGGCATGAGGAACGAGCAGGCCGTAAGTATGGCAGCTGAGCCGTGCGGGCCCAACGAGGTGCGCTCCGGGACGTGGGCATTTAGGTGCTGTGACAGCCGCTCTGGCTTTGGGTTTTGTTTTATTATCCAGCAGTCGTTTTTTCAGAAGGCATGCATGGCCTGCAGGCGAGTTCAGCAGCGTCAGGCTTGTATCTGGCTTTCAGGAGTTGCTCACAGATTGCTCACCGGTGGACTGCCAGCCTTCTGTACCTGGATTTTCACCTCTGTACTTGTCGTCACAGGACAAATAGTTTCTTTCCCTCCTGAACCAAGTTGAGCTGTGTCTTTCGGCTGTCTAATCCTGCTGTCAGTACACCAACGAGTGCAAGGGCTTAGAGAGGAACACATGTCTCTAAATGGAAGATCTGCCTCTAAAACAAGAGAGGCAAATACACGTTAACACGTGTAAAAGGTACATTTGGTTCCTTTGACTGGGAATTTGACACCGTCTCTATATTCCTGTAGGTCATTTAGCAACCATTCTGTCTTCAGTTTTGGTTGTTAATATGATTAAAATTAGTTTAGTAGCCTCTGTAATAGGCAGAGAAGATTGCACTGTCAAATTAGATGCTTTCCTATTTTATCACTGCTTATTAGACACTTTTCTGTCAGAACAAAGAAAACAAGTAACATTTTCCTTTGTAAATCGTAGAATCATAGAATGGCTTGGGTTGGAAGAGACATCAGGGATCAAGTCCCACCCCCCTTTACTTCCAGTAAATAGCAAGATATTTTTGCTTAGGGGAAGAACAACAGTACAAAGGCTTGTTTTAGTGTCAAAATGTTGAGATTTCTTGAATGGTGTCCTGAGAGGATTTTTGTTTCATTCATTGTCCTCTGTGAACGCTTTGGCAGAGAGGAGAGCAAGCTCTTTGTGTGCACAGTATATTTTATATGCATTTGATGTTTACTCATCATAATTCTAATTGTCCAGGTTTATTAGTTGTGTGGTTGTGGAGCTCGTGTGCGCAGTTACTTCCTGAGTAGCTGAAGGCAGACAGACGTCTGTAGTCTGAGATGGATGGAAGTCAGGTGCACATCTCATTCCAGGACTGTAGCACATTTGCAGAATAAACTGTTAGATTAGAAAAATCAGACTGAAGTGTAAAGTTGAAAGCTCAGTGACGCTGCAAGCTACCTTTAACCCATGCCCACATGGCCCTTGAGCACTGCATGGTTATGTTGCAACTCAGCAGGGTGTTTCTGTCCCTGGATAATTAGAGATCACTATGATAGATGTAGAAGGTTGATAGGTTAGTTTTAAGCTTAATGCACATTGCTGCTGTTTACCTCTGTAACAATAATTATCGCTAAGTACTGAAAGCAGTCTGATTTTGATAATTGTATCTTATGTATGTCGTGAGTATCCAATATGCAGAGCAGGGTAGCTAGTGCTGATGCTCATAGCTGCCAAGGAGCCAAGCTTGAGAACCTTCCAGTATGAGGGCAGCTGGAAGCAAAGCAGACCTCTGTTTTCTCCGCCCCTCAGATTCACAGTCTCATTCTGTATGATCTTTCAGCCTGTGAGCAGCTCACAGCCCATGGCCCTTGTGCCTGGACTATGGACAGTGCAGCATGGGATGAATGTTGATTTCACAGGCCAGGACAGGTGCCTTGTCCTGTTGCACATCTGGGTTTTTTTTGGTCTGTTTTGTTGGCTTTTTTTTTCCCAGGCTGAGCCACTGCCACTTGTTCTGAATCTAAAGCACAGCTCTCAAAGCAGCACTTTTGCAGTGGCCGATAATTGGCCACCAGCATAGTTGTTTATTATTCTGGGACCTCTGCTTTCAACCTGTGGCCACATTTTCAAGGCCTGTTCTTCATCTGTTCATTGTGACAGAAGACATTATGTGCCAGGCACCGAGCTCAGGTTGGTACAGCAAGCTTTTGCAACAAGTTGATTGCAATTCCTACTGCCAGTCCCAGAACATTCAGCATAAGGGCTTGCTCCTTGGCATGGCAGTATTATTTTTACTGGTCCAGTGTGTACAAAAATACTTAAACATAGTTCGCTGGTTACGTTATGTTAGTTTACTTGTATGTGAGTTGAAAACAGTAATACTTAACTAAGTCCTCCTTGTCTAGGAGCAACAATCCTGGTTGTCTGCCTTTCAAACCCAGAGTTCACATGAGTGGTTTCAAATTCGAAGTTCAGTGCCTTTGTCTGGACTGCCTATGTTTCCTGCTCATGTTAATTTTGAGGTTAATGGATTTGATGGTCTTTAGTTTCCCTTCCAACTTGGGATTCTATAAGCACATCTTAGTAATGGGGAGGGTGCAAGGCTGCTTCTGGTCCTATTTTAGCTGTAATTATCAGGGCAATACCTTTACCTGCTAAATTTCAGTATTGCTGGTGAATGTTATTTTCATACCATGAAATGTGTGTATAATAATAACTATATAACTCTACAATATTTTCCATAGGCTTGTTATGCTGCATCTGCTGTTGGATATTTGACTGGCAGGTAAATTCAATATTTATCAATATTTATGGTGATATTATTTATGTTGACTATATCGTGTTCAGCAGAAGCTTGGTTTGGAGCTGGGTTTTTTTTAGTATGTGCAGATATAGAATGATTAAAATGAAACAGCAGTTTTAAGCTGTTTGTGAACACAGTTATTGATATTTCTGTTGGTATGATTCAGGGCAGGAACGAAGAGATGCTAAAAGCCATTAATATTGTGAGATTTACAACTGCCTTAATTTTTTCCCTTTTGTTTTCTGATGAGTAGTTTAACACAACATGTTGGTGTGAAGGGCAGAAATAATGTAGCCAGTTTGCTGAGCTTGGTAGACCTGCTGTTCTACACCTTAGTCTCGTCATATCATTCAGCAAACACCTTGTTGATACAGAGGCTAATTATATGGTTGCCTGTTTATCATGTGCTTCTCCTGGCACGAAATGCTGGATTTTCCTCTTGTCCTGCATTTTGCTCTCGTTATTGCTGGGAAGCATTCTGTGGCCTGTGGAAACAAAGGGTATTGCTGCTTGGGTATCCCATAGATCCTTTCCTAAAGTCTTCGTCTGGTGTGCTCTTACACATGCAGACTTGATGATGCAGATAATCAGTCCTTTTCCTATCTGCAAGTTTTAGACCTGTGGTACAGTTTCGAGTTTCTTATTCCTTTCAATAATCCTGGAGAAATAAGCTTTTTTCTTCTCATACCTACATAGCCCATAGGTGTGTTGGGGAATGCTCAGTAATTAAGAGTGATGATTTTTATCTCATTATCTAGAATAAGATGTGCCTCTGCTTGATTCAGACTATAGTATAAAGTTTGCTTTGAGACAGATACTTTTCTGTCTTTGTGAGCTTTTCTTTATTGGAGTTAATTGGAGTTGAGACAACTTAGGTGGCTTACCAAATTCCACATAGGCATTAAATGGTGGAACAGATGTGGCAAAACAAATAAAGATTTGCGTAATCACGATGCTAAATATGATAAGCCACCATGTTTCAGACCTCTCTGTGGGCAGCACATGACAACTGTTCACTTGCTTTTTTATTTGCATTGATAAAGAGAAATGATTTCTGATTGAGTTATGTTTGGTCCTTCCTACAAATCCCATGCTGTTCACGCATTTTGACAGCATGAATACAAGTTTCTTATCTTATTTTCCATGATCTGACTGATTTTTGTTTGCAGTTAATTTGGTATTTACTGTACTCACTTTCCTTTTCTTTCTTTTTTGTTTTCTCTCTAGACCAGGAGTATGTCTCGTGGTTTCTGGTCCAGGCTTTTTACATGCCCTTGGTGGGATGGCAAATGCAAATGTGAACTGCTGGTAATTTAACTACATTTTCTCTTTAGAACTCTTCACTGCTATTTGTTGTTGATATTGAGCTCCGACCTTCTTTTCTTCCTGTAGGTAATGAGTAGTGAATTCTTCATTTGTTTCCCCTAATAGTAATTTAGCTCAGCTTTTTGTATCCTCATGGATAAGTTTTCCTTTTTGTCTCACCCCAGTATGTGCTTATTGAAAAGCCTATCAATATACCTTATTACATGAGTACATTTGAAAGTGAAGGTAAGATGCAGCCTGTAATGCTTTACTGACTTTTGGAAGAGTTTTAGAGATTTTTTTTCTAACTTTGAAGACCATAACATTTATGAATTACTGCACTTCACATATTTCATACGTGCATTAATTGACAACTGCATCGTTACAGTCTGTATTTGGTCCCCACATTTTGAGGAGTGATTAAGCATTGAATTAAGTGATGGTACAGAGCAATAGCATTTACTCCCATGGGCCTTCACTGAGAGGTGGCACCTTTTAGCTGGTCTGCCCCCATAAAACTGTACAGAATGCTGTAGGAGGTATTTGGGACAGAAGCTGTGCGATACCAAGTAAGTGTGACTTGGAGAAGTAGATCTGCAATGGCTGCCTGGCAGGGGAAAGTTGGTAATGGGAGCTCTACCAAATGAAGTCTCTGACACTGAAAAAAGATTTCTGGTGTTAAATTTGTCAGTAGTTATTGACTAGTTTTGCTATCCCTACGTGACTTTAGAGAAGTAAGTTTTTCTTTTGCACAGTTATGAATTTGGCCATAAGAAGGAAATGTTTACAGTGCTTGCTGCTGGGTTTGCAGGCCCTGTTTCTCTTGCAAGCTCATTTTCATATGAGATAAGCTTTGTTTACCCAACTTCATCTTGTGTAAACCTTTACTCTTGGCAAAAGGACGAAGGAGTGACTCGTTTGCTTGAAGGCATGTTAGTGAGAAGGAGATTGGTTTTCACTGAGCAAACCACGGTTTTTGAACAGGCATTTTTCCATCAGTCCCATCAGTCTTGCCTTTTGCCCATTACATGCCTTAGGGAGAGAAACAAGCATACACAAAGGCTAAGTTCAGCATTTTAAAAGTAGTTTTCTTTGGCTCTTTCATTAGTCAGCACTTCCACTCAGTGCAGAGTCTCAGAAGTGTTTTCACCTTTTCAGTTGGCATTCCTAGTGAAAGACACGGTGCTTCACTTCAGAGGGGAAGACCAGTGATTTTTCTATTGAGTTTACTGATGAGGTTTCTAGTCTCTTTTACTGCACCACAGCGTGAGTACATGGCCAAGCCTTAAGGAGATAAGGTGTTAGAAGGGAAGGGAAGCCCAAGCCCGAGCAAAGGGAAGGAGAGGATCACTTCATTCAGTAGCAGCTCTTCTTTAGTCCTGCTTAATGTGATGATGAAAACACAGTACACTCACAGGAGTGTGGTTATACGAGTCTAATAGTCTGCCATGAGAAGGGACATTGGCCCAAATGGTCTCCTGTCATTGTAGGGCAAGATTAGAGTTCATTGCTGTGTCTTGTGATTCCATGGCATTATACCTGGTTTTATGTCGTATCCTGAGTTTTGGCTTGCTGCTAGCAGAAGTGAGCTAATAGCTGAACTGGGCCCAATGGTTCTGTCTTTAGTTACAGTAAGTGATGGTCCTTAAAACTTAGCCTGAGTTATCCTCCCTGAGCCTGGAAACCCAGTCTTCTGATTCCCTTCTGTTTAGTCCTTACCTAGAGCACAGCCACCTTCTCTCTTGACTCATTCTGAGTAGAAGTGTTTCTATTTCAGGCTGTAGAAGTATTCTGTGAAGAGTAGTTTTAAGATTTCATTATAATCTGTGGCATGGTGCAGTGCTGTTCTTTACCTGAGGTTGCAGTTGAAATGCTTTTTCAGTTTACGTAAGTTCTTCACTCGCAAGGCAGCTTATCAGTTTCATTGTACTTGTTGTTCTTCCTGCTTCACTGTTGTTTTGGACTTTAATTAATTGTAACTGCTTGCAGTAACAAGCATGGCTCTTGCAAATGCCTTCTGTTGGACCAGCTGTACAGTATGGTGATTGCATAGAGGGAGAACCTTATTTCTGGTTGCAGTTACGTTAGCCAGGCTCAAGGAGGGTAGATTTAGGTTGGATATAAGGAATAAATCTTCTGCAGTGTGGGTGGTGGCACTGAAACAGGTTCCCCAGTGTTGTGTCGTGTCCCTGCAGACTGTCAAGGCAAGGCTGGATCAGGGCAACCTGCTGTGGCTGTGCATGTCCCTGTTCATTGCAGGGCAGTTGGACTACATGGCCCTCAGAGGTCCCTTCCAACTCCAAGGATTCTTTGATTCTGTGATTCTAAGATGTCAAGCAGGGCCAACTCTATTTGCAGTGTAACTGTTGGGGCTAGCCACGTTAAGGATGTCACATTCTCTTCATAAGATTTTTTCGTAGGATTGAGATACAGCCTGCAGTTCTAATCTCACCATGTCAGGGCATTAGAACTGAGGTTTAATTTGTGTCAGAGAGCAGTTTGAGTACAGATCTTGGATCTAGATAAACACATCCCAACATCTCAGGAGTCTCTGAATTTAGGGTTATGCTTTGAGCTCACTGTTACTGTTTCATCTTAACACATCATATGGGTAAATGCAGTCCAAGGAAAGGCTGTGTCTGAAGAGAAATCTTTTGGAAGCCTGGAAAGCTAGGCTTGAAACATTGGGTCAGTGTTTCAGTGCTTTAAGTTTTGACCTACAAACTGAATGAAAAACCATTTTTATTCACCATGGGATAATAACTGATTGTATTTTGTGGGACTGACGACAAAAATGTGTCTGCATGGAATATATTGCCCACACTGTAATGTAACGCTGCCTTTCACACATAGCTATAAACAACCTTAAGAGCAGGGGCCTTATAAACATATTAGGTGTTTATCTTTTTTTCTTTGGAGATTCTTTTAAGTAAGAGCTGACTGCAAGGAGAAGAGCTGTCAAATACTCATTTCATTTCTGCTGCGCTTCAAATGGTGTGCAAATGAAATTGATTCTGAAAAGATTACTTCCTGCTGTGTTTCTTAGTTCCAGTGTTTCTGCCCGTTACAGTGTCTCTTGTAAACAAATCTTAATATTTGTTGTGAGAGAAGCTGTCGTTTCTCTCCAGCTGCTTTGCCACTTATGCTGCCAGACTCATTAAAATAGTGTAAAATAGGAATTTTTTAGAATTTGTTTATGCTAAATGGAGATCATTTAATATGGCCAGAGCATCTTAAATCTGATGAATCAAAGGATGTTAGGAAGTCATCTATCTGACAGTGATATTAAGGATCTACTCCTGTAGTATGTTGATCATTTGCTGTTCCTGCTGAGGTCTTGACAGTATGAAGATGTGATTGTAAGGCAAGTTTGCAGATGTGATTGCAGTTATAGAAATATATGTGTGTGTGTGTTTATTTTTGTACTTCCCTAGGCCTTTGATTGTTATTGGAGGCTCTTCTGACAGAAATCAAGAAACTATGGGAGCTTTCCAAGAATTCCCACAGGTATGCAGGCAGATGCATTTCTCCAGAATGGTTTCAGTTAAATAACCTATGGTCGTTTTTCCTTAGCATAGGAATAAGCATCCCAGGCACCAGCATTTCCTAGCAGATTTTATAATGCTGCTGCTTTGCTCCATCTAGTGGTTTTGAGTCGACACTGCGTACCCCACCAGATCGCTCAGAACTTCTTTGTCCACAGCCATGCTAGAATTCAGGCTGTGTTTCGGGTTCTCAGCTGGTATAAATCACCTTTGCCTGTTTCTGAGATGGAAGAAAGCAAAGTAAAGTTTCCAAGAAAAGCAGTACCACTTCCTGAGAAGTAATATGTAAGAGCCCCAAGAAGCAGTATGGCTTGCCAGTTTACACCACATAAGGAGCTGCATTTTTCTGTGCAGGATTTGATATCTTGTTGCTTTAAATTTGATGGTTCTTCACTTTACCCATGTTGGACTGAATCACACTGATAAATGAATGTAATGGTTGTATGGCTTTGTTTAGGTTGAAGCTGCTAGGCTGTATAACAAATGGTCTGTCCGCCCAAGCAGCCTGGAAGTGATTCCTGCTGTTATTGAAAAGGTATGAGAAAGTACTGAATTAACAGCAGAACACCAAGTAGATGTCTCCTGCTGCATAAAGTCTGTGGGGTTTTTGTTGTTTTTGTTTGCTTGCTTGTTCCTGTGTTTTGGGGTCTTTGTTTCTTCATTTTGTAAAGTTGTAACTACAACTACTTTGATCCTGCAGTTGTCAGGCGATGTTTAGCTGAGTTGAGGTCACAGCCAGAGAAGTTTTTGCTATGCGTGCTGCTACTGAATAGGTTAGAAATAGGTGCTGGTTCTGTCTGATGGTTATTTTTATGAAAAATGCTTCTAGGGAGATGTGCAAGAACTAGAAATAGACTATAAGCTTCAGCTCTCTTAGCTCTGTTACAAAATGCTTTCATTATGTGAAGGATGTTTGGAGGGGAGGGGGAGATAATTTTGGGGGTGTCTTTTTTGCTTGTTGCTGGCTTTTTTTTGTTTGTGTATATATGTGTAGGGGAGAAAGCATTCTTATCTCCATGCTTCAGGAGGAGTGGAAAGAGAAAAGACTCTTCTGTAGTAACACTTCAGCCATGTCAGCCTAAACTCTGCATGCAGTCCTAACTGTTTTCAAACATGCAAATTCAGCACAGTGTTTGCCTGTAAGAGAAGAACTAAGAGCATGATAGAAGATTGTTGTCTTGGTTTTTCCTCTGCTTATGCTACTTTAAATAAAATTCAGCACAAGAGTTTACTTTAGTTACCTTAAATTAATTGGTATCAATCAATCCATGGGAATTTTCCCAGTGATCTCGAAACAGCACGTCCCTTCCCTGCATACTGTGATCTTCATTCTTCAAACCTAAAGATTTTTAACAGCCTTTCAAACAGTGGTTAAAACTCTGATCATCTTTTTTCTAGGCTGTAAGAACCAGTACGTACGGCCGCCCGGGTTCCTGTTACATTGACATACCTGGGGATTTTGTGAATCTTCAGGTGAATAAGAGCTCTGTCAAGTGCGTACAGCTTACATTTAGTTCACTTTAGTTTTAAGTTACCTTTTCCTAGAAAAAGATAAACAAGAGGTTAAATATTATACAGTAAGGCAGCATAATAATATCAAAAATTCAGCTTTGAAATTTAGCTTTCAATTATAACATGACGTGGATTATAGTTTATGATGAAATGTGTGAAGATGAGTGAGTTACTGTGGGGGTGGCTTAGTCATGTCAGTTTGTAAATCTCTGGAACAACACTGCTTGCGTGATTAAAGAAACATGCAAGAAAAAAGCTTCAGAATCTGTTCTAAAGATCTGCATGTCCTGTTCTGATAAATGCTGTGTGTAACATAGTGTGCAGCAACAGGGATTCCTATGCTAAGCAGTAGGTTTTATTTTTGGTTATTTCTTGTTTTGACTGTTTTGGTTTTTTTTTTAAAGACCCTATTTTGCTTTGCTTGTCTTCCAGGTTTGTGGAATGCTGCCCACCGCCTCCCATCAGCACAGCTGAGCACTCTGCTGTATCTGAAGCAGCATCTATCATTGCTCACGCCAAGCAGCCCCTGCTAATCATTGGCAAAGGTAGAATGCTCTGACTGTAGAAGTGTTGGACGAGAGCAACGACTAAAGGGATTTCTTTTTCCTTCTCTTTCAAAAAAACATCAAAACTTGATGTTCTCAATGGTTCTCAGCTGTCTGGGCAACCGTAATTCAGCTGCTTTGTCCTGCAGAAAGCACCACAATAAATGTGTGCACAAATACCTGTCTTCAAGGTCTTCTTTGAGCTTCTCCTCCTTTCATTAGAGAGTTATCATAGTCCTGCTTGGGTAGATTGTTATAAGAGCGTGTGATACAATGGCACACACAGGGCAAGAAAAAAAAGGACGTGACCTGACACAAATGCCACCTCCCATTGTTGCTGCAGAACTGTCTGTGCCATAATATAGAGCTTCACCTATGGGAATCTAAAAATAGATACCTCTTTTTGGTGTATTATATTTTGAGTTTTCAAGAGTGAAAAATCACAGATGGCTTTCTTAATGGGAAATACTACTCTTTCTGCCCCTCCAGTAATCTAATTGCAATTCAGGTGGATGCAGTAGGTATTAAGCAGTGTCTTTTTTTTCTTTCAGGTGCTGCTTATTCACGTGCTGAAAACAACATCAGAAAGTTGGTTGACCTTTCTGGGCTGCCTTTTTTGCCTACACCAATGGCTAAAGGAGTGGTTCCTGATAACCATCCAAATTGTGTAGCTGCAGCAAGATCCACGTAAATATAAAGCAAGGCTCCTTAATCTGAGGAACAGCTGAGAACTGGGGAGGTTTACAAATTTTAGGGAAGACAAAATGTGTACATAAGAAGCTACTTCAGCTATATTTTGTACTTCATTGTAGAGTTGTGAAGATCTGGCTTGGAAAGAAACAACAAATTTAGGTGTATTGCTTCTGACAGTGCTTAGAATGCTGGCTTAAGAAAGATACTTCATCTGAGAGATAATATTCTGTAGCTAATAAAACCTACAGCAAGTAGATGCATCCATGTTGTCATCATGCGTTTCATGACATAAAAGGAAGCTGATGAACAGTTTGTCTGAAATCTGTAGCTTAGTGGTCTAGAAAAGCTATCAGCCTTTTATTTTAACACCATAAACACATTGCACACATTGCAGTTCAAGTTCTGCTGTGCTGGCATGGTGTTGGCCAGAATGCAGGTGTGGAACAGTGAATGTCAGCACAGTGAGGTGGTGGTGGTGAAATGCTATGAAACACTGTGTCTCTTCTGCTGGTGCACATGTTTATGAGCATAGCATGCAGGCTCTTGTTCATTGCTGCCAAAAGTGCCCAGCTAATGATAGTGACTGTGTTGGAAAATAGTGTTTTGTAGCTGAGATTTTGCACTGTCGTGTGATACTCTTACTCTTTTTGTACCTGTTGTAGTTTCTATGGATATAAATAATTACTTTCAAAGCAACCTATGTATGTTCTTCTGTTTGCTGCCATGGTTAGGAATACTTGTAATCTGAAAACACTGAAAGTTATCAGTAATTCTTCCTCATCTGATTCTCTTATTTGCCTGTACAGGGCATTACTCCATGCTGATGTAGTCGTCTTGCTTGGTGCGAGGTTGAACTGGATTTTGCATTTTGGACTTCCACCAAGGTTCCGACAAGATGTAAAGGTTATTCAGGTAAGCAAGAAAGCAGTTGCCACTTAAAAGATGTCCTCTGCATTGCAGCATTGCCTGGGGTAGTTTTTGCTAATTATTTTCATAGCACAGTCCTTGGGGAAAACACTGCCGTACAGACAGTGCAGTTAAGTGCACGTAGGTGTGGTAGTTCTGAAGAAATGGTTCTGATTTCTTTACTTTTTATTTAGTTTTTACTTCCTTGTGTTGTTTAAAAAATGGTCACAGAGTTTTTCCAGCCATCAAGGACCCGGCGTTGGTGTCTTGGGGAGGGCACACACTTGTGTGCAGTTGACTAACACAGGAATGGACTCAGGATATGTACGTGATATTTGGAGCACTGGAATTTCAGTGATTGAAAAGAGATTGTCCTGAAGTTACGAAACCTTTCTTACTGTATGACTGATCTCTCAGACAGACGTTTTCAAGATACAGTTAGCTTCAGATTCGGAGTCAGTCAGTCATGCAAGAGCTCAGCCACTCAGAAATGCTCACGGGGAAAGAGAAGGAGAGACTCTTTAATCAATTAATTATTTGGCAATCTGCCAGCTCAGTTGTTAAATTGATTAAGCCCTTAAAATCTCCTCCTGTAGGAGTCTAAGACTGAGAAGTAGTTGGCTTCCTTTGATGTGCCTCTCCTGCTTTCAGTGGTCTGGAGCATCATCTCAGTTTCCAAACTTCCAAAGATACTTTCTGGAGGAGTAGCAAATTTTTAATCCAGAATTCCTTTTGACATTTTTAAATCAATGTATCTTTTGTGTTTTCTTTCTCTTAAAAATGCAAGAGTGATACTTTTTAAGCTCATTTGGAGTTGTTTTTCTCACTGTCAAGGATGGATATTAAAATTTTACTTTCAGTAAAGGATTTCCTGATGCTCTTCAGTGAAAGGGAGACAAAGCTATCTGTACAGCCAAAACAAGGAATAAGGACAGTCAGACAATGTTCCTCGCTTGAATTGGGGCAGGGGAGAAAAATCCCTTTAATATCTTTGAGTTAATGGTAGTCTTTCTTTTTTGAAATACAGATTGATATTTGTGCAGAAGAGATGGGGAATAATGTGAGGCCAGCTGCAGTTTTATTAGGTGACATAAACGCCATAACTAAGCAGGTAATGTGATGTCAGATTTATTCCTGTTTTTACCTTTATTGTCACTTACTTACATAGTTAACAGTTTAAAATATAATAAATTAAAAAAAAAAAGCATTTTTCATGCAACGTTTTCACACTTTGCATCCAGTTTAGTGCCAGATTAAGTGGTAAAGATTCTGATTTGTGGAAGTATTTCCTGATAACATTCTTGATGCCTGTGGTGTTTTTTAACATGTTGAAAGAAATCTCCAACATCTCAAATATTCTTCCAGCTTTTAGAAGAATTCAGCAAAAGGTCTTTGAAATATCCCTCTAATTCGGAGTGGTGGAAGAGACTAAGGGAGAAAATACTGAGCAACGAGGGAAGATCAAAGGTAGTATTATGTTAGACACATTAGTTTTCTCACCTTAAGAGGGACTGATACACAGACAGTTTTATCACTGCGCTGTACTCCTCATTTACTTTGGATGTTCACACAGAATGGATGCATTCTTTGTTTTTTTTCTGCAGTTGTGCTCTTTAGCAAGGCTGGTGGCAGCATAATCTGTGTTAAATGCAAATAGCTTTTAAAGCCAAGATGCCACAGACACTTAGTATGTGTCTGACTTAATACAACTTGTGTTCTGGGTGTTCAAGTGCATTTTTTCCAAGTGGATTTTTACATGGGTCCATTGCAGCAGATGGCCCTTTTGAACTGCCTCCCAGCTGACATACCTCGCAGGTGACAGCATTTAGAGTTATCAGCGGTGGAACCTGTCGTAGAGAAGGCTCACGCATGTCTCAGGTTCTGCCAGCCAGAAGAACAGGTTGCTGACCATAGTGAGCCTCAGGTAAACATGTTGTGTCGCCAGAACAGGTAAAGCGTAAGTGACCTCGAAGTGTAGCATGGCTGTCCAAATAACTTCATCCCTACTTAGCACAGTACATTTTTATTTCCATAGTATTCTTTACGCATCTCAGTTCTGCACCTCATCCTAAATTGTTTTATCTTTAAGGATTTAGCGTTGCAGAAATCCCTGCCCATGAATTATTACACAGTTTTTCATCACATCAGAGAACTGGTACCCAAGGACTGCATTTTAGTAAGCGAAGGAGCAAACACCATGGACATTGGACGAACTATGCTTCCCAATTATCATCCCCGTCAAAGGTGTGATATTTTCCTTGCTGTGCTGGCTCAGCAGACTAGATTTATATAGAACAAAAGTGTTGTGGTCCAGAATTCGTTGCTCTTTTCAAATGTTCTAAGTAAAATCAACTTATATATGTTGGGGAAGGTCTGAAGAGATATTACACACTCCTATACCTATGTGCTGCTATAGATTTTAATCCTTCTCCATGATCTGTCTGCATAGTTTGCAGCACAAGGGTGATAGTTCCTCATTTTTTTATGTGTGAAAAGTGAGTAAGGAACATCATATTAAATTCCACAATCTAGGTGCTTAATTCTGTAGTGCAAGGTAAATCTTGATTTAAAATAAAAACAAAAGTTTTAATAGTCTGATGCTGAAAAGAATTCATGCAGAATTTTTCTTTGAAATACAACACTTAAGAAGAAGCAGGAAAAACTCAAGAAAAAGCTTCATTTGAAAATTGAATTATATATCGAGAACACTTCCATGGAATGTAGGCACCCAAATCTGGAAGCGTGGATATGTCATTTTATTAAAGCTATACCACACAGAATGATGATAAGTGGGAATTAAGTGCTGTTTTTTGAACAAGAAGGAAAAGAGTGTGATCTGTCTGAAGTGATGCTTCCCAGTCAGATCAGAAGCTTGGAGCCTCTTTGTGAAAGTACCTCTAAAGTCTTAAGTACCCTAAATACTTCCTTCTAACCAGAACAAAAAAACAACCAAGCAAAGAAACTTACTTCCAGTGAACCTGGGGAGGAGTTTACATTTTTCTCCCCTTTTCTAAATAAGGACACAGTACTGAGTTAATTGTTGCCTTTTTCATACGGGATTGCATGTGTCTGAAAGCAAATTTTAAAAGCTACCCCTGGAATAATCTCGTTCTTCATGTGCTTTTGTATCCATTATGGCCTTCTGATTGAAATGATCTAACTTGATTACAGCTTGCAATTTGATTTCAAAAGTTGAACAGAAGGCTGAAGTTTGGGCAGCGTTATTGAATTGATGGCCTTCTGACTTCTCGTTACATTTTCATGTAGCCTGCCCATCTCTGGAGTAATTGAATGCTTTTGAAATATTGTTACTGTGCAGCTAAAAGCATGTAAGAATAGTGTTTCTTTATTGGGATACTACTGGTGTATAAGAGTTCTCAGTTTTAATGAGTTCTGCAAATGTTTTGAGACAATCATCCTAGTCTTATGTGATATTTAACTGAGTATAATAATCCGTATGTCTGGTATCTCTATTCATGTGATTATGAAACATGATTTTAGTAACCTATGAGGAATTATTAAAAGTTGAGATAAAGTTTGGGTTAACTAAAATGCTTGAGTAGACATTTTTTGAACTTAGAAAGGGAATGCAATTGCGTGTTCTCGCCCTTAGGCTTGATGCAGGTACTTTTGGAACCATGGGAGTTGGACTGGGTTTTGCCATAGCAGCTGCCCTGGTGGCCAGAGACCGAATGCCTGAGAAGAGAATCGTCTGCATAGAAGGAGATAGTGCTTTTGGATTTTCTGGGATGGAAGTGGAAACCATTTGCAGGTAGCTGGGTTTTTGCTCAGGAAGCCCTTCATATATTGCAAACATTAAACCAGAAGGCCAAGACAGTGCTGTTAGACAGCGCGCTCTTAAAAACACACAAAATCAACCCAAAAATATGCAGTCATTCTTCTGTTCTGACACGTGATGAGCAGCTCATGTTTCGGATTGATGTGATAAATATATTTTTGTTATTAATCATTTTATTTGTATTGAAAAGCAATACTTTTTAACGCTTCATGGAAAGGTGCAGGTATTTCATAGTTCTTCCAAATACATCTCTTTGTTGCAGGTACAACTTGCCAATCTTGATTATCGTAGTAAACAACAATGGGATTTACACTGGCTTGGATGCAGGTAGCTGGAAAGAGATGTTGCAGTATGGAGATCCTGTTACAAGGTGAATGTCTTTAAAGTATGTTGTGTTAGTTAAGGAAGAAGTGACCAAAACGGTCGCTCTGTTTTGCTTTTAATGCTTTGTGATCCAGATGGAAGACTTTCATCAATTAGTCCTGGGGTAAGTTGATGTAAATAAGAACCCATTACCAAAGGTGAGGAACTAATATTCCAGATTATTGTTTAGACAGCTGTGTGGCAGAGAAATGATACGCTGTCGGGTTCCTGCAGCAGTTGAAGCTCCATGGTATGGAGTTCATAGTTGGCCAACTTCCTACATGCCGATAATCTCCAAAATTACCTGAGGCTTTTGTGGCAAGTCTGTGTTGGATTTGCTTCTGGAGCTGAGATCCCCATACAATGAGAGCTAGGCTGAAAGCCTGCTGGTGAGTGTCTCCAGATTAAAATGCAGCCCAGTAGTGGTATGGGAAACATATCCCTGAATCCCAGAAGAATTTGTCAGGCTGGAAACATACTGATCTCATAGTTGAAAATCAATATTAAATTACTTAAATTTGCTTTTACTGGAGATATCTGTTTCTTCACAGTGTGCCTCCTGTTTCCCTCCTTCCAAATGCACACTATGAGGAAATTATGTCTGCCTTTGGTGGTAAAGGATACTTCGTTAATACACCAGAAGAATTGCAGAATGCTGTGAAAGCAAGTCTGGCTGACAAGAGAACACCTTCCCTTATAAACGTAATGATTGATCCGCAGTCTGAGAGAAAGAAACAGGTATTTATGTTTTCAATTTGTTGTGGGCTTCATGTGGGGATACATCTTGAGTAGTTGGGAACAAAAACTGCAGAGAATGCTGAGGTGATTGAAAGGCAAAAGGATTCTGTTCAGATTTGGGAGACTGAAGACTCACTGCCTTTACACTTCCCTGTCTTCCTTCCTTGTATTTTTCTTCACTGGCTATTACCAGTATGCAGTGTCCTAACAAAAGGCAATTCAACTTTTTCTGTGATCAGACTTTGTCATGCAGATGCCATCTGGTAATTAATGCATCTTTATATCCAGTTCCTCGTACTGTTTGACCATTCTGATGCATATTTTATTCTGGTGTTTTGTTTTTGTTTGTTTTTTTGCTTCCAGGAATTCCCCTGGCTTACTCGTTCTAACCTGTGAAAGAAGGTGAAGTTGACCACGGTGCAAGACAATGTATGAAGCAAAACTAAACTGGTTTCCAGAAGAGGGAACAGTACAACTCTGACACAAACAGTGGAACAAAATGGAATTTAAAAATTGGTATCAGAGTAATCTTTAAGTGCTGAAATTGAGTAACTGCAGCAAACAGGACACGTTTTAATGTATACCAGACTTTCTAAGCAGGTTGCACAGAAATATGGATGATAAGACTGCATAATTTTTCATTTATTCAAAATTATACTCATCGAGATTTGTAAATTAAAATCTTAGGCATTCTGGAAGAAGAGAGTACACTGGCAGTTTTACACTGTTAGAAACGCAGGCTTATAGCCAGACTGCCATTACAGTAGCTTTGTTTTTAATTGATGCTACTTGTTTGAGACCTTACCTTGTGATTACTGAAATGCAGCATTGTGCAAGTGCTCATTGTCCTAATTGTGCATTGAAGGCTATTGGGGAAATAGTCACTTGATTTTACATGATGCTTTTTTAGCTTCTACTCCAGGTAGAGGCAGTGTATCAGAAGTAACTTCTGTACAGTACGGGTGATGCAGCACTGAAGCAAATTGCCCAGAGAGGTTGTGGAGTCTCCTTCTATGGAGTTACTGAAGACCCATCTGGACATCCACATGTGCAACCTATTGTAGGGTGCCTGCTTTAGCAGGGGGGCTGGTCTTGATGATCTTTGGGATCCCTTCCAACCCCTGCAATTCTGTGATTCTGTGCTAGTAGCCTACTCAAGGACTGATTTTGCCTTTTGCACTTTGGGTTTCCTGGTTATGATTGGGTTTTGGTTGCTTTGTTGTCTGTTATTCCATGAAGTGTTAAGTAACTAATGAAAGACATTTGGATGAATGAAGGAAGATAGGGACTGGACTGGCGCAAGATCCTTGGCTACAGTTAGGTTTGCTGCAAAAAGCTTAGCTTAATTCTTACACTTCAGTCTGGGTCTGGCAGGGGTCTGTGGGTTACTATTAAGCAGTGTTACCTCTACACACTTCTGACATGATTGAGAACACTGCAGTCTTCTGGAGATAACAAGTGATGTGCTTGGTGATATCCATAGTGTCACACAGCTACTTGTGTCTATGAAGGTAATACTCACAGGGTGGGTGAGAAATGCAAAAAGATAAAATCTATTGAGTGGATACAACTCGTGAATAAATGTAAGACAGCTGAGACAGAAGAGTTGTGTTCTGTGGGTCCTCCTGCAGGGAATGGAATGACATTGGCTCTTGTAGCAGATCTTCTTTCATTCTTCCTTCATACTCTCTACAGGATGATTTTAATCTGACAGATTGATTTTAATATGTTGCAGCAGTTAAACAGACTGCATTGTGGCGGTGCAAAATGTCTGTAAAAGGTAATGCTGGGACTGCTTAGAGGGGATATCATTTCTATTGAATAAGCAATTACAGATTCTTGTTTTCTATTTTTAAAATCAATAAAAAGTGATTTTCATGGTGTTTTTTCTTTAATCATAGGATCAAGAATTAATGAGAGCACTTGAATTATAGCAGCATTTTATGCCAACTGTCAGAAACCAGATGGATTTGTAGAAAACTTGTTAAATAGCCACAAAAACGTGCAGTTGATGTTAATAGGTCAAGAGGGCTGGAAAATGGAAAGAACTGAAACTGTGGGGAGATGATAACATCAGTTTGGATGCTGCTGAGCTTTTGAAAGTTCATGGAAGAATTGGCACAATTTCTGATGGGACTAATGCCATGGTATAATAGAAACTCCTATGTTGTGGTAATTAAGGATATGTATTTTGTATTTTAGTAGAGACCGAGCATAATTTCCTCCCAAGGAAAGTGATATTTGTACTATTTTATTTATATGGCTTGCCTGCTTGATGCTACATTTTACACTGTGGAGGGTGTAGAAGGAGGATGTTAAGGAAAATGAAACTGTATGAAGGACAGAGATGAGACAGAAAAATGATGATCAATTTGATTATCAAAATGTCATACCAACGTGACGTTTTTCTCCAAGGCCAGAGCGCAGAACTAAAGGTACCAAATAGACACCAAATAGACACTAAACTCAAGAGGAACAAAGTGCCTGGGGGTCAGCTGGGGGGAACGTGCTGTGGAAGAGGTATTGAGTGTAACTTACTGAGGTGTACCAGGAGAAGCCAGTGTTTAAACAGGCACTTCTCTGCCTCTTAACGTGGCTTTCAGGTAAACAAAGACCATGTGGAATTTTGGTATACCCGTTATAGATGGCATCCATCCATTGCTGCTCTAGTTCCCATGAATGCTTTTCTTAGTGGGTAGCTACTTAGGTAGGGAAGGAAACCCAGTGGTTCAGCCAGCAGCGCTTGTCCTCTATATAAAGAGAAGACACCCGCATGCACTGAAGGGGTCAGTCAGGAACCTGTGACCTACAGGTGGTAGAAGAAAAGCATTGTGGGTAATTAACTGAGGAACCAGAGTTAATCAGCTGAAACAAAACAAAAAACAGAATTGCCAGGTCATTGGAAACGGGGAACAAGTGAACTTCCTCCCAAGGTAGTGCGATGTGTGGAGTATGTGTTTCTGTGGTCTCTTGAAATGCTCAGCTTCAAACAGGTTTAGTTTGTTTGAATACTGGCACTGCTGACTTAATTAATTATAACTGGGTGCTGTAATGAGTGAGAAACAGTGATTCTGAAGGAGTTGTTTTCTGTTTGTTTTGGTGGTTTGATTGAAACCAGATGGTCAAGGTTTAAAGAGGCCCGCAGTAAAGCAGACCCTTCCTGCTAATTATGGCACACCCTAATATAAATGGAAATGATTTCAGTGTCTGTTCTTTCCAGGAGTATCTAGGCTGCCTGAAATAGTGCAGAAATAAGTAAGAGAAATTAATAGAATGACAATTGGCTTACTTGAGTTAATACTCCAAGAAAAGTTTTTGTTTTCATCTGTCTTTTCAAGGCAGAGAACACATCAGGAACTGCTACTGAGAAGGTTGCACAGAACAGTTTAATTCAGACCTTTTTGACTTCTTAAACTGTCAGTTCCAACAGCCTATGTTATTGTGTGACATTCTGGGTCAAATTTTGAATGGGATGCCATTTGAATGGGATGCTTTTGAAGACCGGAGTATGGTTCCTGTGGTTTGGAGTTGACTAAATGCATTAACAGCCAACCTAGAGCTGGATGAAGGGCGTCTGATGTGAATGCAAGTAACAGTATCTTTGCACCTAGCTGATGGGAGACTTGCCTGAGGAGTGTAGTGTTGCTTATGCTTCCAGATGAAGAAAATAGTGGAAGGCCCATGTAAGCCTTTATACACCCCAAATGTGTACAGCAGCACCAGTTTTTGTCTCTTGCCTTCAGTCACTGTGTTTCTGAGCATTTCTGTTGCAGCATGAGATGTGATGTAACCTACGAGCCTACCTGAGAACATGAATACATTGTCAGGTGGGAAGGCCCTTCTGCCCTCTGTGTGGTGGCTGCAGCAGGTCTGCACATCTCTACACACAGACAGGGACCTCCTCGGAAGAGTCCAGCAGAGGGCTACAAAGATGATAAAGGGTGTGGAGCACCTCTCTCATGAGGAGAGGCTGAGAGACCTGGGGCTGCTCAGCCTTGAGAAAAGAAGACTCAGAGGGGATCTGATCCACATCTATAAATATCTAAGGAGCGGGAGGCAAAGGGACAAGGCTGGACTCTTCTCAGCAGTGTGTGGTGATAGAATGAGGGGAAACGGCCACAAACTGAAGCATAGGAAGTTCTGCACAAACGTGTGTGGGAAGTTCTTCACAATGCAGTGACGGAGCACTGGCACAGCTGCACAGAGAGCTGGTGGAGGCTTCTTCTCTGGAGATGTTCCAGACCCTCCTGGATGCCTACCTGTGCAACCTGGGCTAGGGAGCTGCTTTGGCAGGGGGTTGGACTCCATGATAACCAGAGGTCCCTTCCAACCCCTACAGTTCTGTGATCCTGTGATACACCTTGCACCTACAGTGGTGACTGCCAATATGCACTCAGGCACTCATCCAAGCCAGAGCTCCACACTGTCTGGGCAAATGCCTCTCTCTAATGAAATCAGCACAATAGAAATATAAAATAACAAAAAAAAAGCTGGCACATTTTTTGAAATGCTTGAAGAACTCGTCATCTGTCTGTCTCCTTGACACTTGTCATTAAGGTAATGTGTATATCTGGCGTTTTGTAGACCTTGGCCCTGGGAGATGCTGGTATATCAAGGCACACCTTGAGTTTCAGTCGAAGCAATACATCCTCCTTGCAGCAAGCAGGCGTGGCTGTGGTGTAGGTATGAAAGCCTCATTAGCCAGGCCCTAATCCTGCTCTCTCTGCAATACTGGGTTATAATTCAGGTGTAGTTGAAATCAGTGAGACCTTTTTACTGAATTTATTCAAGCGCTGACTTTATTCAAAGTTTTTATCCCTGTATGCCAAACTGCCTCTTGGCATGGATCTTTGTGATACAAGTTATGGAACCTTCAAATGTAGGACTTTAAAATGGAAATACTGGCATAGCCTTAATATTAACTCCCTAATTCTGCAAAGGGAGCTTGGAAAATGCATTTGTCTGGTTTGATTAGGCTCAGCTGCATCCTGCATTTGGAAGGGGACAATCCTGGTGTGCCAGAATGACGAGGCAATGTGCAGTGCCCAACCACTTTGTGCACAGCTTGGGCTTCAAAATGTGAAGCACTACATAAAGGCAAAGCTCCTATACCCACTGCCTGACCCAGCAGCCTTGGAAATCAGTGATCACCTTACAGAAACAGCAGATTTAAAATGTGGATGTTGGCTACCCAACAAGTACTGTGCCAGGGAAATCTCAGTTATATTTCATGGGAGCTCTGCTTGCTCTGTGTGGCATCTTGGTCAGAGTTTATGGTCATCCATTTGTTTAAAAATAAACAAAAGGCATAGCTGGTTGGCCACATCCTGCGGCTGCTTCCCGCTGTTCTTCTGAGATCTATTTCTCTATCACATTTCAGTTTTATAATATAGGTCCAGGGTCCTATAGGTGGTTGAGCCATTTTCCCTGGAGGTGCTCAAGAAACATTTGTGTTGTACCAAGGGGCATGGTTTAGTGGGGAAATATTGGTGGTGGGTGGACAGTTGGACTGGATGATCTTGGATGTCTTTTCCAACCACTGTGATTCTGTGATTGTTATTTCTTCTCAGGCCTTTGGCTAAAGCAGGAAGTGCTGTTTTCTGCTGCTGGCTTGGTGCGACCACGTCTTTTCTTGAGTATGCAGTAGGGATCCCCTGCAGAGGGCTGTGGTGCCCATGTTAAGGCACATTTTCCAAGGTGTGCATGTCCCAGTGTTCAACTCCATGTTTGCCTATATCTCAATGATGTAGTTCTGCAGTGCAGTGTAGAAATCAGGATGCTGCACTGCCATCAAGCAGTAATTCTGGTGGGTTTTGTTTTTGTTTTTGTTTTTTTTTTTTAATGAAAAATGATGAAAGAATTACCCTGAAAACTATTTCTGTCTCCTCTGGATGCTTGTGTGATTACTGCATCACATCTAAGGAGTACTGGCTGTTGCACATGTCCTGCACAGCAGTCTGCTCCTGCACGGTAGGTAGAGCACAATGAGAACACACAGGCACCAAATGCTCACCTTGCTCCTGAGGAGCCATCATGCTTTCCATAGGTTTGATCAGCATTCAGCAACTCCTTGGGATTCCTGACTGTATTTTTTTTTTTTTTTACAGCACATTCTAGCACCGTAGCTATGTTTTTCTGCATGTCTGCCATGTGAAGTATGCACACATTTCTGCCTCGGACAGCCCTGCTGTTGTACAAAATTGTATACAACTTTGCAGCAAATGTTGAATGACTTTCCATTTGAAAAACAAAGTCTAAGAGGCAGATGAAACAGGAAAGCGGAAGGGAAACCATGTTATAAAAGACAGCAGCTGAATTACTGTTTGAAAATTGTCCTTTGTTGTGCCTTCCAATGTCAACAAGGGCACAGTGGGACTCTTCTCCTAGCTTTGATGGAAAACACTTGGCACTATCATTTAATACTTAATGATATCTCTTCAATGCTGTAGGAAGTTGCTAGGCACCAATGTGCTGCCCTTAGGATGCACTCTGCAGTGGCTCACATCAAGTCTTGCTGGTGCCAGCTGCACGGGGACGTGGTACCTGGCTGTGTGAGTGGCACAGGGGAGCTGGGAAGTCAGAGCTTGGCTGAGTTTTCTCCATTGCAGTTTGAGGGTCTGTTCCTATACAGGCTTCAGTTTTAAATCTAAATTCATCAGCAAGGAAATTATGAAGGCATTCTTTGTTTCTTAGCATTTACAGTCTGTTTGCCTCAGCAGTTGCCTTTGTACTCGTAGATAACAGCATGTAATGTTAGCTATGTTGTGCAAGCACTAAATCCAGATGTTAGGCATAACAGTGCAGGTGTGCGAACCTGAGCTGATGTTTTTTATTGTGAAAAAAACTATTGTTGCTAAATAACTAACAAGTTTTGCAAGGAAAACATAATTATAAAGAATCTTTTCCATCTCCCACGCTAATTGAATGAGCAGAATTCTTCTGTACTACTTTGCAGACATCACGTTATTGAATTATTGGAATAACACTGGGTTGCTGTTTTACCTTTGGCCCACTCAGCAGAAGAGTGTTGAGTCTTTTGAACTGGAAATCCTCAATTATCTTTTTCCCTCTTGATAGAACTGTGCTCATTCAGAAGCCTGAGTTTAATGATATTTTATCTGAACTACCTGCATTTTCCTTTGCTGACGAAGGATCTGCCAACAGAAAGTGGATGGGACTGAGAAGAAGCTTTCTTTTGAACAAGTATTCATTAATTCTTGCACAGAAGGGAGAGGTCCATAAATGCAATTTACATGGTAGATCCATAGGATCTTCCATCCATTTGTAAGGGCTTGTCTCCGGGCTGAAAAGATCAAGCAAGAGAAGGTAAACAGGTCAGGCTTTAAAAATATATATACGTGTAAATGCCAGTTGGCTTTTGACATTTTATTAGCTATTGTGGCACCTACTAAAAATAGGGTATTTAAAACTGCAGTTGATTCCCTGTAATAACAGTTGGCATTCCATTTCTTTGAATGTCAGATCAGAGATGATTTTGGCTTCTGGGATTCCTACCATTGAAAGACTTTTAAGCCAAGTCCTCCAAACTTTGTTCTCACTTTAGGCCAGCTTGTTATCTCACAAGGCTTGGACACTGCAAGGTGTCAACACTGTCCCGTGTTTCTTTCTTAAGCTAGTGGCATCTGAAACAGAAATCCTACTGAAAACATTGTGGTCTGTTTGATGAGCACTACTGGTGCTGTCTGTTTGATGAGCAACAATTCTAGGGGAGACACAAGTACAAATCATGTAGTGCACACTCCTTTTTTCTTAGTGACTGAATAATTTAATGAGAAAAAAAAAAGATTCTTTCTAATTTTATTCCAAAAATTTTGTAGGATCCTAGGGGTTACATCATGTTAATCATATTCATGTATATTTTTACAACACCACTGATAGCAGCTGCAGTGAATATAGAAGGACAACACAAAACAGAGCAGAAGCTTTCTGTTGACTTCATGAGCCCACGGGAATAGCTGGAAGCACGAACTGCTTGGCTGAGCAGGTTCACAGAGGATAGATAGCTCAGGGGATGGAAAGCACGTGTCTGCCAAGCTTCTCACGCTGTGTAAGGCACACTGCTATGTGACACTTCCCCTCCTTGGGATCATCTCTGTCACGTGAGCCAGTGCCACAGAGGCCAGGAAGCAGCCCTGTAACCAGAGGTGTGTCCTTGTCATCTGGCTTGGAGCACCAGTTAGCACGAGATCAAAAGCAAAAAGCCCACAGCTGCTCTCTGCTTCATTTCCAATCAACTTCATTCTTCTGCTGAAACCATCAGCAGCTTTGCCAGCAGTTTCAGCTAGTAAGGCTGATGCCATAAAACCAAAGCACCAGCACCTGCACCTGCTGATTGCAGCAAGGGCTCTTCTATCTCATGATCTCATGGTAGTTCCCCTAAAAACTAACCTACAGCTATATCATGATGAAGAGACATCTTCAAATCTAAATCTGAACATCTCCTTACAGGTTCTGTTGTGGAAGGTGACGTTTGCCTTGGCTCTGTGCCTACAGAAGGAAATCTGGCATTGGCTGGGCCGGTTCAAGTAAAGCAGACTCAGACTTCGGAGTGGTGGAGATGTTAAGCTGAAAGAGAGAAGAATGTGGACAAAACATCTATTTTTCAATCAGGGCTCTCTGCTGAAAAACAGATGGACGGAAATTTTTTGGTAAAAACATGACTACAAGGTTGACTTTGGAGCTCAATAGCAGCTCTGGTTTTCTGTATCACTTCTGGCCATGTCAGGAAAGCATTCATCCTTGTGAGGAAGAGGTATTTGCCTTGTTCCTACCTTATTTTATGTAATCACAAGGGTGGATGTGGTTTGTGATAGAAATCCTTGCACTATTCTTTATGAGATATGTCACTGATTTTTTATTATTATTCTTTTTACTTAATCATGCATTTCCGTTCTAGTTCAGAGATCAGAGAACACAAGATGATAACAGGGTGTGGAAGAAGGGGAAAATATGTGTACTACTGCCTGATCTTGGTTCTCTCTTCCATTATCTGAAAGGTGCATACAGCAAGTGTGGGGTTGATCTCTTCTCACAGGTGACACGGTGAGGGGAAATGGCCTTAAATTGCACTGGGATAAGTTTAGGTTGGATATCAGGAAACACCTCTTTACAAAAAGGGTTGTTAAGTACTGGAATATGCTCCCCAGGGAGGTGGTTGAGTCACTATCCCTGGATGGTTTAAAAACCATTTGGATGTGGTGCTCAGGGACATGATTTAGTGGAGGGTTGTTAGAGTTAGGGTTGTATGGTTAGGTCGTGGTTGGACTCAATGATCCTTAAAGTCTTTTCCAATTTGAGTGTTTCTATGATTCCATGATTCATGGTATTACTGGACTGATTGGTTTCCTTTTCAAGCAGTGTATTTTGTACTACAAACTTCTACCACATTTTCACTTTCAAAAAGACTGCAGGAGGATTTCAGTAGGGTTTGAAATTACTCAGCCATTGCTTTGAATGAGCATTGAGCTGGCCAAACATTTTCAGAGGTGAATCATTTGATAAAATGATGACATTTTACATTTTCAGGGATTTTTTTTTCCACTGTTCATGCATCTTCTAGCCTGTGTTAGTTAGTATTGTGGAAGCTTCTTTGCAAAGCCTTGCTGGCCGGAGCAAGGCACAGAGACCCCAGGCTGTCATGTACGTAACAAGTTGAGGTTTGTTTTCCTCCAGCAGTGCTGCCATTGCTGCAGAGCTGACTGTGTTTCAGCCACCTGGTAGTGACGCTCACGTTGTTTCTCTCACCTGTTGCACACTGTCAGCGCACTCCTTGCAGTCACACAGTGAATCACTAGCAGGGATGCTGGTGCTTTCGCTTCTAACATTAAATGCAGATCTGCTCTGTGGCTGCAGACTGGCGGTGGGATCCCTCAGCTCTGTGCGCTGTGTGAGCGAGTGCAAAGCACTGCCAGCCATAAATGCATCACGTCGCTGCTCATCTCGCTCATTAAGGCAATTAGTGACCTGTAGAAGATGATCAGATTTTAGCCCTCCCGACATCGGTGTCTGCTTGACGGCACCAATGGATGCTGTTTATAGTCCAGTTTATAATCTCTCCCTTTCCAGCTCGTTATTATTATCCAAAGTGCCCTTTTTGCTTCTGTGACCCAAACAGAATCCCCCCCGCCACCACTTTAGCAGCTAACATCCACAATGGGGGCAACTGATCCAGCGTGGGAGTTAAATATAACCATCCCTAGTGTAAGGAGAAGAGTGAATGGGAAATGGTTGGCATTCCTTCTTCCTGAAGGCACGGCGAGAGAGAGGGAGCGGGTGAGAGCCGTGCACACACACAGCACACAGCGGCACAGACGCGCGGCCAGCGAGGAAGAGGAAGCGAGCAGGAGGCAGAGCAGAGCCCGCAGCTCGCCGTGCCCACAGCTGGCACCATGTCCACCCTCAGCCCGACTGCCTGGGGACTGTACCTGCAGCTTCTCTCCTGCTGGGCTTTCTCTCACAGCCCCTACGCTGACAATGCCTTCTCACTCTCCGCAGGTAAATCGCTTTAAGTCTTGTTGCTTTGCCTCCTTTGGACCTGCACTCTGCTTCTCACACATCCCAGTGACTGAGAGCGTAGCAGAAAGTAACAACTTGCCTTGCAGATATGGGACGTATTTCTTGCTTGGTGGCTTTTGCTTTATTATTTCTTGTTTTATGCCCTTCCCTATGAGAAATAATAGAGAAGAGCCTGAGCCATGGTAAAATGCTAATGCGTGTCGCTGGAGAACTTGGCCCAATTAATGTATTACTTGCACGTCTGCATGGTTCTTTCTATTTTGGATGATCCTAGGTGGATTGCAGCAAGGGAAAGAAAATGAATCTCAATGTATATCTGCTTCTATAAATAAAACCCTGACCTCAATGAGTGCTGCTGGAGCCCGACTGGATGTTAGCAGAATAAACATCATCTGGCTCTGGCTGTGACACTAACAAATATTCGGATGGCTCACATAGCAAACAAGAGTCCGTTGCATGGAAAATCCCTGCTAGGCAAAGGCAAAACAAATTAGTTGTCAGCTGAGCCAGGGCACTGGAAATCCCACTTAGCAGGTTTTACAGTGCGGTCAGCGAGAGTCCCCTCTACCCACGCTCTGAGGAGAAGGGAAACAAGATCTCCATCTCCATTTCTTCTTGGAGGGGCTCTCACCATGTCATGGCAGAGTACTTACAGCCAAAAGATGCTAACTAAAATCCTAGGTTCCTTTTATGTCAGATTTGGGATGGCTCGTGTGAGACTTGTAGGTAGATGCCAGTTTTGCCTTCAGATCTTCCCAGTGTTTCTGACATCCAGACAGCCTCCACGTTCCAAAACCATACATAAAATCATCTTTAGACGCAGATTTAAAGGTGCACAATCTTTCTCCCTCCTTCTTTCTCATTTCTGTGTGACCGCAGCCAAGTGGTTTACACTCAAGGCATTTGTGGCACCAAGGGGCATGGTTAGTGGGCACAGTGGTGAAGGGTTGGTGGTTGGACTAGATGATCTTAGTGGTCTCTTCCAACCTTGATGATTCTATGATTCTGAGAGGGAGCAACGATCAGCAGGACAGCATGTGCAGGACAACAGATTTCTGGACTGAACTGCAGTACTGATAGGAGTGATTTCACCTATGTTGGTTTTTTGTTCTGTTTTGTTTAAGAAAACCTTCTGAAATACACAGAACTAACACGTATTTCATCCCCAATGGTTTGAAGAGACCATTCATTTAGAAATACTTGAATAATAAGATTCCGAGGGCCAGTTTGGGCCAGTGCAGTTATCCTCTGGGGAAAAACCCTATAGCATTTAATAATGTAGCCATTAGATTTCTGCAGTCCTTTCAGATTGCTTTTCAGATTACATTTAGGGAAGCCTAATGCTTGAAAAAAGACATCCCTTAAAAAAAAAACAGTGAAATCCATCTGTCAAACCTCTAGGAACTGATATGTTTTTCTGCTGAGTTCTCTGCAATGCTAAAGAGCATTTTCATTTGTTATCATCTCTATTTTGTGGGGTAAGATTTTTCCATAAAGTTGATATTAATTAACGCCATGGTACAGAAACCATCAAAACTTATTTTCTGTGATGTGTTCCAAATGGACCTGCAATAAGATGTAAATAATTAGACTTCAACAATTGTTTCAAAGGGCTTTACCTTGCCTTGAAACTAGTAGACGCCAGCCAGCCAAACACAAAATTCACATCTCCATTGCTTGTGTGGCCTGGTCTTTCCCATGCAGTGCTTTTCTCCTGTTGAGTACACTTCAGTGCCTAGAGATGGCATTTAAATTGGTCATCAATCATCATAAAAAATATAATGATAATAAACAAAAAACAAACAAACAAACAAAAAAAAACAGCCTAGGAAATAGACCCTTCCAAGGAGGAAAGTTCATATCTCTGGTGGCCACATGATAGAAGAAGAAATAAGGAGTAGTAGGGAAGTGCATAGCCTGGGGTTGTCAGCACTGGTTCTACCAGTGGTAGCAGGGAGCTACAAAAACCCTTCAAGTCCATAAATATGCACCTGTGGAGCTAGGATAACAATAATTGCCGATAAGGAGGAGTTTTTTTATAGCAGTAGTGCTATGTGTAAAGGTTTAATGCTCAGGGTGATATAGTGTCAAAGCAGGGAGTGTGCTTGGGGCTGGCAGGCTTGTTTTCTGCCCAAATATCTTTCAGACAGCAGTAGTGTACCCCCACAGCCCTTGACTTGCAGCTGATTTTCATCTCACACCAAGATGTAATTTTGCCTTTAAAGAACGGATTCCAGTACTATACTTGCAAACTCTAAAACTAACCACAATCAACAGCAAGGGTGTTCTCCAGCAGTGGTTTGTCTTTCCTATAATTGGAAGAATGCATATAACTATATTCCAAGTGTATCTGAAAACCTCTGGGCTGAAACTACTTTCATTTCAGTCCTCACATGTCTTTCTGTAGCATTAGGTCACAAATGTAAGTGTTCACATCACAAGCTGGTAACTGTAAAACAGAGATAAACAACTAGCAGGGAGAAACGCATATGTGAAATAATTAGGGGAAGAATAAGGGGAAGAATAATAGTCTGGATCATTTTCTGTTTTGCTGCCTGCTCTGTTTTGTATGTGATGTCAGCACCAAACAGTGATTCTCCTGGTGCTGAAGCATCATCTCAGGGAAAGTGCTTCAGGGATTAATAGTGTAACATTACAGCGTGCTTAGGCACGTGGCTGTGGTTCATTGTGACAGAGAAGCCCCCCAGAGGCAGGAGGCTTCATTTTGTATCCATCGTATCACTGAGTTTATAATGTCCTTTATTATTTTTCAGAGCTCTGCTCTGCTGAGGTTCCTGCACAGTACACTTGAGCAGGACATCTGAGTGCCTCCACTGTTGCCAAACACTGCTGTGTATTTGATACACCTCCAGGAGCTGGAGAAGAGCAGTATCTCTTCATCGGTGCTTCTTCTGAACTGAACTTCCTTTTGCGCATCATACAAATGTATCATTTGATTGATTCTTTTTCCTGTGATCAATATCAAAACAAAGCCCCATGAAAAAAGTATAGTTGATTAATTTAAAGGAATGAAATGGGACTGAATGTGGCTGGCAGTATTCCTAATGCCTTCACTGCCTTTTTCCTCTGCGTTACCAAAGAAAGGGAGCTCCCTATTTCACCGGGAACAATTTCTCTGAATCTAGATTGCTGAATGGAAAGACACACAGATTGTAAATAAATAAATAAGTAATTGACTTAAATGCAAATAAAAAGAAAGGGCTCAGTCATATGCTGCTTCAAATGAGCATCATGAATTTTGTTTACTGCAGGAAGTGCAGGTGATCAGGTCAAAGGACCAGGTGTTCCTACTTCACCCTGGTTTAATATAAAGGTCAGCGTAGCTGGCTCCTAGTGGTGGGCTGATGAGCATCCTGAGATACCAAATCAGGACTCCCAAAGTGCAGACAGATGGAACAAGCTGGTGGCCAGTTCCATTTTATTTCTGTGGGACAGGCCTTGCGTTACAAGTGAGGCAGGTGCCTGGCTTCAGGCTGCAGAAGTTCCCCTGGAGATAGCAGCACAGACTTGTCTGTGGTGAACAAGTCCTGCCACCTGGGGCAGGAGCTGGCGCAGTGCAGGGCACACAGAGCAGTGTGGAAACCATATGGATGAGACATATGCGCAAAGAGAGGAAATTTATAGTGTACTGTAATGATTATAATGGAAAGTGTGTTTTATAGATCAGTGCAATTTTTATCTTGGAAGGATTTGCTAACTTTCATACTGTAGCATAGTAGGTAGAAGGAAATGGGAAAAGCCCTTTCAGCCCTTGGGGAATTCTGTGAGAAGGATCAGGAATAGGAGAGGGAGAAAAAGCCAATAGGAACTGACAGAAACCATCCTAAATGTCATGCTTCTTCCCTTCTCTGAGGAATCATCCCTTTAATGGAAAGGATATCAGGGGAATGATCTTTGTATGCACACAGCTGTAATGAGAAAAGAGGATTTGAAATAGAAGATGGATCTAGGGAAAAGATGGATCTAGGAAGAGTGCAAAAGAGGTCTGACAAACTAGAGGGGGAGATGGAGAGAAAAGCAGCCATTACCCATTTTTGACAGAATATATGTATCCAGGCATGCAGCTAAGCTCTTAGACTATAATACTCAATATATTTGCAGCATCATTCTAGAGCGTCAAGAAAATGAGTTTTATAATAGATTCATAAAATGATTGGGATGAAGTATTGTGATTTACAGGACTGAAAATCTCATTCCGGTTCTGTTATCAAGTCATCCACAACCCTGGGGCAGCTGCTTAACTTCTCTGTGCCTCAATTTCTCATGCACGGAAAAGGAGCACATAGAGCTGCCAGCATCTCTGAGCAGCGTCTAGAGCCCTGGACTTCAGCAAATGGAAGCCAATAGAAGCAAACCCAACTGAGTGAATACAGATTAGGCGTCGTGCCAAGGTCTGTGCTATCTGCAATGTGTTGTTTTTTTTTTTGAGCGCCGGCTCATTTTAAACATCTCAATGTATTTATTAATTATGACAGCTTCTGGCCATGTACCAGCTAGTGAGAGGCCTTTAAGTTCTACCACAGCTGGTAGCCACCTTGGGGGTGGGGGGTTAGGATTTCTGACACAGAGTATCTTCATATTTCTGTCAGTTGCTGGAGTATTTAATGTTCCATCAAAGGGATGGGGAGATAGCTTCGTCCTGCAGCTCCTGCAGCACCTCCCCCGCACAGGTATCAGTGTATAAGCTGTAGACTTGCTGTATTTAATTGCTGTATTTACATCACCTGATACATGGGAAAGGATGTGTTTAGGCCATAAGGCTTATGATTGATGAAGACACTGAGAGGTGCAAGAGAGATGTAACCTGTTCCTGAACCCAGCTGCCTGATCCAGCTTCAGATGTGAGCTCATGTCTGAAGCTCCTCAGCTCTACCTGCCCACCTTCGCCTGTGCCATCTTGTGCTGCTCCCTGCCCTGGGAGCAGGCACTTTGGCAGCCCTTACCCTTTCCCGATGTCAAAGGGAAGAGGTGGTAATCACCTTGCAGTAGATACATAGAATGACATCTGATGGCTGCTGCCTGTGGCGAGCTGCTGTCCTTGCAAGGTGCCTGAGGGGAGCCCCAGTGAACAGCAACAAAGCAGATGGAGGTCTCACTTTCAGCTGGAAAAGCCCACATTCATTAACTAAGTCATCTGCCCAGCTTGGTTATTATTACTTC
Source organism: Callipepla californica brunnescens (assembly GCA_023055505.1). Taxonomy (NCBI): domain Eukaryota; kingdom Metazoa; phylum Chordata; class Aves; order Galliformes; family Odontophoridae; genus Callipepla; species Callipepla californica. The sequence goes on from JALIRH010000064.1 coordinate 1,748,439, forward strand.
TGTCCACCATCCAAGTGGGGAAACACCTGTGGCAGGGTATCAGTGGCCAGAGGTCTCCAGAGGGCAGGCCCTGCCAGCCAGTGCACCCGCAGGCTACTGCACTGCTACTGGGGACACGGCTTTGGAAAGCAGCTCAGCTTCTGGTCAGGGTTTGTGAGAGGAATGTGGCTGCAAATAGGAAGGGAAGCACATGTTAAATATATTTTTTCATGCCATGCCCTTATATCCTGCCACTGTCTTTGCTCCAGCTAGCCTACACCTTCACAGTTGTAGCACGGAAGTCACTTCCCCAGTTTGCGTACTTCTTATTGTAATGGAGTCCTTAAATCTGTGCTGAACCTGGTGCAGCACTTCTCTCTAGTGCCTCTTTGTAGCCATGGGGGTTTACAATGTTAGGTTAGCTCTAGGATCAGCCCTGGGAGGGCTCGGGGACCTTGTACAGGCCCTGCTCTGGGGGGCACTGCTGGGGGAGTGCCCCTCTCATCTCTGGGTCTCGCATCACAGCTTTTGTCTTCCAGTTAGCACCATAAGCAAGCAGCCTGCAAGAACACGGTGAAACAATGCAACAGTCCTTCTAAAGTACCTTGTTGCTTGAAGCAACCACTACATATAGATCAATGTATAGATCGACGTAGTTACTTTCTTGAATATTTCCTGATCACTAAAACTAATTTTAGGTTGAAAATGCTAAAGACTTTCTATTTTAAAGCTGATTATTTTAATTGTTATGCTCTCTGAAACCAACTGCCATTTAGACAAGTACAAATAAGTTATTTTTATTTTGTCTTCCTTCTCTTATTGAATACTTTCTTTGGTATCAAAGATGTTGGAAGGGCATTTTCCATACGAGATGTGTAAACAAACTCCCTGTGTAGGCAGGGCCTTTGCATTTCACTGAAAACTGACAGCCAGCCCTATTCTTGGGCTGAGATTTTTTCCGCTGATGGGGACTAGAGTGATATGAAGCTGTATTTAGCAAACAAAGCTGACCTGGAGCCTAATGATATATATTGCATTTGCTTAGAGCTTGCAAGCCTAACAAGGAAAGCAACAGCTATTGTGCTACCAATTTAATTAGCTATAGTGGTTTTTTCCAAAGAATTTCAAACTTGGCTTCCCAGGAAAGGAAAATCCCAATATTTTATAACCCAGAACTTGACTTTACTCATGAGAACATGGTAAGTATATAGTTTAAACTATAGATGTAGCAATATCAGACCTGCTTTGGTATTCTTATTCATGTTCAATGATAATAAATTGAGCTAGACCATGGAATGAGATATTACTAAGAAACAGCATGATATCGATATGTAGGCTAAGATAATATCATTATCAAATTTTATGCTTTTTTAGATTACAAGCTACCCATTGTAGCTCTGAATTCAGGATCAGACAATATGGACTTTAACTCTGTATTTTATTGTGTGCATGAACTGAAGCTTTCTGTTGAGTTAAAACTTGGTAGGAAAAGTTCAGGAAGAGTCTTCATTGTGAACCTTCTGGGTGTTGACTCACCTCTCTAGGGTACCATCTCCAATAGTTCTGTTAGAGAAAAAAATTCTGTGCAACAGAAATCACTTCTGAAGGGTCTGGTGCCAGTAGAAATGTTGTTGTTGTTGTTAGTTTATTTGTTTGTTTGTTTTCTGGAGAAAGGAAAGACATGACACTTTGTGATAAGTGTTCTTGTTAAGAAAGTTAAATGAAATGAATTTTATGAAATGCATTCCCTTGGACCCTGTGCATAGATTGTTGTACAGGCAAGATATGATACAGAATCGTAAGTTGGAAAGGACCTTTAAAGGCCACCTAGTCCAACTGCCCTGCAATGAACAGGGACAAGCACAGCTAAAACAGGTTGTCCAGGGTCTGATCCAGCCTTGCCTTGAAAGTCTCTAGGATCGGGGCATCCACTATATCTCTGGGCTACAGTAGCTACCCTGACATAGAAAATGGGTCTGTTACAGAGACCAAAGGAGATAGGAAAGCATCTGAGCTGCTGCTTGGGCAGCCACTCTGAGGTCTTAACAACCACACTCATCTGGGCCGCTGTTTTCTGTGCATCAGGACTGGGGAAATGCTGACCCCATGAATGTGGAGTAGCAGAACATGATGTAATAGATTTTCTGAGACATTTGAAAATCTAGACTTATATCTGTTCATTAGAGAAATCTGTCTTACTCTAAGATGTGACTAAAAGCCAGCCTGCAACCGATTTGCACACAAATCTAGCAATTTAGCCAAGTTTATCTTCCTAGAAACTTAATTTGGAAATTTTCTATTAATACCAGATACTTCACCATAGGCTTCTCTTCCTACAGTATCTGGCTCCCTGCCACCCCTCACTTTGCAGACACTCATTCTGGCTGCTAGTGGTCAGAGGAAAAGCCAACAGACACAAATAAATATTTACTGCATTTGGTGGGAACAAGAAAATGCCAATTCTAATAGACTTTTACAACAGAAAAGAGAAAGAGTGAGAGAGAGTGAGAGAAATATTTATTTCCTAACAGTGGTTATCTGATATTTTTCAATGAAGCTGTACTTTGAGTACCGTGTTCAGTTTTTGGACCCTCACTACAAGGGAGACACTGAGGTCCTGGAGTGTGTTCAGAGAAGGGCAATGAAACTGTGAGGGATCTGGAGTACAAGTCTTATGAGGAGTGGCTGAGGGAACTGGGATTGTTCAGTCTGGAGAAGGGGAGGCTCGGGGGAGACCTTATCATTCTCTACAACTGGCTAAAGGGAGGCTGTGGGGAGGTGGGGTTTGGCCTCTTCTCCTGTGTAACTAGTGAGAGGACTGGGAGGAATGGCCTCAGCTAGCACCAGGGGAGATTCAAGTAGGACACTGGGAAAAAAATTTTCTCCAAAAGAGTGGTTGGATGATGGAACAGGCTGCCCTGGGAGGTGGTGGAGGCACCATCCCTGGAGGTGTTCAAGACAATGTTGTACTGGGACATGGTTTAGTGGGAAATACTGGTGAAAGGTGGATGGTTGGTTTGGATGATCTTGGATGTCTTTTCCAACCTTGGAGATTCTATGGTTCTATGAAAGTCAGCCTATGTCATAGTCACATTGAGTTTAGGACTGGGCATGGCCTTCAACATATGAAGGACACTGTAGATTTGAGGGACTGCATGGAATCTGAAATTTTTGCTTGGATTACAGTGCTTCAGTGGACACAGGATGTAGAAAAGTGCTGTGGAATGGAAGGTCACTTTCTGTGAGAAATATTTGTGGTGTTCAAGACAATGGATGAATGTTTGTATTGAACAGATCTCCCCTGTTTGGAACAGAAGAAGCAGCCTACCCACAGAGCGTGCTGCCTCCTCATCCCACCGCCGCCACCCATGTTCCCACCACCACACTTCAAGCGTGACTGGAGCTCTGTAAGTGTGGCTGAGGGTCCCCTCTTCTTCTTATGTGAATTCTGATGTTTGATAAAGATTGACGTGTCCTCTTGAGTACTTCTTCATGCTGTCACTCAGCAGACACCTCTGGCTGTGTTGGTAGGGCTCTATTTCTTTCCTAGAGCAAGGCAATCCTGAACAGAAGGAAATGTAAGTGCAACAAATCATGATCAGAAAGGCAATGTCCCATCCTACACCATGATTTCAGAGTGTATGCTATACAGATATCTTAATTTTCATCACATTTGCCTTTGTGGAATCAAGGTCCCCAGATCCTTCTGTGCAAACTATTCCCACCATTTTGCAAAAATTAAAGGTGCATTTGAGTAGTTGGTATGGAGTTTTCTCTCCACACACATATGGATATTCCTGTTCTATATGATATGTATCCATCTACACATGCTAACATAGACAGCACATAATATACAGTGGGTATATGACATAGCAGTTTGACCACTTGCACTTGTTGCTGGGGCCTGTTACCTCCAATATGTTTTCCATCCCAACATTATGAATTTTTCCACCTGCTAGTAATTCTTATTTGTTAATTCTACTCTTCATTTACCATATGCAAATATAACAATTATTGCAAACATTATGTAAGTAGTGATTAGAAAAAAATTCTTATGAGAACTAATCCAAGAAAAAGTACAGCATAAAATCCCCTGTTGTCTTCAGAGATAATGGAATTGAGCTCAGTATATAATTTCCTCAGCCCAAAACCTAATTGTTTCTCCCTTTTTCATCCCCTTCCTAGCCTTATCCTGTCTGTGCCATAGTTTCCCGGGGAAGGAGACCCAGAGAAAAGATGCCCTTAGGAAACGTGATATACTGTTTCAGGTCTCTCAGTGAGGATGAGGTTGGGACCAGGACCAAATATTCCAGAGAATAATTTGAATATAAAACTGCTCCTGGCACTATCTCCTCATTAAAAAATAAATAAATAAATTAGTGGTTATTAAGAAAGTGGGGGCTGTGTGAATTCACAGTGTGTACTCTTTTTTTTTTTCTTTTTGGAGTTTCTAGTTGGATTTTTTCTGGAAAATGGCTTTTCACTTGGACAGTGTAGAGCAGCTTTATTAACCCAGTGTTTCTGCCTCGGTGTTTGTTTTTATATCCAGGGGAGGTAGATAAATTTTCTGATAGGACGTAAACATACCAGTTTACTCAGGCAAGCCTAATTTTAAGGTCACATGATTAGAGATCCATTGATATTTAAGGGCATTGCCTCTGGTCAGCAGTGAATGAATGCCTGGTTGATATCTACTGGAGTGAAATTCTCACTGTCCATATCCCTGCTGAGTGCAGGCCGTATTATTAGAGCAAAGCTGCTATTTTTGGAGAGGAGTTGCCACTTGTGAAGCGTGATGGAGGGAGCAGGGTGAAGGTTAAGAATAGCACTGGGTCCAAAGCCAGCTTAGGGGGGATGTGATAGCCCAGCTGCAGCGTGTGCCTGGAAAAGGAGGAGGAAATGTGGGACAGAACACCATGCTGAAAGTGATAATGTTGAAGCATCCATGAAGATAACCTTGTGACAAATCACAGGCTTCTCCTTGAGGCAGTGAATAAGTGCTCTTCAGGCTGTAGTGGCTGTCGGTGTATTTCTCCGTGTTCTCTGTAAATGCTCACTGGTACATTTTATTTTACATAGAAGCTGCTTGATCTGGACATGGAGGAATTGTGTCAAATGCTCCAGACAACACAGGCTTTCTCTCTGCCCGAGTCACGTTGCTCTGCAGGGCCTCCTGGCCCTCAGGTGAGTGATGCATTTGTGACCAAACCACAGCACTCTCTCACTCACTCCGAAGTCCTTATAATGCTGTTAAACGTTTTCTGTAAATGCCTTTTATAGTTTAATAAGCATATCAAGTTCTGGCTTAATTTCATTTTGACGTGACTATGCATAAATCCTGTAGGCTTTTCACCCTGTGTTCTCATCCCTGCCCTGCATATTCCAGGTTTCAAGTTCACCTTTCATTTTCATGGAGTTTTACAGTGGGTAGCAAGCCTGAAAAATCCCAGAGGTGCCATCGCCTCCTTCTGAGGCTCTTTGTTGTTTACCTGTTTGCTTTAGACTCTTGTTACCTGAGAAAAAAGAGCCTGTGGAATTGATGCACAAGAGGTGCTATGAACTTGAAGGTTTTTGGAGTACATCCCTGAGAAGGAAAGTACATGCAGTGCAGGCTAGAGGCAAGGAAGGGCTTTGGAAGGGCATTGTGGTAAGGTTCAGGAGATGTAGGGTCTTCCAGCTTTTTCTGCAAGGTCTCTGCCCCTGGCTTGCTGGGCAGCCCATCTGATCTCTTCTTTCATTTTCTACTGTTTGCACAGTTAGGGCAGGAGGTCAGGGTAGGGGAGAATTTTCTGTAAAAGTCTTCAAATTGTAGAGAATGCCACCCACCTGCCTTTCCATTCCAGTTTGTACCATCCAATGGGAAATGAAACATAAGAGAAAGTCATTTAGTGTGTAAACTAGGAGACAAGGAGAAGTGATGGTAAAAGAATGTTTGTGCTTTGCAATGTTGAGAAAAGTCTTCTCTATGTTATGGAGCAATCCCGTGGTGTTGCTGATCGCCATCTAGAGCTGCAACACATGTGGAAGAAGCCATTGGTTTTTCAGTCTTCACCAGATTGTCTTTTTGAAAAGTAAAACTATACTATCTCTGATTTGATGTGAGAGAACAGTAATATCCATTCTGCTGTTGTTTTATGTTCACTGCTATGAATAACAATTAACCTCACAAAGAGATTATCTTTGATCCCTCCAAGAAAGTCTTTAAATACCAACAGATTGTATCACAACATAGACAGTAGGATGGGTGAAACATTGCATTGGAATTTTTAATTAGGAATATGTTTTTATAGAAGGACAGTGTTAAAGCCAGTAGTCTTCTGGACAATACTCTCATGGCAATACTAATGGGAAAATAAATGTTACTCAAAAAATCTAAGAATTATTTCTGAATTACTTTCTGCTGTAAATGCGTGACTTTGTCATAATAAGGAGAATTAAATTTATAATGTCACTCTGCATGCAATTCCTCTCATGTGTAACCTAGCATAAAATGAAAAAAAGAAGATAAAATTTGGTTTAGATTATAATTAGCTGCATTCTGATTTACACTGTTAAAAGCTTAAAATAACTCTACAGACTAAAATAGTTGGAGTAATTTGCATTTGAGGATACAGCTTGTTCCTGCTCATGTTCAATTTGCATCGTATTTTGCATGGTATAAGACAGCCAGGCTCCAAACCTGAAGTGAGTGATTTGTACGGTGAACCTAATGCTCCTTTCATGATGGCTCGTGGGATTTCCCTTAGTCATTTGGAAACAGAAGGAGTTCTGTTGACTAAAGTACTCTAGAAACAACACCATTTTTCCTGATTTTTTATTTTTTATTTTCTGAGCTGGGACTCAAGGTCTCCACAGATTTAAAAAAAATTCTGAAAGGGGAATGTGTTTCGCATGAGAAAGAGAATTGTTTTAGTGTCTTATGGCTTAAACGGATGCGTGAGACTCCATCAGTCTTTACCTCAGTATTGGTTTTGGTCTTTTCTAACCACGACTTTCAGATTATGTATGTCATCATTGCCCATTATTTATGTCCAGCATCTCAAAGCCACATCACTTCATTCAGTTATAATTTCAGGGAAGTAAGAAAAGATGTTCAAAAAGTTGCTGTTGGCTGTCTTTGAAAGGCAGCTTCATCCTAAGTGGGAAATGCAGATTCATATTCTTTGAAATCACTCATAGAAAACAAATGTATCCTCTGAACAGCTTACATCTGGGTTGAACACCAAGCAACAGGAGACTGCAGAGAATGACAAATAGGAAGCTAAGTTTGCAGTTTAACTAGAAGTTTGGGAGATGTTTAAGCACAGTGTGACATAATTATTGTGAAGTATGTAAGGTTTATTTGTATTTAAAGTACTTGAGCAACAACAGTAATTATAATTGTATTCCAGATAGTATTTCTATTTCTTAGCTATTTTTTTTCTGTGAAAAAATGTCAATCCATAAACACAGGAAAATGCAGAAAAGATGAAACCACTGAAGACCTCTTGTTATTTTTTATGAAAAGGTGAATAAAATCTGTTTCACAAAAGAAAAGTCAGAATAATTTTGAGAGGTAGATTTTACAATTGCAAAGCTTGTGTGTGTGTTAGAGTAAAAATGACCATGGGACTGAGAAGGTCATAAAATAGCTATTAAATCTTGAGCAGAAGCACAACCAGCCCTAAATTTGAAAGCCATGATTTACTTACCATGACATTGTCTGGAAGAAGTGTTCCAGCAGGGATGAGGACAGGAAGCACCATGAAGAGATAGATGGGTTGCAAAGCCTTGCTCAGAATACAAACAATTAAAATTTTGTGCCATTTACCTTGCAGTCCCTTTGGCTGTCGTCCTTTGCCGTCTGATACGGCGTCTCCATGCTAATTTTTCAGGACTCCAATAATTTCTCACCTTAAGAGCATGGAGCTGCAACAGGGGAGGGTCAGGTCGGATATCAGAAAAAGGTTCTTCACCAGAGGGTGATTGAGCATGAGGGCGATGATCGCAGACCCATGCTGCTGGATCTTAAGAAATGTCTGGACAATCCTTCCAGGCATAGAATCTGGTTTTTGGATGTTCCTGTGTGGAGCCAGTAGTTGTACTCAATTTTCCTCCCAGTGGGCTTCCTCTGTCTCAGGTTATTCTATGATTCTATGATCTTTCCTGAGCCTTAGGTCCTTTTTCCTACTTTTCTTCATCTAGGAGATGCCCCTGCACTTCCCATGTCGGTGCAACTCCCCAGTTGCCTTTGGTAGTGACACAAACCTGGCATTTAGAGACAATGTTCAAACACCATGTTCAATACCCTGACGCTGTGGGGTTACACCATTCCCCACTGACACCCACAGGGCTGTGGGTTGAGGGAAGGCAACCACCCAGTGCCCTCTCACAGATACAGCTCAATAACAGCATTTATTTCTTTCCCTAGGGTCCACAAGGAATTCCTGGTATAATGGGACCAAAAGGGGAGAAAGTAAGTGTCTGTTGTTAAGTGTTTTTGAGAATTCAAAGGAAAAGATTGGGGACTTTTCTTGTCTGTTTAGTCAGGGATGGAACATAAGTACATGTGGGATTTGATTTAACTTGAATGCAAATCTATGGATGGATTTATAACTATAATTTAAAGCTTTATCTTCCAATGTCGATTTTCTACTCAGAATATTTTTATGCCTTCTCCTGATAGCTACTGCCTCTACATTATGGGTGAGAGAGCAGGTTGGGTGCCAAGTCAGTGCTCTTACCAATCCCTGTATTTAAAATATGTCTTCCTCTTTGAGGACATGAGGGGCAGAGCTATCCCAAGTAGCATTAGTTGTATGGCCAGCAGACTATATGTTAATGCATGGCTTCAGACCTATAAAGCACTTGCATGATGATGCCTTCCTGAAGCTGTGCATGATTACATGCTTTTCTTGACAAGGAGGTGCCCATAGATTTAGGGCTGAGAGCACAAGAAAAGTCCAGGTGCTCCACGAAGGTTATTCTTCTCATTTTACTTCTGGAAACAAAGTTCTGAATGCAAAGATATTCCTGATGTTCTTTATATATACACTGATCAAAGATTCTCTGTGGTCTGTGTGGTGTGCCTGAGTCTAACACATTCTTTTCTCTGGCAGGGGGAGATTGGCAGGCCGGGAAGAAAGGTATGGACAGAGGTGCTGCCTCAGACATCAGCCCAACCCTTGACACATAGCAGTTGGCAGAGGAGCGCGGGCAAACTCTGAATATAAATTGGCTGTTGGTGAAGTTCAGCCTGCTTGTTTTGCTCCAGCAGCCAGAAGGTGGCAGGGAGCTCTGGCTGCAGGCCTGGAGAGCTGCCACAACTGGTTTAATTCAGTTAATTCCATCAGTAAGAGCATCCACCTCCATCCAGACAATTAAAAGAGTGGGAAATTGCCTGAACTACTTTTCTGTGGATAAGGGAAGCACAGTATAGGACCTACCATAAAAGACAGAAAAAAAACAAAACACAACCAACAAACAAAACCAAAAAAGCCAAACCAAAATTTTTACTTCTCCAAAGCAGAGCCAGGCTTTACCCAACAGCCACTATGGCGGAATGGCCATTAATGATTACACTTCCAGAGCTTTGGCACCAATGCAATATGCTGTCTATAATCCTGTGCTTGCTGACACATGAGCCATGATACACTGTCAAAAATATGTGCCCCTACGTGTGATGAAACAGAATATGTTATCTCAGTTACTAAGTGCTTCCATTTAATGTAATTAATTTTAAAAGAAGACAGAAATGCAGGATGAAATCAGAGATATGCAGGGAGCAGTCACTAACCAGGAAAAGAAATACTGTTCTAATAATAAGCAACGGATTTTAACACCAGCTACTGAACAGTGGTTAAAATGAATATGAGACATATAAACAAAGGGATCTTTTACCTAAATTTCAAACACCCCACAGTAAGCAAAATTATTGTCTATATAAAAATTGCCGAAGTCAGTGCCTGAGAGAGAGTCACCCATCAAGCTGCAAGAGACTGCAAACCTCAAACCATGATGTACTTACACTTCTGACAGATACTGGTAGGTCCCAAAGGAGAAGTTGCCAATAAAACAATATAATTCCTGCTAAAAGCTGCCTGGCTCAAGGGAGATCACTGTTTGCTTCAAACCTGTGATCAGATTTCCAGGATTGTATTGTCAAGTGGTATAAAGCAGTGGAATAGCACTAATTTGCAGCATTTTAGGAGGTAGCCAAAGAGTGAATTACAGGCAGTAGTTACAAGATATAAATTACTTTACATATGTAATTACTGCAAATCATGTAGTAGCCGATGAAGAGCAATTGTGAGGATGAGTGCTCAGAATGAGAATATTGAAGGAATAAAAAAAGGAATATCTTAAAGGTTTGGTTCTGTTCTTACTATAAATTGCATCTGTGTGCAGATCTTTTTGCTTCATATTGTATAATTTAAATGAGAGTAAGGTTAAAGTTAACAATACTGGCTTTTTTTTGCAGTGGTTATTTTGACTACATGTAGATTTCAGTGTAGCTGATATGCTAATTTGAGTCAGTATAAATTGGTACTTCTGTGAGTCCAGATTTCCTCCAGTAGCACCAATGCAAACAGTATTATGAATATAAAACAGCACTTTTTTATTGGTAAAAACAAGGTAAAGTAGCATTTTCAGTTATTTTCCTTAAAATATTATATTCTTCCATAACTCCCTTCTGCAGTGGAGACCTTTGTGTAGGAATGATGTTACATGAATTGTTATAATCAATGTTTTCTGTTCAAGGGTAGACCAGGTCCCCCGGGTGTCCCTGGGATGCCAGGACCAATAGGATGGCCTGGACCTGTGGGGCTGAAGGTAAGACCAACATCCATACCGGATAATCTACTAAACATCACTGCACACAAGAGCTGCTCAGGAATCCTCTACACCACTGTCTGCTGGAGGCTGGGGTGATGAAGCAGTGCTTGCCTCATTTCTTACACTGCTCGGCAAAGACCTTCACCTTACACTGCACTATCAGCCTAACCCCACGTAGCACTTCTTTAAACATGTCACAGGTAACCTGAAAATCTAGCCTAATGGAGACTCACTGATAACCACTGTCATGAATCAGTGTCATTGTCTCTTATGACTGGTCTTGACGATCTCCTTGCCTGATTATATTTTGACAATATTTCAGGGTACTTTCAGGGGAAAAGGATTACAAACCATGTGGATTATTGAAGTGTTCTTTGGCTGCACTCTTACACGAACAGACCTTCATTCCTGTGCGTTTTCTTAGCCAGTAGCAGTAGAAATGGCAGTACATGCTTTGCTACTGCAGAGTGATTGCTCCATCTGTATTTGTTATAAAAAATGCTGCAAAACAGTCCTTTTCTTAACTTTACCTAACACAGGTATACAGGTCTTCACAGGAGCCACTATACACGAAGTTTCTACTAGGACTTTTGAGATAGATAACCTGCTTTTATTTATCCACCATGTATCATCTCTGCATTCTATTTCTTTGGTTGGTTATACTTCCTCCCTCTCAGACACGGTCTTGGTCCAGTCTGTACTTCCACTTTGTTTCTTCAGGTCTTTTCTGAACTGCTGAGGCAGCAGCCAACATGAAAATCCTCTCAAGTACTAGGAATGAAAGTAAACTATGTTCTGCTGGTCTGCAGAGTCTGCCCTTAGGTATAATTAGGTGGCTGCAGCCAGAGAGGATATTGTAAAGCCTTTACATGATTTATTGTCTCTAAACAACCATAAAGCCCATTATATCTCAGAATGATGATAAAATTTATCATGTCTCTTCAAGCCATAAAAGCTTGCAACAAAATGCTTTCTTTTCTGCAACTCAGTAGAAGCAATGGTTGGGAGAAACAATGCAACTTCATGTAGAAAAATGATGTGCTTCTGCTGTTAATCTGTTTTCATGTCCTTTAATGGCATCTACCAAAACTAAAGCACAAATTACACACCCAAGAAAATGTAAATAGAAGAACAAGGTAATACATGAGGTCTCGGATAGAATACAGTTGCAGTAAGGAACTCTGACTACAATGCTACAGCAAGGTCAGACTTGTCTCGTGTATTTGTCACAAAACCTGGAACACTGAACTATTAATCAGACATTCAGATATGACCTCATCAGAGAGCCACAATCAATAACTCTCTTTATTAACCTCTTTAGGGTGAAAAGGGAGATTTGGGTGTGATGGGATTGCCAGGTACCAGAGGACCAATGGGCTCCAAGGTTTGTTAAGCAAATGCTGCATTTTCAGACACTGGTTTCTAACACTCTGCTGACAGCTGCTTCCCTCATAAATTTGCTGGAAAGCATTTATCAAGATATAGTTTTTCTAATGCAGCTTCAGGTGTAACTTCTCCTTCAAGCAAGGCTATGTTTTTTGATTGGGCTTGGCTGCATTTCTGGCTTTTCGTAAAAATGCTTTGGTGTCAGTTATTGTAATGCAGAAATTTATTTTAAAAGCAAAGTACACGTATAACTGTCCCACTAGAATACTGCAGTTCTTCAGCATACCTGCGCCATTAAGTCATATCTGCAGTGGTTTTGACCCACCTCAGAAGACTGGAGAAAATCTGTATCTTCTACTAAAGCCACACGTGTATATTGACAGCTGGATAGTAAGCTCAATTTGGTCTGAATGGTCTGTTACATGCACATCATTTTCTGTAACGTGGCTTCTGCCTTGACAAGTTTTCTGTCACAACCCTTTAAGGAACTTGATAAAAATTATGTGCTTAGATTATTCAGGCAAAGCAATGGAAAGAAGAGCTGCACACAGTAATTTGCTGCATTTTTCTTAAAGAGAAACTCAGCTTTATAGTAATCTTTCTTAGATGATGGCTTAAATGTAATTTAAGGGTGCTCTACAGGGAGAAAGAAAAGAAGAAGATTATTTCTAAAATTAATTTAGGTTATTAATTGTAGTTTTATTAACTTTCATTTCTATTTAATTTCCCTTGTTGTGATTTTAAAAGCAATATTGAATCTGCTGGCTTTACCTGGCTTTTTCACACTGGCTTTTGGGCTGATTTGTCTTGCCTTTAATTTTTATTTAATTATTCTGTTTCAGTGCACTTCTAGAAGCTACAAATATTCTTTTGCCTTTGCAAGTAGATGCAATTAATTACTTGTGCTTCGTTGATTTTCTTCACTTTAAATCTGCAAGATATGAATTTGCTTCTTTGCTAACCTTAAAAATGAGAAGCATTAAAATATCTGTCATTCCCTTTAGGGTTTTCCCGGAACTAGAGGAGAAAAGGTCAGTGTAACAATAGAATAACATATAATTTTGCAATTGGGAGCAGTTGAATAAAAGCAGTAACTAAAAATTAAGTTTAATTTTGATGGAGGGAAGGCTGAAAGTCTCATTAAGAAATGTAAAGATACATTGAGAAGGAGTACAGTCTTGTGACTTGGGGTGAGATACTGAAGAAATGAGTTTTACACCCCATTTTCTTGTGAACAAGTTACTACTGCAAACCCCACTACAGCTTCCCCATCTCTAGCACAAGTATAATAATTCTTAATTGTTGGGTGAGTTTATTTGGGCTATGTATTCTTTGGCACAGAGACTTATTTTTGTCATTCAGTGTAGCCTGAAGTTCAGTGAAGACAGTTTGGGAAACAATCAAGTCTCAAGTATTACATTAAAAGAGGCCCATGTTTAAAGTAATTATCCTAGGAGAATAAGTGCCTTTTTCTACCAACCTTACTCTTAATTCTATTGTAGTGTCAAAGAAGGTAATAAAGAAACATTTTAGGGTATCAACCATGCACCTCACCCGGAAGATACTACTGAGTTCTGCGCCATGATAAACAACACCTCACATAGCATTAATGTTTTTCATTTCCTCATGAAATGATAGTAATTAAGCTGTTGCTATCCTGTTATCTCTCACCAGGGTTCCCGAGGGGACAGGGGTGACAAAGGAGTCAAAGGAGACCAGGTACTTTTCCAGATGGCTGTTTTAGGTGCATGAGCAAATAAACTCTGAGTTATTTCTGATAGCAAAAAAGAGGGGTGATATGGAGGCATGTTCCTGGTACAGTAAATAGGCAGAGGTCCCACATTATGTTGTTCTCTGTGTCCATGTACCCCACCATCCCCCAGGGTAAGTGGCACTTCTCAATTTTCCTTAAAGGCCTAAATTGGTGCTGCTTTATCAAAGATCACTCTAATAATTATTTTGATGATTTTTCTCTTTTCACTTTGCAGGGAGAAATGGGCTCCCCTGGAATGCTGGGACAGAAAGTGAGTCTAGTCTCCACACCTCCCCTCCCATTTCTGGTCTCCCATTTGGCTTCCTCTTTAAAGAGGAATTTTTTCAAGGAATGTTTGGCAAATTAAAATAGATGTTTTTGGCCTTACTCTTGTTTTAAAATATGTTGTGAATTTTCAAGAAAAATACAGTGCCAACATAATCTAGAAGAACTGTATGAACCAAAGTGTCAACCACCTGCTGTGTCCTGAACAGCAAGTAAGATCTATTTATTTTCTATTTCTTTTCCTCCTCACCTGCCAAGGGGGAGATGGGCCCAAAGGGACAATCTGGAGCACCGGGACACAGAGGACCTATAGGAAGACCTGGAAAACGAGGCAAACAGGTAGGTCCATGGTGTTTCCCCTTCCTGTGATTCCCAGTGTTTGGGTGATGGTGGGGTATGACTGTGTGGTCTGGTCTGTGTTCATACCCTGCTCTTGGTCCGACTGGTCGTGCTGTAGCACCTCACACACAAGTCCAGGCCTTGTCGTTCATGCTCAAATCCCCTGCTGTGCTTTTTCCCTGGTTTGATAACTAGCTCATTGAATATAAAAAGAGCAGACCTTGAGCCTAAACAGTGGACCCTTTGAACCCTAAAAATCACAGAGCTATGCTCCGAATCCCATCTGATGACTGGAGTGTGGGTCAAGGTGATTGTGTTCTGTCCACCACATCCCATTGGTTTCAGTGAGGTTTTAGCGAGGCCCATTGCTGGTGACATAGATCATTTGGCAGAGCTGCAAGGCTTTGAAGATGGCCAAAACAGTGCAAAGAATCAAAACACTACAGCGCCCTTTTTTCACTCTGTTAATACCAGATCAATATTTAATTGTTAGACTAGGATATTTATATGATGCCTCAACATTGTACAGCATGCTGGGGTAGATTCTTCTACTCCGAGAAAGTTCAGGAAGACACCAGACTCCTGCTGTATCAATGTTGTTTTTAACATACATCGGCTCAGATACAGAAGCTCATAGATGCTGTGGTTAATAGGCTCAGCTGAAAGCATTTTATGTGCAGCCTGGTTATGCCTAGCATTGCAGACAGAGGCTCAAGCTTGCTTCACAGTTGGTCTAATGTTGTCAGCTAATATCCAAAGTGAAAGAAAACCAAGTGAGGAAAAATTAAAAAAGGGTGTTGAGGGGGAATTTTAAGTCATCACATAAAGAAGGTATGTGCAATGTAAAACTGTGCTTGTCTGTCCTGACAAAAGGGATGTGCACAGAAAATCATTCTGTAGCATAAGGCAAAGGAAAGACAGAGTGCTTGCAGATCAACAGGAAAACAGTGCAGCATCCCTTTTTTCAAAAGGACTTTATACTTCATCTTAGATATTCTGTCATGTTACACAATGTCTGGATCAAAAACAAGTCACATAAGGTATCATAGTTTGAGGCAGCAATCAGTGTGACTGAAAGAAATGCAGTCTTGCCCTAAACTAAGGATTCATGGAGGCTTGGTACACAACCCCTATCTGTCAATTTGAAAGCAGTTTCAGCACTGATCTTCTGTACGAAAACAGGGCTTCTCTTTTTGTAATTAGTGAACTATTTATTTCCTTTCTCCTCTTAGGGAAAAAAAAAAAAAGAAACACCTTTAGAAAACCCACACACCTGCAGGTGGCATTTAAAGGCTGTGTAGGGCTGACCGCTGCCTTCAAGTGCTGCAGTTATCTGGCTGTTTGTTCAGCTGATGTTTTCCATCAACATGGAGCCATTTCCTGTCTCCTGATCCTGCTGACATCTCCAGATGAAAGCAGCTAAATTAGGAAGGTGTCATTTCCACTTCCATTTTGAGATACATCTTGATTATCCCTTTCACTTCTTCGATCCTGCCCTGCCTCTGGGGCAAGCTCTTCGTAAGTGGTGTCCAGGAGTTGGGAGCCACAAGTCACAGCCTTGCTGGCCCCGGAACACTCATAACACTCAAAGCCCTGTGACTTGAGAGTTGACTCCTGAGGAGCAAGTTTAGTATTTCCCTTGTGAAGGAGGAATGACTTAAAACTTCAGTCAAGATTAATTGGAAAAAAAGGGAGAGGTCTATAAATATCAGCTTTTCTGAATGCTATGGGAACACATCCTTTAACCTAGCTGTGCTAAGCAAGCGAGCATTAAACAGGCATTCCTCCAAAACAGGAGTCACAGAGTTCAGCTGGTTTTCAGGCAGCGTGTGTCAGAATAGCACTGGATTTCCTCTGCCAAATCCTTATAGTGTTGGGAGCAAGATTTCCCAATGTTTTCTTCGGGAGCTACAAAGTCTTGATCTGCCAGTTGTGTATATTCTTGTTGCATGATGTAAGAAGCAATTAGTGATCAGCATTGCTGACATTCACATAAATCGTGGAATAGTTTAATGGCACAGAGCTTATCTAATGGAATTAAACAAAGCAAATATTTGATTAGTTCTTTATGGGCCATAAAAAACCTAACCTTCCCCTGTTGGAATGGTGCAAGTGACATTCAGATGTATTCAAGGGATATATGATATTACACAACAACAAATTATTCTAGCATGTATTACTATGCATGCTTCATTACTCTGAAATTAGCTATACGACTGTCCTTGAATGAGCATTAACCCGAAATTACACCATATTGAAGGAATTAATCTAATTGTCACTGAAAGAAGGGTAACACAGCACATTTTTGTTTTACTAAATGATATGCTGTTATGTAAGAATAAAATTGGTTATCTCAGCTTTAAGGTATGTAGTACACTTCTGAAATATAAAGCTGAGAAATGCAAGCCTCAGAGAGAATATGAGCAGGAAGATAAATATAGTTATTTTTAATAAGCATCACCATATTAGATTCAGGAGCAAAAATAGGAAGGTGTTGAATAGTTCTAGGGTAATACTTTCAAATGCCTCATGGTATGGCTACACAAACAAGCTCGCCTGAGGCAAATCAGGGCTGATTTTGCAGAATATTATATTATTGTTGGTAATTCTGTGAGCTTGTATTCTGTGGATAATTTTACAGCATTTTGACTGAGTGATAAAGCACCAGAATGACATGATTTGTCAGCATACAGCAGGGCAGTTGCTGTGTGCTAGCTTATGCTTTGTAAAACCAATCCCTTGCTTGTCTTGCAGTGATTTCTTAACAAAAGGTATATTCATGGTGACAGACCAGAGTATACATGAACTGAGGTTCTAAAGTACTTCTGAAAATACTGTGGGCCTCAAAGCAATTAGTGTTCTTCTAAGATCTATGCTCTAAGACTGGGAAATGTCACTGTGGAAGCCCTTGTGGACTCCTAATTTAATTTTCTATTTCTGGAGGTGAAATGAATCCATTTCTTTGTCTACCCTGCTAACTCAGTGCTGCTTACTAAGGATTGCAGCTTCACCAGACCTTTGTCTCTGAGCTGCAGTGACTCCTTGTGAATGGTCAGGAATAAAGAGGCATCCCTGAAGGAAAGCCCCTGAATGATTAAAGCCAGATCAGGGTGATCCCTGATTTCACACAGAGCAGATCTGCTGGTACTTTTAACTTTCAGAAACAGAAGTCCTGCCTGAACCCAAGTAGAAGGGGACAGCACCTCTCTTCCCTGGTATGGTGGCTATGAAGTTCATGATGTATGCTCCTATTGGCAGATGTATTGAATTTCTTGAAAGGGCTCCCAGTGCTGGCTGGGGGAATATATGGGGCATTGATTGCTTATCAAATAAATGAATTTCTCCTCTCTCTTAGGGGCAAAAGGGAGACATTGGACCTGTGGGTATCATGGGCCCACCTGGAAGGCCTGGTCCTTCTGGCCAGCCAGGCCCCCCTGGACCTTCAGGATTAGGTGAGTGGGGATCAGGCCATTTTAAGCAGTGTCTATTCTTCCCAGCCCCTCCTGATTCAATATGCATATGTAGCCCCTTTACAAAAAACCATCCATCAACAATAAGGAAAGGTGGGTAGCCTTTGCTACCCATTATTAGGGCTTTATATCTGACTTTAATGCCTACATTAAGACTTTTGATGCCTCCAATAAAACCAAAAGCAGGGCCTATATGGTTCTGTGGTTTTTTGGCAGCTGGGGGTGATGAAAAGCTATCTGTCAGACTTGGATGGACTAGTTAATCTTCAACATCAAGGGTCTGCTGCTTCTCCAGATATCCTGGCTTACAGTGGAGGCCAAGTATGAGGCCAAGCAGAGACATGAAGAATGGTACACAGACTGTAATGTTCAGTGAAAATGGATGGGTTTCCCAAACTGTATATGGGCTCAAGTAGTGGAAAAGAAAAGTGAGCTCAGTTGGAAACAGCTGTTGCCACAAATGGACAACAGCAGTTGTCACAAATGGACAACAGCAGTTTGTACCTCGGGCATTCAATGTCCTCTTTTCATTTTCTTTTCCCCTCTTCTTCTCTTGCTCACATCAGTGGACAGGAGGTCTCTTCCAAATGGTGCTAATGAAAATGGTATACCTGTGAAGCTGGGGCTGCTTCAACATCTACGCGTATCTCTTGTGTCCCATTACAAAATACCTTTGACCTGAGTAATTCAGTTGGAAGTTTTCAGAGGACAGAATTTTCACCATGCTGATGGGAAGGCAGCCAGGATCTTGAGATCACTTTTAAGAGGATTTATACCATCCACAGAAAGTTTATGTATCAGGCTTGTTTGTCTTTTTCCTCTAGAACATAAGTTCTTCTCCTAAATGACCTTCCTGTAATAATATCACTGCTTGCAATATGAACATGTTGGCTCATATCTAATTCTGCAAAGCACTGCATCCTTGCCAGATTTTGAAAGTCAAAAAGCAGTAGGTTTCTGTGTACTTATTTGTAGCACTCCTGTATTTATCATTGGGTTCTCCTGCACAGAAATCAAACAACACTACTGAAGTGGGTGTGCAAATCCAATGTGTGGTGGACATCCACAGAGACTGACTTAATGCCAGTCTCACCAAACTCACCACAAAGCTATTCTGAACAGGCTGAGTTTTGTCTGGGAATCCTAAGCAAACGGACATTTTCTTTCTCCAAAATGGTGGGTAAAGTGTGACCTGAAAGATGATTATGGTACAAATCCTGTTCTTTCTCCTGTAGTGGTGGAACTGGTGATTCTTCAAACCACTTTCTTTCATTCCTGGTGGTGTTTGTGGGAGATGTATGTAACTCAAATCTTATGTGAACACATACATTCCCTGACCCATACTTTTCCCACTGTGGCTGTGTTTGGGTGTTGTTTGTTAATTTAATTATAGTGCAACATGGTATTTTTCTTCCTAGGACATTTTTCAATAGGACCAAAAGGGGAAAGAGGACTTCCAGGGCCTCCAGGGAGATGTGTCTGCAGACCCCCACAGCATGTGAATAATCCACCATATGAGGAATCTGTGTTTGGACACAGGTATCCAAAAGTCCCTGCGGTAAGCAGATTTCTGGGAGAGGATGTGAATGGTCCTTTATTCTAAGAATCGTTGCATTAACTGCTGCTTTGGATGTAACAGGAAGATGGCTGTATCAGGGCAATGCATTATGTCTAGTATCCAAAACCTCTGAGATCAATCTGTGCACAAGAATTTGGTCTCACAACTAGTCTGAGTTAAGTCACTGTTAAGAAGTGATCTGGCAGTTTTTCATCTCTGATATCCTTGGGTTTTCATAGATAGTATTTCTGTGGTCTTCCTTCTGCTGGGCATTGATTTTCTGTTTTGTGCATTGTAGCACTTAATCAGCAATGAAATTGCAGCCTTTCTGCTGCTGCTGTGTACTAGCACAGCCCTGCCACTCAAGCTGCCTTGTCTCTGAACTGCGCAGTGATTAGCTTTGTTAACTTTCCCATCTGTCACGTTTTCAGAGAGCTCTTGCTTTCTGTGTGAACGGGACGTGTTCACCACACACTGTTCATTTAACCAGGTCACTGAACTCAATCTTCTGCATGAGTGTACTGCGAGTCTTGTCAGCTGCATGCTTGTCCCTGCTGCATTGCAAAAAATGGTGGTAGAAGAAAGTGCATGAAATCAAGATGTATATTGCATCATGCTGCGCAATACTACAAAAAAAAATACGATGCATTTCATGGGGAGCTCATAGGGTAAGGTATAAAGCTCACAGTGTTACATGTAGATCTTACCACCTTCCTTTCTCACCGAGTACTGTTTAAGAGAAGAGCTGAAAAGACTGCAATGAGAGCTTAGCTACCTTGAATATAAGTCATGCACATTATATGAATTCTCACTTGGTGATGACCAAGTGCCATTTCTCTTGAAGGACAGCAAAGATTAAAGCCACATTTCTGGCAGTGCCTACCCCAGTTGTTTCACCCCCTTGGGCAGCAGGAAGCTCAACACTACATTTATTTACTCTGTTCAGATCCTCACACAGCAGCTCAGAAACCCTCCTTGTGCCACTTGAGGACTTCAGTCAGGGTTGCTATAGCTGGCCGTGGGAAGATGCAGAGAAGGTCCTGCATCCTTCTGCACGTCCCTGGTGCAGCCACCCACTCTCCCATCAGTGCCACACTGCTGTGGGTTTGGGCTGGAAACAAAGCACTGCTTTTCTGTCCCTGGCTGTGATTCATTTGGGTTTTTTTAACTCTTTGCAATTTCAAAGGGCAGTATCTATAAGAGATTTTCTGAGGGTACAATCTGTTATTGATTTCCAGAGAAAATACAGCTCTGAGGCTGGGACTTCATCTCCTGGCCACAGCTACATTCTTTGCTGGCTCTCTATTTCTTTGCTCTCTTTCATTCTAGCTGAAGGCATTTTTATTCGGTCGGCCTTTGTCAGCGGCTATGGGAATATTCTGCTATGTAAAAACTTCAGGGTAATTCATTTTAAAAGGAGCCAATTCTGATTAAGCTGGTGGGAATCGGGCTTTGACCCAGATCTACTTTCTCTGAATCATTCCATTTGCTTTTTTCTTTATTAAAAAAAGATTTGACTCCTACTAAAATAAATTTGATTAAGGTTCCAAGAGAAGAAGTTATTTCCCAATACCCCTTACAGCTGATTTTGGTGAATGAGACATTAAAACAATTTGGGAAAAGAGCAGCTTGTCCTAATTCTCTCAATTTGTTACTAATATTTTTCTGTTTAACTGGAGGCTAAAGTTTAGACCAAAGTATATGCACGTAAAGCTGGGTACTCAGGAAAGACCATGAGCTTTTGAAGACTCAATTGGTCTCTTACCAATTGCAAAGCAGCATCTTATGTGTGTACATTCCCATCCAAGGCTGGCATGCCATTCTGTTTCAGAAAACAAACCCTTTTTCTGTGCACTTCTTTATATATTTGCAGATACATAATTCTGTTTGCAAAACTGGATTACGAGGCAATTGAAAGTACTTCTCAAGAGGGTTACCAATCACCTCTTTTTCTGTGCCCCAGATTTTTGTGGTGAATAACCAAGAAGAATTGGACCGGTTACACACTGAAAATGCCTTAGCTTTTAGAAGAGATCAGAGATCTTTGTATTTCAAGGATACCTTTGGATGGCTCCCAGTCCAGGTGAAAATATGACTGTGGTTTCAGAAAACTTGTGAGTGTATGTTTCATTTTTAAACAGCAGGTTTATTATCATACAGAATCAATCAAGTGAATGAAGAAAAATCTTACTTTTCAGCGTTACTGCCACTGTATCTAATTCTGTGGGTTTTGTTCACAGGAGTCTTAGTTATTCGTCAGTTAACTCGTCAGTGATCCAGGTTTTGCTAAGCTCTCTCTGAACCAGTTGGTGAACCAGCCAGCTGGGACTGAGTTTGGGGAATTACAACAGTAAAAAACAGTTTTAATTTAACACAAAATAAGGGAAAACTCAGTGGGGAGAAGAGCTGCACAAACCCCTGATTCAAGGAACTAAGTTCCACTGAAATCAGCAACCGGATCTTTATTTTTTTCCACTGGGCTTTGAAATCAGATTCTGTACAAACCCTGTTTCCCATCAATTATTGCGATATGAAAACTTATTTGTGATACCCACCTTCCACAGCCC
Source organism: Callipepla californica brunnescens (assembly GCA_023055505.1). Classification (NCBI taxonomy): domain Eukaryota; kingdom Metazoa; phylum Chordata; class Aves; order Galliformes; family Odontophoridae; genus Callipepla; species Callipepla californica. The sequence goes on from JALIRH010000064.1 coordinate 1,770,591, forward strand.
ATCACCTCTATTTGTGAGCCCTACTGCTGGTACTCCTACATGGTAACTGCAGTGTCTTTTTTTTTGTCCAGCTCACCCCTTTCTACCCTGTGGATTACCGAATTGAGGTTGGCAGTACCTGTGGTGATGGAATTGTCCAGGACGGGGAAGAGTGTGACGATGGCAATGCAGTTGTGACGGATGACTGCATAAGTAAGTCAGGAGCAGCCTCTTTCTGCATGGAAGGCGTGATAATTGTTTCTGTGGAATAACTTGCACAATGGCCACAATACCAAAATCAAGATCTTTCATGCATGTGAATGCCACACATAGGCATAAGTCACAGGTGATGCCAACTGTTTCCCATGTATCCCCACTGAGAACCATGTCCTTGAATGCGACGATGTATTTGTCATCAGAGCAAAGACCTTTCATTCCAGGAGCTGGATCCAGATGTTGTTTTACACACAGATCTTCTGTGGGAAAGGTATCTTTCTGACTGCAAGATGTAGTACCCTTGCAGTATATCACAAAGCCCCTTTGAACAAGCATATGCACTTGTTCCTTCCATCACTTTCAGCCCACTGCCTTCACTTAACTTTACTCAATATTTTATTGCTATCTAGTTGATGTGCTGTCCTGATTCTGGACAGCAAAGACAAGGAGTGCACAATGTAAACCTGGCAGACAGCTATCACAACCTTCACATCTACCTTTTATTTACCTTTCTTCCATTGCTTGGCTCCTTCCCCAAAATGCAGATGTATAAATAAATGCCCCTCCAAGCTTGCCCGACTACAGAGCAGTCCAGTGAGACTGAGCTCTCCAGGCTCCAAGCATGAGAAAATGATTCAATTAGAATTTGCTGTCTGCCATGGGGAACAAACATGCAGGAAAAATAGTGCTCATTAGCATTAGTGCCTGTGAAATTGCACATTGTGCATCTGGAAACCCATCATGTTGCTGTGTGCTGTGCGCTGGGCAGAGTCGTAGTGGCCTGGCAGTACGCTAACTTCTGACACTGATGTGACCTGAAGAATTTTAATTGAATTACAAAGTCATAGAATCAACAGGATTGGAAAAGGCCTTCAAGATCTCCAAGTCCAACCATCAACCTGACCTACTGAGTCACATTACTATACCATGTTAATGTTAATTACTATACTTAATATCACAAATTGCTTGAATGTGAACGCATTGTCATCATTCTGATCTTGCGGCTATATCAAAAGAGATTAACAAAATGGTAAGTGAATTTAATTGTAAAACAGGCTCATTATTTTTAGAAGCATTTCCCAATTATTAAAGTACAGCCCACAAGTTAGTGCAGCCTATGTACCAGTTAGGCCCACCCCAAAATGCCTTAGTTTATGCTTCACCCTAAATCTAGCACCACTTGCATCTCCAAAATCCTTTACGTATGGAGTGTGATAAAGATATTTTCTTCTATGTTTTTCACTAGGATGCCGCCGTGCTTACTGTGGAGATGGCTACAGACACGAAGGGGTGGAAGACTGCGATGGGAAGGACTTTGGATATTTGACATGTAGAACATATCTCCCTGGGTATGTATGAACTGCCTTTCCTTGGGTTTGCCATTTTTTTCGTCACCTTCTGCTTTAGAAGAGAAGAGGATTATCCACATAAACCTTGTTTCTCTGCACTACCACTGCAGGTAGTGAGGGAGAAAGACCCTATCAGTCACCTTATTTTTGTATGCTGTTAAGGCTCTATTTCATTTCTCAGTTATAAGCACATGCTTACAAAGTGAATGATCATACAGATATTTGTTTGCAAAGATTTATTCATTTGGTAACTTTACTGTTGCATTAATACTCACCCATAACACACCAAGAGCAGGATACATCATGACGAAGAGACGATCACACTGAGGGAAAGCAAACCAACCAACCAAACCACAGCCTCCAAACAATCTCCTGTACTTTTAATGAGCCCTCTGGAAGTATCTTTGTTTCTGAATCAACCATTCATCTATCAGCCTTCCTAAAGACCAGAAAATTCACTCAGGAGCAAAAGCATACATCTGCTTTGCAGCACCCTTCATTTCAAACATCTGTGCATTGTAGACTTGCCTCCTCTGCCTTTGTTCAAGCAGCCTCCTCTGGTGAGCATTTCGCCTCAAGCAGCAGCACCTCTATTTAACTGTCAGGTATTGTTACCCGATAACAGGAAACATTTAATTTGCAAATGAAATTATGTGCAGAGCCCTCATCATTCATGGAAGAATAATGTGCTAATTGACAGGAATAAGAAACCACAGGACATCTTTGTAAATCAAGTGCTGTGCTAATCCTTCTACTGCAATTGTTGGAGCACGCCTGGTGTAAGAGATTACTAGAATTGAGACTAGTAAACCTGACAGCCCAAAACATTCTAAAGAGCTCTCATCTGCAGACAGCATGGAGCTGCTCTCCTGTGAAAGCTATTCCATCTTTAAGAATTCGGAAGTTTGGTGCTGAAACGAGACCCGCAAAAGATTGAGAAAGTTTTATAAATTTCATTTTCCATGTATAATCAAGCAGTGAGATGCAACTGAGATCCTTTATCTTTGTGTTTGTGGACTGTAGGTTATCTGCTCAATCAAGGAGCTGTGACTCACTGGTAAAATGAAATGAATATCTGAGCTTGGCACTGCAACAGGAGCTTCACCCTCTTCTCCAACACCTCTGCTGCAACTGCTTTTCCCATTACCTGTATTTTTTCCAGCCCCCAAGTCCCTCCCCTCATTTCATAAATCTTCAAATTTTGGTTCCGTTTCTGAGAATGTGGTTTATCCAATGTTTCAAAGGACTGGTGCTATTACTACAGTTTATGGATTATCTGATGGATGAGTTATTCACTTGCACTCACGGCAGCAATAAAAACTCAGCACAATGGTTTTATTATTTCATTAACATCACCGGTCAAATGGTCAGTAGGTAGAGTCATTGCTGCTCAGAGTAAATCAGAAGAAAGACAAAATAAAAAATGCTTTCTCTCGTCTTGCAAAGGCCCTTTGCAAAGGCCTCCTTTTAGTTCAAAGGTAGGCATCTGTTGCTATTGTTATTTCAAGTGCATGAAAAATAAGTTAAAGGATGGGCACAGTCATAACTGCTGGAGCCAATGGAAGCAACTGGGAAAACACTTAACTTGGGTTCTCAGATATTTAGTTACACGCTTCCCATGAGTGAGTGCCAAGGCTTCCTACACCAACACACGTGAGACAAACAAACCCCACTTTCAATTTTGTTTGTTTGTTTGCTTGTTTTAATTCTAATTATTCGTAATTAAGACTTTATTCATAGTGACAAGGGGGAGCACAGCAGAGAACCACTGAAAATTGCCCTCGTATTTTGGTTGCCATATGTCTCCACACTTTGTGTTTTCTGTTGTTATTGATTCTTCCAGAGAGCTGCATCCAGAGAGCATATCATGTGAGCTACAGCACATTTTGAAACTGAGATATTCTCTTTTATTTTAGGTCTTACGGAAAACTGCGATGCACTTCTTACTGCTACATTGACTCCACACAGTGCCGATACTTCACATGAGGGGAACAGAGAAGGGCAGCACCCCACATGTCACGGGGTGAGAGGTGCTATGCTATCATCTATCCAGGAAGGTCTGGGATTAAAATAAAAAAAAAAAAAAAGAAAAAAAAAGAAGAAAAAAAGCCATCTCTGTGAAAACAAACAGACAGACTTTGTGCTGCTGATGGCCATTTTGAGATGTTTGTCTTTTTTTTAATTAATTAAGTCAGATTCAGAAAAAATAGGACCACTGTATCCTGTCTTAATAGAGAAACTCAAACAGTGCTTGCCAGTAGGACTTGTGGGGCTGAGTGTGGGGACTCACTCTGTCACAAATGCTACAGGAAACTGAATGCCACTACCCAGGCATATTGTGTAACAAGACAACATTACCTCGGCTTAGCACTGTTCAGCTTAAATTAAGTTCTTCAGGGTCTTTGTTTTTCAGCCTTCTCAGCATATACGCAAAGTATATCTTGGACATGGTGTTTATAGACTTTCTCCTGTATTACAATGTGAACTTCCTTCATGTTTTATCCAGGGGAGTGGTGATGGCTTCAGCAGCACTGGGGTTAGCTGCACACCTCTGTGGGTCAGAGGAGCAGGGTCCTTCCAGTGAATGCTTTAAAGATCAGCAAACAAGGTGAAAACCCTCCAGAAAATGGTTGGGCTGCGTCCCCCTGCACCATCCACAGGAATGTGCGCTATCACACTGGGCCTCAGGCCGCAGGCCACAATGGCCAAAGGGACAAATGGTGATGCAGCCAAGGTGCTCTCGCTCCAAGGAGGACATCAGGCTGGGAGCAAAGATGCAGGATGAGCTGATTTCGCTTTTTCACCTTTGCCAAGCCAGATGCACTGTGTGTGAGCCCAACAGGACTGGGGAAGTACTGGATCAGAAAGGCTGCCCACCTGAAACCTCAATGCAACCAGGTCTGCACTCTGGTCTTGGCCCTGGAAGGCCTTGTTCTCCTCCCAAGGTCCATCCAAACTCCAACCTTCCATGATGGCAGTTAGCCGTCCTGTGTACTGAGCCCTCTGGACTGTTCTCCTCTCCTGCCATTGTGTCTGGAGTGCCCCACAATGTGCCTCCTCACTTTTCTATCCCCATAACACCAATCCTGGCCTAGTGTGCTTGTGGGTGCTCATTTATGCTGTACAACGTACGTTTATCTCTGTTTTTCAAGACATTTGGTCAACTCTCATAGCTCTGATATGAGTCAGGGTAATAATCTACTTATTTATTAGCAAGCATTGAAGAACAAATTTCATATGGGAAGCATATTAAATACTTTATGTGCAAAAGAGTTCACAACAGAAGAAAATGGCACAAAGATGTGTGGAATTTGGGACTAAGAGCCTCAAACCAAGGTGTGATTTTCATATAAGCCACTCTTTGCTGCTTTGCTGTAAATGCTGTACTTGAACGTTTGAAGTGTGTGAGTTGCTTGTCAGTGTCACAGCAGCTGCACTTACACGGTTACATCTTAAAGGTTGAATAAAGGTACATGTTACATTATAATGATAATGCATTAAAGCAACCAAGAATACATACAACGTCTACCACTTGTGTAGGAGACTTTAGCTCTGCATGTCCAAAGTGATACTGGAAATCATCAATTAAAAGCAAAATAAAACTCAATGTACTTTGTGGCTATTGCTTACCTGGGCTGCTTGTGCTGTAAAGCTGTAGCCTGTTTCCATAGTTCAAAACTGTTCTTCTTGTTGCTTTTTTTTTTTTTTTTAATTTAAACAGAGGTCTTAATAAAAATCAAAGAACCAAAGGGGCAAGAAACTTGCCGTAAGCTCTGGAAATCTGTGCATTAGGAGAACTGCTCTGTAATGTCCCACACTGGTGCAAGCAGTGGGTTTCAGCTGGTGGGATCCTGGCAGGATCCAGCACATTCTCCAAGGAGTCCATCACCACTTACAGCTCCCCCAGAAGGCCAAAGTGTTTGAGAAATTCGGGAGTCCCAGCGACCTTTCAGCTTTAAGTCCTGTTGTTTTTAAAAGCTCCTACCTCCAAAGGACGTTGTAAAGCCAAAGTGTGCCCAGGGCAGGGAAAGAGAAACGAGTCCTGATCACACACATCAAACTGGAGTGCGCTGCACACAAGGAAGTGCAGCATCAGCCTAGTGAGAAAATGAAGCGTGGATTTTAAAAGGACCGTATTTATACATCACAAAAAAAAAAAAATAAAATCGACATCTTAACAGAAAGTACTGCAAGTTGTGAGGAAAAAAAGTAAATGTAAGAAAGTCATGGAACGAGTTTCTTACTGCCATTATCATCTTGCTCCCCTCAGATGATAAAGCGGCAGAAAAAACATCTGAGGTGTTCAGTATTCATGTTACGAAAGACTTTTGCCGAAAAACCTTCCTCCTTATTTCAGATGTATCTACTTTATTATTAATTGAGGATTCTTCAACTGGACAGTGCCTGGGCTGCTATGATTTATCTTCCCTCCTTGTCTGAGTTTCTTAATGCGTTGTGCCAAGTGTGGCTCAAAAGACTGAAGTACTTCAGTTCCTCTGCCTTCTGTAGCAGCAGATGCCTGTGGGAATGATTTCTAATCATTAGTGCACAGCTGTAGGTGAACTCAGAATTAGAATGAGCTTACATCATGCACTGTATTCAATGTATACTAAAAAGCCAGCTTGCACTTAATATGTGATTAAATATGTGTAGTTACCTACTGCATGTATTAACGGCTCATATCAATAAATCACGCTACATTCGTTCTGGCATTTCCTTGATTTCACTTATCTCTGTTTGGCTTTTACAACACAGTGGCGATCTGTGGATCTGTGTGCTGAGGACTGGTGTCACTCCAAGCACAGGGAGTGCAAAGCAAAGCCCTGGCTTGTGCTCCTCCATGGGTAATATCCAGTGCACGTAGGAGGCATGGGTCTGGAGATGTGCAGTCAGTCCAAAGTGCACTACAGGAGCACTGTCCTGCTGGAGATCAATTAGTATCTGCTTCCCTCGCCCCTGCAAAACAGATTTTGGAGCTTAAAAAGCACCAAGTCACAGGCCCATCCTTCCAGCACTCTAAATCAGTTCCCTGTGTGTCTGACAGAGGGTCCCTGTCAGGTGTGTGGGATTCAGTGGTTCTGCTGCTGGCACACATAGGCTACAACAGACACTGAAAATCGGGTTACCCACTGCTCTCTGTGGGCTTGCTCTGTGCCAGGACTTTCTGAGCAGGACAGCTTCTGGTGTGAAATGCTGTGGGATTACAGATCTAAAAGCCAAGGAGCTGTGCCTGCTGCTGTCCAGTGACAAGCAGGCTCTGCTTTGGGCTGCCTGACACTGAGCTGCTGGGCTGACCTACAGACACTGAGCATTTATCCCCTGCTCTGCGTGCAGAGGGGCTTGGCTGGGGATTGCCCAGAATAAAGAGCAGTGAGCAGGAACACCTGGAGAGGTGGCTGCAGGCCTGGCTTTATGGCTGGCTGGTTGTCATAATTCAGCTGCCTGGCAGCCTGCTGATGCCTCATTAGGCTCCTGAGGCACAGCGGGAAACAGGTGCCATGTGGCAAGTGCCATACGGAAGGAACTTTGGGTACATGATGAAGGGCTGCCCTTGCATTTTGTAGCCATAACATCCACCTTGGAGTCAGTCTTACGGGCAGGCAGCCACAGGCAGTAGCCCCAACAGGCCGAGGGGCTCCAGCTGAGGAGAAAGGAGGTGAAACCCCCCAATAAATGCAAGGCTGCCCTGCTTTAGAGATGAGCTGAGAGCTCAGTACAGTAAAGCCCAGAGCTCCTGATGGAAAAGGCCAGCCCGTCCCAGGTGTCACAAGGCAGTTAGTTAGCAGAACATTGGCAGCAGGGTTTCTGCGGTGGCAGGCAGTGTGGTGACATTGAGTTCTCCTCCCTTGCCTGGTACGTTCATGCTCAGGTTTCACAGCAGAGTGGCTGTGCAGGGCTGAAAACATTGTGATTTCTATCATACAAAGAGCCCATGTGTAACATCAGCACTTTGGAGTGGAAGGAATTCCCACCGCCTACCGCTCAGCTGTAGGACATGGGCACAGAGGCTGAAGGACAATGCACCTGACAGCTCTTATTTACAGAGGTGATCAGCTCTGTGTGACATTTACATAGGGATGTGAAGCACAGCAGCTCAACACACTGTCCCTTGGTTTCACAAAGGCAAAAGGCTCTTCAAGTAGAAGACCAACGTAACAAAACAAAGCCCCAGATGGAGAAGCTTTTCAGCTGGCTGAGGCTGTCCCAGATTGTTCAGAACAGCCCAAGGTTGCCCCCATCTTCCACCCAGGGGCTGTTTGCAGCCTCCTGCCCCAGGTGACCAGTGAAGTGTGAAGAGGGCAAACCCAGCAGTGGCTATATATACATCAACAGCATGACATCTTTTAAAGGGGAGAGAACACGAATCCTTAAAAGATTGGGCACAAAATTAAACTGAGGAAAATCTGTAGTGAAAAGGCAGGGGTCACTAGGTGATTGGAAAGCTCAGCATACCCCTGGGAAGGGGACAATTCCTCAGGGCCAAGTGCCTGTCCCTTGCCACCCTGCTGCACACATGTTGTGTTGCCCACGTGAAGCTCCCTGTTCTGTGGCTTCTGGGTAATGCACTCTTCACACAGTGCGTTGGGCAGCGTGGTAACCCCGAGCTGAGGCTCAAGTATCAGGTAGTGGGGACACACATTGTGCTGAAGGCACAGGGCTCCCTCGCACCCAGTACCAGCTGCCAAGCAAGAAAGCAAGTGGAAAAGTGTGACCTATAGGAAACTATGCGAGGCACGTCTGTCGCTGGAGGCTACAGATGAGCTGACAATATCAGCACTAGAAACAGATGCTAAATTAATTGGAAATTATTTTGGCAGAAAGCCATCACTGGAGTCTTGGTATAGAGACAAACATAAGCAAAATGTGTTTTTAAATCTCAGACCTGCTTGGGTTTTGAGAAAACAGTGAGCTGGGTCTCTTTTTTTGGTGTAGATGCAGGAACCTGTACAGGCCACACAAAGTTTCATCTTCCAGAAAGCAGTGAAGTGCATGCTCATACACTGTGGGGACAAGAACAGGGTCTGACTGGGACCTGGCAGGCCACGGCTCCTCAACTCCATGTCTTCTTGGCTGATGGCTCTGGAAGGATGCAAAGATCACCAGTTTCAGCTCCTCCTGCTGCAAGCTACATGTCCAATACGTTCAAGCACACCACCACTTCTTATTTTGAGCCACAGATCTGCATTCCTGTAGGGACAGGAATTTAACAGGCCGCCTGTCAAAGCCCATGACCTTTACTCATGAACATCACCAATTCTGCCAAAGCTTTAGCTGGAGCTCTTTCTGCAGTTCATGTGGGACTTGGCATGCAGTGGAGACAGATTTACTTATTGTAACCACAGCCTTCAGCCATTCGTGTTAGCCAGGGACCCACAACTATATCGCCAATGCAGCTTTTATTCTTGTAGTCAAAACAGGCTCCATGGGTGTTAACATTCTTCATACAAAGATACATACAAGTAGTTTCTTTGAATCAGAAACATACTGTTTTCGACTGTTCACACAGTACCTAGAACAGATGCAGTCCTGAAGAGCACTTTAGGCCCTCTATTGTAACAAAAAAACCAAAAACCCACAGAAATCCATGCAAGGAAGAAGTGAGATTTTAAAACATGCTTATTTAAAATAAGTTTATTACAATGAAACAATAAAAAAAAGTCTGGCAAAGGTCTTAACAATACTCATTAAAAAAAAAACAAAAAAAAAAGGACAGATGCTGTATCACGTGAGAGATGATGCAGATTGGAAACTCCAAAGTAGTTCAAGACTGAGCTGCTTATGACAGCACGGTTTGTGCAACGCTTATGCTGGAGGAGGTGATTTCTGGGGCATGAACAAGCCCTTAGAATTAAATTTAAAGTGAGAGGCAATATAACTTCTCTTCATCTTACATTTAAGTAAGGCTCACTGTAAGCTCAGCCTGATGTTAATGAAACGAATGCCCAAAACTGGATTGAAAAATGCAAGAAAATGGAAACCACAAAAGCAAGTTGCTTTGGTATTCAGTTCAGTCACCATATTCCAGAATGCAATTTGTTTTGTCTCAAGTAGACAAAAAACCACCAACTTTCAAGGTGGCTTTAAATAAAAGAATCAAAGAATAAACTTGGGACCCATAAAGGCTGCAACACACAATCAAGTAAGCAAACATGAAACTTCCTTGTTTCCATACCCTGACTCCTGCTCAATATAAAGTTTTAACAAAGTCTTTAGCACATCCAGAGCATGGGGGTGCACGCACACCGAATACTATACCTCAAAAGGGATATTAACAAATGCCACTGAAAGGCCACATTTTGAAGAAATGCACGCCAATGTAAGAAGTCTTTCAGTGAAACATACCCCTGTGCTCAAACTTCAAAGCAAGTGCTTAAATCCTTGTGTGAACTGAGTAGGATGAGCTCCTGAACAAGTTTGCTCAGAGTGCATGCTCTGGTCTAATCTCTGCACATGGGTGATTTTATACCAGAGTGTGCAGGACATCAAAAGTGTGCAGGGTTTGCTCACCAAGGGGCTATGGAAGGCAGCAAGAAGGTAGGAATTCAGTTATTAGCCCGCCCTCTTCTCTGCTGTGTTATCAGTACTATGCAAGCAAAGAGAAGAGCAATAAGCCCATTAGAAATACAAAACCCTGTGCTTTCACTCGTAAGAGGTAGAACTGCCAATTGTGAAACGTCCTGATTGAAGCTTCATCAGTAAAATTAAAAGTTCAAAGTGGCACGGCTGTCCTGGCAGAGTATCTCAAACCAGGGCAAAGCTTGAAAGAAAAGCACCACATTCTCCATCCGACTCTGTCCTTGCCACAGAACTGAGATCTGCTTTTCAAAGTTTCCCCTTTAATGACTTACAGAACCTCCTACTTCACACAGCTATGGAGATGCTTTGGCTGGACAGCAACAGCTCTGACAGCAAAGGTAACAGATGAGAGGAAAGGAAGCAGTGAGAAATAAGTGGGGAAGAAGAAAGACAGCAAGGTGGGAATGTGCTAATGAACATTTTTGGTGTCTAAAAGACATTTTAGGGGTCCTTAAAGCTTTTCACAAAAGCCAAATCAATGATAAAAAGAGATGGTTAGAAGTTCCAGCGCAAGCACACAGGTAATATCATTCTCTATAGTGGTCCATGTCCCTTTGCCAAAGCACACTCAAACAACTGGAGCATATTTGGGACATCCTTCTATGTGGCCAGCCAAGCAAGCAACAGCGTTCAATCTATGAAAGACTTCTCAAGACTGTAACCTAAATCCTGATGTTGCTCTATAAAAAGTTTGTCAGAGGAGGTATATGGTCATTAACTTTACATGTGTATGTTGAAGAGAGATCCATATTACAACAGTATCAAGACAAAATGCTTCAATGAGACCTTAATGCTAAAGCACTTGAGTATGCACTTCATACTCTACAACTGTAATGTCAGAGAACTTTAGTATGCAACTGAGTGCAGTCTTAAAATAGCAGAGGGGGCTCTAAAACACAGTCTGTTTTAAAAAGAAATACATAATAAATACAATAAATAAAAGCCTCCCACCACTAAGCAGAACTTTACTGAAACCATTTAGGAGCTCTGCTCTAATGCCAATAGCAGTGTATTACAAAGATGTGTGTATGACCTCTACTAAAATATGCTGACAGCCATTATTCAGCACTAGACAGCTCTTTTTTCAGATTGCTTTGGGATTTACCATGTCTCAGCAAGGATGTGCACGGGACAGACTTCGCCCATGTCATGAGCTGTATCAGAGTTCTATACCCAGCTATATCTGTTTCTCAAAAAGCAGTCTGATTCTCCTAGGGTAAGGCTGTGATTACTCTTATTTTGCCATGGCTAAGTAATATCCCTGAGAATATGCAACTGTTGGACATTGAAGGAAACAGCTGAAAGCACTCCTAAAGGAAAGGGACAAAAAAGCTTCAGAATAGTGCAATTTAAGAAATTAAAGCAGTTCCTGTAAAGTATACAGAGCAAGGGTGCTGTTATCTGAGAGTCACATAGACAGCTATCTGCGTACAGGTCAGTTGTTATAAATGTCAGCAACTGAACAAAAACAAAGAAACCCAACCCACCACCACTAATCAAAGAGACAAATAAATCAAACAAAAACCACCCACCTCTTCGCCAATTATAAATCCGAGACCAAAAGTTAGTTGCTTGTCCTTTACAATCACTAAAAATAAGAACCATTTTCTATGCTTGCCAAGTAAGAAATTAATCATCTAGCTGTGTATTTGTTTATGTGTAGTAACCTGGACTGTTGCATCCTTAGAGGTATAACTCGGAGTTCAGTTTTGCAACATGATGCATAGGTTTCTCAGAGGTGGTCTGACTGAAAAGATAGCATTCATAAGTCTTAAAAGTGCTCAGTATCCTGCAAGAACAGTGCATGAAGAAGCACGGGTTTTGAAGGCAAGGTGACCTTGCTCAGTTCCATCTCTACAAGTTCCCTATTAAACAACACGGACACTGGCATCTCCTGGAGCCACCATTTTGGCAGAATGTTCCCAAGCCCCAATTCCAGGTAAAGACCAACTTTACACAGATGATCAAGGCAAGAAAGCCTGCTCTGAGGGAGGATGCCATGCTAATTAGAGAATATGTGCTGTGGATGAGTTCCTAACTGCAGAAGTTAGTAATTGTTGAAGCTAGAGGCCCAATGAAGTTCCTTGCTTAAGAAATAATGCTTCTTTACTTCTTGTATCAAATACTGGGCTTGGCACTCTACTCACAAGCCACTGGTTCTTCCACTAGTTGAAGAAGACAAAACAGAAGAAATGAAACAAAAGCAAAAAACCTTCGAGCCTTTAAGTGCTGGATCTGTTTTCCTGCTACTGGAAAAGTTTACAGTAAAAAAACAGAAGTCCACTTTCATCACTATTTCACTACTGATTTTTAGAGAAGACCAATCTCTTCCTGCTCTCCCCACATCGTGGCAGTGTGGTCTCCATCACCTTATCACAGCACTCCCCACATATTAGGTGAAAACCCTGAGGTGGAAAGCTGGTTGTTCTGCTGTAGGTATGGGGTTTTTCGCATTCATACTTCAAAGAAGCAGACAGTCATATTCCAAAGGCTCTCTGCTTCACTTTTAGCACTGCAAGCACAGAAATAATTGAATGGAGCTTTGGTCAAAAGTTTTGACTTCATATTCAAACAAATGTATACTAAGTAAAATAAGAAAACTCCTAGTACTTATTCCCCTATTTCCTTCTGATTTTATCCTGGTGCACGTAGGAACTACAGACAGGCACAGTTCAGAGAAGATGACAGGAACAAGAAAATCATACTACTTAAATGCCTTATTACACTTCTAGTATCTCGCTTTACTCACAAAGTGTGTCATCTGGTGTTTTCTTCACTCATTATAAGCTTTTCTTAAAGCCTGCAATCCTAGGCTCCTTAGAAAGGATCAAGTATTAAGTATACAGAGCGGCTGCTTTCTCAGAATGATGCAGCAGGCCTGCAGTACATTCATTTTAGTCAGAATGTGTTCTTTAGCTTAGCAAAAGCCAGTATTTATCCCACGAGCATGGCAACAATTAAACTTCTGTATTTACAAGGATTTACCAAGCTTAAGGACCCCAGTACCATTAGTCTTCTTTCCTCATGAGTTAGACTCAGCTCTTTGGACAAAGCTATCCAAAGCCCTGTGCCACTACTGAGAGACCCACTCACACCTTGAACTGGCAGTAACTCACAGTGCTCTAATCTTCAGCACAAGAAGGAATTTTGTCCTTACCCATCTATAACAATCTATCTAAAAGGACTTATTTATCACTTCTAATAGCTACAGTGCCATTAGGAACACATTTTTATCTGTAACAGCAAAGGAGGAAAAGAGGAAATTCTACTTTCTTAATTCAAGTCACTTCTGCATAATTTCAGATTTTAAGGTCTGCAATTGGCATAATGTGCAACGACTCAGTGATAAATTCTAGCTTTCCCTAGGCTTTGCTATTTCATGCTCACTTTCATGAAGTCTTGGCCCACAATAGCAACCTAAGAACTTCAGTAAAATTTGCTTTTTAAACTGTATTCAAATTAAAAACAAAATACATTTTTGTGTGAATTAAATTAAAAAATATATATATCCTAAACCCAAAATACAGAAAACAAACGCTTCAGTAAACCAGGATGATGGCCATATTTTCAATTGCGTGTGTAAAACACTGATGAAACCGTCTGGGCTCTGCCAGTCTGTGCCAGCTGAGGCTTTGGCTCACCAGAGCCAGCACTGGGACAACATGGGCAGAGGGAACAATGGTGGTACCAGTGCAGAGAGAATGGCACACCATGCTCACAGCTTTCCCTCTTCTTGTCACGCACACACATTTTCTTTCTGCATCACGATACATGGTGCAGCACACCCATCTCAGGCCATGTGGGCAGGAGCATTCTCTTGCCATGAAGGGCACTGGTGGAAATTTCCTTTAGATGTGGCTCACTGTCAGGAGCCAAACGGGAAAACACAGCGTGAACAGAAAGCTGGGACAGAACACAGTAACTAGTTTCCAAGGCTGGTTCCCAGTGGAAGCTCAGATCACCAGCCACATGCACTCATGGTGAATATCTCTAATAGTTGTGGAGATGCTGCTCTAACAAACAAACGAAAAAGCTTCAATCCAAAATAAAGTAAAAATTCACTGCATACCTGTTAAGCTGGCATTTAACCACTCTTCTCTTCTGTCACCAGGGTAACAATAATGCCCACTAGAGTGGGCAGCACAGGGCATGGGAGAGTCCGAGCCAGCAATGCCTGCTTGGTTCCATGTGAACATCGTGACAGCACTGCTGCATGTGCAGCTCCCACGCAAAGCGTGGAAGCAAAGGGCAAATTCTGCTCTGCTACTTTTACAAGGTGAAGGGAACAGGGAGTGAGGCAAGTGAGAAACAGTCCAAAACATTCATCACAGACATAGTTATAACCCAAGAAGAAACGATACCTCTGCATTTAAACACAGAACAAGCACAACAAGAAATAAAAACCATACATACCCTTCCCCCCAAACACTCACACCTCTCCCACCTGAAAAGCTACAACGAACAGAAATGATGTCCAAAAAAATCTTTGTTAACAGACACAGTCCCTGAAGTTTTAAGACATTGTCTTAACTGTAGTCATACCACCTCATCTGACTCCAAACCATGTACTTCATACAGAGTGTCCAAGATATTTAGCTGCTTTTCCATGGCTGGTAAGTAAATGTTGAGGTCCCTCTGCATTGCTTTGTAAAATGTTTCCTCCTGAGGATCGCAGTCTTCTACAGACAGAGCTGCTACAAAGTCTTCATAGGTTGGAGCTGCCCTTAAAGCTAACTGGGAAGGGAAACAAAGAAACAAAGATTTAGATTTGAGAAACAAAGCTTTTAGATTTGCCAAACAGAACACGAAAGTATACCCAAGTGAAGCTGTGAAAAATTTCTAAGACATCTCTCTTCACACTGCCTAGATTTAATATGCTGATACGTACATGGATATGTCAGGTTTTTTAACTGATAAAGAAACTAATGTTTTTATTATCTCTGTGTAGATCCTCAGTTTAAGACATCCTCAGAGGTTTCTTTAGGAAGTGTCAATTTATCATATTTTGTACAAATATAGAACAAAGACCAGATGTTAATTAAACAGAAACCAACTAAGTCTAGATTGTTAGGGAAGCACCCAGAATCACACACTACAGCACTGAAGTCCCTTTCTCAAAATGCCTTTTAGAAAATTCTTCCCAGCATTCCTGCTTCTCCCAGTCTCAGTTGTGATCAGCTGGCTGAGGCATTCCTTTTTGTAGTCTCAGTAATAATTTCCAGTGAAAGACACGAGGGGGAGCTGGCAGACTGGACAAAAAATAAGCAACTGGAGACAATATATTCAACTCCAGCCACAATCTACATCAGCCCTTCTTGAATGCTTGTACATAAAGAAAGATAAATCCTCAAATAAGCAATCTCAAAAGTTTACTTATTTTAGCAGGTCTGCATGACTGAAGGGCAAAACACACAATAAAAACAATACACATGGAAAAATAATCCAGTTCAGGTCCAGAAAACAAGCTCCAACCTGAAAGCTCAATGCTAAATACCGTGACAGCTACAGTCCCCACTCTGAGGATAAGATCTGACAAAGGAATCAACTTATTTTAATGCTTCTATCTTTAATACCATGTTAACTGAAAATAATAGATGCTCTCAGTAACAAGACTGCCCAGGTATAACTGTAAGAGAAGCACTTACCGCAAAGACCCCACGAACAACCCAACCATGGTGCTGCCGTAATGTCCTTCCGTAAGCATTGTCTTAAAGTAAACAAAAAAAAGAGATACAGGTATGGCATTTAGGTTTGCATCACCAAGAGACACTACAGCTTAGGAACAACTAGTCAACGATATATTGCACTGCTTGATGCAAATCATTGCTCTAAGCATTGAAGTTAGGACTGGAAGGAAGTAAAAAAGGAGTGGCAGATCAGGATTCTGCACTGGGGTCTCAGCTCTGCTGCCAGACCACTCTAAGTGATCCACAGCAACTAAGTGTTCTAGCAAATTGGCTGTGCCTCAAAACTAACTTTTCCTTTTTTAGTTCTTAGTTCAGTGCAAGTCGAAGAAAATGTTACATGGGTGAAACTATTCTGTAAGCAGATGGTTAGCCAGCTTCAGCCCACATGGTTAACTCAGATATTTAATGTGAACCTTCTCTTTACTTTTGAAAGCCAAGTTTAAAACCCCCAGAACAGAAAACAGAGGGCCCTTATTTAAAAAAAAACAAACAAAAAAACTCTGCCCCATTTGTGAATGCTCCCGAATTGTAGCCTTGGATGAAGATTCTTATGTTCCTAGATAGCTCCACTTTCATATAAAAAACATTCTATATACAAAATGAACACCTTTGAGCCTTATTTTTCCCGTTTGTTACTGTCACTGTTCAATATCCTTGGCTTTCACTTTAATTTTTAAGTATGTGGCATCATTCTCTGAGCTGCATCAGGAATATCTCTTTTGCTGCATTTAGATATTTAGTCAGAGAATGCAGTCACTCTTGAAGAGCATATAAAGTCAGTAGAAGCCAGCCACAGTGTCTGCTGTAATATGAAATACTCCTCAGGTACCAGTCCTACAACTGGCAAATGTATCCTTTTTATCTTTATAGTAAGAGAGAAAGTATGTGAGGAAAGTATATAGCAATAGGAGCAAAGAAATAAGCGGGAAATAATTATTGTGTAACAAATAGTATTGACAAGTTTATTCTCTGCCTTGACAGCAAGTGAAAAGTTGATGAGTTTGTATCATTATAAGATTAAACAGCATACAGACAGAAAGGATCTTAGCTCAGGAAGAATCAAGTCTAAAGTGGGCTTCTATTTCATGTTGTACTTGCTGTGGTCACTAGCCTGACTTAGTAAGTGACAAAAACCATGCTCTTGGAGTAATTCCTTTTCTTCTCTTACAATATTCCTTCTATCAGACAGACAAGTCACGTCCACTGGCAAAGAGGGGATTTCAAAGAGCAATGGCCAACTTCACAAGGAATTGAAGAAATAGAACAGCAACTGTGAATTTGGGAATGCTCTCACTGTACATCAGTGGAGAAAATGGTTGAGACAAAGCACTCTTCTCCTAAGATATATCTGCCTCCCTTGCCAGAAGTATGCCAATTCACCAGTTATTTAAGCAACTTGCTTAATGACTGTCATTTTCAAAATACAGAAGTTTTCAGAAGAAGTTGTGTGTTGGAGATTATTCGTATTATTAATCACTGAAGAAAACACATTCAAAACAAGAAGGAGGATAGCTAAATATGTAAATTCAGAAGCACATGAAGAATAAAGCAAGTGATACTTACTCAGAGCTGTTTGGATATTTTTTTCTCCATTCTTCACTTCTGTCAAAAACCCTTTCAAGAACTTTAAGCCTCTGCCAGGATGAACCCAAAAAAAACAAAGAGAAATCACATACATAACAAAGTAGGCCCCATAGTTAGCAGTGCAATTTTGGAGGTTTTGTAACGTCAATATACAGTCAGCTTCTCATTTCTACATATCAGAGGGATACTCTGGAGTCAACTCAACTCCCAGTGCTTATAAGATTCAGAATTACTGAGCCATTTTCAATCTGAACAAAGAAACATAGCCACGTCCTCCAGCCTCTCTTCAGCCTAAGGAATAAAACCACTTCACTAAAACACTTGTGCTG
Organism: Callipepla californica brunnescens; assembly: GCA_023055505.1. NCBI lineage: Eukaryota > Metazoa > Chordata > Aves > Galliformes > Odontophoridae > Callipepla > Callipepla californica. The sequence goes on from JALIRH010000064.1 coordinate 1,788,312, forward strand.
AAGTCTGAAATCATCTGCCTGATGTACTGGCCCAGCAGGAACAGTCATTTCCTGTAACCTGTTCTATTTTTACTTTTATGCAGAAAAAAGGCTGTGATTACTTTTTCAGGTCTTTTGGTGTAGTTGTGGTGACATGACTACAGATAATACATTAATCTCGAGCCTAGTCAACTTAAATGGAGCCTGAGAAAGTAACTAATTTGTTCCATATATTTGCACTTGTGCTGGCCCTCTGTTGCACTCTGATGGTTTGAGTTGAGACAGATATGAAGCTCTTACCTTTTCAGCCACAGGAGTGCCTCTGTAGCAGAGTTTCTAACTTGCGCTACACCTGCACTGACTTCATGGAGCACTATCTTCTGCAGGGTATCAAACTCTTCTTTGTTGGTTATAAATTTCTGGTTTATTTTCTGGAGAAAAAAAAAAAACAACAAACAAGAGGCAAAGCTTTATGTTTTTAAGATCAAACAGCACCCTATCCCACACATACCAGCTATTTATCATAATTCTTTCCTGCAGAGAGATACTACAGATCCTCCCAACAATCAGTCCCATCCTCTTAGGCTCATTACATGTCATCTCGATGTTGCACTGAGGGACATGGTTTAGTGGGAAACATTGGCAATAGGTGGGCGGTTGGACTGGATGATCTTAGAGGTTTTTTCCAGCCTTGCTGATTCTGTGATTCCGTGCACTGAGCAGCTGACAAGCTTATGCCACGCATTCACCACGGCTGCACACAGACCCATACACACCTGGCTAGCCAAGAGGGGCCTGCAGCTCAAGTGAGACCACACATCTGCTGGATCACCCTTGCACTACAGCACTGCCTGGTTCTACCTTCAGCAGGACTTGGCTCCTACTGTTAACCGCCCCCACAACACAAACAGAAGCAAGTGGCTCAGTCAAGGAATTGCATTTTCTTTTTTGAACAGCATTCTTCCAGTGCTTGTTATCACACACTCAAGAGATATGTTTTGCTTTTCCCTTTTTTTTTATTCTTGAAAGAAAAGCTACGAGGAGTCTCACTGTGAACACATCTTATCTCACAACTAGCAAACCTTTTCAGATTTAGAGCTGGAAGAACTTTCAGGAGAACCTAAGCTGAAGGATTCCTTTTTGATTTGCAGCTGCTGAGAAACTGGTTCTTAATGAGATAATCAGCTCCTTCTTGGCTGAGGACAGATGCTGCTTTCCTGTTTGTCCTGCAGTCTAAAGTTAATACTGATACCACCACATTATGACCTGAGATCTTCTCAGCTCAGAATCAAAGTCATAAACATTATGTAATAGACTTTTTACATGGTAGTCAATTAGGTCCTATTTTCCAAGTTTGGACATGCACAACAGTTGGATTTACTAAACACAGCATGTACTTACAGTAATTAGGGACAATTCAGCATTTTGATCTGGCAATCCAGTCCTGTCCATTCATTTTATTAATGTCAAACAGCTTACAGTGAGCCTTACTTAGATGTAAGATGAAAAGAAAGCCTTCCAGTACTGACTACAACGACAAAAATTCTTGGGGTCTGGTAGCTAAGGTAGGTATTTTGTTTGAAAAGGCAGTGTTAAAAATCAACAGTTACCTTGATGTTACCTACAAAATCCATTTTAACAGGAGCAAAAACAGTTGGTCCCAACTTGTCTATAGGAAAAAAAAAAAGGGTATATACTTTAGAATTATGACTTTTTTCAGCCCTCATGTCCTAGTAACAATTCTATTTACTGTCTTAACAATCCCTCTAAAAAGTAGGAGAATCTAGAGGAACAACATAAGTTGAAGTCTTTCTCTGGTGGAGAACAAATCTGTAGTGGCTGGTACAAGTGTTAAAATACACAGACTTCCACATGCTGAGTCCTCAGGAGGATGCACACTTACAAGGACTTCATAGCCACTGTTAGATTCAAGAGCAAAGGAAGTGAAGAACTGCACCAGCTGGAAACAGAACAACTTGGGGGCATGGGGAGAGAATCAAAGAGTGACAATAGATAGTATAGCTGATGGTGTGCAGACAGCTATACTGGATGCATAAGGAATGAGAACATGCTGTTCTTTTGAGGGGAAAAAAATTACTCTTCCAGATATACCCACAGATTTCCAGATAGCTTATACACGGGTCCTATCTAAAAGAGAGAAGATCCTCTATAAAGAGCAAGAATGAGAAACATCTCCTAGCACCAGTAACATTAATTCTGCTGGTATTATATTACCTTAATTCAGAGAAGTAAAAAAATGTCAAAACAACTGCTCTCAGCTGGTGGCAGATAAAAGGACTGAGAGGCACCACAGCATGAAAAGAAGCTGCTTACCCAGAACGGGCACAATTGCATAACATGACTCCAGAAACTCTTCTGTTGGTATGCCCTCTTCCTCCTGAAGTTCAATATCACTGAACCTGGCGTTCAAGACAAGCAGGAAAAATTGTTACTTTAACAATGCCTTTCCTGCAATTACTAAAAAACAGAACTATGTTTCATGCTTACTTAATTTGAACAGAAATAAAATTTATACATATTAAACCACCATCATGGCTTTCATTTTAATCATTTAATGACTGCAGAAAATACACATCTGGTGGCATGTGAAGCATGTAATTACAAACAAGGGAAAAACCCTCCCACTCCACTCTGTACAACTGATTTTACAAAGGACATCTTCATCCACTTCTGCACTGTATGCATTCTTTTTACATATTATTCCAGCAAATACAGCTTTGCAGACAGAACAGACTTGAAACTGAGTCAATTAAAGGCTTAAAAAGTTTAATTATCCTCGTGATTTAAATCTTCAATATGTACTACCTATTGCTCATGACACTGAAGAAAGTAGGAAACCCATTTTCATTTTCATCTTCTTCACACAGAGTCAATCCACTTAAAGAATTTGTTTCTGACTGCAGCAATTTGTGGGCATCGAGGCTTTCTACAGCTTGCAGCTTGTTCTCTCCAAGTTCCTTAATGCCTTAAATTCAAAGGAAACAAAAGAATAACATAAGTAGAAAAATAAAACAGCCACATACCCAGAGTATTAGTACTGTTCCTCAAGATGTGTCCAGTTCGAAGGAAGGCATTAGGATTTTTGGATCATGTACATTTTCCCCGCCAGCACCACGATACCACGCTTCTACTGCTCTCAGCTGCTAAGACAACACTTAGACCAGTCCCCTCCTCAGTATTTTTAATCAGCCAAACGAAGTACCAGGCTGTAATGTCAGCAAACTCATGCATCCTCAGCAAGGACAGCCTTATTAGAGAAGAGCTTTGAAAAAGCTCTGTTAGCTCATCTGCTAGAAAGAAAGTAGATCTCACCCAGCAATAGCTTCCCCCGTACTGATAAGCAGCACTGCCCATTTTCAGAATCTGACTTGGTTGCATTTCCTGGTATGTAAGTAATCTAACTACTTAGGCAGGTACTACGATGATATTAAAGGTTGCTATATTCTTGTGATTTGAAATAATATCCCTGAAGGTTCCCAGAAAAGGATCCTGTTGTCTTTTCCCCCACTGTGGTTTATTTTATTTCTTCTTTAGGGTCAAGTGCATCTGCTTCATACAGAGGACTGCACAAGCACTTCCAAAGCCAAACCTATCTAAGTCTTGTATACCCAAAGAAAGGTCACATCCATGCATGGCAAGAGCTTCTGACCTCATGGAAAAAATGCAGGTAACAATCTGAGAAGCAAAAATGTACATTCACAGCATCTGCAGTGTACAGGCCATAGGCCAAAGCACATCCTACTGCCACAACACCTAACATCCAGAATTTCTCAGGGAACTCGTCCCTCCAGAAATGGAATACTTTCAAATGCCAGTGAAGATTTAAAGACCTGAAATGAAATTGATTCAGCTGCAACAAATTCTCTTCCTCTGAAGATAGCCTGAAATCAAGTTTGCAGCAATTTCAATTATTTGCAGAACCACTAAATAAGCCTGGAATGTGTGCTGGGTGAAAGGAACCATTCACATCTGGTAACAGCAAAAGCAATGAGACTTCAGCAGTGCCACCAAGGGCAGAAAAAAAAAAAAGAAAAAAAAAAAAAGAAAAATGGCCTCATCCATCACTATCTGTCCCTCATTTCCAAGCAAATAAACTCTGGTAAGAAACTAGAGATTGCAGGATGTCACTGATCTGTCCTGCAAAAATCACAGGAGTCAGAGAGTAAAGAAACAGCACATGTCCACAGGAGTACCATGCATAAAGACCAGGGTCTTCTAAAATACCTAATACAGACAGTAAACCAAACATGACAAAAAGAGCAAAAGCTCTGAGATGAAGACTTGTTACAGTACTTCAAATCTATAGAGAAATCAAATCCATAGAGAAGATTTTAATTGGCTTGATCTTATGGCAGCTGAGAAAAACACTGGGGGCAAACACCTCTTTTCAGACCAGGCAGAGTAAGAGGTACTTTCTAATATACAATGTTGGAAGGAAAAAAAAAGGTTTAGTTTTCCATAAATATTTGTCTGAGCAATCAGTAGCAACTACAAGGTCAACCACCCCGACACAGGCACACAAAACTTCAATGCTCCTTTCTGACAGGGCAACCATATATACTAACAGAGGTGCTGGCTTTCCCAGCAGAAAGCCTCTGGGAATTAAATATCTGTCCACAAACCAAGAAGAGTCCAAGCTCTGCCAGAACATATTGGTGCTCACGTCAGTCAGCATCTAGAGGAGCCTGCACCTGTCCAAAAAGAACTTTTTATTTCTTCTCCATTCAGTCCTAAGGTAACTATCAACGAGGGAAGGAACTATGCTGAGTCGACTTGACAGCAGGCAGGTATCAGACTAAACTACACTGACATTCCCTCTCCCAGGAAGCAAAACATCAGCAGCTCTCTCAAAAGCAGCCTACACCACCCTCCACTTATACCTAAAGAATGATGATGCTAGGTAAAAGATGATACACATACTCACCTGACAAATCTTCTTTTATATGATCCTCAACAGAAACATCACTGTTCATCTCATTTGTTTCTAAGTTTAAACATGCTAGACTTTTTATAAGGGCTTGCTCTTGCTGGTTAACTTCTGCTTTCACAGAGCCATTTTCACAGGGATTCAATTCCATCTGCCTGAAGGAAGCGAGGGAATAATGGTTAGTATGAAACAGTGCTTCATAAGCTTCTTCCTGTTAAAACACACAAACAACAATACAGAAAAAACAGTTGCCAGAAATTGCATGTTGTCACAGACTGCTCTGAGAAAAGTAACTTCCCTACAACAATATAAAGAACCAGGCCAGCTGTCCACAGCAAGTAGGATATTAACAACCTGTTTTCAGAAGATGAAATATACAGGTAATGATCTGTATTAAAAAGAGATGCAATCAAAAAAGTTCAGTACAAAAAAAAAAAAAAAAAAAAAAAGAAAACAGGCAGGTATTGTGACTAAAAAACATCCCTGTGTTAGTGCTTCTAAATATTATATATATAATATGTAAAGACACTTCTTGACATTTCATAATATTTCTTGCCATAAACAATATTGCTCGCTCTCCCTCAATGACTTTATGAGCTTATGGAGTGGAACCTAAGATGCAGGGAAGAGTACTGAGGCAGAAAGAGATGGCTGGTTACTGGCCAGGAAGTCACACAGTGGATGGCTGGGGAGGAGAAAAACAAAAGGGAAAAGGTTGAGAAAGAAAAGACATGAAGTGGGATGAGCCAACTCCTTTTTGTTGCATCAGTTTCCAGTATACAGCTCAGAACACTGTAATTCTACCTGTACTCACTACTGGTAAAATCAGAGTGAAAATATGGAAAGAACAGACACTACCAAAAACAGACCAGAAAAAGATTTACAGTAAAGATTTATTATACCTTTCTGTTGAGGTATGACTGGACAAGACCGAGTGTTTTATCTGTAAGATAAGAGGGGGTGGGTAATAAGAAGATTGTATCCTTTCTTGAAATCCCCATTTTAACAAATCCAAACTGCAGCCTGCAGAGAAGCTAGGCATAGACCCAAAAGCAATATACAGATAAATATGAAAAATATGACAACGTCATTATGTTGGAAAGAGGAAGAAGAAAAAAAAAGAAAAAAGAAAAAAGATTACTTCTTTCATAAGCTAGCTACATAGCAAGTGTCGAGTGAGGAGATGCCATACAGCATATGTACAAAACTAGGGCAAAGTGTTTTCCTTGCACTGACATCTTCTTTACTTGAAAAAAATATCTGAGAAACTATGATAAGAAACACGAAGCCAAACACCAGGCAGCAAAGTGAACTCAATTCCTAGGTGCAGTGAAGCATCTACACTCCTACATACACCTTAACCTGCTGTTTGCCAGAGATGCTCCAATTTTACATTTGTAGTCATGGATTCAAGACTCAAGAAAGTCATTGAAAAAGATATGCTCATCAGCTCCTGTTGGCACATTAAGACAGATGTGATGCTACAGTAACTTAGGAGCATTAATTGCTGTGACCATCCTGGCTATAAATCTAGGATATTTTAAACACCACTGTCTGCAGCTGGATCAGACCCTGAAAGTTAATGGTTAACAGCGTTCACCTATCATTAAAAGTTATGAGACTGCTTTATCTGCTTCCACAAATGCTTCTTTAAAAAATGGCATCTTCCACACTATGACTGATAGAGAAAGGTATTGGTCATTACCTTGTTTGTTCTGAGAACTGCTAAATGTGGGGATCCAGGAGGGGTCTGATGTAATAACTCAGAAGTAAAGGCAGTATTTGCAATCTGCATACATTCTTCAAGAGTCTTCAGGAAAGTGTCACAGGTTGATTTCAACAGAGCTCCCATGTCAATCCCACTCTGCAGCAATAAACCAATTGGAACACACAGACACACCACAAAAGATCAGGTTGGATCAACTAACATCTACAAAGCCCCTAACTGCTACAGATATGATTATTTTGCAAATGCAAAGTGTCAGCAGCTGAGTGAACTGGCATCCTCATATTACCAGGCCTATGGCCCTTTATATCATCGCCACTTTTGTCAGTCTCTCTAAAACAAGCAGAGCAGGCTTGTATTTTAACAGCTACGCCTTATACATTACTCATCTCTGATGTTAAAAATATATTAAATGCAAGCTTTGATGTATTCAACAATGGTACTCCAGTAGGCATCGCAGACAACAGAAAGCAAACAAATGAGACAGAATAATCTGAAATTAACGGTAACTTCAAAAATCCCACAAACTAAAGAAGAACTACTGCAACTAAAAAACACACAGAGTGAAGTAACTCACTGCCAACAACAATATAGTATTACTTCATTTAAACAAGAAATGTTGTGTGGGTATGCAATTTCCCAAATGTCCTCAGCAGAAAGACAGTGCAACAGTAAGTGTGAACAAATACTGCACTTGTTAACCAGAAGAGCTCAGAAAGCTGAAGTCTTTATAGAAGGGGTCTACACCAAAAATAGAGGTGTACCTCTGGTTCTGATACAGCAGAAATGCTGGCTTCCTTAGTTTTATGCACTTGCTGAACAAGAAGGTTACAGTACAGTCTAAGTTCAGACATTTTAGTCTTCAAGGCTTCTGTGTTTTCAGTGAACTCTAAAAATGAAAAACAAAAAAAAAAGTAATGTTGAACTCAGAGTATCCATCTTGATGTATGTGACTTTGTAAAGCTGATGAAATGCTATTATCCAATCTAATTCAATCAATACTACTGTGTTTCAAAACATTTTCTATAAATTCAAAAAGATGAGACAGATAGGCCAAAAATTATACTTGTAACAGATAACATTTCACTATTTGCTGCCATAAGCAGGATCAGCAAGTTCCTAGGCTTACAACACATTAAAAAAAACAAACAAGTAGACAACATTTTACCTCAATGGACCTTTTAAATAAGACAAAATCCCTACATACAATATTTTTGTTTCTTTGTTTTCACTAAGAAGCAAACTTAGAGAAATTAAACTGTGAGTTAAATAATTGGGATTCTACCTTCTGAGCAGAAAATACTGGAGGGAAAAGACATCCACTTTAAAGCACAAAACAATGTATATCCTTGAGTCACAGAACAGTTTAGGCTAGGAGATATCAGCAAGTCTGACTCCTCCGTTTAAAGCAGGAATAGCTAGTGCAAGTTGCTCAGGGTCAAATCTAGATAGGTCTTGAATACTACCAATGCTGGACTTCACAACCTCTGTGCACCACCTACTCCAGTACTCCACCACCTCTAAATAAGGACATTTTGTCTTCTATCAATGGCATTTCGTGTACTCTTCTTGTACTCAAGGAAGCCATCAGCACAGTTTTCAGAATATTTAGGCATAGCATGTTTTAGGGAAAAGTATTCAAATCCCTGCAGTGAGAGCTAATGCCTGAACTCTTGGCATTGATTAGAACCAAAGGCCTGAAGCACAGGTTGGACATAGAGATCAAGTACTGATTTTGTCATCATTGTGTTTCATCTACTAGGGGATGGGGAAATAAAATGCAAACATATGTGTCAGAAAAAGGGATTTCTTGCCTTTTTCCTTTTGCGTCCTGCTGTCTGTCAGACAGGCTTTGGCAGTTCCTAGTGCAACCAGCCACTTTTGCCTCTCAACTGCATTTCTTGCTTTCAGATAGAAGTATTGTTCCCCTGGGATGATCAGGTCCATTCGTGTGTTATCTGCAGGATGAACTGAAAGCAACACAGATTTCAGGCCAGCTCCTCCACCCTTCCAAGCCCAAATGAAAATCTCAACAGATATGTTAGGTGTCAGGTCAAACCCTGATGGAGGAGTATGAATCTGTAGCATCAGATCTCCCCCACAGCCATTTTGTTACTTCCCTGCTGAGCAAGAGAATTAGGCAGGACACGTGTACAGCTGTGGGACAAAAGACTGAGACAGCTTTGTGATCAGTACAGTAGCATTTGGAAGCCACACCTCAAAGGTGTGGCAAGTAAACCCATCTAAGTGAGCAATACCAAAGTTTATTACCCGTATTTCTAGTCTTAGCACCTTGTGCACAGGAAGAGACACTTGAAGCTGTGTGTTCTTCCACCGTGGCTCATGAAAAAACAGCAACACACCTCCATGTAGAATATCCACTGTATTAGAGACTTGCAGCTCTTGTAACATTTTCAAAATACTACAGAATGAAAACTTGTACGTAAATTAAGTTACGGAGTTACTAGAAATACATAACATCAAGATAAGAGCACAAACAGCCCTCAGGACCTGAAATCTCATCTAAAATGCAACACATGCTTATTAGCCAAACCTTGTTTGCAGTTGTGTCACTGAATCTGGCTTACCTTGAATTTCACACACAGCCATTTGGATGCTTCCCTTGCAACCCTTCCAGGCATCTTCTTGAGAATCATAGTAGGACAAGATACCACCACAGAGAAGAAACCAACGAGGCTGCCAGCCTAAAAGACAAAATTGCATTTTTCTCAGTTACTGCATTCCCTGCAGTTCCACCACCTCTCCAATTCAAGACTTGCTGCAAATAAAACCCAAAAGATTCCCTGTTTTCCCAGGAAAAATTAATTGTTTGAAGAGGTGAGATTGTGACAGGTCTGGATGTAGTACTCTACAACCATTGCCTGCCAGCAACATACTTCCTGAAGGCAGCTGGACTTCAAGGCTGTCAGCTACACTCCAGAGAGATGTTCCTGAAATGCCATATGTCATTTTCAGTAGTTATACTAGCATGGAATCACGGACTCTTTCTCTCCTCAAAGCACCTTCTCAGACCACCATCTCTCAGCTCCATCCACTTCTCCTCAATCCACCCCTACATTCACTCCAGAAGTCACCATAGCTGTCCTCTCTTATGTATCTTCCTCCCTTCAGAAAGGCCCAGTCCAACTACCTTCAGAAACAAAGGGCAAGAAGATATTAAATCAAGGAAAAGAGAGGGGATAAACTGATTTCTGAAAGTTGTCTTTTAACGAAGCTTTTCTCAATAGCTCTTGAAGGTCCCATGCTGTCCCTATAAATAGCAGTCTGTAATTATTAACTTGTGCTTCTGGATCCCTTCCAGGAGAACAATGAAAACATCAGGCTAGACCAAAATAAATAGTTTTGAGCACTGCTTTTGCCCACCCTGCTGCCCAACTTTAGAATTAAATTATCCCTTCTGATTTCTTCTTCTGAAAGTACTTCACCAATGTGAAAAAACACAAATAAACAAGACAGAGTAGCGACCATTTACTTCTAATTAAAAACTAAAAGCTCATTAACCTAAGATGTAAGAGAGTAACGTCACTGGAGCAAATCAGCTTTCATTACTGAGCTGCAACAAGCTTCTCTGGCCAGGGCCAAAGCTGAGATACACATGTTCTCACACTAGGTCAACAATATAACTGGAAAAGACATGGCCACCATGCACCCAGCACCCCAAGAGCCTGAGCACATCTCCTTGGGGGAATGACTGCTCCTAATTAGCTAGCTTTAAGCCAACACTGTAGCCAAGCATGACTTGGTTCATGCTTAGAAAGCCCTAAAGACCCATGCAGATAGTAGGAGATGGGTTTTGCTTTGTGTATAAGCAGTACCACAGCACAAAGGACAGCCTGGTCTACACACTACTGAATCTTTGGGGAAATGGGAAAACAAATTAAACATAAACCCTTCTTCATTCTCTTCTAGAGTTCCTCCACTCATTTCTAGAATGAAGAAGCGTTGTAAATGCTGAAGCATTCTCTCAAGTTCTTTATTTTGTTTGAATGGTAAAAATTACAAAGATTGAAACTTCTAGAAGAAAAAAAGAAAACAACAAGGTTGTTTTTTATTTGTTTTGTCACCAAAATAAAGAAAGTATCCTGAAATCATTATTTGTATGGAGGAGCTCACAAAAAGGAGGTGATTGTTCAGCAGAGAGAAGCAGTTCATTGCTTCAGACACTCGATGGCACAGATCCAGTCCTTTAAATAACACAGTGTCACAGTCAATACAAGCCTCTAATTCAGTCTGGAGATCCTGCTGGTGCACACAAACTATTTCAGCTTTGCTCACGCAGCCTACAATTGCAGCTGATGCTCTACTAAATTGCATCTCATCAATCAAAGGCTAAGCTATCAGTTAGCCAACATGCAAAGCACTCTGCTCCTGTCATTTCAGAAGCTGGTTAAAAATGTCATGAGTCAATATATTTTGTTGAGCTTTTGTTTGTTTGGGGTTTATCTGCAGTACCAGCAATGATCTGTCTTGCTTTGCTGCACCTAACTCTGCTTTATTAAGGAAGTATTTTAAGTACAAAGATAGACAACTGTTCACTTGAGGAGCATACATCTTCTAAACACAATCATTACTCTAATAAAAATGCACTTTGGTAAAAATAAACAGTTAAAAAACATGAAACCCCAAACACAGCGGGATCCTGTCAGAAGATGCACTAACCACCTGGCTCTCAATGCCACCGGAAGGTTATCCTAAACAACCAGCTAAAAATAGTGTGTGGCTGACAAATCTCGTACAGTGCAACAGGGATACAATCTTCAATTACAAGTGCTTCACATTCACAGACAAGTAAAGAGCAGAGAAAGAAATCAGCAAAGAAAGAAAAAGCAGCAGAAAGACATTTCCATGAGCACAAATCTTGGCTTTATTCAGTTTTATTCTCTACCTATACACTCTAGTAAGACAACTGCAATTGCTGGAATACGGGCTTCATCTGAGATGGAAAGTTAAAGCCAAACCTTTGGTGAGAGCACTAACACAAGAGCAGAATTTACTGAGCCCATTCATATTGCTGGTGCACAGGCAGGACAAAATGCAGCTCCCGCTTCCACAGCTCATCTTACAGGCACAGGGCCAGTAACAATGAAAACCCAACAGACACTGGTCCTAACACAGACCGCAGTTCTTTGGGAAACTTAAACTTAGTACCTGGAGAGCCTGGGAGACCAAATATTGTCCACTACAGAAACAAGTATTTAAGCAGTTTCCCCTGTCTGAGAGATCTGCCTACTTCTATCACTACACTTCGGGAAGTCTGGATGTGGCTATCGCTGAGTAAACTTGACATCCGTTGATAACACAGCCGAAATTTGGACATAATTCAAACTTTAATGTTACACAATTCAGACTCCAGAAAGCTCTGGTTCCAAAGCGCCAAAGCCTGGAGAAACAAAAAACAAAAAAACAAAAAACAAAACCACCCACATTTGAAGACATGTAGATCATGTCAGACATGTACAAAGCCAAACCATCTGGGAGAATTACATACCCAGGAAGTCAAACTGATGACCTGGAAAACAAGCTGCAATTAAGAGATGCCAGTTCGAGTTGCATTTCTAAAAGGCACAAAGGCAAGACACAGAGGCTTTTACTACTACTTGATACCCAGGATAATTTTTTAATAGTTTATGCTTACTAATTTCTTAAGCTTCAACATAAGTCTTCAGAAAAACAAACAAACAAAACACATACAACAAATTATCCTTGGGTTTCTCAGACTGAATTCAGATTTTAAGTGTGGATAGGAGATAACTATGAACCTTTCACATTACAGCAACATCCACCTAATAAGAGCCTACATCACATCCCCAGTGCTAACCTCCCAGGTCAGCAACACAACTTTGTGGCAGCCCTCAGCACTTATTCCTTGTAAAGGCAAGAGAAACATCTCACAGCAAGTGCAAGCAACATCCATCTCTTCATCCATCCCACCCCAGATAGTAAGCAATGTTCAATATACCCACCATTTTATCTCCGAACACCCAAGAACGACAGCTTCTGCCTGACACTGTGTCCAAGACTGATAGCCTGATGAGAGCTTTTGGAGAAGCTCAAACAAGCCCAAGGCAGTGCTGCCAGCTTGCAAAACACAAGTGAAAAGCTATTGTAGGACCTGTTGCCAGTGCTAATACAAGTCTATGAATGTAATATAAAGTTTGGGTTTGCTGAAGCCCAGCCTGTCCCTGCTTGCTCATGCAGCAGCTGTTGCCCAGAATACACCATCTTCTCAACATGTAACTGTTACTTATAAAATGTCTGCTTTCCAATGATGAAGAAAATTAGTTAGAGGATGCATCTCCAACAATCAAAACACAGGACTGAGTCAAGAGATCTCAGTTCCAGCTGACTGTGACCTTGCTGAGCTGTCCCAGGCTGTGCTGATAAACTTCCTCCCGCACTTCCTCAGCTGTGCAACACAAATATTCCATGTCAGCCCATAAGCAACACTACTGATCTTAACACACACTAATATGTGAAGGACATGGATTTCTCTGTTGAAGAAAGGCAATAAAAATCTTCATGCTGCAAACGACAAAACGGTTTCCAAAACACCAACTTGTTAGCAGTCTCAAATATTAGGAACACACACAGTAAATCTTAACAGTTCTGATTTTAAGAATTCATTTTACCTCTTATGAGACTCACGGCCACACATTTAATGCTATCACTCAGGAATAGCATCTAGAGGAAGAGTATTTTGCACAGACAATGCTTGAAACTTTCCCTTTTCCCCTGTAGAAACAACACAAGTAATAGGTTATCCTGACAGAAGTAACGTGCACCCACAACTGCTGCCTCCTCTTTCCAAACAGACCTATAAGGCTACAAAAGGATCTTATGTAGGTGCAACCTGAGGCACCGGAATGCATTTTACAACCTTACCTCTGCAGTGAAACAATTTGCCAGGATAAAAATCCACCCATGAGGGACAGCAGAAATGCAGATGAATGGGTCACGATTCATACACCTCTGAGCTGTTGTCCTCTCACATAGAGAACAGCAACCAGGAATGCCTGTACCACAGCTTTACTACTGAGGATGTGCATGGTGACAAAAGGTAGCAGTAACAAGAGCCCCCAGAAATCTTGAAATTAACAGACGGAGCACCTGAACCACTGTATCACCTTTTTATAACAAAAGGGAGAGAAGTGGTTCAAGCAGCTAGAACTGGCTTAGATGCAGCAATCCTCTCCCAAATGTTTTTTCTCCCAGAAGTTTCACAAAATCCAGCCCCATTCCAAACATAACTGTTAGCACAATACTTGCAGCACTGGAAAAGCAACCTCTCTTCACAGAGCAACTGTCTGCGTATTTGTAAATGAGTTCTATAGCCATGGCCAGCTACCCTTGTAAGGAACGGAGAGCATCATCCCAGTAACCAGGCATTTTTAAAAGGGATGGTGAAAGGACAAAGAGCAGAGAAAGGGTTGATTGCTGAGAGTGAGGGACGCAAAAGTGCAGCAAATCTGCTCACTGCTCAGACATGCTAATTCATGTGATTCTAAGCAACAAAACATTCACCTATCAACAGCTCCTAGGGATTCCCCTCCTCTGTCTGCACTTCCCCAGCTTCAGTCTGCGACCGTGCTGTGGTTAACCTGCTAACCGCAGTCAACACAACGGCTTTACCAAAACACACAAGACGATCCCTACCATCGTTCTGCCCCACCTTCTGCGTCTGTTCCCTGTGATCGCTCATTTCCGTGCAGAAGGGCAGAATGAAGAGGCACTGGTACTGCAGCATACCTGGTGGGAAGTGCTGCGCTGCTCTGCAGCTCCCTCACCTACAGAGGAGAGAGGGGACACTGCCGGCCTTTCCTGCAGCCTCATCAAACTTCTCTGCTGCAAAGCACGGCACTCATTTCCAAAAAGGCAGGACAGAAACAAGATTGCTGCGTGAAGAAAAAGCAGGGGAGGGTGAGGAAGGTGTGCTTGAGGAGAATAGATGGGAAAGGTCAAATCACGCAAACAATTACACACAATGCAAAGACCAACACACAGTCTGACAGCAGCCACGCTCTGTAATGCCCCTCTCGTTTTAAGCAGTCAGAAGCTGGACTATAACCAGAGCCAAAAAGAGGGGAAAAAATGATAAACAAAAACTTTTGGGAACCAAATGTTTACTTAATGTGCAGTTTTCAGTTCCTTCCTCCACCTTCAGGAACAGAGGACTTTGTTTTTCAGAGCTTCATATCTAATAGACACGTACGTACCCCCCATCCTGAAAGGTCAGATTTCTTAAAACTCTGAAATCAAAGACTCATTCTAAGCAGTGCATCCAAATATCCAGGGATATCTATGTATCCATAGCTATAAACACTTGAAAGAGTGTTAGTTTTTCAAGTTTTTCACTCAAGTAGCTTAGGGAAGTCTGAATCATGAGAGATGAGAATAACTTCAGGCATTATGGGAAGCCTGAAATCTACTGCTTGGTGCTGGCTCTTGGCATCTTAGCATAGCTATAAAGAATTCAGAGTGTAACAACAAAATTACAGTGAACATACCACAAAGGCAGGTGAGAAGAGACAGCTGTGGTATGTGGTGTGATGCAGCATCACCAGCACTGGCATGCATGTGAGGGCGAAGATGAATCAGGCAGGGTTAGAGTTACTCGGCAAAGGGCATACTTAAACACCAGGAAAAGGTTACAAAAAATAAAACCAGTCAAAGCCACTACCCTGAGCATATAAAGAATGCTAGGCAAATCAGCAGAGGCTGTCAGCAGTTTTCTTTCTAATGACTAAGCTGCCTTTGATCCACAAGCCAAGGTCTGATACATCCCATCCCTTCCAGAGTCAGCCTCAGTCCTGCCTGGGGCCAGTTAACCCAGGTAAAGCATGCCTTACGCTGAAGATGAAAACGTAATTGAATTTCAGTAGAAAAATCAATCAAAAGTGCCAAGCTGATACACGCATAATTGAAGGAAGGTATTCCTTGACTCCACCCTGTTTCTCTTTGGATAATAACAGCTTGCTCAGTCTATAAACCTTGTGAGAAATCAAAATCCCAGCTTATTTTTACAAGGCAATCTCCAAAGAGCAAAGAAATGTATTTTATTAATCAGAGAGCGTGATTAAGAATAAGTGTGACTTGCAGCTTGAGTTCAGCAGGAGCACCACGTGGGAGGCAGCTTCCAAGCAGAAGTGAGCAGCCAGCACGTGCGATGCATCTCTGCTCTCTCCTTTTCTCCGTTCTGCAATCAGCAACCCCTCTGATTGGGAAAAGCCACATTACAGCAACGGGGCCAGAAATGCACTTTGACACTGTCCATGCCAGAGAACTCAAAGCTCACCTGGGCCACGGGCAGTGGCGCAATGGACCCAAGAGGCATAGGGAAGGTACAGGGTGATGCTCTTAGCACTCAGACTGCTGGCTACAATAAGCCTCACAACCTTCACCAAGCAACGCTGAGATAGTTTTGGCAAAGGATGAAATGTAGGAATTTTTCAGATCAGATTGCACGCTTTGATCGCAGACTTGGCTGAGGCTATCTAACTTACATGCCTTCAAGATTTAAGATACCCAGGGTTTAAGGATTTGGAGTTGGAAGTTCGCAGATGCATCACGTACTTGCCAAGTGAAAAAGTTCTACCACACTTAATACTTTAGCAACGATTCTTGCAAAGGTTCCCATTCTCTTAAGGCTTAATCTGCTTCAGAGGATGAGACGTAGAAAAGAGCATCTGATCCAAAGCTACTCCAGGGAATGTGCTTTGGCAGGAGAATTGGACAGGATGGTCTCTGAGGTCCCTCCCAATCTCTGCACCTCTGTGAAAGCTTTTGTGACCTTAAAAAAAATAGTAGTAATAATGACATAGAGAAATCACTGGCTGGTGACCACTGCATTAGGGGATAAAAGAAAAAGCCCAAACTTCCTACAGTCAGATTTCAGAGGCAGCTCGGAGCACCTACACGTAGAAATCACGGCGTGAACTGAGGCTCAGCACCAGAGGAAAACCTATCTCCAAGCAGAAATGAACCAGCACTAACTCACGCTATCCTCATCCACAATAAAGCAAACAAACGTGCTTACTGCGAATCAGGGTAACTTGTTTGAGCAGTAAGGCGAGTTAACGTGCCTTTCAGCTGGCAATCTGGGCACTCCAACCTTTGCCCGTGGTAAACCCAATTCATTTCCTACTCCTGAAACGTTCTGGCTGTCAGTAAACACGCAGGTCACAGCAGAGATACAGCTTCCCGCCCCAGGGCCGTGGGGAAATACACCGCTGTATTTTTTTCCCGCATCATCGCATAAACTCACAAACCCGACGGCCTCAGGGCAGAAGATACACGCCTAAAGAAAGCACATGCAACGCTGCCGGGACTGCCGAACGGGAAGACGCGGCTGAACCCAACTCCTCCCCGACCCTGCAGCGACTCACCGCTCAGGTAGTTGGTCCACTTGTACAGCACCCCCTCCATGGCGGCCGGCCCCCGCCCCCATGCAGCGCGGCCGGTCCCCGGCGCGGCGCGCTCACTCGGCTCGCCGCTGCCCCCCGCCGCCGCTCCTGCCGGCACCCAGGGCCATAGCGGGGCGCCGCCCGCCCCGCGCCCGGCCCCCGCCGCCACGCTCCTTGCGCAGGGAGCGGCCAAAGAACCACCCCGCAGCCCTACGGTTGCGTAAGGGGTTCCAAGAATCGCAACTTCGCCTGATCGGCGCGCGAAAGGAGGAGGGAACGGGCGCAGCACGCCCGAAGCAGGTGGCCTCCCACAGCCAATAGAAACGCGCCCTTGGTGACGGCGCCGCCCAATCAGAGGCCGGCAGGAGCCGGCTCTATTGTGTGGACTCTCCTGCTCGCAAACGCTCCCGAAGAGCGGAACCCGCCCCCTTCGCTCAGCGACTCTCCCGATTGGGCAAGCAGAGCCTCAAAAAGGCAGCCAACGGGCGGCCGCTTTTGCTTGAGCTTAGCCAATCAGAGGGCGCGCTTCGCCCTAGTCCCGGCCGGCACGGAGCCGGGGGCTGCCCGCCGGGAGTGCCGCTGCCACGTCTGCGGGCGGGCCGGGCGCTGCCTGCGGCTGCTGGGCCATGGTGGCCCCGCGGCGCTGAGGCGGGCATGGCGGCGCTGCGGGCCGCCCTGCTGGGCGCACTGCTGGGCTGCGCGGCCGCCGCCCTCATCCCCGCGGCCGACGTGAAGGTGGAGGTGCTGCACAAGCCGTTCCTGTGCCACCGGCGCAGCAAGTGGGGGGACATGATGCTGGTGCACTACGAGGGCTTCCTGCAGAGCGACGGCTCCATGTTCCACTCCACGTGAGTCCCCGCGGGCGCTGTGCGTGCCGAGGGCTTGCTAGTGCTGCCTTTCCCGTCCGGCCGTGAGCTGCTAACGGTGGGAGACGGCGGAATGCTCGAGAGCCCGCGGGCTGTGTCCCACATCTGCTTCCATGGCGCTCGTTTTAAATAGCAACCAAAAGAGACGTGTTCTGCATGCTCGTGGTCTCGCGGATTTAAACTGAAATGTCGCTAATTTTCTCTTGTAGTTAACCCGCCTCTCTAAAAGGACTCCTAGTGACGCTTTTAAGTTTTTGCTGCTGACTAACTTCTGTAAGTGCTCTTTTTTTTCATCACCTTTCTTGCATGGTTAGTAAGCAGAACTTTGGGCTGTAGTTAAAACTCTGTGCGTGTCAGTAGAGTGGAAGTAGTTATTGAGTATCACCTGGTTAAGTTTGGAAAGGGAATTGGCTTGGCTATTTTATATTCAAGTGTTTTGCATGCTCTTTTTCTAGGCTAACTGTCGTGTAGTTGTTTTTCCTTCTCCTGGCTTTTTCAGAAGAGGTGTGACTGACTTTAAGTATACCATAAGGTATATTGCAGTCATGGCCAAGCTGATTTATGATTTGTGATTTACAACAAATGTACGTAGCCTTGAACGTCACTTCCAAGCAGTAATGCCTTTCTGGTCTGATGAGTTTCAAAGTAAAATAAATGATAGGGGAAGTGAAGATGAGGATCCAGGTTATTCAGCATTGTCATGAGTGCTCCCTGTATGACCTGTTTCATTCCTTTGCAGTTCTTAAGGTGCCTTGTCATACAAAACATAACTTCTAAGGACTTAAAGTTTAGAACTTTCATTTAAGAAACACCAAAATACCGTATAGGTTTTTATTTTTTATTACATAAGTGTACTGTGAGCATCTTCCATGTGTCCCACGTGCCTTTTATGGAATTTGCTGTTTAAAGACTAACTGTTTTATTCCGTTCTGTTCCAGTCACAAACATAACAATGGCCAACCTATGTGGTTTACACTTGGCATAAGAGAAGCCATCAAAGGCTGGGACAAAGGTTTGAAGGACATGTGTGTGGGAGAGAAGCGGAAGCTAACTATTCCACCAGCCCTCGCTTATGGAAAAGAAGGGAAAGGTAAAACGCCTGACCTCCTTCCCTTGCTTTAACTGTTTTTAATCTCTGTTAATTTTACAGTTTTTGACTGAAGAGGTTAGCAAGCTTTCCAGGTTGATATCATTAAATAAGGGGAATTATTGGAGTCAGGTATTCTTTCTTGAGAACTTGCTTTCTGCAGGAAATACCCATTAAGTGTTTCAAGTGGCGAATGCAGGAAAAGATCAGAACTTATGACAGCAGCTGTGCTGTATGTTCTGAGTGTTACTTCTGTTAGTGCTGAGCTCAGCAGTGCTCTGCTTTGTAACTTGTTTTCAGTCAAGCTTGAAGTGGTTACTGTAGTTAACACCTTGGCTGTTGCATCTGTTTGTGATAATAATTCCATGAACGTGCATGTGCAAGCCTCATTCTGTTTTCACAGAACCACAGAATTGTAGGGGTTGGAAATTTTGTGGGTTTCTTTTAGAAAGCTGAGGAACCTCCAGTTCTGCTCCCCATCCTCTTATGTTCTTAAATGTTACAGTGAAAGTTCACCATTTATTCCTCCATACAGGGACGCTTCATTCTTTCCCTCTTACACCTTTGGGCCTATTACCCTAAATGAGATAAGTGAGAAATTAGCAGACAAGCTGATATCTACCAAGAATGTACTGAATGATGTACAGGCAGATGAAAGCATGGCTTATGTTTTCTCTCGACCTGTGTGCTACTGGTGTTATTTTTTTCCCCTTTCAAACATATTCAAACAGACCCCTCTTTTAATGAGAAGGTCAGAGCTGGAATGTGTGGTCAAATAAGTGATGGTTTAAGGGATGCAGGAATGTTACTTTCTTTGCTTCATGCAGGGCACAGCTGTAAATCTTTTCTACAAAAAAATACTAAATGCTGTAGAGCTCACCTGGTAATTACAGGCCTAACATGATTGAAGGCTAACTGTAATGCTTTACATAGTAAAGGCTTGCAAGCCTCTCGTGTATTTAATGCAAGAAGACTGAACTAGCAAACACTGCTAGCTGGTGTAAGGATCAGTGCACTTTAGGACAACACTGAAGTATTTGAACATAATTATGTTACTATGCTTTTGAAGGCAGAACTCCCTTTTCTTCATGCTTTCCTCTGTACATGAGTGTACATGAGTTCACTAGCTTCCTACCTGGTGCCTTTCTTTCTCTCTGCCCCAAATGATGAGACACATGCCTTATTCTGCAACCCTCAGAAAAAAAATTACCAATGTTCCAAATGCCATGCAGACTGCTGTGGTCTGTATTTCTAGAAGCTTCTGTACATGTATTCATCCCAGAGGTCTGTAAGCTTGTTAAATATACACTGAGTTGTAGCAACAAACGTCACAGCCCCCAGACAGTTAAGCGAGGATTAATTTTCTCCTTACTGTTTTGAGGCATGCAAGTATTTATGGAGTGCTTCTATCCAATATGGAAATATAGAGAGGTTAAATGGGATGTCAGAGGAACAAAGTTCAGTGCTAAATAGTCTTTGGCGGTTGTATCAGCCATTAGTGTGAGGATGTCCCCAGTTTTTTCAATAGCATGATACTGATAAACTCCAGGGATGGTGGTAGTGAAATGTTCTCTGGCACTACCAGAAAATCATTAATTTATTGACTTGCTTCAAAATGGAATGATGTTAATGACCTTCTGAGTAGGTTTATATGCTCAGTTTCTGCTGTATGTTTGGAAGTAGCTCAGTACTTTTTGCCACAACTCAGAGACAGCTACAGGAAACTGATGACATTGCTGTCCTTCTGCTTTTCTTGGCAAGAAGTGCCAGAATACCAGATACAGAGGTAGCATTCAGTCTGTCTGATGCACTACCTTCTTGTCTTGCTGTCGATTGCACAGCTCAGACCACTGAAGCAGTGGCCATCTGACTTTATGGCCTATTTCACCACTTTCCATTCAGACTTTGTCTGGCTCTTTGTATGGAAAAAGTGGTTGAAGACTCATGTCTTTATTAGTCTGTGATGATAGTGAATATTGACTCACAAGAACGCATGCTAGCCTCCAACAAAGCTAGTTGCATTTAAAGTTGAACTTGTGCTGCAAGAGTTGCTCAGTGGCTGAACTACAATCTAAAGTAGTTGTACTTACCACTATTAGAGATGCTTATTCATTTTGGCTCAGAATGCAAGATGCTTTGAAAGCAGTGGGATTGGCAGGACATTGCTCTGAGGTGTGTGGCTTTTATGATGCACTAAATGTGTATCTTTCTAACTTCTTTCCATGTTAACTATTCTGTGCAGGAAAAATTCCTCCTGAGAGCACATTGATATTCAACATTGACCTTCTAGAAATTAGGAATGGACCTAGGTCTCATGAGTCATTCCAAGAAATGGATCTTAATGATGACTGGAAACTGTCCAAGCAGGAGGTGAGTGGGTTACTCTTCTTGCAAGCAAACCTAACAAAATTATGTTGGGCACTCATCATGAGAAGTCAGGATGAACCACTAAGTTCACAGAATCACAAGTTGGAAAAGATCTCCAAGGTCATCTAGTCCAACTGTATACCTGTCACCAGTATTTCCCCAATAAACCATGTCCTTTAGTAACACATCTGAACATTTCTTGAACACTTCCAGGGCCGATGGCTTAACCACCTCCCTGAGCAGTCTGTTCCAGTGCCTTTTTATTTGGGACTGGATCAGTTTGCTAGTCCCTGAAAGACTGATCTTTTGTAATATACAGTAGCTAGACTGTGTCAGTGTTTCCATCATGAGTATTAGAAATGTGAGTAATAACCATAATACAGACTAGAATGTGAAATGGATAAAACAGACCTGAAATGTGACCCATTTATCTTCCTGTTAATAGTCCACTATTGCAGCTCCTGTTAAACAGGTTCTATCTACTTAACAAAGGGATGTGTTGCTATTAATGTTCTGACAGAAATCTTTGTTATACAGAATGCTTAGGTTCTCGCTAGTTAAACCTTAAGCTCTGTAAAAATTGCTTAAAAATTGCTACCAGTTTATACTTTTATTATATAGACATCAGATCACTTTCCTGTCACAGTTTTCATTCAGATACCATGAAGCTGTGGCAACCAGTTTATTAGCTTTATTTTCCCTTTCATCACTGAACAGGGCTAAAGAATCAGTTAGACAAGTAACAAGGAAGGAAGGTATCTATTAGTAGTTTAATAGTACCATCCCAACTGTAGTAGCTCTCTCTTAACACTTCAGTAATCAATTATTTTCTTAAACATTAAGACATTAACTCTCACCTTTTGCCTAATAGGTGAAAATCTACCTGAAGAAGGAATTTGAGAAGCATGGAGCAGTGGTAAATGACACCCAGCATGATGCTTTGGTTGAAGACATATTTGATAAAGAAGATGAAGACAGTGATGGGTTTATATCTGCAAGGGAATTCACATACGAGCATGATGAGCTGTAGGAAAGAGTGACATAATTTTTTTTGACACAAATGGCAATGACTTAGACTGTCTGGTTCTCTTGTCGTCTTGATTTTATGTTTTGGACTTGACAACTGCTATTGGCAGAAAAGAAAAGATGAAAAAAGCAAACCCATACTTTGTTTATATTAAAAGATAATTTCTGTTCTTTATATAAAAAATACTTTAAACTGTAAGTCTGAAATTGTACTTACTGTTTTACAACAAAGACTTGCACATTTTGTTTTTTAAATTTTGTATTAACTTATTTTTCAGAAATGAAACAAGGTTTCCAGTTATCAAACACCTTGAAAATCAAAATCCAGTCTGGTGCTGTTCTGTACTTTGTTGAGATCACATTCAATGACTTTTATGTGCAACTTCTAGTTCTGACTTAATTATTTGACCTTCTTGTGTGTCACTGCTTGTAAAGCATTGTGCTGGCCTCGCTTGCTTTCTGTAGATTTTGAAAAGCTGTATTAGAAAGCATCAGCATCTTGAAATACTGCTGAGAAACTGATGAAAAGCTGAATGAGAAGAATGGCTGTCCTATGCTGGTTCTTCTTTTCTGAAGGGAAAATACCAAAGTAGCTGTTTGTATCACTAAAGAAAAAAAAGTAGGAGTTAAATGTCAGACATTATCAACATTCTAGGAAATAATGTGCTGTTTTCCAAATAGCTCCTTTTTTGTTCTGCAGAGGTAGTGTCCTTCACTTCCTTGTGTATGTTGGTTTTGAAACTGAGATCTTGTTTGATTACACCTTTTTCACCTCAAGTTTTGTTGGACATCTAGAGAAAAATTTTGCAAATCAGGTTTTTATTTTCCATTTAGAGAAAAGGAGTGTGCTAACATGAAGATCAGTATGTCCTGAAGAACACTTTTGTGTTGCTTGCCAGCTCTGCTTCTCCCTAAATTGTAGAATTATTTTTGCACCTTTTTATTTTCACAAGTAGTGTGAAGGTTATCTGAATGTTAAGTAATAAAGTGACTTTTTAGAAAAATAGAGATGTGAGGTAAATCTATGCTGCTGCATCTTTATGGGATGGAGATGACAAGTATTTCAGTTCAGTCTTGTTTATTTGAACCCTGCTTGGAGAGGAAGAGACTTAGCCATCACCCATGGGTCTGAATGAGTGGATGAGATATCCCTTGGAAGGAATTAGCGTTCTTTCTGCCAGCTCTAAAATGGGTTTTTGAACACAGTACTTGGCATTAAAGACATTGCCCAAGGCTATGTAGGGACATGAGGTAAACCAAGTTGTATAAAATCAATATTGCTGCATTTTGCCAAGTGGGGTCTCTCCATTCAATGTTCTCTATTAACTTGATGAAAATTGTTTTTTCTGCAATCTAGTATTGCATGCGAGTATTATAAGACTACCTTATTAGAGTTGAGCTGCTTATGGACAGGAAGGGTTTCTGTACAGTGATTTTGTTATGTGAAGATACGCAGGATGGAGTTCTTGTGCGTTCAGCATTTGGTATTTTTATGACCTATGGCCTTCACAATGTGGAGTTGTAGTGATACATTTTGGTTTGAAGAGCTTTTTTTTTCCCCTCCATCATGCTGTCTAGCTTTCTTGAACCTATTCTTTAGTTCTTCGGCAGTCACAGTAGAGTGATATAGGATGCTACTTCCATTTGTCTTTATGCTTACTGCCTGTCCTGGTTCTTGTGAGGAAATAACAAATCAGTCTTTGTCATCTTACTGGTCATGAGTTTACCTGTAAATTTTTTCCTTATTGCTCCAGAGAATTAATCTTGTCTGACATCTTGATTTCTCCTACTGTTACTAGAGCACTATGTGCTTGGGAGTAATTATCGCATTTTTATTGTTCACATTCTATCGGGGTAGATATCTTATCAGTTAGAGGTGCCTGTCTTTCTCCATTAACTGCATGGGGAGGCTAGACAATTCTTACAACCAAGGCCAAAGATGTCTAATGGGTTATAAAGTTGACCCTTAAGGCAATACTGCTTAAGATTCAGGATCTGGTTGGTAACAGCCAACCAAATAGAAAATACACTGTGTATATTGCTGGGAAGAGTAGAATTTAGACTTGGATTGGGTATGTCAGGCTTTTAGATTGTCTGCAGTATTTAGCATGCCCACTGAACATCTGGCTGGGAAATGAAAGCATGAACTAAAACTTGACCCTGATTATTAGTCAAATACTTAAAAATTTGAGCTTTTTTTTTTTTTTTAACGGGTACCACTCTACCTCTTCAGTGAAACTCAAATGTTTCACTTGTATTCAATAGGAGCTGAGAGTTGCTGAATACTATGAATATACATCATCTTCTATTAATATTTTGAAAATATAAAAAAAAAAAAACATTAAAAAAACTTCAAGTAAACATGTACTTCAGACAATACCAGCAGAGTGTTAAAGCTGCGAGACTGAAATGATTTATTTGGTATGCTATGCATAGCTTTATGCAAAGTGAATGGGTTTTAATGCTTTTCATGGTGGCTATGTTACATTTCTGAAACTGAACTTAAAAATTTTTTCGGAAGTGCAGAATCAGCAGCAGATTTCAGAAGCCACTGCAACTTCATCACCATTTGCTATCATTCAAGCTCTTCTATGAAAATGAAAAGATTTCTTAGGAAATGACTGCCTGTCTTACCCTGAGCTGCATCTGGTTGTTAATCCCTGGGGCATACTGCTGCAGTGTCAGCAGGAGCCAGCTAGCTCCCTACGGGAGAGCAGAGATGAGCAGCTGCTCCTCCTCCGAGGGGCGGAGGAGTATTGGAACTTCAGCGGCACTCAACAACACTCAGCAGCTGGCTTCTGTGCACGGTGCAACCTCTATTTCCATGAGAAAAAAAAAAAAACAAACCTTTGCCGCTTGTCTGTAAGATGCAGCACTTGAAAAAGTGGAGATGGCTCAGCAGTGTTGTGAGCATGTACTGGATTGTTCTTCCTGCAGCTTGTAGCTTCCCTGTGTTTCTTGCTTTGTGGTTAGAGAGGAAAACACTTTTTAATACAGCAGCCATTCAGAGTGGTGACCTGCCAATTACAATAGGAGGTGCTGTTTTGTGTACTTAAGAGCTCATTTGAAAATCCTTGATAAGCAATGTAGAGACACAAGAAGGCTTTTGGCAAAGCTTCAGGAACGGTGTTCACGATCTCAAGTGTTTTCTGAAGCTTTGTTCTCTGAGATCGAGTGACAAGGCAATGGTGTTGAAGCTAAAGGAAATTGCATTATTGGGTATCAAGTCTTTGCTTTTTAGTATCTTGTCTTTGTTCTGTTAACTGTTTCTGGTGTTGAGGTATTTTTGTTTATGATGGGGGTCATAAAGCTGTAGTGTGAAGTACATACTGAACTGCTATCATAATTTATAGTTCATGATACTTAGAGTGAAAATGATCCATGGCATGTTTGAGTCATTCCATGTAAAAATAGGTGGTATGGGTCAACTGTTAAATTACCAGAATCTTTTGTCATATGAGCTCTCCAAACCACATAGTTCCTGCTGCTGGATATGGGAGAGTCTACCCCTTGATCCAGAGATCTCAGTTTGAAGTGGCAGTTGAGTATCAGCAGGGTGGAGAGAGCTCAATGATTGGGATGTTTCTAGGAAAAGAAGCTACATACTTCCAGTGTCTTATGCAGAAGGCTTTGTTTCCTCAGTCCTTTGGCATCTGATTCCTTGGCAGGAAACACTGGCAGCCACTGATGCAGGTATTGCAAATGGTAAGGCGGGTTCCTGATTTGACTTGGGTTAGAAATCGCTGCTTCAGCCAATTTCTTTGTGGGTTCTACTCTTACAACATAGTTTAATTCACGCTTTCAAGGTTCATTGAAGAATATTCAGAATGGTTATTCTGACTTTGTCTTCTTAAAAGTACCTCAGCCTCATTATAAAGCTGTTGCGAAAACAAGAAAAAAAAAAGCCATGAAATAAACCCAGAACAAACCCTACTTATTTTCATATAATCCTGGATAATTTTAGCTTTTCCTCAAAGCCAATCACAATGCTTGCATTCTGTGCCCTACTTTTCTCCTGGTGTGTAGGAAAAACAACTGTGACATAATAATCATCTTTCTTCAGCTATCCTGCTTTTGTTCTTATGTCTGTGCTTGATTACGTCCACAGCTTTACTCAAGAAAGGTAACTGAGAAGCTCAGTAAGTAGCTGCAGGGATAGGCATCTGTCTTCAGCCTTCCCAACCTGCAGGGAGCTCAAATGAAAAACACTTCTTTCACTGTGTATTTTTCATTCTCAGAGCTTCAGATCCAAAAGTAGACTGGTTTAGCTTTTACTTGATTTGGAACCCTTGTCGTATTTTCTATCTTGAATGCTATTAAAAAAAAAAAAAAAAAAAAAAAAAAAAAACTTAGCTTAGCTGAGAAATTTGCTACTAAGATACCTGATAATTTGCCTGACATGCTGGAGTTCTTATTTTGTGCAAGGTTTCTGAATACCATTTCTTGATGGAGGGTGAGTTTGTCCAGAGGGATGCATTTTCCACTAGAGAAACACCAAAAGCTCTGAAGGCT
This sequence comes from Callipepla californica brunnescens, assembly GCA_023055505.1. Taxonomy (NCBI): domain Eukaryota; kingdom Metazoa; phylum Chordata; class Aves; order Galliformes; family Odontophoridae; genus Callipepla; species Callipepla californica. The sequence goes on from JALIRH010000064.1 coordinate 1,815,244, forward strand.
TACATTAAAAACCTGCTGGCTTGTTGCTTACTAAATGAAATCCCTTTCAAAGCATTAGTAACACATCATGTATGTGGGAGGGGTTTTAAGCGTATGTGCTGTGTATTCCTTAGTTCTGTCCTTGTCTCTTCTCCTGCAATGGGGCTACAAGTGCTGGGCTGAGCCATAAGTGGAAACCAGGGAAAATTATGTTCTGGAGCTTTTGTACATGTGTGCACATTTGTTGTGGAGGTGGTTTGTTTGTTTTCTTTCAACTGCTCTGCATCTTGACTAGGTAAACACTGAGCAAAACCACTTTATTAGGGTTTATTTGACTGCTGAATTCTGGTGTAGCCACCTCTTCAGAGCACCTCAGATCTCATTATGCTTTCCTCTAAAAATTCTGAGGCTGGTGCTACCATTAAGAGCTGCTCTTTGTACTAGGTACAATGCTTCTGATTTCTAGTTTGTGTTGTGACCTGCTTAAGGAGATTAAATGACGCAGGATAATTGATTTCTCATCTGAGAGTTAGACTGAAAGCATTAAATCAATTCTGTCCTCTTGCATTTTGTTGCCAGTGAAATTTCTTTAAAGGAGCTGCTGTTTCTTCTTTCCCAGAGCAATAAACTAGGTAATACCTATTTCTTTTGTGCATTTGGCTTACTGCCTCTCTGGAAGTAAATAGCACAGCTTAGCTCTGGTCTCTCTAATCTGCTGGGCTATGCTTTTAGAGAGCAGGTTTTCATACCAGAAATGCAAAGCAAAATGGTATTAGTGACTCTGCGTTCAACTCTGGGTACGGAATCCATGTAGTTATACCTAACAGACTAACAGTAGCTTAAAGAAAACCCTGACCTTCTGGATTACTCTTAGCAGCTCTGATGAAAATACTTTTTTGTGCTCTTTCCTTTTAACGGAAAGATGTGGTGACAGTTTGCATTTACTACTCCAGCCTTTAGAAGAGCACGTGCCATCTTGTCCTCATTGTCACTAGTAACAGTTGGGTTAAAACCTGGGAAACAGAAACAGCCAGTGTTAATTTGGCGGCACGTCCTGCTGTAGCAGGACTTTACAGCCTCAAACCACCACTGACACATCGGTGGGGCAGTGTGAAGGCAGCCCTAACCTCTGCACCTTGCCTATTCAGTAAGCAGCTGTGGAAGAGCAGCACAGAGGCAATGATGTCTCCAGATAACTGAAGTGCTGTCAGCCAGCTCCTGCTGTCTGTCATACTGCTGCCCTAGGGTCTTAACCCTAGGCACAAGCCTGGGGCAAATACCAGGGCGCTGGCAATGGGGAAAAATAAAAAATAGGAAGGCAGTCTTGTCGTGCCATTCCCTTCTTGGCTGATAACCACAGGCCCTATAAGGAAGTTTAAAAACTTATGGTTGACTGATTGCTGACATTTCTTTATTTTGTTAAGTACACAGTAGCATGCAACCAGTGCAAAATAGTGCACAGTTCACATTCTGCTATCTTCCCCACCACCTGTTCACTACCATTTTCCAGTCATACTTTGCAGATGAGTCAAGTGGGCTCTTTTATGAGAAATACTGATGCGGGAATATTTGTCCAAAATTTAAGCCCCATGAAATGCAGAATAGTAAGAAAGGCTGATGAAAAGCATGCCTAGATGGGATGTACCACTGTTCACAGTGGTGATGTGCATAAGATGGTGAAAAGTGTTTGCTGACACATGTTTAACTTGCAAGTGTACTCAGCAGACCTGTTGCTGTGGTAACTAATCAGAAGCCTAACCTCCCCGGAATGAGTGCTGTTTGCATTGCACCAGATGGCTGATACATCACGTAGTGGCATTTTCTGTCCTTTCCATTACTGTTCAATCTCTTCTCTAAGTGCTGTGATTTAATTTGCAGCAATTTACACACAAATTAGTCAGATATGTGACACGATAACATACGATATAAAGCTGCTTGGGTGGTTGCAACCAAAAATCTATGCTTGAATTTTGATTCTAATTCAATAAGGGTAAATATAGAGCTCGTGGTTACCATAGCATATTTCTTGCAGAGGGGAGTGAGACTGTTTTTTCAATTCATTGCTCTGCTACAAGCGTTTCTGCACAGGCACATACTAACAATGAGAATATGTATGAAGACTAAGGGTAATTTCATTAAAAATGCCCTAGCTGTATCTTCTGATTTTTTTTTCTGTTCTTTGTTTTGTTTTTTTTGTTTTTATTACTGATCTATTTTCTCAGAATGACAAATTTCCTCCTTCCACCTACCTTGATTATTTATTATCGTGAATTAATGTCAAGAGTTTCAACCTAATTGTTATAGATGCTGGTTCAACTCACCTATGAAGTCTGTGGGCCTAGAGTTTTTCTAAGTCAATAATAATAAATGTCTTGTTTAGAATTATGAAAATAAGTACGCTGTCACAGATTATTATTCACTATGTTATAATTTTCCTCCTTAATAAATTGAGTGTGATGCTTTTTTGGTAAATCCACTCATCACTCCAGGAAAAGGCAATCTTCTTGAATGGGCATTTAGTTGTGTAGTTCAGTGCTGAATCTGACAGGTATCTAGACATCAAGAATACCCTCGTGGTGTGCTGGTTTCCTCTGTCCCCATGGCACTGGTAAGCATTTGTGTGTAGTTATGTCAATTCTACAATGGAGAAATGAATTATTTTCTGTGTGCCTGAGTAAGAACTGGGCATCTAAGCTTACCATTGTGCCTGTGATGGCATCTTATGTACAGCTGCAGCCATTTACATAGCTTAATCTTCAATGGTGTAATTGAATAAAGGGGTCGGACCCAGGATTTCTTCTATCTTTGTAATTCAAACAGTCACTGAGCCCAGCAGATGTGACCTCCAAGCCGAATAGTGCACCTGCCACTCTCTGTCTTTGTTATGGATGAAACTACCATTAGTGTGGGAGAAGTGCTCACATCTACCCTCACCAGTCTCCTGACTATAAAAAACAAGCCAACATCCAAGCAGCACTGATAATTTCTGCTCTTTTAATTTGTGTTATGACATCACAGAATCACAGCTCATTTGAATGTTCTGGCCTATGATGTGAATGTTATCCTCGGGGTAACAAGGGCTTTTCAGTGTCACAGAGTTAGTTCTTCTGTACTTAAGAAGATTTTTGCTTCTATAACTCACAGCAAGTGGGGTCCATTAAGTTTAGTGGAATGCCTTTATAGCTACAGGTTTGGAAGTCTTAGGTGTAGGCAGCTAATTTTTCTCTTTACAACTCCAATTAATCTGGTTTTTATGTGCTCTGAAATAATGCTCCACCAGAGAGGACAAGGCTGTGATAGTGGCTTGAAGTATCAGAAAAGAATACCAAAAGAAGGGATTTACTGGCTGAACTTACCTTTCACAAAAATCTGTTGTGGTACATTTTCATATCTAATTGAAGCACTTAAGTGGTCTTCTTTGTTGTCTGTGTTAAGCTCACTTGCTTTCTTCTAAACACTGTTTGCTGAAAAAACAAAGCAAAACATTCAATTGGTTGTACTATGCCTCTGTGTCAGCTCCTCCTGATTTCCAGAGGAAAATAGTTTGGAAAGAAGGGATCAAATTTATTCCAGTGCTGAGGAAGCTGGGTACTAGTTCTGCTGAATAGGCTTTGATCTCCATCTGAGAAGGTGTTTTAAGGACAGACAAACTGTGATGTAAGCTGTGTGTTGCTCTGGTTGGTTAGTTTTTTCATATATAAAAAAATAGAGCAAAGGTTCTATAAATTTCTCTTCTGTACTGATGTGTCCTTCCTGCGTTCCTTCAATGTTGCATTTTTTACACATCCATAAATTCTGATGTCATTATATTAAATAATGTTTATCTATTATTTGTTCATCACGGCTTTGTCCTAACTTCAGTTTTGTATTTTTTTTTTGTTTACACAGCAATCTCAATTCAAAGATTTCAAAGATGCAGCTGCGACTGAAAGCTCTTTCAATTTCATTCTCCCTGTTTCATTTATGAGGCAATTTAATTGCCATGAGGTTAACAAGCAGTAGGCTTATGGCAGAACAGCTCTCCTGATTGCCAGGGCTGCACTCTAACCACTCATCCTTGCTGCTTTACACAGTTCATGACAGCTTACACAGAAAAGAAGCATCAAAGATTTCTGTGCAGCCAGGGTTCAGTCATTCAGTAGACAGTCTAATAATTCTTAGGTAGATTATACTCAGCCATAATCATCTCCAGAGTAATTAGGAGAACAGATTTAGTCATGTAAGTGAACATAATATGGGCAATGTAAGTGATGTGTTATAGGATATAATTTAGAACTCCTTTTAAATTGCACCTGATCTTTTCTTTCTTTTTCTATCTTTTCGCTTCTGAGAAGCAAGCTGTCTGTGACGTGGATCATCCTCGATGTAATTCCAGAGCAAAGAATTTGGGTTGTTATGTTTAAGCAAAGGTTATTACAATTAAACTGGTATAAACTCCTTGGCTTTTCAGTATTGACTCTAATTATTCAAATCACCTTAAAGTCAGATATATTAAGTAGGAGGTATCTGGCTTTTTTTTTTTTTTTCTTTTTTTGTATCGCACAATATCTTGAGCTATAATTTTGATTGCAACACATAGATCAGCATCTGAAATCAAAGGTCTTGTCTAAAATACATGATGGAAGATCTTGAGTAGCAAGAGCTCTGTGAAGCTATTGATCAGCCCTGGGCTTAATGCTCTTGATGAAAACACAAATGGTGACTTCTATATTAGTCCCTATTCAGGTTGTTGATAAACTCCAAGAAATGTGCAGACGGCACAGCATATTTCATTCACTGAGATTTAACCTGTGAACAGCAATTATGATTTTTTTTTATTTTTTTATTTTTTGTTATTAATCAAGTTGCAACTTCTGGCATGCAGTGGTGTCCAAAGCTTACCCATAACTACTGAGCCCTCACAGTCTCATAGATCCACGTTGTTTGAGATGGTGAGAGGAAATTACTGACTCTGTATATGGTTCCAGAATTTTTCCTTCTAAGTTTTATTCTCACATGAGGTACTGCATACAGGAGCTGTCTGCCTTTTTGCCTTTCCTTTGCTGGATTATTAAACTAGACCCAGTGGTCTACTGAGCAGTGTGATACTCAAGTGCCTTGATTCCCACCTCAGAGGAGTGAGTGAGTTGTACTAATTGAAGAAGAAAGTGCTGGTCCAGTGGCTTTTGTGGTGATTTGTTCTGCAGATCAGTTAGGCTGGCCTGGACCATGTTCATGATCCTGGCTGCTGAAAAGAGACAGGAACTGCTTTAGTGGGGGGATTGGGTTAGATGAGCTCCGGAGGTATCTTGCAGTCCCCACTGTGAAATGTCCTGAGGAATCCAGCTCTGACCGCAAAGCTGTGCAGCAGCAGGGAGCGCATCGTGACAAGGATCTTGCGGGCACTAAGTTCTGCTGGCTGGACTGCGCCTTCCCTGGACTCTACGCTGCTACGCAAGCCTCACACCTTCGCTTCTTCCCGCTCTTAGGCTGGAAAGCTCTAGTGCCCTTCATTCTGCTGCTGCACTCCCTCGGGGCAGGGGGTGAGTGTGGGGGCACAGCGAGGTGCGGAGCCGCGCTCTCTGCGGGGCCGCACAACCGCCGCCCCCTCCGCAGGCGCCGCAGCGGCCGGGACTCGCCGCGCGGAGCGGTTCGGGCGGCGGCTGCGCGCGCAGGGGTCGGGGGAGACCGGCAGGGGCCGCCGCCAGCAGCGGGCTGAGGGGAGCGCAGCGCTGCGCCAGGTGCGTAACGCTGCGGTACCGCCGCGGGAAGCGCTCGATGGAGCGGAGGGGTTGTGGTGGTGGTGGTGGTGGTGGTGGTAGTGGTGGGGGGGGGGGCAGCGACCTGCCGGGCGCGGCGGGTGGGAGGGATGGAGGCGGATGCTCCGCTTCCCCTCAGTCCACCGCCGTTCCCCGGCGGCTCCGCGCACCTGCCGCGGGGCTGCGGAACATGGCTGCCTCGGCCACCGCTCGCTCGGTGTCACCCCGCCGTGCCCCGCTTTCCCCGGGCTGCCCTCTCTGCTGGCTGCTTCCCTTCTGCTTTGGAAGCCAGCGGTGCTTGCCGTTCCCCCTTCTCCTTTCTCCTCTCCGCCCCGTTTTCTTTCTGAAGGTGCCTTTTCGCGTTGTCACCTTGGTGCGTGGCCGCTCCGCTGCCGCTCTCAGGTGGGTGCATGATGCTCTACGATTGATCTGCCTTAAATGAAGTCGTTTTCTCCGGTACTGATGCTTAGGGAGGAGAAAAAGGTGTTATTGCAGCAGCATCCCAAGCAGAAGAGAGCTTTATTAGGCCCTGAGCCCGTGAGTGCGCATCTGTATAAATCCATCAGTGTGAAACATCTCCTTAGAGCTGTGGGTGAAGCCGCCCATACCTTTAAAAGTGGATCTTTAAGTGCGGTGATCCTGGAGAAGAGGTTGTGCTGCTGTAGAGTCGGTAAATACTGCGCTGAACGCTGACTGTGTATGTTAGATTTACTCAGCAGTTCGGGGGATGATAACTATGTGAACTTGTGGGAAGTCGCATCCATTATAGGCCATTGCCCCTTACACTGTTGGTCTAAAAGCTGCTATAGGACTTAAAGCACCTCTAAGCATGCAGTTCTGTTCGTCACATGCACCCCGAACCCTCCAACCAAACGAGCAGAAACCTCAGAACAAACCCTCTCATATGCATTTAGGAACCTGGTCTCTTTGAAAACGGCACTTCAACCTCGATTCATCTCAAATCAGAGAAAATTAAACCTTTCACAGTGCTGTAAAATTTCCCAAGCAGTTGAAGTCCCAGGGTTTATGTAGGCAGTCTGAAAACACAGATGCAATACTGAAACAAATGTAGTCGATGGAAAACAATCCTTTGTTGATGTGAGTAGTAGGGTTTGTGCTCCCCAAAATAGCATTTCTGATGCTTGGAGTTTGAGATACTTTTGGAAGATATTTGTAACCTTTGTTTTCCTGCTACAGTAGGACATGGTTTAAATTGCATTTGCTTACTCTTGCTGAGTTTATTTTTGGTAAAGTGTACTGATTTGTTCTATCCACCCTTCCTTCAAAAGTCAACCGTGTATACGTTATGCAGCTTGCACGTGGGAAGGTGTGCTAGTTAATGCTAGAAGCTTCCAATGAGAGTTCTCTTGTTTGTTCTGGACTTAGGGATTTGTGGAACTGGACCCCATCCCTGTTGTGTACTAGCTTTTTATTCACGTAAAGTCAGTAGATGGAGAAATTGCAGGGAACTGGGGCCTGTACATGTCACTCCAAGATAGCCATGTGGCTGGCTTCTGCCACAAGGTGTTTATTACATGGTAACTTTTACAAACTCTGTTGCTAGCATTGCAACATTTGTTCTTGTTTTGAGTTATATTTTAGTCAAAACTGAGACTTCCCACAAGTCAATTGGATGCTTTTTATTTTCCTCTTGTTAACACCACGATGTTGCTAATTTGAAAGGACTGCTAGTCAGTGCACATCAGCCAGTTCTGTGTGGAGGTGGGCATCCCTTCCTGTGCCAGATCAGGACTTCACTGAACAGCACAACTGCATTGTGAAAAGAGGAGGGCTACCCTGATAAATACTGTGCAGCAGTAACACTGTCTCACAATGAACTTTTGTGCTGTACAAAGATACTTTGGATGCCAGTAAGTCATGACTGCAGTTCCTGGACAGAAGCTAAGAACTTGTGCAAGAAGGCAAATCCTTCCCTACCAAAAGCAGGGGCACAAATATGACCCTAGGTCTCAGGCTGGAATAGCAGCTACAAAAGGAATATAGTTCTGTATCTTGGAGACTTAATTAAGTGCACTGACATCCACTCAGTGAAGAGTTGGTATAAATAATGAATTTTCCCTTCCTGCACAGCCTGTAATGGAAATGAGATTGAAATCTGTTGTCTTCTGGATGACTGACCCTAATTTGTTTTTAAATAGAACTAGTTTTCATCAGTGTAATGTGAGCTCCTTGAGGCAAAAAAAATAAGATCTTATTTGCTTTTGAAAGATGTCTGCTATGACAGGATGGATGAGGGCTTATTAGACAACGAAAATAGAACTGGGTGGTCAAGGGACTGCAAACTTTCTAAATGGCTGAAATCTCACCATATGTTAAGACTGTAAAGTTGAAGAGTCATGCCAATATCTAATCCGCTACATAAAAAATCTGGCAGCAATCGATAGATTCATAGATTCATAGGATCATCCCAGATTTTCCCCACATACAGCAAGAGAAATATTTTCAATTCCTTTCAGGCCTATTGTGCATTTGTTCAGTAAAATGACCGAAGCGGGTGTGCTGTGTGAGAAAGCTTTGAAATGCAGCTAGATTTTATGCCTGTGTAGGGGATTGCTACATCTTATAAGTGATAAAAGTGAAGCTGCTGGAGAAAATGGTCGTCCCGAACCTATGGCTAGAAATTTGAGGTTTTGCTCATATTCTCCAAAATGCAGTAGTTCCTTCTGGTGTAGTTAATGAGGATGTTTCAGCGTGTAGTTAGTGCTCAAGGAGGACCCACTTGAGAGAGACTGAAGTTGAGCTTGGTTTGTGAAATTTCAGCTGCTGCTAACTGCTCTTAGGTACCTTCTCAGACTGCTGAAGAGACAATCAAAGTTGAGTTACAGTTCAATAGGATGTGGCACTTTTGAGTGGCAAATTTGTGCCACCATTCTTGCATGGTGGTGAAAGAGTCAAACAATTTGACTAACAATGAAACATCCAAACCATAGGAACACACTGGTCTGGCACAGTTTCGTGCTTTATATTCAGGATCAGCCTCTGCTTTTCTGATTTCTTAATGAATGCAACCTTCCTCTTTCCTGGTAAGTCAGTCTTTAAAACTGTCCAAATTGTCAATTTGAAAAAATAACCTTTCAGTGTCTCCTGAGATGGGAACAATATTATTATTGTGCCTTTCAGATTGCTGTCTTTGTTCTGTGCCTGAAGCTGAATGAATTTTGCTTTTCATTTCTGTTTTTGGAAACATTGCTTTTCTGCAGGATGCAGAGATCACATGTCTCTGTGCATAAAGATGCTAGACTTGATTTGTAATGGAAAGACAAGCTTGTCTCAGGCACAGGAAGCATTTTATTGTGAAGGTTAAAGTATTGGTTCAAAACCAATGGCTAAACTACAGTTTTCACAACTGAGACTAACCTTCCTCCTGCCACTCCATTAAGAACATGGGAGAGCTAAGAGGGCATAATGTACAGTACATCTGATATATTCTTTCCTTCCTAATGAGATAGCATTAATCCAAATCTGAGGAATGTTGTTCAGGTGCTGCCTTGGGGTTTTTAATTACAGGCGTTTGCTGGAGATTATGTGACTTGTTTTTTTCTGGTAGCAATGAAAACAGACTTACTAGAATCTTTAAACATTACTGAATAGATCAGAAGTATTTGCACAGCTGGGTTTCTGTTTTATAAGAGCACAAAATAAAGTGAGGAAAAGTCATGCTTTTGTACACAGAAATAAGCTGTATGTCTTTGTAAAAGCCTTAATATGCTCTCTGGAGTTTAGAGGCAGCTCAAAAACCTTTTGCTATATAAATATTAAAGAAAACATTGATGTAATTAACCAGAATGCAGAATGCTTAGCAGCCTCTGTATCTCTGGTATCCAAAGCACCTGTCCCAGACCAGCTTTAGTTCCAAGAAACTACAGAGGTGAGAATGGGGAAAAAATAGTCTAATGATTATAAAAAGTGCTGTGTAGATCTGAGATGAAACCCTAGTGCTAGTCCTCTCGGCCTTGTTTTTGTGGGTACAGGTTTGAAAAGATGTTGACTGTCTCTTGGAGATGACAGTGAATTATCAAGGACAGTCACCAGCATGCTTGAGAAATGGGACATTAAATGGGACTTCACCCTGTACAGCATAATAATTGTATCAACAAAACTCTTAGAGACAAACAGAAAATGTTTGAAGAGTGTCCGTGGTAGTGTCTGTGATTGTTTGAAGAGCATCTTGTGCTGACAGTATGGTAAAGGGATGGGAGCATCTCTCTTGTGAGGAGAGATTGAGAGCTGGGACTGCTCAGCCTGAAGGAGGCTGAGGGGGATCTCATCAGTGCATATAAACACATGCGGGGGGAGGGGGGAGGGTGCAAAGAGGATGGAGCCTTGCTGTTTTTAGTGGTGCCCAGTGCCAGTATGAGGGGCAGTGGGCACGAAGTGGAACACTGAAGGCAGCATCTGAACATCAGGAGACGCTTCTGTACTGTGTGGGTGACTGAGCACTGGCACAAGCTGCCCAGAGGCTGTGGAGTATTGGAGATCTCCAGGAGCCGCCTGGACACGAACCTGGGCATGTGCTCTGGGTGTCCCTGCTGGAGCGGGGGTTGGACAGATGGACCCAGAGGTGTGTGCTAACCTCAGCAATTCTGTGAATTGCATGAAAATGAGACAATCTGAAGATGAACCAAGGAAAAGGGAAAGAAAGCAGAGAAGTAAATATTTCCTACTTAGAAACATAGCTGCTAACAAAGTGCTTTATTTGCATGATGAAGGAAGATCGGTAGTGTTCTGAACAAACTTGGGTCGTGGGTGTATCTGAGAAACTGCTGTCCTTGTTGTGTTTAAAATTAACCAAGTGAGGTTCTAGGAAAAAGTGCTACCCAGCAAAGTGAGTAGATTTAAGTTGTAGCTGACTGCTAACTGCCTTCCCTCTTTAGAAACAGAATTTAAGATCCAAGTGGGGACTTCTGGGATAATTGTGTGTTCAGTACACGACTGTAATGTTTAGCTTGTGGTGTTTAACTGTTATATGCAGCCCACTGTGAAGTATCATGTGTTATGGAGTGTTACAAAATAGTTTACTCCTGTGTTCTTCCTTAGTGTTACCAAAATGGCTATTTGTTTTGTTTTGCTTGTTGTTGTTTCAATAACTGATGGTAAATTTAAAGAAACAAATCAAAACCTTACCAATAAAAATTGATGCCATTTTATGTCAAGGAGGCAGGATTCTATAGAGCATCAGATACCTACAGCTTTTTAATTATTTTCCCTAACTACTCAGTCTGGAGGTACATGAAAGTCTGCCTGGAATACCTAAAATATTCCTTTGCTTCTTTTTAGGGCCATATATTTGGTAGGTAAATAGAAGAACATTATCTAAGAAAACTTGTACAGTGTATCACTTTACACATCCAGCAGCACAGAAAGGTTACTGTCTTAGCTGCCTCAATATATTTTAAGTAGGCTCACTTAGTTTGTGTTCAGAATAGAAAAAATAGATCTTTTGCTTACTGATATCTGCTGTAAGGTTGCAAGTTACTGAAGGTTTTGGCTCATCCTTGACATCAGAAGTCAAATATAGAGCACCAAACAATGACTTGTCTCAGTGTAGATGTGAACTCTTAGGATTTGCTGGAAAGCAGTTAAATTGCTATCACCAACATAGCAAAACAAATGTATGTTCTTGGAATAATTCATGGTTTATACAGAGCAAAATACTAAATTGCTTCCTTAGTAACGCAGTCTGGGCAAATCCCAACATGTTGTATTTCAGTTTAATCACAGTGCTCACAACAGGTGAGAATGGCATTTGAAGTGGGGCTTTGTCTCCATGTCTGTCTGCGAGATGCCTACATACAGCTCAAAATGTACACTGTGCCAGTAAGTCCCACTGCAAATCTGCAGGTAGGTAGGTGTCCTCCACCAGGTGCATTTTTACCTGCAGAAGTAATTCCAACTTGGAGCTGCTCAAAGCTCCTCAGTGATCTAAGCTCTGCCTGTAAAGGGGGGCTTGTGAGTATAACCTCGTGCATTTTCATCTTAGCTGGTGATTATTCTTGTATAGAACCTTACGTAAATGGAAAGGTTATGTGAGTTCCCTACAGTTTGCCAGCCTTCATTGTGTTGGCATATGACACCTTTAGCACAATGTCTTTTCTTGGTGACTTTTTTTTTTTCCCCAAGTTGAGCATGTGTATGACTTGTTCATGGTTTATAGATGAACTCCTAAGTATTTTCTTCATTATTACTTGCCATTCAGTGGGTTATAGCCTTTACCCAAAAGGCATCCTGTTTTTGGTTTAAGAGTAGAAGCCTGCAATTCTGTCTGAAAAACGTGTTCTCAAATGGTACTATTTAGAAGAAAATACATATGTCAAATTTGAAAAGTATACAAAAAGAGCTTTACATATGTCCCTCCCCATGCACATGACATTCTTTCAAAGCAATTGGTAGCTGTTTTGTGGATAGTTTTGATTGTACAGGTTATGTCTAATGTAACTAAATATGTGCATATGTTTTTACCTGTTCAAGATAGCATGAAAGGAGGAATATTTTTGCAGTAGGAATTCTGTTGCAATGATAAGATCTATGAAACAATCTGAGACATTGAGCACTCCACGTTTTACTTCTGGCACATGTCAGAAGGTCCACTGAAAGGAGAAAAATTCAGTTACAGCAATGTACACAAGACAAGCTACAGTAGTGTTCTAGTCCCGAAACCATTTACATTTTTTTTAACAAATAACTATCATTAAGAACACGTCAGATGTTTGTGCTGTCATACAAGCATTTTAATCTTCATATCAGCCTGCATAAACAGCTAACCTGCAGTCAGTTAACTTCAGGTATGAGCAACAGTGCGGACAAACCACAGAGGAAATAAAGTGCCATTAGTACTTAAGTCTCTCTAATTTGAGTAAATTAATTGATGGACAGTTGTTGTTATAATTGTGCTATATCTTTGTTCTGTTTCCAGTTATACCATTGTGTTTCCTCAGGAATCCCTCAAACGTGTTCTCCCTCCCTCCCTCCTTCCCTCCCTCTCTCCCTGTCTCTTTATTTTTCTTTTTTAATTTTGAACTGCATGAGAGCAGTGAGAGTAAATTAAAATTCTTCTGTGTCTCTGCACTTGTCTGAGTCAGCAGTATGCAATCTAGGTCATATGTTCCCAAACAGCTCTGATGCAGAATATTTCCTTTCCTTCCATGGGGACTGAGGAGTTTCATTAAGGTACAGTCATCTTGTCTTTTTTCCTCTTCTGTGTGCCTTCATGAGGCCTGGGTAAAACACGTCTGAAAATCAGTACAGTTCAATTTATTAAACCCAGATGAGCTTCCTCTGAGCTGACATCATCTTCCACTATCATTACATAATCAATTGGCAATTAGAGGAGATATGCTGTCTCTTAGCTGCGACAAATTGTGGTAGAATTAATGATTCTCTAAGGTATGAAATTACAAATTACACAAATACCAGTTTTAACTTTTTTCTTTTTCAGGATGGCTGAAGCTCCTCCAAGTTACTGTTTTGTAGCCTTTCCCCCATGTTCCAGAGATGGGCTGGTGGTGTTTGGAAAGAACTCTGCACGGCCTAGGGATGAAGTACAGGAGGTGGTCTACTTTGCTGCTGCAACTCACGATCCAGGAAGTAAAGTTGAGGTAAGGGTGAACCGTTACATTCCAGCAATGAGAAATGAGTATTAGCAAAATGAACTTGCTTGTTTTTCTTGTCAGATTATGAAATCCTGTTCCCTTTGTTCAAACCTCCATTGAGCAGGGGAAGATAACATCTCTGAAAGTGAAATTCAGAATGTAATATTTTTGTTGTTGTTGTTTAATTGAGGAAATATCCGTGACGTGCACTTTTCCAGAAGACAGGCTGAATTGTTCACATCTCAGAAAAATGCACGATGCAGCCTATATGAAAGGAGAAAAATGAAAGGGTAAGCCAGATGTAAAAGGGTTAAGAAGGGGGGAAAACAAACTAGGAAGGAGAGGCAAGTGTGTAGTGAAGGTGAAATGAAGAGGCTGAGGCAGCAGAAGGAAAGAGAGGGACTAGTGTGGGTGGCCATTTGAGCAGAGGACCTGCATTCATCCCTCTGGCTGTGCGGAAGGCTGAAGGCACGGGGTGGTCTACACCAGGAGGATATCACCAGTCTCTGCAGATCATTTATGGATATGAGAGTTATTACTTCCCCAAAAGATGTCCAAATGGTTGTGTCAGTTTTTTTCTGTCTTTAAAGTGGGACCACTTCCAGATTTCAGATAATGTGGTGCTGTTTTGTCTTTGCAGCAGTTAATGTTCTCTTGATTTGTTTTGCTACTCACATTTAATGGTTTAATCTTGGATGTAAAGTAAGCCCTTCCCCTTCTCGAAGAGCACTAACTGCTGCTTACTGCAGTGCTGTGCGAGTCGCACTGCAGTAGACCTGTGCTAGTAACAGATCACAAGTGTGACAATAAGACAGGAAGAAAATTGCAAAGTACTTTTTTAGACAACTTCTTGTCATAGAACTGAAGATAGGAAAAAAAAGTGTTAATGTGGAGGAATTTTTTTTTTTTTGAAGTAGGTTTTTGTCTCCTCAAAAGAGAACAATTTTAAGAGCTTAATGTTAGAGTGTTTGTTAATTTTAGTCTTTGTATCTTATCCTTCTCCTTAAATCATAGGAACTGTTTTTTTTAAACAGAGGTGATGTTTGTCGCAGAATAGTGCAGATGCAGCATTAGACAAGGGACTGGAGTGGAGTGGACTAATACCTTAATTGTATTTAATTTTACTTTTCTGAAGTTTGGGCTTAAGCCCTAATTAATTAGATAGTTACTTTGGCCTCTGCTAGACTCTGCTATTGTATAAGTTACATTAGCTTAAGATTAATGTGTTTTATGAAAACATACAGGCTCCAGCTGCTTACCTGAATTCTTAGTTTCCTCTTAACACAGAATAAAAACATCTTCAGTTGCTCTGGGAATAATGTTAAGTGATTGCTTGCACTGCATCTTTATCCCAGTCAGCACTAGGTGTTGTTAATGAGTGGGAATTTTTGCTGTTTAAACTAATGTGTGTTAGAGTAAGGTTGAAACAGTTATTGGCTTTAATTATTTTTTTTTTAGGTCTAAAGATTCTCTGGTGGCTTTGCACAGTCATTTAGCTGTTTCTTTCAGATGGACCTAAGCGTATATTTACTTGCTAGTTTTTCTTTGATTTTCAAGGTGTTTTTCCTACCTTCATAGACAAGTGATGCCTCCTAATTATTTTCATGAAAACTACAACAGATAGAAAGAGCACAATAATTTGATAGAGCAAATTCTCAGCTACAAAACACTGCTTTTCAGCATAGTCACCAGCATTAGCTGTGTGTTTTCTCCAGGAATGAACAAGAGCCTCCATACAGTGCTCATAAAGATCTGTGTGGCCATCTGGAACATGACCTGTCTTTCTTGTCGCTGTTGTCGCTGCTGGAATGCAGAACTCACTGTGCTGACATTCACTGTCTGCATAACTGTTCAACATCTTCGGAGAATGTCAGTGAGTGAAATTTTTTCTGTATGGAGAAATTTAGTATCACACCTTTGCTTCATACATACTTTGTCACCCAGCGTTCTGTCAGGCTGCCTCTCAACTCCATCTGTCACATGGCAACAACATGTAATGGGATATTGGTGGGAACGTTCAACCTCTACTGCCAAACCACCATCATATCCACCCCTGATGTTATGGACTGACATAAGGAAATAGGAGGCATTGTTTTTGGAGCAGCCCTGGTATATTAAGTTCAACTAGATGAATGAGTCTATCAAATATCAATGTTGGAGAGTAATTCTCTTTAGATTTTTGTTTTTGTAAACTAGTCACTTCAAAGGTATTTCAAAAAGCCCTATAATAATTTGGTATGAACTTTGAATGGTTGAGTGCATTAATTAAAGTTCTACTATCAAGTTTCAGGCTGCTAGGTTTGATTGATTGATTTTGCTGTTGTATCAACTTAAGGACTCTGGTTAATAAGAAGATTGCAATTTCAAGCATGTTAATTCTTTGTGACATCAGAAGAGGAATATGATCTTCAGTTTGTGCTAATTAGCCAAAATGTATGTGTATTTCTCCTAATACAGAAACATGTCTAACATTCTGCTTGTCTCATGATAAATGCATGCTTATTTATACACCAAGCTTGTATTTTTTTCCTGTGTACTGTTAATCGTACACTTAAAAGTTAAGAAAAGCTTTGGAGGGCTAGAATTCAGTTGCTTCGTATTTTTAAAGTAGTGGCCATGCAGAACTCTTATCTACCTTTCAAGCAAATTTATTGAGCTGTCAGAGGTAACTAGCTAATGTGGGGAGTACGGAAGAATGCCAAAGCTTCTAGATGTAGTCTTTGACATCATTATTACTTTTTCCTTTAAAACATTTGAAAACTGCCAAGTGTTCATTTACTGGTGGTTTGTTTTGAGTTGCTATAGCTTTTCTTCCTCTTGTGTTTGATAAAATTAATTGAACAGGTAGGAGAGAGTTAAATGCACGATGTTTTGCAAAGTGAAAAGTATGATTAACCTGTTTTATGCTACTGTTTCTCCTAAGGCAGTAATCCTTCATGCCTCTGACTATTTTTTGCTCTCATCCATACAGTTTTTTTCTCTAAATAAATGGCTTTTCTCTACTGTACCTTTGTATTGGCTTCTAATGCTAGATGCATGCCTTTTAGTGTCACTAGGCAATGATGATGGACTGGCTTTTCATTATATTCTATTCTTTACATGTAGTGTACTCCAATGTCAATCCCATTTTGAATATTTTTCCATGACTCTGTCACTCATGTTCTGAACTTTTAAGAGGTGGTTTGGTACACACTTACAACATGGGTTGTTTACAAGACTCTCAAGATCTCTGTGTCCTGTTTGTACTGTGCTGCTTGTATTTCCAACAGTGATAATGTACAATATAACAAAAAATGGAATAGTAGTTCGTCTAGATCATTACTGTAAAGGGAACTATCAGGCTTTGTTATAGCTGTCAGCCAGTGTGTGACAGCACCTTAAACAAGGAAAGATCGGTGCTCAGTGAATGCTGCAAGTCGTTTTAAGTGAGATCCCTGTGGCACAGTCAACCAGACAGTGACCCTGCAGCTAGCTCATCAGCATAATTCCTTCCCTCTATGTCAGCGGGTTCTCAAGACCCTGAACAAAGGGGCTTTTCATTATGGTCTATTCTGTGCACGTGTGTGACAACCTTTCAAAACTTGTTCACTTTTTGCATTGTTATTTTGCAGTGGCAAATGCAGATCATTGCTCGTTGTAGTGTCCAGTATAGCAAATTTGTGCGTGCAGGTTAAAATATTGCTTCTTAAACATAAATAAGGCCCTTTTCGGAATCCCTGCACTAAAAGTAAGTATTTTATCTTTTCTCAGCTGTGGATTTTTTTATGTGAGAATTTGTGTTGTATGAATTTTGAGATGCAAACCCGTTCTACTTTTAGGGCAGATTTTACTGACTAGATTTGTCTTGCTCTCTTGTAACCTGTCACTTTGCTGTGATTTTCTTTCTCCCGAAGAATTCTTCAGGTGATAAATTTTTTTGTAACTTGGTTTTCTAGATATTTTTTCTCTTTTAGCTGAGCCTCCCTTTTATATAATCTGCCCATGATTTGAAAATAGTCATGATTGCTCGCTAGAACACAGGGCTATACAGACTCCTCTATCTTCATAGCATGCAATGTCTTATGGGAGGAATGAAGAAATTACAAAGAATAGTTCACAACAAAGTCTATCACACTGTGGGGTATGCATGGTTTTCTGAAGAATTGGTGTTAAACAATTCTTCTGGGCTTAAAGCCAGCCCTCTGTGGGGTAGGAGGAGTTTCGTGTTCTCTACAAGTTTTTGGCACAGTTATGTCTTAAAGATGTGGGGGTTCTTTTTGGTGTGGGGTTTTTGTTTTTGGTTGGGTTTGATTCTGAGCTTTCAGATAAGTATATGGTCTTTTTTGCTTTGTATGACTCTGAGCACTGCAGGCAGAAACTCAGCAG
Organism: Callipepla californica brunnescens; assembly: GCA_023055505.1. Classification (NCBI taxonomy): domain Eukaryota; kingdom Metazoa; phylum Chordata; class Aves; order Galliformes; family Odontophoridae; genus Callipepla; species Callipepla californica. Next base: position 1,832,936 of record JALIRH010000064.1, read on the forward strand.
AGGTTAACAGTGGAGTCTGGTTTGATGTTACAAGATGGATATAAAATTTGGGAAGTATACTCTGACTATTTTCAGGTTGGCTTTGCTTTACATGGAGATGCAAAACTCTGGTTTCTGTAACATAATTATCAGACGTTCTGCCAGTGCAGTCAGTTCTGACATACTTGGATTCCCTCTTACGGTGGCTGACTGGGAAATTATCTGTTATATCTGTGAGTAAGTTCTCTACTGAGAACTTGCTTTTTGGGAAACCTCTGGATCAGATTGGCAGTGCAACACTTGCAGTTGTGTCACTGCAGCTGTGAACTTAAACTTAGGCGTCCCAGTGTGATACCTTCAGGGGTTAGTGCTGTCCATCCATGCTGTCCATCTTCAAGAAACATAGCAATGTCTGTGCCCATCTTAAAACATTTAATTTCCTTTATGGAGATGCAAAAGATTGTAGTCTAAAGGGTTATGATTCAGACACAGTGTAGGAAGCTTCTTTTTCTTGCTTTCAACTCAGAGATGGTGAATGTATAAAGCAGCCTATCATGGCATGCAGTCAGACAGCTTAGCTCAACCCACCCTGTTTAAGCTAACCTTTAGACTTCAGAGGGGAAGCGCTGTGAAGGCAGACAGCAACTGATGAAAGAGAAAGTGGTTGCTGCCTTCAGCAGGGTCTATTGCTTGGCTAGTGTAAGCTTTTTCTCTCTTCTGCTCCATTGCAAGCCTCTGGCCTTTAAACTAATGTGTTTGACTTTGCTTCGTAACACAATGCATGAGCCAGCAGCAGTTCAGAGTTAGAAGTCATCATTTCTTGGATGTTTCTGCCTTTTCGAAGCTTGTGTTTTAGGAGTGTTGCTGCTTTGCTTCCATTTGCCACCAAAGCAGAACTGGTTAGCCTGAGCTATGCATTTGTGTTGGAGGGGCAGAAAAACACTTCTATTCTGTTTTGACTCAGTGTCTGTTTGTGGCAAAAAACATGAGAGTGTTTCAAAGTGGCTAAACATAGAAATCAATTGTAGGTTATCTGTGAATTCCATGAATCTCTTTTTTATGTGTTTTTTTTTTTCTGTGACTTCGTTGAAATCTTTCTTATCCGTTTTAAAAAATGAAGTTAATAAGCTTTGTCCTGCTTTCAGTTTTATTTTTGCTCTGAACCCAAGCGTGTGCTAGATTTGTAACTTATAAAACAAGAGGTGAATTCTTGATTGCTAAATCACCTCTGACATGTAATGGCATCCAAGACTGAGAGCATGCTGGAAATGTGCTGCACTCGTGGTTTGTTTAACACCTTTTACATTTCATTTTCTTGAGTTCAGTTCATAGTGTGGCATAGTGCTGGAGGCTCTGTGGTGGCTTGATAGAGTAGCTCAGAGTGTGTGTAATTCTGTTCTTTGACAGAGGAGCAGTTCAGCTTTTTCTCGCTCTCTTGAACAGCCATATACTATCTTCCCAGTCCTCCCCTTCACCATGCATGGTAATGCCTAGGATGCCCATCATCTATAGAATTACTTCCTGCAGCATGCGTACAGTGGAATCTGCATGACGATTTCTTCTCCTGATGAAAGGAGAAGTCTCTTGTGCCTATGACTTCTGTATTTGTTTTTGGAATACGTTCAGCATATCTGTATGCTGCAGCTAGAGTGGGAGGTACACTTGTGCTCGGTGCTAAGTTTAGAATTGCCTTGACAAGAGTGTTTTTGTTTTTTTTTTTGATACTGTGAAATAAAGGAAACATCACTAGTTTTCAGCCTGATCAACTCTTCTTAAAGGTGCTGGCTGCATCTCTTTTACGTGAACTCCCTATTCTTTACTTTTAGATTTCCCATTGGGGATTCACTGTCACAGGACATGGTACATTTATATTGCTTTCTAGCAAGTCGGCGGAGTATGACACTTTTCTTACCAGTGCCACCAGATGTGTCACTAGTCTTGTGGTTATTAACATTCGTACTGTAAGAAAATTCTTAGCGTTTGGAAATCCTGTTGCTGGTTGCGTCAGGAATTTTGAAGACAGGATTGGTAGCAGGCAGACTCACAGCAGTACCTTCTGTTTGTTGGATTTGTCATTGTTCAGTTTGGCACAGCTCTCATTATGACAGGCTGCTATACCACTGTGCTGGAGGGATTTGCCAGATCAGTGGGGCTCAGGAAAGGGAATAGGCAGGATACAGCTTATGCTTGTTCTTGAAATCTTGTCCTCAGCTGAGTTCCAGGTTCTGGAGATTTAGTAGCTGTAGAGTTTTTCTGTGGTTACTGTAGTCTTCCTGTAATATTTTCTTCCACATCTCAGCTGTTAAGAGTCTGTGTTCCGATCGGTGTGGAATAGAATGATTTGCTGTACTGCAAATCCAGCAACTGGTTTTAGCTGACTGAACTTTAAGGTTGGTGTATCTTGGATTAAGGTGGATGGCTTGGTTCCTCTGCTTCTTGCACCTCATTTCTACCATGAAGATATTATTTCAGCCAGAAAATAATTTTCTGATGTTCTTTTAAGGGGGAATTTGAATTAAAAAGGGTGAAAATATTTAAGCTTAAGATCAACAACCTATTGTTGTACCTGGACCCTAGATATATATATATTTTTTAAGCTCATAATGTTATTAACAAATATGAACCAAACTCCTAATGACTGCCTACTTCTACCTGGTGAGGTGTGGCACAGCCTCACCAGTTCTGAGTATGGGGGGATGATCACTTCCCTGCTCCTGCTGCCACCACTATTTCTGATACAAGCCAGGATGTTGGGGTACACTGGGCACACTGCTGGCTCATGTTCAGCTGAGCATCGACTGATATGCCCAGATCTGTTTCCTCTGCACAGTCTTCCAGCTACTCTGCCCCAAGCCTGTAGTGTTGCCTGGGTTTGCCTTAGATCTTTGAAGACAATTTATATAAATAAGGTGTGAACGCTGTATACATGTGTTGTTTTGTGAAAGCAGAAAATAACATGAAAGTATGGCCTGCATTTGCTTGTTGTGGGTTGGGGGATGTGGAGAGTCAGTGTAGAAAGTGGTGGATGTGTTTTGTTGGTTTGCTGTTTTCTATGCTCTCTGCTGCATTCAGCCAATTGCCTTCCTCACAGGCTGAAGAATGAAGAAAGTGCCTAGAGAGGCCTCCGATTACAGTTACAAAGCAAAGGCACTTTCTTTTTCAGAATTCTCTGTATTCTTCCAGCAGAAGCAGGCAACAACTTCTTTCCCATTCACTGTCTGCTACTGTTGACAATAAAATCTTTATAATGAATAGCAGCTTTGGAAATGTTTGGTTTTGGGATGAAGCCCAAAGTAGTGTTTGATGACAGAGATATCCAGCATATAATGGTTTGCAAAGTAAAAACTGCAGCTTTTTTCTTAGTGTGTCACTTTTCAGAGCGTTCAACATTTATTTATTTTTTCCTAAAAAATTAAAGCCCCAGTGTGTGCGAGGTTGTATAAGAGGTAATTCAGACAGGGAATGCTCACAGGGGTGGGCTTACAGAGTACTGACATCTCCTCCATACTGCTGCAGGTTTTTGCTTTCTCCTCCAGAGCTGAGAAGGTTCATGTTCTGTATGGCTCTGCAGGATGGCTTCAACCTGCTGACGAGCTACCCCTGTGAGATACAGGGAGCCAGAAATTGCCCTCTGTAGGGGTTGAGGTCTTCCTGCCTGCAGACTGCCTCCTGATGTTTGCTTCTCTTATGTCATTGTGCGTAAGGTAGGAAGATGCTTGGCCCAGCCCCTTCTCATACTGAGGCAGCTCTGTGTTCTCCTTTGCATATCCAAGAGATACAGCTGTTCTCTGTAAGAATAGCTCAATATAACATGGCTTGATTGGAAGAATAAATGAAGAGTAAACTGTGTACTTGTTGGATGGATCTTAGTTCCTGGATAATGCCAGATGTTGCATTCCAATGGATTGATTCTGTATCTACCAAATCACAGTCTATTACTGTATAAGCAATATATACCCTAGCTTGGTCAAATGTCAGGGATTTTTCCCTGTCAGAATCATATCACCTAAGACAAATAGCAAAATTAATCACATGGCTAAAAGGAAAAGGAAAGTATGTCCCTAATCAATTCTTAATTCCTAAGAATGGAAGTGTTTTCCTCTCTTTTGAGGCATGTGTCCTTCATGGTAAATCACTGTTTTACCTATAATTTTCCTGTTTTCATAGAATGTCAAAAATTTGTGTTCACACATTATTTCTAATGAAGGGAGCAAGCTGATTGCTGGTGTCTTTGTATGGTCATAAAGGACTCTAAAAATGTCATCTCTGATTTAAAAAAGATTTATAATAAAAAAAAGGTCTGTTAAACATTTTAATTGCATGCTACACTAGCAATTACCATAAAAATAATTGTTAAAGACGGGAAACTGAAGGTCATGCAGTGTAATTCTTTGAGTAGAAAGCCAGGTTAGGGGAAAAATACTTTATAATTGCCAGTCTAGGATTCATTAGACTTTAGATTTTGATGTAGATACATTATGTATTTTTAAGAGAAACAACTTTGATTTCAGAAATCTTCTCTGTTCATCCTGTTATGTCTGAACAAATATTCCTGCAAAATGGTGCAAATTACTTCCTGCAGGGAAGATGTTGAACCATGTAAAGTCCATTTCTTTGGTTTGTACAAACCAATGATCTAATGATGGATCAAGCTTAATTCCATGCTGCCTGGGAAAACAGTGCTTGTTTTTATATCCCAGACCAAGAGAAAAGTAATTATATGTGAAAGATAATGAATGATTTCTTTCTTCTTTGCAGTTTCAATGAGTTCTATGCAGCCTTCCTCTGCATCTTTGACTTGTCAGAATGTATCCATAGAACTCAGATTACAGTAAACCATTTAAAATAGCTGAAACATCAGTTTTAAGCAAAAACAATGCCTGTGCTTTTCTTTCTGTGGCTGTTTACCCACTGAATGCTTTCAAGTCTTGATTTTTCTTTCTACCAGCAGACTTAGTCTTGGGCAGCTGTAGGGAGGCAGCAAGGAAGAAGGGGGAACTTTCCAATGTGCTTTGTCCAGTTACTGTTGTTACAACATTTACGTAAACCATAAGAGATGGTATTTAGGTAAGATAAGAGAATGTTTTGATGTTGTTATGCTCGAAACATAGACTGTTCTGTTAACTCTGAGGAAACAGACCACCTAGTTCTGCTTTCTTCTGCTTCTAGCTCGTGGATTCTGCGTGACTGTTTGAAGCCTTCAGCTATCTGAATAGGTATCTTCTCACAGACTTCTGTAATATCAAGATGTAAAGGTTCAAGCATAACAAATATTGTTTAAAAAAATTCCCCAGCTCATACTCAAGAGGTGGACTTTTTTTTTTTTTTTTAATGACATGTATCCTGTCTCTACATTAAATTTTGTGCTAAAGATTGAAGTCTACATTAAAGTCAGATTAAATCCAGTGCTTGCAGCTGTTTCACTTTTTCTCTTCCTACTCTCTCCACCAATGCAGTGCACATATATTGAGATTGAGCAGGTGCCGAAGACTCATGCTGTTGTGCTGAGCAGGCCTTCCTGGCTTTGGGGAGCAGAAATGGGAGCCAATGAGCATGGAGTCTGTGTAGCTAACGAAGCTGTTGTGACCAGAGAGCCAGCTTCTGAATCTGAAGCCTTGCTTGGAATGGATCTTGTCAGGTGGGTGGCTTTCTGAGTTGTGAATGTCCTTTTAAATGCCAAATGTTTAGGTGGTGATAAAAGCTATGGGTAATAGCTTTATGGTGTTGGCATTAGAAGATCTTTATAACCAAAGTCACCACGTGAGTTAGCTCTTTAAACCACTTGGAATCTGAAATTGGCTACTGTCTGTGCACTACCTGTACCTAATGTGAGTTTACTAAACCTACCTGGTCTACCTACTGTACAGTCTAGCAGTGACTATTCTGGCAGGATGAAATAATTACATCGTTAGTTAGAAACTGCTAACTAATTTGTAGCATCAGATTGCTGATGCACCCTTCATTCTCCACTGCTTTAAAACAGCTTACTCTGACCTAAAAAGCTTATCCTGGGCTTGTAGCCAACTGTAGGCATGAACAAGCTACTATGCTTCACTTCAGCCCATGCATTCCAACACAAACCATTGCCCTTTTTTTAAATGCTGGCAAACAAAACTCCATGGAAGTCTGTTCATTAACGGCTGTCTGCCTGAAACACTTGTGCTGCATTAAGTCTCATTCTGCATGCTGATGCTACAGTGAGGAGAATTTAAAGAAGAGTTAGGTGGGGAAAGAAAGCTGAGAATGAAAGAACAAGAGAAAATCGTGCTAATTTATCACAAAGAAAGAGAGCAAATATTCAATTTCCTTTAAAGATAACAGGATAACAGCTACTTATGTAAGCAAATCAATTTCAGATCCAGTGGTCCTGCTGATATTTTTCCTAGGGTACCTAATGAGGAGGCTGAACCAATTTCAAGAGCATGTTCATTTGACTTGATCTAGTGAAAGATGGGAGAGGTTCTGGGTAACTGGAAAAGGTTAAATGTTGTGGTATACGTAAAAGCATTGAAAAGAGCTGTGAGTGTAGACCACCTTAACTCAAGTTCATGAAGGGAAAAAAGGCAATTAAATATCAAGGAGATGACAAATGTTCAGTACTGACTGTTAGTCATGAAAAATTCTGTCAAGCAGTTCTACTTTGCCCCTGGAATGAGTTAACAAATTTTAATGCTGAGGAGAAGGAAATAGATACTTTGAATTTTAAGAGGGCATTAAAACCTTGGAAGGTATTCTCATAAGTAAGCTGGGTATCATGAGTCACATGAAATTGCTGCTAGGTGTACAGCTGCCGGAAACTGTAAATGTTCTGACCCCAGTGATGTCTCTGCAGAAATACTGTATTGGGTTCCAGCTGCCGTAGTCAAGAATAATGTGAGCCAGCTGGAGGAGAGGCAGTGGGAATGGGAAATATGATCAGAGATCTAGAGAATCTGATCAATGGCAAGTTCATGAGGAGATTGGTGTTACATTCCTCTTCGGTACTTCTTCTAATTTATGTTACTGACAATCTACAGAGAAGCTGTGCATAGGAGGACTAGTCAGTCTGATTGCTCAAGGGAGAGAAAATAGACTGGAGAGCTTTTTTAAGAATATGTAGGACAAGCTTTTGTCAAGAGGAGGAATATGGTAGGTGATTTGCCAAGTTCCACCTTTATTTTACCCCTCCTAGTATCATTTTCCAATTTTAACAAACTGTTGTTTTAGGTGTGAGGTTCTGTTCATTTTGTTTGAGGTTATTGCAGTCTCAAAGTACTGTTTGACATTGAAGTATATATGTCATCCACTAGCTCTAGGATTGTCCACATTAAAGTATTAGGAGATACCAAAATACGGAGAAATGACACAGCATACCAGTGGTTCTCAGCTGAAGATGTTACTCTCCCTCTCTTCCTTCTTATCTGCAGGGGAAATTGTAGCAAAAAGGCAGAGAGCATTTGAGGCAAGGAGAACTAGGGATTTTGAAAACTACCATCTGTCTCTTGTAGCAATCAGAATGGTTCTTTCTCTTTCTGCAAAGACTTGGCTGGTAGCATCAAGCTTAACTGTTTTGGATGATCTCATAGAATAAAGAGAGCCATCAAGTGCAAAATCAATCATATAGGCTGCAATTAAGCAGCTAGCACCAGCTTTTCCTCTTTGTACCCATCTGCAGAAATGGCTATCTCTGTCACTCAGGATTTATAGGAATGAAAATCAGAGGAGAAATTTTAAGCTCAGTTAAGAAATGCATGTCTGCTTGTCCTCCCCTCCCAGTAAAAACCCTATTGGACATCTGTACAGTTGTACTTCACAAAGCTCTTAGCTTGTTTAGTACCTGGCTGCTGATGTGATGACTGAAAACAATGTGTTACCTTCTACGCTGCTGTATGTGAGGATTAAGACACATCTGCAGATATTTGATAGTATATTACAACACAGCGTGTCAGAGCATATGAATGATTCTTAAGAAATGATTGGAGTCTGTGCTGTTGACTGGAGGGGTAGAAACTGATTGTTTTCCACACAGGCCTGTCTGCATCCTCATTTTATTTAAGTGAAAGACATAAAGGTAGTTGTGACAGATGAAAATATTGAAAGAAAATCACTTCCAGCACAACTTCTGAAGAGATACTGGTAAATGAAAATAGAAATTGAAGAGCTCAAGATAATTTTTGACAACCTGATGGTATTTCAGAATAACTTATTGGTGGCACTAAGGTGGCACTATCATTTCTAATTTCCCACTATTCTGTACAGAGCAGAGTAAACCTGTATATAGCTGTTACTTGAAAAAAAGGCCATTTAAAGTTATTCTTCGTTGCATTCTGTCGGAATGGGGTAAAGCATTGGATGGTTATAGTGCAGCCAAGGTCAGTGGTTGTTGGTTGGACCTCTTTGGCCAGCTCAAAAAGCGGAGTAGAAAAGAAAAGCTTGAAACAATACAATATTTCATCTTACAGTTCTAGTAACAAATTAAAGTGAGAACTCTTACACCAGGCAGACTTGGCACTTCTGTGTTCAACACCAGATCAGTGATGCTGTTCAAAATGAGTAACTTAAACTTGTTATAATCTCTTCTTGAAAATGTTTTACTCCTTTCATACAGACTTGCTCTGGAAAGAGGTTCAACAGCCAAAGAAGCATTGGATGTAATAGTTGCTTTGTTGGAAGAGCATGGGCAAGGAGGAAACTACTACGAGGACGCAAGTTCGTGCCATGCTTTCCAAAGTGCATTCTTGATTGTGGACAGAAATGAAGCCTGGGTACTGGAGACATCTGGAAAGTACTGGGCAGCTGAAAAGATCACAGGTCAGTTCATCACTCGCAGCAAACATTTATTATAAAATAGGCTTATTATTGTTTAGGAAGAATTGTCTTATAGTAACTGAATTTAAGTAACTAATTTATACAAGTGTTTGATTAAAACATCAGTTTCATCTTTTTTTTTAATATTTGTACTACTTTCAGCTTTTAAGCGTTGATTTTCATTGGTAAATGTAACAGCATTTTCTGTGAGCTTGGAGAGTATGTTACTTGTGTACATAAGCTGTATAATCATTATGTTGTCATTTTTATGTTTGATAAAGGTTGTGTTTTCCCAGATTTATTTACTGCTTGGAATGTGTCAAGAATCTTTTCAGTGTAGTTAATGCAAAAATTATTACTTACACATCTGAAATATTAAGAGGATAGGGTAGGCATCAGTAGCTTTGAGAAAAGGGCTTACATGTAGGTGGTTGTCTCAGTTTCAACTGGGACAAAGTTGTTTTCTTCAGAGTGTTTGGTACATTGCTATGTGTTGGTTGTAGAAGAAACATCAGTGTGTTACCAGCATTGTTTTTATTGTTGTTGCTAAGCAGTGTTGTACAGAGTCAAGGCCACTTGCAGCACAGGGCCTGAGGAACCGGGATCAAATGGAATTAGGACAGCTGACTTAAAGTAGCTGGAGAGATATTCCATACCATATGACATCATGAGGAAGGAGTTTTGAAGGGGTTGGGAGTTCATTGGGCACTCTTCTGCTGCTCAGGAGCTAGCTGGGCGTCAGTTGGCAGGTGGTGAGCAATTCCTCGTGCATCACTTCTTAGATGCATTTATATATACTATATATATCTTAGTAAGTACTTTTATCTCAGTCCGTGAGTTCTACTTTGCTTTTTTTGATTCTCCGATCCACTGGGATGGTGGAGAATGAGTGAACAACATTTCTTATCTAACACTGCAGAGCAAAAGTTGTCTTCTCTTTAATAGGTCATTTGTTTTTCTCTTTGTGTGAAGCCAGAGATTCCAAAGTGACTTCTACATTATATTAACTTCAAGGCAGCACTTACTTAAAACTATGTAGAATATATGCTCTGCCTTAATGTACTGTGATTGTCTAAGGTGTATATTTCTTGTGATCTGGGTTATTGCTTTTAGTTTTGAAGGGATTTTTATTTTTGTGAGAGAAGAGCTTTGTTAAAATTACACACTTGAATTAATAAAAAAAAGTCAGATGATTTAAGAGCAGCATTGAGCTAACATATCCAGTTAGTTCTCTTTTCAGTACCCCTTCATTGAAAGTAGGAGGTAGCAGATATGGAGAGGAGGGAAGTTTAACACTCTTGAATGTACAAAAGCAAAGGAAGAACACCTGGCTGTATAGCGTTGTATGGTGGCCTGTTGTCAGTTTGAGCTATTAAATATGAATCAGCGTACTTGCAGGGATGATATTTTGCTGAGCAAAGCTTGAATTTCAAGAATATCTACAAAATGGAGGAAGTCTTCCAGTGTTAATAGGTCCCAAACCTAGAAGAGGGAAGATTGATGTTGCTGCCCTGATGAAATCCAAATTTTGTGCAGCTGTTGGCTGCTACTATAGTTATGAAATGACAACTGTTCTCCTACTTACTTACCTGGCTATTGTTTGAAGTGTTTTTCCTTTTTAGCTGCATCAGCAAAATATGTGCCTTCATGTGCTGCTTCCCAGCAAGTGAACTGTTGACTTCATCAAGTAGCTTGTAGCTTTTTGGAGTGGTACTGCAGCTCTGTTCTCATTTTTACAGGCACATTTCTCTTCTAGGGGACCTTGTGAGCAGCAGAGTGAATTGTCCAGTTTCCATCTCCTTCCTGTCGCTGGCTGTAGCTGACAGGATGAAAGGGGATGGCTTTTGGCTATGGAAGGAGCTGTGTATTTCATACTTGGTTCAGGAGGTTCTTTTCTGCGGCCATGTCCATGCCTCTTAGGTTTTCAGATGAATGTGTGGATGTTGTTAAAACAGGGAAAATGTGTCATTTCTCAGCAGTGGGAAGGAATTTTTTTTCCTGCCTCTCCTCGCTAAAAAAATATACTTTCCTAATTGCAGTAGTTCTGTAAAGCTTGTGGTACATGTTTATCAAGCAACTCTTGGACAATAATTGAAAGATAAACACTTAAAAATTCATCCTGTTGCTATTCTTCTGAATAGATGAATTAATCTGCATGATAAACTTGTCCTCCTCAAGGGGATCTAAACCATGAAATGCTATTTTACATTGGTTACAAAATGTAACAATTAAAGAGCTTTTAATGAGTAGCTTGGCTAGCTTGACATGAACTCAAACATTTCTATCACACAAGTCAAGAAAGATATGCTGCTTGAAGGCGTGAGCACACTGCCAGTGAGCTAGTACAGATCAGAACTGAATGGCAGTAACTTTCTCAGGCTGCACATAACTTCCTACTGTAGTTCTTCCTCATTATGTAAATAGAATGTATGTGACATTAGAAAGGAAGCTTTCCTTTGTGGAAGGCAGTATGAATTAGTAACTTTTAAGAATACTGCTTTGGTTTCTGTTTAAGAGTAAGTTTCTGCCAAATTCCAGAAACTGGCTTTATTTTAGTTTACAGATTTGCTTTATCAGCTCTTTCTTTGGCTTCCTATGCATTTAGTTTATCCTCTGTGAGGCATATCTGCAGCTGGCACTGTTTGTTAGTCATGCTGTAGATATATGGATATGAGCACTGCAGTATTTTTGAGAAAAACAGTAAAAAAAAACCAGCACTAATATTCTTTGAAGGTTGCTTATGCTTCCTTTTTATTTCATGCCATTTTAAAATTGAAGATTAAAAATGAACTGCTTTAACTTAAGCCTATCTTATGCTGCTTACAATGAAATTATTTTTCAATTGGGAAGCTTCAAGCAATCAGTAAGCTTTGAAACATTTTCCAAATTACATTTTCAGTTTTAGGGTAGGAGACAAAGAGGGTTTATTAATCTAAATGAAGCTTGGCTGACATGTATTTTTGAATCACATTCGACCTCAAGTCTCGTTGCTCCTGTCTCACAAAAAAATAAGGCTGGCATCTTCTCAGCCTTGTGGCATTTGGAGGCCTCTTTTACTTCATGGTCATGTATGTGAAATACAGAGGGACTGTGAAACTGCTGTCTGACTGAACGGCACGATTAATCACACAGCAGTGTAAATATCTAAATAGGGCAGAGAGAATTGAGCTCTGCAACCTGCAGTGAATGGTAACTCTATGTGTAGTTAAGAGGTATTGATGCTTTCATTTGTTTCCTAATTGCAATTATTTTGTCCTTCTAGCTACTCCCATAAGAACTGTACTAATACTCTCTTGTAATATGTGTCTCTTTCTGTAGAGGGGGTGAAATGCATTTGCAATCAGCTTTCACTAACTACAAAAATTGATGCTGAGCATCCTGAACTAAGGGATTATGTGAGAAGTCAAGGCTGGTGGAGTGGAGACACAGACTTCAATTTTTCTGAAGTGTTTTCTCTTGCTGATGACCACTTAGCCTGTTGTTCTGGCAGGGAGAGCCTGGAAAAGCAAAGCGGTAAGCGTGAACCCATTTTGTTTTTTTTTTCTTGCATATACAGCAGGATTTTTTTTCTCTGCTGCTTGCTTTCTATAATCTGTTCAGAACTACAGGTGATTGAGAAAGATACCTCTATATGTAAACTGTGTGGAAAGGAAGGCCAGAACTGAAGGCTATTCCTAAACTTGCCTCAGTTTAGGATGAAGCCTTTAGTATCCCTCACAATTTTGTTTTAAAAGAGGGTTGAAATTATAAAATAGCTTACATTGCTCTTGTTCCAGTGTGCGTGATGTGCCACTACATTACTGCTTTGGTGCCAATACAGTGGCTTTATTTTTTTAAACACTGTATTTATAGTATTAAGTGGCCTTATGTATGAAAGTTTGATCTCAGGGAATGCTGTGTTTTGGGATATTTAGTCTAATTAAGGTCTTAATAAACCTGGATAATAGTTCTGAGTATCAGATGGCTATGGCTCCAAATCTTGATCAGGATGTTACTATTCTGTTTGAACCTGGATAGAGGTAGCTTCTGAAAGGAAAACTAGGTGTTCTGTGTGAGTAATCTTTTCTCAGTGATTGCTGGAACAGTGTTATAGACATAATAGCCTTGCTGAAAAATACCTTTTAAATGAGATTTCTCCCTGTCTTGTAATTGTAATGCCTTGCTGCTGTTCTCTTTTAGGTAGGTAAGCTCATTCTGGATTTACATTGTTAAATTGTTAACTGGGATTTGCCCATGCCAAGTGTCACTGAACAAACTAAGCCAAACCCCATTCAGACTAAAATCCTTCCCTGGGATCCAAGCCACTGAGCACTCAGAATTTTTTTTCCCCTCACATAGGTGACGTTTCTGCACAAACTATGATTGATGTCCTGCGTGACAAGGATAGTGGTGTCTGTGTGGACTCTGAATCTTTCCTTACTACAGCTAGCATAGTGTCTGTTCTGCCTCAGGATTCTAGTTTTCCCTGTGTTCATTACTTCACTGGCACGCCAGACCCTTCAAGGTAAGCTACAGCACTGGGGGTCCCCTGGGTGCAGAGCAGATGATAAGTTGAAAGATATTAAATAAACTCTGTCTTTAGAATTGGAATTGAATAGAGAAAAATCTATCTTCTATCCTGTCCTGTTTTTTTTTTTTTAACAGACCTTTTTTACCAATAAGATTCCCAAAATGGAAAGCTGAGTGAAGCCATAGGGTTATTCTGCAAAATTACAGTGATACAAAGACAGCTTGCAAAATAATTGTCAGTTCCTAGTAGCTACTAGGATGGTTCATTTTATTGCACTTCCTTTCAGGAGAAAGCCAATGCAGAATGATTTCCTTCCCTTACAGAATAGGTGAGGTGTGTGCTGGCTTTTCTGTGTTAGAAGAGCTTCTGTTGACTGGAATGTTTCCTGCTGCTGAAGGGGCTCTGCTGCATTCCCTACCAGTCATCTTAGGTTGGAAGAGGGAGGGGTGTAATGAGAGGAGCACCCAGTGATACACCCCTGTACCTCTCTAACAGAGAGGTTAATTAATGCAACTTCCAGGCTAGGCAGGCAGGATCAGAAAGATATCACACTGTTACATCTCAGCTTGGACAGCACAAAACTGGGGCCAATGAATGCTCTATAGGGGCACAGGTTCATATTTTTTTTTGTGTGAACGGAGGATGTTGAAAGATGAGCTATTATTATATAACCTTCGATTAATGGTGTCTGTAGAAGACTCTTCAATTTTAAAGACTTTCTTCTAAAGATGAAGAGAAATGTCTCTATACCAGTCTGCAGTATGAGACTTCTTTCTCTAGCTGTTTTTTCTGTTTCAAAAGAAATTATTTCTGAATGGATCTGTGGATTTTTTTCACATTGGAAGATTTCTAGGATGGGATTTCAGGGCTGAAGGAGAGAAGAACTTGAGCAAGGATTTGTGGATAGCAACTATTAAGAACCACGAGCTGCATTCTGACAGGGCAGAATTGCAGTGATTTAATTCCTCTCAAACATCCTGCCCTTCGTTCTGCTTTTTGGTCAGATTTTAGGATATATTGATAATTTTTCTGAAAATACATCAGGAAGAAATTCTGAGTAGACATAGTGAAAAATAAAAGGTACTCTGGCTGATTTTTGGTGCATTTCATCCAGTTAGTTTGTAGGTAACGTTGTATGTGAACTGATATTTCAGCTTGTTTAGCGGGCTATCTTAGGTCATCAGAAAGGGATATGCAATGGAAGCAAGGCCTCTCAGGGTGACATTTTCAGTATTAAAAAGGCCCAATAAAAGAAGTAAGTTTTCCTCAAGGTATTGATGAGCATCTAAATTACTTTAAATTGTGTTTGTAGTTTATAAAACAATTTGTTTTTCCAGACTTCAAGGTGTTTCGTAATTAGAAGTGAAATGAAAGTAACCTAGGTGGTAACATTGAGATAGAATTTCTGGGTAATTAGATCTACTTAACTTTTCTCCTTTTGCCAGTTTTGTCAGTGTGAAGGCAGTAACACACGCAGAAAGAAAACAATTATGAGAGCTTAGCGTACAAATAAATTCAAGAATCTGACATCCGTGTACAGAATGCTCTTGGATTAATGTGACAGGCCCCTAGTAGAGGGAGGAGATGAATGTCCTTGGAAAACCTTTGGTTTCTATGTGACCTACAGACCAGTGAGTTTGGTCTCAGTGTGCCATCAGGCTGAAATCTGGAAACTAGACAGCCCTCCGGTGTCAGCCATTTTTCAGGTCACTTTTTGGTCACTAGGCTGTAGGTGCACCCTAGTTAGAATGGTGTTCAGGAATGTTAGTGTTTAAAAAGGCAATGCAAATCTTCACGTACACTTTGTAACGAATACACTGCACGATGTTTGTGTATTTATAGCACACACAAATGATTCAAGAGCATGTTCTAACCAGAAATACAATCAGGTGTTAAGTCCTGGGCAATCTGGCAGTCCTGTGTTACTGAACTGCATTTCATTGCAAGTTTAAATGGACGCCTGCATTGAAAGGCCAGGTTTGAGATCTTGCTTGAATTCAGAGTTTCTAGAGTAAACACAGTTTAGGGAAGACCCAGGAGCTACTGCTCCAGTGGCTACAAGCCAGCTAGGTTCTTGTTGAGGCAGGAAGTTTGTGGGCTATTTGTTGCCTTTCTTGAATTGATGGATGTAAAACTGAAAAAAGTGCCTAACTAGTAAGATGGGAGTTCTCTAGGTGGCCTTGTGTAGCATCAAAAAGTGAATAGAACATATACAGCTCTCCAAGATGCTCCCCAAAAGATACTCCCAAATATCTTTTTTTATTGGAGGCTTGATTTCCATTGCTTTAATGATGCCTTTTCTAGTTGGATGCATCTTAGAATGCAAGGAAACTAATGGGCTAGATCATTGGAGAAATAACATATTTATCTTCCGTTTTAAATTGAATTCATCTGGGAATCACAGGTACTAAGCTGTACCACTTTGGCTATTGGAACATTACCTCTTGCATTGAGGCAAATAGATTACAGGGAGAAGTAAATGAAAACGGTGTCCTGGAACAGGTGTCAGTCATTCAAGAGTGGTTAAGCGTTATGTGCTATCAAGTGCTGCAGAAGCCATCCATGCCAAAGACACCTTTCACTGACCTTGCATCATGCAACTCAGACATTAAGGTTTAAGAAAAGAATTTTAAGCTTGCTTTCCAAAACTTTTCTTTTACTTGATGCAAATTATTTGGGATTAAAAGGAGTAAGGCTTCAAATTGCTTTGGTCAGATTTCTTTCTATTTTAAAGAATGAGAGCCTGACTGTAAAAACAAACAAAAACTTTAGAGGCCTTTCTTGCTTTCTTTTGTGCTCAAATGCATTAAAAAATGCTTTATTTTAACTGTAGGTATTGAGTCATACTCTTAGGCAGCAAGGCCTCATGACAGTGATGGATAGAGCTGCAGCAACGAACCTGCTGAGCATATGCAGGCAGCAGCTATCAGCATTTTCACATTAGCTGTGCACTTCCCGCAGCAAACCTAGCAAATGAAGTCTTGCAGTAATTGGCAAACTTTGCTTTTAGTAAAGCACAGAGATTTATTTTGCTTCTGGACAGTACCAGCTCTCTAACCTAGTTTGTGGATGGTGTAGGTGGATTAGCCATGCTGGGGCTGGTGAACACAAAACCTGTCTGACTGCTGCAAACGATACCTCTCATTTCTTTCAGGTCCGTATTTAAGCCTTTTATTTTTGTCGATGACGTAAAATTAGTACCAAAAGTACAGTCCCCTTCTTTTGGTGATGATGATCCTGCTAAAAAGATACCTCGATTCCAGGAGAAACCTGATCGCAGGCATGACTTGTACAAGGCACATGAATGGGCACGGTCTCTCCTGGAGAATGATCAGGTAGGAGCTGTGGGACCTGGGAACTTGTATAATCTTGTAGAGATTTCTTTAAACATAATCTGTTGATGACTTATTTTGTGTTAGAGCACCACTCTCACTTATGCCCCGCTCTCACCCTCTCTTGAAACCGATAAGGTTTGTATTTAAAACACTAGCTGTCTTTGTATTGTATAGCGATGTCTAGGTATATGGGGTGGAGGAAGAAAACTGGGATCACCAGGGCCCAGCAGTCATGGTGGTATTGGTATTTCAGGCAGTTTGTGTGAGACCCATGTAGTCACGCTGTACTTTCACAGCGGACTTGCTTTTCTGCAGTTTTCCTTTGCAGCAGTCAGTTCTGCATGTTTGCAATAGGTCAGAGTCTTGCTAAGGTCATTAGAGCATTCAAACTTGCTCATTAGGGGTTCGGGTACCTGTGGTAACCTCTGATTGTACAAACTGGATTAAATGCAGTTTTGGCTAGATGGTGGTTTTAATCCCTTGGGACAGTTCAATTAAAAGCTGTGGCCTCTGGTAATATTGACTCAATATACAGCTGCCTTCCACAATATTCATCTAAGTCTGTTCTGTAAGATACTGATTTAGTGAAGACTTGGAAGGAGTGCACTAGTATGTTTTTATGAACATAAAAAGTCCCACATTGTGTCACCAGAAGTTCCATTAAAAAGAAAGTACTTTCTGAACCACGTTCATGCTATGGTAACTGTCCACCTGAAAGCCTCAGGCTTAGCTTAAATGCACTGCTCGTTCTGTACAAATGGCAGTATAAATCCTGGAAACCCTCATTCATACTAAACCACTTTTGTTTCTGGAATTCAATTTTGAAAGCTGCAAGCAAAACAAATGGCAAGCTCCTGTTAAAAAAAAAAAATCAATAAATAAAAGACTTTAAGCAACAGATGGATAAACAAAATGACATCTTCTTCAGGAGTGAATTTTCTACCCAGAACATAGAGAAGTAACCCAGAATGATGCAAGCAGCCTTTCCTGCTATCTGGACTCCTACTGCTGTTACATTATGCACCATTTCAGATCTAGTCATTGTCTTTCAGGTGGTTTACTGGTTAATTCAGTTTGGTTATTCCCTGCTTCTAGGACAAGGGCCAGAAACTGATGAGGATTATGTTAGACCTCGAAAAACAAGGCTTAGAAGCGATGGAAGATATCCTTACTCGTACGGAGATTCTGGATCCTGCTGAAGTAGTAGATCTTTTCTATGACTGTGTTGACACAGAACTAAAGTTCTTCAAATGAAGTAAGCAAGCACTTTAATTCTTTAGATACTGAGTTTCTGGTACCAGCTGTCAGTGAATGTGAGATGTTGGATCCAATTCTGATCATCCTCTTTCACGTGAAGCTGAGTGTTTCAAAATCAGGTCCAAAGCTACCTTTCCACTTCAGTTCATCTGTTTCAGAATTGACTCTTTCTCCTGTATTAAAGTGCAAGCATTTATATTTATGTTTTTCTCAATTTCACTGTTGCTTGGAATGGATTTTAAACCAATCTTATCTCGTTTCAGCTACAGTGGCTACTGTTAGCCTTTTCACAGGAAGACTGCAAAGTTCTTCAAGCCTTGAAAGAAAGTCTTCACACTTGTGAATTTGCAGGAAAGACATTTCTAGAGGGGAAAAAAAAAATGTTACTTGCTAGCTATATCTGGTTAACAAATTGCTTTCCTTTGTCCAATCTTGTGGTGTTCCTGTTCGTGTATGTATATAGTGAAAGGAGAAAATCACTGACTGGTCCAATTACTGTGTGCATGCTGGCTAATTTAGTACAGAATGTTTAAATATGTATGTTGGGCAACAAATTAAAGCAAAGATTAACTTCATCGGGATAACTACCATATTGTCATTGAAAGCAATCTGGTTTTTGTTTTTCTGTTCTTTTTTTCCTCTGCTGCTCAGGTCTAGGCTTGCAGCAAAGCTGTCCTGCATTTTTCTCTTTTTGCTAATTCATACAAAGAATATGAATAGAGTTGAAATCCCGGTTTTGAGGGGGCACGAGGGTAAGTCCTATTTCTTGACCTTGCTGTACTGGTCTCGTTTTGGCAGATCTGGTTACAGCGACTCAGCATCTGACATTGTGCCTGCACAAATGACCAGAATTAGGTCCCCCAGGATAAGTTTTGCCTTCATCTGCCACCTTGTGTGTTTGTAACGTACCTGGCTGTTACCCTAGTGCTGAGTACTGCAATGCAGAGCCAGGCTCAATGCTGAAGACATCTGAACATACCCTGTTGACTCTGAAAACAATTAATAAAATGATTTATTTATATACAAGCTACAAATTTGGAATATATTGAGGGGATAAGTGTTTGTCCTCCAGGCCTTTGTACTGCTGAACAGTTACTGGTGATGTCAGTGATGAGTGTACATGGCTGATGAATCCACAAAGTACCAGTGAGTTACTGGTGGGTCAGTTTAAATTTAGAAATGGTTAACTTATGCTTCTTTATATGAAGCGCAGTTCTGCAGCATGCTCCTCTTTCTTGGCAGTCTTGTGTACAGACCTGCTTTTTGTGTTTTTGCTTTTGGAAGTCAGATGGGGGGAATACTTTAAGAATTAAACCAGTAAACACTGCTTCCTGTGTCATATTAAGAAAGCTGTTTTAACAGGAGGGTCAGACAACGGCTCCACATTTTTAATAAGTGGACATGAGCATCTGGAGTTAAAATCATTCACTGTTCAGGGAAGGAATAGTGATGAACCACAGACTTCTGTACTGAGGAAAAGAAAGCTACTTAGAAGGAAGCAGCACTTCACTGAGGAAAAAGAAAGCTACTTAGAAGGAAGCAGCACTTCAAACTGAAACTAAAATCAGGGGAATTGCAGTATTGGCACACTGGCTTCTCAGATTTTTTATTAATGAATTTGTTCCACCAGCCTTGTTACTTTGATATTGCCCTATACAGCAAATAATAGTTGGGAAACAAAACACTGAACTTCCACGTACAGAAAGTAAACATGAAAACATTTTCTCTAAGGGCCTACCTAATCATCTTCCTATTCACACTGTACTCCTCTGAGAGAGGCTCTGCCCTAGGAACAGCTCTACCCTGCTAGGTCTTTCTCCTTTATTTCAGCTCCTGTGCCTTGGTATTATAAAACTGGATAAAGGGGAATGAAGAAATAGCCAAGTAAGCCTAAAACTTAACTTCTCTCTTCCTGGCCAGAATAGTGACTGCAAGAAGCACACTTCATTCCAGAGACTATTGCACTGGATGAAGATAAGAATGGTGTGTTTTCCTAACTGCTGACAACTCAGGTAAATGGATTTCACATGAAATCCTCGTGTGGAATGAAAGGGTGCTTTGAGTGTAAATATCCCTGTTGAGAAACACTTAACACCCACCAAGCTGAAGTTCAAAGCTGCTTCTATAGCTGTTGCTTGCAGAGCACTGGGGCCTGAAAGGAGTTAGTTGCGTATTTGGGAATGAGGGGAGTCCAATAATAAAATGCTTGTCCCAGATAGAGGGCAGAGAAGCAAGGGAGGGAGCATTCCTGCTAAAAATGTGATATATATTTGCCCTTTTAGAAGAAACACACATCTGCAATTATCTTGCAGGAATTAAGTCATTATTGGGAATTGGGTTTTTTTTTTTTTTATGACAGAATTGCTTTGAGCACAGCGATCCAGGTAGTTTTTCTAATAGCTGAAGCAAAAGCAAGACATGTAGTGAATTACAAAGAACCAACTGTCTGCTATAACATGCTTGCTTACAATCACTTTGAGAGAACCAGAGCAGCTCCGTGGCCTGGAACTTCCAGTAGTCCTGAGCACACCTGTGGCTTAGAACAGTGCATGAGCATCGTGGTGCTAGCTGAGTGACTCTTCATATCCAAGTACTAGGAATTACTGAAGCTTTGATGGATCTTGAACAACAAGGATTTAATATGTATTAAATAACACTGCACCACCATTTAAAAATACGTGCAGGCTTTTTAGTTTAACTTTATGAGATGCTTCTTTCTAAAATAATCATAATAGAAACAGAAATAAAATAGGTCTTTCATGAGATATTTTCTGACATGAGGTCTGAGCTATAAATAGCTTTTAAATATATATGAAAATGCTAATTGCAAAGTTGTACACAAGCTCCAAAGCAGACAAGAACCAGGAATACATAAACTTTTAATATATATTTGCTATTTAATATAGCAAAATATTCTTTAATACAATATTAAACTTCTTTTCCAGTTGTTTGAGAAGCAGTGCATGTGCTGACCCCTGCTGATTACTGTACCCATGCATCTCTGTTAGTATTTACTGGTGTTGTTACTGATTTTTCTTCTGACATGAAGAACAAGGTATCATAAAAGGGTAGAAAAAGACTACTGATGCTTCTTTGGAGTCCTGCAGGCAAGATGCTTAAATGTTTCTTACCCTTACACCACCTCCACACTGTAAGCATGCACGTGTGTCAGAACAGGAGTCACAGAGTAACTGAGCTGTTACAACAGCTACCAGAAAAGCAGCGATAGCTGAGGATGTAGTTACCTGTCTTTTCTAAATGCTGTTGCCCAAAGGAAGAGCTAGGGGGAAGGATCTGAAAAGTCTCTGTCCTCCTTGCACTCTCCCTTCAGCTATTCATGTACAGTGGTAAGATTCTTTCTTGAGCCTTCTCTACTTCAGGATCAGTTTTCAGTCTTTCCTCGAAGGATCACACAGCCCAACCCCTCCCCCACTAAAGGAGGACCCCCAGAGTAGGTTGCACAGGAGAGCATCCAGGCGGGTTTTGAATATCTCCAGAGTAGACTCTCTAACCTCTCTGGGAAGCCTGCTCCAGTGCTCTATCGCCCTCCAAGAAGTTATTTCTCATATTCAGATGGAAATTCTTACGTTCTACTGTGTGCTTGTTGCCCCTTGTCCCGTTGCTGGGCACCACCACGAGGAGCTTGGCCCCATCCTCTGGACACCTGCTCTTTAGGTATTAATAAGCACTGCTAAGATCCTCTCCCAGTGTTCTCTTCACCAGGCTGAACGTTCCCAGGTCTCTCAGCCTTTCCTGATAAGGGATATACTCCAAGCTGCTCATCATCTTTGTAGTCCTCCACAGGACTCTCCACAAACTCTTGTCTGTCTTGAACTGGGGAGCCTGGAACTAGACACAATACTCCAGATGCGGCTTCAGCTGGGCAGAACAGAGGGGAGAAGAACCTCCCTCAGCATGCTGGCCACTCTTTTTAACGCATTCTGGGGTACCACTGGCCATCTGGGCCACGAGGGTACACTGCTGGCTCATGGCCAACCTGTTGTCTACTAGGACGTGTTGGTCCTACTCTGTAGAGCTCCTTTTCCAGCAGGTCAGCCCCTAGCCTGTACTGACGCGTGCGGTTATTTCTCCCTAAGCTTATCTGTGGGGATGATACATGAGACAGAGTCAAAAGCCTTGCTGAAGTCAAGGGAGACAACATCCACTGCTCTCATCTACCTGCTCAATCAGGACATTATAGGCAGCCACCAGGTTGGTAAAGCATGATTTCCTTTTGATGAATCCATGCTGACTACTCCTAGTAAAGTAGAAGAGATGGACAGAATAGACAGATGACTGCTCCTGACAGAAGAGATGCTCCAGTTCCTCCATCATCTTGGTGCTCCTATGCTAAGATGGACTCTCTCCAGTTATGTCCATGTCTCTTTTTTTCTGGGGAGCTCAGCACTGGGCACAACACTCCAGGTATGCCTTCAATGGCCCTGAGTAGAGAGGAGGGATCACCTCCCACAAGCTGGTGGCAGCTCCTCCTAATCCAGCGAAATGCTGCATTTGTGTAATTCTTGTTGGAAGCAGACACTGCATGACCTGAATTCAGTGAGCCAAACAAACACATCAATACAGGAAGCATCTTAAAAAAGAGGAGCTCAAGCCTTGTCCCTGGCTGCCTTGCTTTTTTCAACCAATTCATCTGATGGGAATCGCTACCTTAGGGTCTCCTTATTCTGTACGCTGTTACGGGTTAACAACAGTAGCTCTAGTTGCCTGTTGACAATGCAGGCAACTTTAAATGACTTAAAGGCCTCTGAAATGCTAGGTAAAGAGAACTTGAGAAAAAAAAAAAAGGTTGTTAAGATCCACTTTCCAGCAGGAAAAGACAGGATGCATGCCCTTTTGTATATGTGTCCACACAAACCATGTTTGCTTAGAGTAGAAAAGCTTCCACTTTCTTTAACCATTTTGGATAAGTTCTGTCATCTCTGTCAGGCCTATGGCCACCCTTCCCAGCTGGGTTTCTTCAGACACATTTGCTATCCTATAAGGATCTGTAATCAGTAGGAGGTAGCTCTCAACAGCAGCCACAGCCCCTTATCTCCTTCCTCTTCGTGCTTGATGAGGATTACAGGCATGCCTGTCCTTGGAAGTGCTGTTCTGTTGCAATCCGAGCACAAGCAGAATACAAGAAGTGAAGAAGCATACAAAAAGACTAAACATGTCATCTGAGTTTCTGGTACCTCAACAGAAAAACGTGTCTGAATAATAACAGAAGGATTACTGAAATATCAAACATGAAGATGGAAGAGGAAAAATGAACTACAGGCACATCATGCAAAACGTGCTCTTCGAGGTAACATTATCAGCTTGGTAAGAATTATTTGAACACTACAAAGATTTTAAATTTTATGCTTCTTTGTTTAAAAAATAGCCACATATATACAATATTTAAAAGCCCATGCTAACATTTTTATGGTGTGCATGCCACAAAGTACTTCAAAAATATCATTTACATCTCTCTTCCAGCTTATAAAAATGTTAACACTGCAGCACTTGTGAGTCAAATGTAATTTCTATCGCTGTAACGGGGACCCTTCAGTTTCACATATTATCTTGATGTTCTCCATTTTTTAATACCAGTCCAGAAAGCATCAGAAGATTCTTCTCATCTCACGTGTGTTCTTAATGGTGGATTCTTAGAGGGATCTGTAAATACATAGGACAGGTTAATTCAGAGGGGATAGATATGTGCTTTGGGAATGTATTTTGGATGCAGTTCTACAGCAGTTTGAACAACCTATGCTGTGTTTATCACCTACTGCTGAACAGACACATACTGCTCACACTCTGTAGCCCTTCAGCTGCGAAGTCTTTATACAGATCAATCAGCGAACTGCAGGGGTTGGAAGGGACCTCTAGAGATCATCTGGTCTAACCCCTGATGGTGATTTAGACAGACTGCTATTTGCTCCGCAAATTCCACAGTCTGAAGAACAGAAACTGCACGTCTAGCCACATCATTTTATTTTTGCTACTAAAAGTCTTCACAGTAATGAAGTGCTTTTCATTGTATCTTTGGTCTCTGTTGCCACCGTACCAAATCTCAGTCCTCTGTGCCCTACACTCGCAGCCCGGCTTTTCACAGTACTGCCGAGTTCTGCTCATTATTTTCTCTCACCCTATGTAATGCTATTAGGTAACTGTGACGTGGCTCTGTTTACACACTTACCTCTGGCTATCTTGCTGGGATATATTTTCTGAAATGGCTTGAATTCATCAGGTGGGGGGAAATCCTCCACAGAATGGAAAGTAAATTTCGATTCAAAGTCATCTGGGAAATTTCAGGGAAACAAACATTAGTTACTGTTAGAGATTAAAAAAATAAATAAGTCGCCACTATTGATTCCAAAGACAAATGCAGACTAGCTCTCCCTGGGATAGACAGCAGCTCACTCCAGATAAGCAGTCTCGAGCCAGTTTGTGAGCCCTACACATTTTCTGGCTTAATTGCAAACGCTGCTAGTAACTGAAGTTAAGCTTCTGGCTGCCGTTCCAGTTTTCTGCACCGATGATGCTGCGGCAACAGATGTATTCCTCGGTGGTTTTCAAGCAATTTAGCAAGAATGAATGGCCAATTCATCAGACCACAAAAGTAGCGTTGAGCAGGCTTTGCTGCATAGGACTGAAGCCACGAAACGTCTGTGAGCTGTTCTAAAGAATAATGTCAGCTCAGTACAGCAAATTTTCAGAACCTTAAATAATTTTGCAGGTAGTTCCTGACTTCGTCTGTTGAATTGTTCAAAGCCTTTCTGAAAAAAAAAAAGCAACTTCATTTTCTCTCCACAAAAAGATCCTATTGCCCTAGTTCTGTTGCTGCGCTGTTATCATGAGAAAGACATGAAGGAGTTTCTTTTAAGTCCAAGACATAAAAGGGTTTTATACTGAAGTCTTTAACTAATGCTAATTTAGATGACGTTACCAATAACATGCATATTTCCATTTTTGAGCGCTGGGTAGGGGTCATGAGCTGTTGCCCAGGCTGAGACTGCAGACTTGCTTGTGAGTTCGGTGGTCGGCGACCTGGCTGGTGGCTGTGGAGGAGTGGCTAGCTTCCCTGCACCAGCTCCTGGAAAAGAAGAAGCAGACCAGCACAGAAAGGTCATCGTGAATTAACGATGCTGACAATAAGCTCCGCAAAAAAGTGGAGAGGGTTATAAAAAGAAATGCAGCTGCTGTAGGTGACTTCATACATCTGCTGGACAGACTGTGGAAGAGAGAGGGAGCCTGAGGCCTCCAAGTTAGCCCCTAGATAACCAAAATGGAAACCTCAAAAGATGAATGACCACAAGAAAGGCATCTCTATAAAATAAACGTTCATCACGCAATTCCCAAGCAGCATTAATCACTGTCACAAAGCAGCTGATCTACTGTACTGAGAGCCTTTCCCATGGCTGTCAGAAGGAACCAGTAAGCTTTCTCTTGACGTGTGGCTGCTGAGATACAGAGTACAGAACATTCTCTTCAGATGTTCCTTATTAAGTAGCTGTCTCCATTTCTCGAGCCCACACAGATCTAGACTCATTTTTTATTATCCTCATTATATCGTGTCTGAAAGAAGTTCCTCCTATCATCTGCTCAGGGAAACATTAGCCAATATCCCCTCTCTACCCAAGGACTCAGAGGACAAGTAGAAAACTTTACTTCAAACAAACCCTGCTCTCACCTGGGCCTCGACCTGGTCTCTTCTTCCTGGCCTCCACCGCTGCTGCAGGCTGAGGAAGGGGTGGGGTGGGAGGGAGAGGGAGCGACTGAATATTACTGGGCTTATGCAGATGGGACAGCAAGTGGGGAGACTTGGGGGGCAGCGGTGGGGGCACGTCACCACTGCTCACGGCGCTGCTGAAGGCTGGGGTGGGTGGGAAGGAGAGCCTGTTTGAGGCTGGGGGAAACGTGGGGAGCGGAGGAGGAGGTGGCGGCGGTGGTGGTGTGGGAGGTGGACAATCCCTTGCTTCTGACGGAGAGGAACCGGCAGCAGAAAAATCAGGAGTTCTGGCTGGAAATCCGCTGGGGGGTAAGGGAGGAGGAGGAGGAGGCAGGTGTGAAGCAGCTACTGGTAACTTCGTGGGCTTGTCGGCCTGGGGAGGCAGCGGGGGTAGAGGAGCAGAGTTGGGGGACCCCCCCTTGGAAGGCTTTTCTGCGGGAGGGGGAAGAGGCGGAGGAGGAGGGAAGGTGAGGGAAGGTTTGTTGGCAGCCGGAGGTGGCGGAGGAGGCGCAGGCAGGCTGGGCCGGGCAGTGCCGGCCCGGGAGGAGCTGGGAGGCTCCGGTGGGACAGCTGCCCAGGGAATGTCGGGTGGGTTTGCGGGGCTGCCGCCTGCCTTTGCAGTGCTGTTTGGTGGGGCTGAGGCCTTGGGAGCGGCTGCCCGGACTCCAGGAAGCTGCCCGGGCCTCCCACCTGAAAAACAGATATCACACCTTTATACAACAGTATTCTGTTCCGAGTCATCAGACAGAACAGCACAAAAAGCACTATTCATCTTCCCTCCCAGTGGTCACTGATTAAAGGAACCCACTCAAACCACCTCATGTCCAACAAGTTGCCCATGGTGCAGGGCGCCTGGGAGGTGATGTGCTCCAGCAGGCTCTACAGACTCTGCTTAGTTAAACGGCAACCTTCTGAGAGACCCCACTCCCCTCTCTGTCCCTCAGCTTTTCAGCACAAGGTACTTAAAGGAGAAGATGTTTTTCTGTGTCAGCGGGTGGTCCTTCACAGTGGTTCATCTGCCTGCCATAGGCAGCCGGGCATGAACGAGCCGTAAGGGTTGGGGTGAAAGGCCTCAGAGAACACAAGCAGACTGACACATATCCACCTGCATCCCCAAAGTTAAATACTTGCTTCTGAGTGGAAAACTCACACAAGTGTTACATAAATCTCAATCTTCCGGCTTTTTCAGATCAGTAAACTACCTTGCTGGATCAGAACTGTTTTTTATAAAACCCAGATGGCATAAGTCTTAAAAATTAAAATCTGAAGTAACATACAAACCTGTAATGCCAGAGAAACACACAGTAATGGAAGGAAGGAACTCTCACTTTTTTGCCATTTGTGCCAGAGGTGGTAGAGTGCTGAACTCTGAGGTTATCTGAGGCACGATTCTAAGTCTACATTAAGCTACTGTAAAAAATACCCAAGTAAAATTCTGCAGCATCTACTGAATCTATTTTTTATCCAGCATACTAGACTTGCAGTTTCCCCCAGCTGCTCTTCCGTGCAAGTGAATCCCTCACCTGGCATGTCTCTCTGGCCTGCCGGTCTGAGAACAGGAAAACCACCAGCAAATAAACCTCCCAGAGGCTGCTGAGAGCCACCCTTATTAGCAGCTGGGCTGACTCCATCTCTGTTAGTTCCTTTGGGTTCTGTTAGAGGAAGAAAAGGAAAAGCATAACGGAAAGCCATTTCTCAGGCTGCTAAGTCTGAGCACCAATAAACACAGTCAAAACCAGACTTCTTCATTCAGCTGGCTCAGTAAGTTGCCGTTAATACAGTAGATTACCATTCTTCTGACTGGTATCTTGAAGCACTGCGCCCTCTGGTGCTTTTTAATCTCATGTAAATGATGGCACCAGCAAAAAGTTGCTTTAGACGACATGCAAAGATCTTCAGATCACAGATATTCGTGTAATCCTTGTTGGAGATTCTCCAACAAATCTGTCAGGAGTGACATTGAGTTTGGCTGATCAAACTCAAGCATGTCATGGTCTTTATGACCTTATACTTGTGTCTTGCCTTTCCCCCCCCACTATTCCCGAGATACTTTCTTTCAGCATTACCACAGAAAGGTAGACAAGAAACTAATAGCAAATAAAACAGCTAAACAGCAGCAGGGTTCCACCATTAGCAAGGTGCCTGGAAAAGAGTTCATGTGAGAACAAACACTAAAAAGGCTCTGGCACCTGCTGTGATTTTGTTAACATCTCTCCAATTTTAAATGATGATCAGGCAACATGTTTTCAGCTGAAAGAGGCTAAGAAGGTAAACATTCCTGTTTCAAAGGCATTAAGTTTATGCACCCAGATTTTTTTTGTCATCTTTTGTTCTTTTTATCTAGTAAAGAACCATTCTTCTGCCGGAGGCAGTAATTCCTGTTTAATCAATTATTTTATAAAGAAACTCTCATGGGTTTCATCATTCTTGACTTCATTGTTTCTTTGCAATGAGGAATGCCTGATACCCAGGTTCAGCCTTATTATGAAGCATTAATAGCTGTTGATCTCAGGACAAGATGCACGTTTAGAAAATTAAGTTCTCTCACATCCTACAGCTGCTGTCCTTAGATGAACTGCAACCCTCCCCCCCCTCAGCTGGAGAACTGCCCAGCTGACCTCCCCAACTGGGGCTTCTGCAGAGCCCACCCCGGGGCCCTCCCTCAGGAACTTACTTTCAATCTGTGGTGCACTTCGGTCATTGATTTGAGTCACTTTCCTTAAGCGAGTTCCCTGCTGGATATCAGCCAACAGCGCGTTCCGGGCTTTCTGCTCATCCTTCTGCAATTTGGGCAGTTCTGAACTCACCTGTTGACGACACGAGCATTACACAGCAGGCACAGATAAGAATGCGTGTGTAGACACAGATGTGACAGAAAATCTGAAATAAACCGTCCCTGGCAGCTGTCATTTGGGTTCAGGCAACCAGAAGAGCATTGAGTTGTACAGAAGGCAGGAATCTTCAAGGTCTGAATATAACACACACCTAATATCAGTGGGGTTAATACTGGTGAAAGGAAATTAGGGGTCATGCTTATATGAAACTTGACCCCATCTGGGGTCTCTGCCCCACAGCTGCAGCTCTGACTGTCTTTTATCTCTTTTGGTTCTATTTACAATGCTTCGTAACTAAGTTTTTATATGCCTCCTTAGAACAAACTTCCTTCTGTTTTACTCATATTGCCTCAAGGAAAAAAGACCATTACTTGCATATCAAACTTACAATTGAATGTGATCGTTAACCATTAACTAATTTGGATTCTCCATATCGGAGAATTTAAGCAGTGTAAGTAGACAGTCTTTACAACAACGCAGTTCAATTTCATCAAATTCTCTAGCCTAACCAAGGACCATAAATGTAAAGTCAGGTGGTAGTTTAAAGTTCTGTAGTAAAAACATATTTTTATTTTTTTTATTCTTATTTCATTACGTTTCCTTTTATATAAAAAGAAGCACGTTCTGCTTAAGTCTTCGAAAGTTTTTCTGAAGCAGAGCTATTTCCAAACCCATCACGTGGTTAACAGGGCGGCCTAACAGAGGGAAATCTTCATACAGCAATGTGCTGCATGTTCCCATGTCTGCTACACATCCCCACAGGTTATGTTTCCGTAACGTGTTCAAGAAGCGTTCAGACGCTGTATCAAAGGACGTGGTTTAGTGAGGAAATACTGGTGGGAGGTGGACAGTTGGACTGGATGATCTTGGAGGACTTTTCCAATCTTGACAACTCCATGATTCTGTGATAATTTTCCCATCACAATCACAATAAAGCACAAGAGCAACACGTTTTAAACAAGGCAACCACGCACAATTTGGGTATAGCATTCTAAAAGCAGAACAAAAGCTTGAAAAAAATGCAATAGCTAAATCAGTAGAAAGTCTGACTTGCTAATTCTATATGGAAAGTTGCATTGTTACCACACTATTTGTGGTCGTACCATCTTAAAAAAGACAGTTTTGCACAGCCCCACTAGATGGCACTCCAGATTGCAGCTGCTGCCAACTGCATTCCTGACATCTGATGTCAAAACTCCACTTTATACAATCTTGTGACTGATAACGTAACTACATATTCTTTTAAAATATCATGAAAAAAAACCACACGTTTTTACATAGTTACTATCCCCTGTGCTTCAAAGGAAGAAAGCCTCACTTCCCATTACAACCATCCTGAAATGCTCCATGTACGAAGAATTCAACATTAGACCTTAGAGCCAGGAGCTCTTTCCACTCACATTTTCTTAAAGCTGACTGTACTTACTGTGAAAAATGGAAATACCATAACTGGAGCAAGGACAACTTCCTTTTCCACGAAGCTTTTTACCAGAATCTTGAAGTTCACGCTTCTACGGTTACGTGACAATTAGGATCGAGAGGGATCTGATCAGGACCTATGTTTAAAATTAGCCCCAGCAGCTGCTTTCACTTCCAGGTTCAAGTGTCCACACGCTCTGCCAGCTGCCCGCTCCATCTCCCCAGCCTGCGTTTCTCAGCAGCCAGACTCTTGGAATGTAGAAAATCATGATATCTACACAGCTGTTAAACTAAAATGCCCTGCTTGTGGCAACTTTATATTTGCAAGTGATCCAAGAGTTGATATTGCTTCAAGAGGGAAGAGATAACAGTTTGTTCACAATTTATATTGCAAGAAAGGGATGCTATGATGCAGGACCAGAAGGCATTCCCCTTCCTTCAGGTCCCTCTTCACATCTGGGCCCAGCTACTTCCTTGGCCTCCTCCAGTAAAGGACACCCTGACCAGCCTGGGTGGCTAATGAGCGGCTGAGTAGCTTGATACAGACTCTCATTTTCCATCACAAAGCCAGGATGCTCTGGGTGTAACACTGCCTGCCTGCAACCCGGTCAGAACTCCTGCAGCAGCTTGCTCTTTCAGTGGCTGACACAGTTCTTGTCAAGCAGCATTTGACAGGGACCTCACCCACCCATTCACTGCCCTGTCCTTGCAAATTCTTGTTTTCACCACTTACAAGAAGAGCTCTTACTGGTGCTAAACCTCAAGCCTGAGCACGTGAAATAGGAATAATTAAGCGGGAAGACAAATATATTTTGAGTCACTGAGCTGAAAGACAAAGGATGTAGGTAGGTCTCAGACAGCATCTTCTTCCCCTCACTGAAGGGCAGTCTCACAGAAACACCTCAGACCTTCAGTGAAAATGGAAAGGGAAGCAGAGAATGCAAAGATCACTTATTTTATCAGACGCTAGAACTGCCTGAGGTAATGCAGACTGAAATTAGATTCGATGCTTTACTTACATGCATCAGTAAAGGAATGATGGGCTCTCATTGTTTCAATAACCACTGGGTTACTCTGCTACTAATTCAAACAATGGCACATTCACTATGTACTGTGACACAGAACAGAACATACCACACATGTAAATAGCCTGAACATAACAGAAGTACCCCCTCTTCATCTCAAACTCCACTACTTTTGCATTCAGTGTTCTAAATCACGGTCTCTTTAAGGTATAGGATCAATATGGTTCTCCATCCCTGGAGGCACTCAAGACCAGGTTGGATGGGGCCCTGGGCAGCCTGAGCTGGTGGCAACCCTACCCATGGCAGGGGGTTGGAAATAGATGGCCTATTTGGGTTGGGAGGGACCATCCCTTCCAACCCAAACCATGCTATGGTTCTGTGATTCTACAAAAGTCTGGACTACTTGACACATCACCAAAGCACTTGTGAATGGGAAAGTACCATCAAATGTGATGTACCAGCATACAAATCAACAATAATATAAATAAACATTTCAAAATGTACAGTTGGAAATAGACCAGCACAATAATGAATAACGAGGACAGGATGCAGGGGGTTGGATTCACTGCAGGTTGAGGCCATTCAAAAAGAACAATGCAAAACATGCTCTCCAGCACTGGAGATGCCAGAAGAGAGCCAAAGTGGCAGTCAGACAGCAAACTTTCAGACTGTAGGAGTTCAGCCATGGTGACTGCTGAGGACCTGCTAACCCTGCAGAGACAGGCGCTGGTGATCTCATGTAAAACACAGGCAACCTACAATTTGAAAGCAGGCAACTACAGAGTGACCATTGCTTGAAGCAAACAACTGAGGACAACAGCAGATTATCTGTCTCAGCTTTCAGATTAAGACTGGCCTCCCTGTGGCAGAGAGCTTTCAGTGAAGCACAAGCCACTGGGCCTCACACAGAGCCACCTGGAGACAGTGCCTTGCAGCGGTGTAGTCAGTGGCTTGCATTGCTTTTTCCAGTTCTAAATTCACTGGAAGTGAATCATTTTGCCTGGCAGAACAACTCTGTACTGCGTATATGGACCTTGTTTAGGCTCTGACTCATTATAATCCTAATAACCTGACTGGGCTGTATCAGACAGAAATTTAGAGCAGAGGCTTTAAAAAAAAAAAAAAGTTACTTATTTAATTTATTTTTAATCATAGGAAAGTCTCTTTGAATCTTGCAAACTGAATGGAAGCCCTGACCTACCCTCTGGGCTCCTACGACACTTAAAATATTTAAGAGGTGTATGTGCTCAGCTACTAAAGCGATGTAAATGACGAAGGCACCAGGCATTTGGAAAAGTTCATTGCAGTACTAATTATAAGGACATACTAATTACTACCTTTCAGGTGTTAAAGAGCAGCACTGCACCCAGAAAAGGAGAATTCCTCTGGACAGGTAGCTCAGGTCACATTGGGTGCATCCCACAAATGGGACTGAAGAGCTGTGTAGAAAATGTATTCATTTACCTGAATCAGACTTCAAAGAAAGTCAGAATGTATTTAGCCTATCCATAACATATTTGGTTAAGATGTATGGCAACAAAATTAAAAATCTATCCATCAATTTGACATGCAGTATTTCATTGTGGGCAGAAAGACAGCTCTCTCATTTGCCAACAGTTTCATTTATTTCTGTGAATCTGGTGTCAATCTTCCTTACTTTCTCCCATGTCCTATTTTTCCCTTGACAAAACAGAATTTGATGCAGAGATCAAACACAGACTCTGGCAGGAGGTGTGTGCTGTGTATATTTCAGTAAACAAAGAGCTAGAGGACAGCCCTTAAGAAATCCTTGCTTTCCTATTATTCTTCTATGCTATTCCCAGCAGAATCTGCCCAGCCATGGGCCGAGGCAAGGAATCCTCTCTTAGGCAGCATGTAACATCTCTGTTTTGTGAGGAAGGGGAAATGTGTTGCAGTGATGAACGGAAAGCTTTAGGATTGGGGATGTTTGGTCACAAAGGCATACTGAGGAGCACAGGGCCAGATCTGGCCTCCTCCATCATCCAACCAGTCATGATTCATAGACCAAACTTGGAAATGAGAAAGAAAAAAGTAAGGCTACAGATGTAGGAACGCACAGCTAACAGTGGCAGTGCAGAGCAGCAAATGGGGTCAAATCCAGCTCAGCTGTGTCAATCTGGGTGAAGAAACTGCCACCACACAACTGGAACATTGAAACCAGAATTCAAGGAACCTACAAAGCTTCGTGGAAGAGTCTAAACAACCAGAGATACAACCAAAAAATGCACAAATATTGTTCCTATATCTACAATGAATAGAATCCTAGTGTGGATGACATAGATGTTCAGGAATGATGGCAACAAAGGTTAAGAAAGCTGAGTGCATTGTGCATGCACAATGCTGGGGATAGCCTACAACATCAAGAAGAATAGACAGCATTTTTGGGGGAGTTGATTCATCTGAGGAAGAACCGTTGGTGTTCTCACTGCCCATGTGGCATCACGAGGCTCTACAAGCAGATGAGCACAGAGAGATGGGATAACTGCATCCCCATCCAGCTCTACAGCTGCTGTTGACAGAAAGCCAGGCACCGGGCACGTGCCCACAGCAATCACAAAGGGCAGAGACATGGTGTGAGGGGATACCTTGCAGCTACGGTGCAATAATCTGCTGAAGTATTCTTCTGGGAACACCAATGGCGGAAAAGAGTGGGACAGGATCAAGGGAGACCTGCCTGTGAGAAGTTTACTCTGTAACTTCCTTCCCCTCAGCCACCAAGTGCTGATCACTAAGTATACGTTTATCAGAACATCACACAGGGAGATCCCCATGAGAATCAGGACTAAATGAATCCAACTTTCAAATGACTGCATCCTTTTCCAAAACAGAATTGAAAAATATTTGCAGTAAGATGCCAGAACGTCTGAACAAACCACAATATCATAATTTTCATTGAATGAATCAGGTTGTTTTGGAACAAGATGAAAGACTGACATTGACCAGAAATCTCAGCGCGAGACATCCCCCTCTTTGGCACAGCACACGATTATGAAAGTCATCTATACATCAGTAGTAGAAAAGATGAAACACCAGATGAACTTGTCTCCCTCCAAGTCAATCTACTGTTACCAGGTTAGGATTATGCCAAGAATTCACAATGTTAAATCTGCAGCAGAAGCAGTTTGCTCAGTGGGCAGGAGCATTGCTTTTACAGAGTGTTCTCTGATGGGCAGCTGAGGTCTCTGTCAGGGATGCGTTCTGCGGAACTCAACTTCAACAAAATCCTTGAGCTTCGACCCTATTTCCAACAGGTCACAAACATAAGTATGGTAGAGAAAAATGCTGTCATCCTTTTTGTACTTAACTGTGCATCAGGTGTGGTTTTACTCATGCATTATCAAATGTGAAACAAACAACGCAACCCCCTTTTCCAGCCTGAGGAAGGATCCAACTATCCTCAACAACAAAACACAAAACTTCTTGTATTCTAAGTATTCTAAAGTGTTGACTTTCAGGGAAGGTTGTGAGATCCATTATGTGCAAATTTTGGTTTGTCCATTCACGGAAGAGCTTCTGATTTAAGGCTTCTCAATGAGGGAAACCTCACCACGGTGCAAGTTCCCCTTGCACTCTCAATGACAAGGTCAGAGCTGCTCCTTGTACTCCTGCTCTACAGCATAGCATGAAACCAATTAATTCTTGGCACTTAGTCTACCTGTGTAAACACGGCGATCTCACACA